>OY757005.1:2452500-3652500 GCA_963580505.1 Ennomos erosarius | reverse complement strand
ATAACCGAGATTTCTCGTTTCGATAATTTCAAAACAGTCTAAAAATATATCGTTCCAATATAACCGAGATTTCTCGTTTCGAGAATTTTAAAACAGTCTAAAAGTATATCGTTCAATATAACCGAGATTTCTCGTTTCGATAATTTCAAAACAGTCTAAAAGTATATCGTTCAATATAACCGAGATTTCTCGTTTCGATAATTTCAAAACAGTCTAAAAGTATATCGTTCAATATAACCGAGATTTCTCGTTTCGATAATTTCAAACAAGTCTAAAAATATATCGTTCCAATATAACCGAGATTTCTCGTTTCGATAATTTCAAAACAGTCTAAAAGTATATCGTTCCAATAATTTCAAAATAGTCTAAAAATATATCATTCTTAATTCTTTCATCACTACAATGCTGTATCAGCCTGAAGACGTCCACAGGCCTCCCTCACAGAGCGTCACTTTTGCCTCTTCCATGGGCTCCCCGCGATTTTCACCAGGCGGGCTAGCCGCGAGAAAATTTTCTGGACGCTCTTTCGCGTGACGAGACCATGGTAGCGCCTACGTGCGTCTCACTCTTACAGCGACGACAACTTTTCTCGCGGTGCGCATGCTGGTTATGCAGGACACACGTCGTTGGTCCGCCTAGTAGTGATGGATTAATTAGCATTCGCATTAATTTTTAGCATGCGAAATCTCAATTAGCTTTTAGCAAATGAAATGTATTTGCGAAATCCTATGAAATATGAAATTTCATTTCAATTCATTTGGTTGATTTTGAATTTATTTTTTAATATAAAGTTTCATTTCATTTTTCATATAAAAGTTTTCATTTCATTTTTCATTTCAATTTTCATTTCATATTTTATTTCATTTTTAATTTCCTTTTTAGCAAATAGCATAGCAATAGCAATTAGCATGCTAAGACTCGTAAATTAGCATGTTTATGAAATTTACGCAAGATCGCATTAATTGCCATCGCTACCACCTAGTATAGGCTCCTGACACATTTTACCAATCTCATACGAAATGACAGAGAACAGATCAGAATGGAACAAAAGACATTGGGTGTCCCGTTTCCTCTCATAGGATTAGCGGTTGAAATACACCACTAATTTTCGTACGAGGGAAAGTTATATTGTATCATTGGTCAACTGGATTTATAGTCAATGCATTTCACTGATCATTTTCTCATGCCTCAGTAATCACCTCATAATATTTTAAAAACGCACATGGCTCAGGCTTATTTGCAAAAAACTGACCGGTTCCAACCGGTTGGCTTTTTTTACGCGTAACGTGAATATCTCTGCATTCATTATTTCCAGTTTTGGTAACAGCATTCTATTTTTAACCACCTGTATATATTAACACTAGTATTTTGCTCCGTGCGCGGGCCGCGTGCGGCCCGCGAGGACGTTTTCGTGGCTGTTGTATTTATAAAAATGTTATACTTGGTGCTAAACTTTAAATTTTGCAAGAAAAAGTACAAAACAGCGGTATTTTTCAAAGAAAATGATAATGCGCTTGACTTTGCATGGCGGACATCTTGAAAAATGCTGTCAGTCGAGTAAAAGGTCAAAATTTGAAATCAGCGTCCTTTAAAACTCCCAAATATAAAATATCAGCCGAATCTGAGTTACTTATAAAATCGGGCGCCATTTTGAATCCGCCAACTTTGAATTATGTTAAGACTGTTAGAAAGCCTCCGTTGCGCCTTTTAATTTTGCATGGCGGCCATTTTGTTTTATTTCTCCAAAGAGGTAGTTTGAAGCTCCGCCTCGCTTCGCTCGTCGTCGCGGTAGGTAGTTTGAAGCTCCTCCTCGCTTCGCTCGTCGTCGCGCTAGGTAGTTTGAAGCTCCTCCTCGCTTCGCTCGTCGTTGCGGTAGGTAGTTTGAAGCTCCTCCTCGCTTCGCTCGTCGTCGCGATGGGTAGTTTAAAGCTCCTCCTCGCTTCGCTCGTCGTCGCGGTAGGTAGTTTGAAGCTCCTCCTCGCTTCGCTCGTCGTCGCGGTAGGTAGTTTGAAGCTCCTCCTCGCTCCGCTCGTCGTCGCGGTAGGTAGTTTGAAGCTCCTCCTCGCTTCGCTCGTCGTCGCGGTAGGTAGTTTGAAGCTCCTCCTCGCTTCGCTCGTCGTCGCGATGGGTAGTTTAAAGCTCCTCCTCGCTTCGCTCGTCGTCGCGGTAAGTAGTTTAAAGCTCCTCCTCGCTTCGCTCGTCGTCGCGGTAGGTAGTTTGAAGCTCCTCCTCGCTCCGCTCGTCGTCGCGATAGGTAGTTTGAAGCTCCTTCCCGCTTCGCTCGTCTTCGCGTTGGTGGCTTTGCCAGTATGTAGGGCAGCCATTTTGAAAAACGGTGGATGTCTAAAAGAAGACATAGCATGTTAATCAGTATCCTTGGGGACACTCAGATATCAATTTTCATACGGATTGGAGATCCATAAAAAAGTTCAGTTGTATGTATGAATCTTTTCAAAATGGCGGGATCAAAATTTTTTTCCAATATTATTACTGAGTATCTAGGGGGATTCTCAGATATAAATTTTCATCCGGATCGAATCACTTTTTCTCTATGTCGATATGCTTATATCTGCCATCTTGAAATAATCGATGTCATTAATATTTCGTTTTGTCCATTACTACATCTCTACTCGATCCCCAGATACAGCTTTTCTATAACATTCGTATTAGGAGGGTAATAAAGGAAAGTTTATATTTTGATAAAAGTACCTTTGTATGGAAACCCTATTGAAAAATGGCGCATGTCAAAATTTGATTTTAGAATGTTGATCAACATTCTTGAGGACCCCCAGATATCAATTTTCATTCGGATCGGAGATTTTTTTTTTCCGCCATGACCAAAATTTCCTCGATTTTGAAAAAGAAAATTGTGATATCTTCCCTTCCGGCCTCCAAACAATATTAGATCGTTATTTTTGCCGCTTTACCCTTTGGGTACGGAACCCTAAAAAGTACCTTACTTGATACCTACCGGTTAAGTAGCGTTTAGTCGATGAGTCAAAAGTCAAAAGTCTTAAAAAAAATACATTTGTACAATTATTTCATATCAAAATAATTTGTCAGATAACAAATGTCTTTGACAGCACAATATGCCGTTATCAGCTGTCATTTTCTCCGCTCGATATTGGCATTGAAACTTGCAGAAAATGCTAAACAGCGTCGAAAACAAAAAGACTCCACTCCACCTTTTTCTAAAACGAAGTGATACTCTTTGCCTTTAACTAAGAGTTGAAGTTAGTAAACTATAAACTCTTTACTTAAATTTGGCCTAAAGAAAAAAGTACCACAAACTAAGATAGAGGCACAGATTAGAGAAAATAAATCTACTATACTTACTCTGTGGATAGAGGAGCCACAGACTATTATACGCTAACGCTTGACGGCAGACAGACAGGAAAATAAATATTGCAGTTTTTGCGGGAACGCGGAAAAGTTCACGTCGTTGCATTGTATTATTTCTCAAATCTTGTGCTTTTTCCAGTGTTAGTGTTTAAAATTCGTGGCGTTTTACGCATTAAGCGCTGAATTACGAGCATCAGTGTGGGCAAGTGATGAAACGTGATTTTTCGTGTTGCTTCCAAAATTCCATAGAAGCTTCTAGTAAAGTTGCCACCACTTACCTGACTTAGACTGGACTATGACTAAGACTTGACTATTCAATTAACATGATGAAAAATTACAATATTTGACACTGGCTAAATACACTATGTGTGGAGTCAAAATATAAGAAAAAAAAAAGAGCGGAACCTAGTAGATTTTTTTTTTCTCTAATCTGTGGCGGAACCTTTTTTTTTAAATAAAACGCCTCTGTATTTGAAAGTAAAGACACCTATTGTCAAAAATGTCAAAATCTTCGAAGTGATTATATTATCCATGGATGAAATAAAAAAAGAAAGGATTGAGTTTTGATTGACATAGAACTGAAGCCCAAAATGGCGGACATATTACATGGCCCTATTCCGATTCACGCTAAAATCGATAATATCGACATTATCGCGCTAAAAACGCGTACCGAATTGCCGTGAGCGCGACAATGAAATCTCTTGCAAACGTCATGACCGACGCCATCTTGCGATATCGCCGTCCGTGATTGGTTGTCCCGAGTCATTAACAGCGGTCAAAGTCATTGAGCGCAATATCTTAATCGGAACGCTGAAAAATCAACGTGAGCGCTGGGAGCGTTATGAGCGATTTTAGCGTGACTCGTAATACGGGGGTGATGTGTCAGATGAAAGTATGGCGACCGGCTGCATATGATGTGAGTGTGTGCGTGCCCCGATCGTACGTACAAAGCGTTCCGGCTTCCTATGGGTGCTTCAGTTTTGGATCAGACGGAATTCCCTCCTCTTTTTTTATTAGCTCCATGATATTATCTTTGTTTTCTTTCTTGTTTATGTTTGAGTACAATCTTATTTATCATAAGTGCAAGAGATTTAAATACCCAGCAGTGAGATAAGGAAGCTGTGGATGTTTAAGTGATTTAGTAGATAATATAAAACGCAGCATTCACACCTCACCTATGTAGCTGCTATTATGTTTGAATACCTATATTAAAAGTCTTGGTTTGATGTGCTATAATTTTATGTGACAACAAAATATATAGTAGAAAGATGTAAATTCATGGCTAGATCCCTTCAGTCTTGTCATCTGTGTCAAGTATATTAAGACCTATTTTTTTATAGATGAGGAAGACTTCATTTATGCTGTATGTTCATTTCTATTATGGCCATGACTGTAAAAGTCTGATTGGAGTTTGTAGTGGAGAATTCAGCACCAGGACAAACAATATGATGGTATAAAATTTACTGACTCAGAAGAACCATGCATTAAAAAGTTGGATACATGTGAAGATTTGATAAAAGTTATATTATACAATAATAAAAGTTGGACTCATACAAACAAACCATTATTACACAGTTATTATCCAATTCCTAAGAGGTTTACTTCAAATACCTATTCAATATTTAGTACCTACCTATAAATAAAAAATTACCCTTTCAGAAATCAGCCATGACCTAATAAAACTTATTCTCATTGAATAGGTCACTTATACACATCAAGTCAACAGATTCTTTTTAACATAGCTAATTATATCCTATATACCTACCAATATTGAAACTATGTGAAGTGTACTTATGTGACTATTTGCAGCCCTCCATTGTTTGCTGTTGCGCCGATGTGAACACAAAAGAGTTTAGCTGCAACAGGATTAACAATTAATAAAATTATTTCTACCACAGAAGAATTCACTTATTCACAGATGTTCCAAATACAACCTTAGCAAAAATGGTATTCTATTTATTAAATGTCAATATAACTTATATTTTTTATATTTATTCCTCAAACTACTACAATAATAGAAACTATACTATGTACTAAAAGCTACTGGTTACACTGTTTCTGAAACAAAGTTAGCTCTTATACATTTGGTAGGGGTAAGAGGTAAGACAAGAATACCTTAAATACCTACCTATCTACTGAATTGCATACAATAACAACCATTACCTCGAGAATGAGAAGACAAGAATACTTTTTCGTTAAGTTTACCTACATAGGGTGAGTTTCCACCTGCAAGAAGAATCTAAACACAATATATCAGACTGTAGCTTGCAAGTGTTAATCAATGTTAACTACCTACAGTTGAGACACTACTTGCAAAAGATTCTTGCTGATGTAAACCCCGGCCATAGAATTGAGTTAATAGGTAGATTTATTACAATAATTGACATTACTGTGTGTAACACTTTTATATATCCTTTTTTTAAAGAATTGCTTGTAAAGTAGGCACCTATGATGACAAATAAATTGTTATATTTAGCAATTAGAACAAAGAATTTCTTAAAAAAGTGTCACTGTGGTATGGGAAGCAGATAACTGATAGAATAAATAGCTGCAGAACTGATGAATTGGGTAGGTATCATTGATGGTGGGAATAGTTATAGGTACCTACCTATCTATATAAGATATAAAAAAAATCCTCTATTTTTTTCAGTCAGGTTCAGATAATAGTATGAAAAATCCACCAAAATGAATAAAGTTCTATGTAGCTAGATATATAAATCCTGCCCTAATGATTTTAAATTTGAATAATATAACAGTTGATGATCCACCACCATTACCTTATACTGGGACACAAAAAAAACTCATAGATACATTTCTTTATTTAGGTAAGATACAGTTTACAAAAAAGAGCAACTTATCTTTACATGACGTAGGTAGCACCTCATAATTTTACAGATAGATAAAACACTTTATTGAAACACCACACTTATAAAAAAAATAATCAATATACACACAAGCTTGAAACTGACCCCCGTATTCCAAAACATTTCACCAATAATCCTTCACTTGACTTCAACTCAACTTTGAGGGAAACTAAAGCGGTCTCTTCCAGACTACTTTTTTATACCTATATAACTAAATTGATTTTGTACGCTTTCTTCGAATAATAACTGCATTTGTCTCATCATAAGTCTGAAGACGTCTAGGCCTCCCGTGAGAGCGCCACTTTAAGAGGCTGCTTGCTTTCTGCATCCATCAGCTCAACATGTAGCACACACTACACTGAGCTTAGCCATATCTCTCTTTTTTAGGTCCTGAAAATAAATAGAAGTAAGTATTTGTTAGAATGTATGCTTTATGGATTAAATCTTGGGATTGGTTTCTCTTGTGTCATCATCATCATCAGCCTGAAGACGTCCACTGCTTAATATAGGTCTCCCCCAAAGAGCGCCACTTTGAGCGGCTGCTTGCCTCTTGCATCCATCAGCTCCCCACGGTTCTGACCAGGTCGCCGGTCGGTCCACCTAAGTTGATCTCTTTCTTGTGTAATATAATTTGGTGACAACATTGTAATGGCCTTTGAATATTCATATATTATGTAAAATACCATGATACCATTTGCAAGTTTGATGTTTATTTCCAAACAAGTATGTAACTTGTTTATATAAAAAATAATCTTCCCCGTTAGTTTTCATTTGTACAAGCAATATGACCTGCCCGTTGCTATTTCAACCTGCCAATTCTAACCTAAGTACTAAACTGGTCATTTTAGTTCTGCTTGCTGGGCTACTTTTAGCTTACTAAGGTAACCAACAGTTAATAGCTCTAACAAATTTTGACCATTTCCATTGGTTACCTCAACTATTGGTGAAAATACCCACTCTAAATCTCTATTAAGCTATTATCCACAGTTTTCCCATAGGCTTAGAAGATTAAATAATAAAAAATGTATCTATAGTAACTCCAGTTTCTCACAATATGTTAGTTAAAGTAGTACCTATGTCTTAGTTGGTGATTTTCAAATAGTAGGTCATTTAAAAGACTTACGTGTTACATGCAAATGATACCCATGGGAAGAGATGGGCTGGCCTATTCTCACACAACCGGAACCACACACCCAATCTCAATGTTTGTGGTGCTCCTTTTTATTGTCATAAATTCCACATTGATAATGATAGTACTTTCATGGAAGTACATTCCATCGCTTACTAATTTACTAAGCTTTTATTCACAATGCTTCTCCGACAGGCTTAGAGGATTAAATACTAAAAACTGTATGGATAATTTAAATTAATAAAAGAAAAGCACAAATGTAACAAAACAAAACAAATCTGTATTACTATATCTATAAACTACAGATTCTGCCCTAACCTTTTTTTTTTTTTTTTTTTATATGTTGGCTCCACACATAGTGTATTTAGCCAGTGTCAAGTATTGTATATTTTCATCGAGTTTTAGAATATTTTACGTAGTCAAGTCTTAGTCTTAGTCATAGTCCAGTCAAAGTAAAGTGGTGGCAACTTTACAAGAAGCTTCTATGGAATTTTGGAAGCAACACAAAAAACCACATTATATCACTTGACCACACTCATGCTCGTAATTCAGCACTTAATGCGTAAAACGCCACCAATTTTAAACATTAACACTGGAAAAAGCACAAGTTTTGAGAAATAATACAATGCAACGACGTGAACTTTTTCACGTTCCCGCAAAAACTCCTCAATCCTAACCTTAAATATAGGCCACAAATTAGCCTAAATCTGCCAAACTTTTTATGACATGAAGTTTTTCAAGAACAGGTATTTTATTACAATACAATACAATACAATAATACTTTATTGAACACCAATAAACAAGAATGCACACAGATACAAATTTATAAAAGAATGGTAGAACGGCGGCCTTATCGCATTAAGCGATTTCTTCCAGGCTACTTTTGTATGGACAGGAATTAAAACAAAAATTACGGGTGGTGTTGCAACAGTTACAAATTACATCCAAGAACAACAATGAAATAAAAAAGTGCATGATTGCGTAAATATAAAACAAAAATTTATACTCTTACCTACTAAAAATAATACATAACTACAGTTATACATAATACTACATACTAATACCATACACATTATTAATTCAAGATTCAGGAAAAACATCATGACCTAAGATTCAATCAAGGAATTATTATTATGTAATGGTTTCAGCGTAATAACGGTTCAGTTGTATGAATAACATTTTTCAAAATGGCGGATCATCATTTTTTCCATAAAATATCTTATTAAGTATTTAGACACATTTTTTAATACGTTTACACTATTTATCATTACAGTGTAAATTTGAATACTGCCCAAATGGCAGAAATCTGCCCAAGTGGTCGCACTCCATCCACCATAGACCATAGATCACATTATTATTTACCAGCACCGAACAGAAGTTAGCCGTATGCGGCCATCTTATTTCATACGATTATCGACCTTATTCAAGGGCCTATAGAGTTTCTTACTGGATGACAGGACAGGAATATATGACTTTCTGAGTAAGTATTTTTCGGTTTTTGTATGAAAAATATGTTTTTTTGTATAAGAGGTACCTTTTTTTATTGTTTATTTAGAATCGTCCCAAGGTTTACTACATTTTTGTTCAATTAGTTTATCTTTATCTCTTACCGTTTCCGAGATCCCATCTGGAACTTCTTCCTGGTACCACTTTCTGATGCTGACATATTTAATTTTTGGCCTCGAGATTTTTCCGTACATATCTCTCATAGATTGTGGGGGAAATAAGAATTTAATTTCTTTTATTCCGTACCGCGCGGGTGCGGG
The DNA here is from genome assembly GCA_963580505.1 of Ennomos erosarius. Lineage (NCBI taxonomy): Eukaryota > Metazoa > Arthropoda > Insecta > Lepidoptera > Geometridae > Ennomos > Ennomos erosarius. The sequence continues at coordinate 3,643,399 of OY757005.1, read as the reverse complement.
GGGCTGATCTTAGTATCCTTATTCTTTTAATGGTGTGCGGGTGACAGAGGTAATGCGAGAAATTCCTGCTAGGCCTGACGAGAGATTAGCTTTAAGTAACACAAGAACTGTGAAATCTTACATACCAATCCAGCGTCATCCAACAGAGATTCCAGGGTGTCTTTCCGTTGCAAGGCAGTCTATATCCAAATATATTCGCCTAGGCGGTATGTGCGGGGGATGCAGTCTGTTTTCACTATCACTGCACTATTTCTCACTTGATTGTGTCTGTTTATCTCCGAAGAGAAAGCGGGTGTCGCGGTGCGGGTGGAGGGCTATATCAACCCTTAAATCACTGGGATTGGAGTAACTTCTCCAAAAGTCCAATAAGCGATGCGGGCGCGGTCAAATGTCAAAGAGACATTTGCGAAGAGCGATGCAAGCGCATCTCGTGTAGACCGATGCGTGACCGGTGCACGACTGACGTAAATTAGCATGTTTTAAATTACACAGTCTATGCGTATACAAAAAAGAACCATCCCCCCGGCCTTCAGGAGATAAAGATGTCTCCTGAACCAACAAGAGACAAGGGAGAACAAGAAGTTCCTAATTGATAAGCGGCGCGGCGCGGCGCGGTGCGGTGCGGTGAGAGCGCATCGTGTATAACACAGATGCGTCAAAACATAATAAAAATAAGGAAAATTAAACTAGTACTTATGACTAAGAAAAAACACTCTTAAAGGGGTGTGCGAAACTATAAAGTAAATTGCAATTTATTGCGAAGGTAAAACACAGAGTTTTACCACAGGTCTGACATAGAGGCCAGTTTTGGTGCGTACCGTTACAACTCGAACTATACCATCTGAAGAAGGATGTATATTCTCAATGATGCCTAAAGGCCATTGTAACGGCGGAGAGTTTTCAGTTTTAATTAGAACTACAGTTCCTTTCGTTACCGGATTCGAAGGAGTATTCCATTTAGCGCGGGTCTGCAACGTATTAAGATACTCACGTCGCCAGCGGTTCCAATATCTCTGAACGATTTGATCGATCGTGTGTTTATTACGAACTAAATCTACCGACATTGGTCTAACGTGCGAATCCGTATGAAAGGAGTTTACCGGACCGAAGGTCAAGAAATGCGCGGGAGTTAGAGCTACGGGCTCTGCGGGATCGGAACTCAACACGGTTAACGGTCGAGAGTTGAGCACTGCCTCAACCTGAGTCAGAACGGTAAGAAGTTCTTCATAAGTGAGTAAGACTTCACCTATGACGCGACGGAGGTGATTTTTCACGAGGTTAACTTTCGTTTCCCAAATTCCACCGAAGTGTGGAGCGCTAGGCGGGTTTAAATGCCAGGTTATACCTTGAGCGAGAGATTCCTCAGCGAAAGAATCGCAAAAGGATTTGGATTTTAGAAATCCATTCAACTCATCGAGTTGAGCTTTCGCTCCTATAAAATTAGTCCCGTTATCTGAAAATAACGAACTACAATTTCCTCTTCGGGATATGAAGCGGCGAAAAGCGCGAAGAAACGAATCCGTACTTAGGTCGACGGCCAACTCTAAGTGAACGGCGCGGGTCACAAGACATGTAAATAAGCAAATGTAAGCTTTTTCTCTTCGGGCACCGCGGTACCTACTTATTAATATGTGTAAGGGACCGGCGTAGTCCACACCCGAGAACAAGAAAGGCTTAGCTTCATTAACGCGGGGAGCGGGCAGTGCAGCCATGAAAGGCGCTTGAGTACGCGGATGTGCTTTAAAGCAGCTATTACAAAGGTGAAAGCGTCGCTTCACGGTACTGCGTCCGGAAATTATCCAGAACTTTTGTCTTATCAGCGACAATAATAATTGCGGACCACAATGTAAATATTTGCGGTGATAATAATCGATAATGAGGTCTACAATATGATCCTTTTTGGGGAGCAGTATCGGATGCTTACTGTCGAAGTCGAGTGACGATTTGTCTAATCTGCCACCGACGCGGAGTAAATCGTTTTCCAAAAATGGAGAAAGCGGAATGAGTGGTTTAGAAGCGTTGCGGTTTTTCGATAGGGCGTTTATATCGTCCTTGAAATAATGTTGTTGCAAAGCTTTCACTATAGCAGTTTCAGCAAATTGCAGGTGCGAAAGTTCCATTTTATCGGAACGCGGAATTTTTCCTAAGAAGCGGTATAAATAAACTACGATGCGGAGTAGCTTGGACCAAGAAGATACATTCTCTGCCAGCGTGCAAAGAAAAGGTCGCGGTGAGTCATCAGTGCAGACGAAAACTTGCGTTTTGGTTTTAACTTCTAACAATTTTTCATCTTGTTTCGAGTCAAAAGTGAATCTATTGATTGGCCAAGTATGTACTTTGTCACGAGCCCATGATGGACCGTGGAGCCAAAGCGGGTGGTTTAGTAACTGGGCGGGGCTAAGTCCTCTGCTCAAGCAGTCACTAGGATTTAATGCGGTTTCTACGTGGTAGAAATGTTTAGGATCGAGATTGTCCTGTATTTGAGCGATGCGGTTTGCTACGAACGTGTCGAAGCGATGCGGAGACGAATGAACCCAATGGAGGGCCACTGTCGAATCGGTAAACGCGAAAATGTCATTTATGTGACAGCGGGGTGAAACGGTTTCGATAACGAATCGAAAGAGCTTTGTCAATAACAACAGAGCGCAGAGCTCCAAGCGGGCTAAGGATACAACTTTAAGAGGAGCTACCTTACTTTTCGCTCCAATTAAATTAACCTGATTAGGTTGCGAAGCGGTTTGTATACAAATGTATATCGCGGCGCCCATTGCCTTCTCACTGGCATCGGCGAATCCTAATAAAAGGACGCGGGAGTTGGGAATAATCCCTAGAAAACGCGGTATTTTCAAGTTTTGTAATGCGGGTAGTTCGCTAAGAAAGCGGTTCCATGCGACACAAATATCGTGGGGCGGCTGATCGTCCCAATCGATCTTGGCTATCCATAATGCTTTTATCAAAAGTTTCGCGTGTAATATTACAGGTGCGCAGAACCCGTTAATATCCCATAACTTAGCGATCGTCGAAAGCATTAGGCGCTTAGTGCATTTAGTTTGCGGATTGAATTTAATCGCGATGGAAAATTCATCTTCAGCTGGTGACCAGACTAAGCCTAACAGCTTTAAATGATCCTCATTATCAAATTCTACATTTGAGGACAGACGGTTGTCTGGCGGAATTGACTTCAATACTTCAGAAGAATTGCTCATGAACTTAACTAAGTCAAAGCTTCCTCGCTTGAATAAATCAATTAAGTCGCGGGCGAGCTGAATTCCTTCCTCGGTCGTACGTACTGATGATCCTAGGTCATCCATGTACAAATCTTCAGAAGCGACTTTGGATGCGGAGGGGAGACCGACTTCATCTTGCGCGAGCTGTTTGACCGTTCGCATTGCGAGATACGGCGAACAGCGAAGTCCGAAGCAGACGCGGTTAAATCGGTACATCTTAACGGAATCGTCATCGTCAAATTTATATAAAATATTTAAGAAGCGGCGGTCTTCTTCTCGAATTTCAATATGTAAAAACATTTGCTTAATGTCAGCGGTTAAAGCGATAGGAAAAGGTCGAAATTTTAAAATAATTGCGGTTAAATCGGCCTGTAAATTGGGCCCCGAATGTAAACAATCATTCAACGAAATGCCTGTGTCACTCGACTCGCTGGCGTTCAAAACAATGCGCACCGGTTTGTCCGAGCGACAGACACCATGGTGTGCGATTACGTAATAATCATTATCAGTAGTTAAAGCGGGCGCGGGCGAAATAATATTATTTTTAAGATAATCTTTCATTACGTTGTCGTATTCGATTTTTAATAAATTATTTATCTGGAATCTACGCTCCAGACAAGCGAAGCGGCGGGATGCGGTAGTTAAGGAATTTCCTAACATAGACGTAGATTTTGAAAAAGGTAATGCGGTGACGTAACGTCCAGAATCATTATCGCGGTGTGTATTAGACACATAAAATCGCTCACATTCCTGGTCAGCTTTAGACGCGTGCTTTTGAGTAGGTATCGACTCGAGCTGCCAGAATTTAGAGACCAAAGATTCAATCGATTCATCTCCAGAAGAGAAAAAGGCGCGGTTGCAATTATTATCTTGCGAGTTATCAGTGTGGCACGGTAGCGAGGTTATTGACCCCATAACTACGTGGCCGAATGCGGTTTCTAAGACATCAGGTTGTCCTGGAGGTCCTAGTAGTTTACCAGATCGTAGGATTTCCGTAAACACTTCGGAACCTAACAAAATATCGACAGATCCGGGGGCATTAAAATACGGATCGGCGAGCGGAATATCGTGTAAGTAGGTCAAAGACCCGGTATCAATTGTGCAACTGGGTAAGTCGCTTGAAATCGTTTTCAAAACGAGCGGTTGAATATGTAAACAAAAGTTTGTATCGTATCTCGAGAACAATGTTAGGTCTGTTATACCGGAAATAGTTTGGGAGCTGTTGCCAATTCCCATTACGGAACGTTCGGAACAATCATTAAAGATACGAATACCTAAACGTTTGCAAGTCTGTCGGGTTATAAAATGGTTTTGAGATCCATTATCTATTAAAATCCTAACGGGCACGACAGAACCATCTTTGCATTTAACATTAGCTAGGGCTGTACCTAGTAAAACCTTTTGGGTTTTTTGCGGGCGGTCAGAGTTCGCGGTCATACTACAAAGTGAGACTACATTGTCTCGGAGCTTATACGAAGCCGAGTCGGAAGTCACGGAAATATTATTGCCAGGGGCTCCCGGACTATTTGTGCGGTGGTCGTCATTATTACGTAAGGTAGGCTTACTAGCGGCGGATTGATAAGAAGATTCTTTCTTCGTATCAGAGGGTGACGAAAAATGCAACATACTGTGATGTTTGTTGTTACATTGTTTACATGTAGTCAGTGACTTGCATAAGTGTGCGGAATGCTTCGTGCTAAGACAATTAATGCAACCGTTTAAATCTTTAATCGACTTATAACGTTCGCGCGGGGACAGCGATTGAAAGTGTGCACACGAGTACAAGTGGTCATGATCTGACTTATCGCACAGTAAACAATTGGCGCGGTTGTTGTTGTTTACAACAAATGAACGCACATTGTTCTTCGTAGGGGTATTATATGACGTTTTAGGTTTAGTATGATTATAACCTGGGGAGTAATTATCCCCGGTGCGGGTGAGTACTTTAATGCGGTCGCGGATAAAACAAATCAAACTATTCAAGGTAGGTATTTCGGCGGATCTATTTTCCATTTCGAATAGTCGAGCGGTATCTTTATCAATGCGTTGTAACGCGATGTAAGAAAGAATAAAGTCACATAAATTAGGCAACTTTAAGTTATTTAATGCTAAATATGCGTTTGTGAACTGATCTATAAAAGACTCGAGGTTATTAGCGGTAGCGGAAGTTATAGGCTTTAGCGAAAACATTTGATCTAGATATGAGACGGCTATGCTGCGTTTATCTTCGTATTTTTCAATTAGCGCGTCGTAGATAGCACAATAGTTTTCACCACAAGGAACTATACCTATGCAAATCGACCTTGCCTTACCGGACAATTTACCTAACAGATAGTACATTCTTTCTGTGTCAGTTAATGATGCGTTTAAATGAACTGCATTATGAAATGTTGCATAAAATAGCGGCCAATCCCTTGGATTACCGGTAAATTCGGGTATCTCGATAGGTGCGAGTTTTATGCCGTGTTTTGAATGAGACGGCGCGGGTTGTGACTGATTACCACTACGCGGTTTATCAGTAAACAAAGAATGTTTGCGTTTAATGCGGCAATAAAGATCTTCGAAAGCTAGCCATGTTTGAAAATCAGGCTTCGCTTCCTCATTTATCCTGACGCTAATCGTGTTAATTTCTTTGACACATTGTTGAAAGTTTTCTCTAATATCTTCTAACGTTTCAACAGAGCAGAGAAACTCCTCTAACAAATCAGGATCATTGAGATCGCAGCGCGAATTATCGTAAATTATTTGTAATCTTTCATACAATGCCTCGCGTTGACTTTCTAAAACTATTAATTTTTGTTCGTTTGCGGAAGGAGCCATTGTGAGGTTAATAGGTATGAAACTATATCACGAGTTATCGTTACGAGATATGGAATGCGATGGAAAGCGGTATTATTTATAAAAAATGCGGAATAAAAATAAATGCGGATGATACTTAAATCAAAGCGGTTAACGAAAGGAACGTTGAGATATGCGAAAATTTGTAATTATCAACAACTGCAACGATTGCAACGGTAAACACCAAGATGGCGGGGCGGGTCAATGCGGTGCGTAGAAAACGCACGTGCATGAGAATTAAAACACCAAATAAGGATACGAAATCCGAGCTTCTGAAGGACCATAAAATGGGGGAAATAAGAATTTAATTTCTTTTATTCCGTACCGCGCGGGTGCGGGGGGCTGATCTTAGTATCCTTATTCTTTTAATGGTGTGCGGGTGACAGAGGTAATGCGAGAAATTCCTGCTAGGCCTGACGAGAGATTAGCTTTAAGTAACACAAGAACTGTGAAATCTTACATACCAATCCAGCGTCATCCAACAGAGATTCCAGGGTGTCTTTCCGTTGCAAGGCAGTCTATATCCAAATATATTCGCCTAGGCGGTATGTGCGGGGGATGCAGTCTGTTTTCACTATCACTGCACTATTTCTCACTTGATTGTGTCTGTTTATCTCCGAAGAGAAAGCGGGTGTCGCGGTGCGGGTGGAGGGCTATATCAACCCTTAAATCACTGGGATTGGAGTAACTTCTCCAAAAGTCCAATAAGCGATGCGGGCGCGGTCAAATGTCAAAGAGACATTTGCGAAGAGCGATGCAAGCGCATCTCGTGTAGACCGATGCGTGACCGGTGCACGACTGACGTAAATTAGCATGTTTTAAATTACACAGTCTATGCGTATACAAAAAAGAACCAGATTGCAAGGTCGTCCGATGGCTCCTTCTTACGAAAACATTCATGTCAATAAATCATCTGTCACCGTTTTTTAGCTTTATATATCTGTTAAGATTAAGATTAAGATTAAGATTTGTTGCAGACCTAGATACGTTAATTCGATAGTTGTTGAGTTTTTTTTCGAAATTAAGGCTTATGTCAACATAGAGCGAAGCGAAGCGAAGGATAGGCTCAATGGCATGCCTTGTTAAAATAATAAAGTGGCCACCCCGTCGTCGTCGCCGCCTTCACACGTCTTGAGCGACCCGGCAGATCCTGTAGCAGCCGTTGTTTTGGCTGCGTTAGGATCAACGGACCAGTCTAGTCCTTCAGGTACCGATTTCGGCCCCGGTATAGGATACCAGATTACCAGCGTAACACAATTAGACACCGACCCCGCCTTCGAGGTCGACGTACCCCCCGTAGGTTAGCTAGAACGGTCGCGACTTTCCATAGGGTCCACTCCTCCAGCGGACGTAGCCTTCTCGATCCTCTTATCCCGGCAACAGTCCAAGCCGAGGCTCGCAAGTCGCACCCCAGGGGTGCCCTTGAGCTAGTTGCCCCCCACTTTTGTTGGCTTAAGCGCCTGCCCTCCCGCCCGATGACGATGTAAAGGTCGGTAGAGACCAACAGCATTAGCCGTTAAAAAAGATGATGAAATGGAACGATTTGTAAAGGAACATCCAGGGTAGGGGCAGCAACATTCTCCTCGGTACATAGTCTTCTGTGATCACCAAGCCGCCGGCCAAGAGTGGTCATTATGGAAAACCATGAGCGTTCAATCATTTTATGGGGGAGGCTTATGTTTAGCAGTGGACATTTTCTGCTGTTGATCTGATGCCGGATAAGTCGTCCAATCGCCTGGGAAGTCATAGCTGCTGCTGGTTGAATGGAATACTGTGACAAGAACATTGATTTTGATCCTGACGATTACATGTTCCTGCTAATAATATTGTTTCGGATGTCTGTATGCGATTCTATCTATACAATGATGTTGGATATAAAGTGAATCGTGGTAGATCTGTAACGGGTGAACGTATTTGGATGATTGACATTGGGATCCTTCATCCTGGACGAAATATGGGTTCCAATAGGCATGATGACTACTACTAAAAATGGACAAGTAAATAATACTTTCATAAAGAAGATTAAATATGAATGCAACAATTGAAAAAATATGTAAAATCGGTAAATAAATCACGGAGTAATAAGCTTTTAAAGTTTCTACAGGAGGCATCTCCTGTCCCTTTCTCGCGAATCAGAGCGCCCCCACAGTTACTATGAAAAGTCTACTCGTGACGTCACATGCCAAAGAGATTGTATGAAAAGCTACCACAGCTTAGTAATGAGGTACTATGACGACATTGCTCTGACGTCACCGGCCGTTTGAGCTATCTCTTTCTATTCCGGTTTTTAAAATGCTTGTAACTTTGTCGTTTTTTGAGATGGTTTATTTTTTTTTCACAATTCTTTCGAGGAATATTTTTAATTTATGCAAATAAAAAAATTTTAGTCATCATGCCTATTGATGTCAATGTATGCAGAATCGTCAAGGATGTAATATAGATCCAATTTAATCTCAATGCACCGTACAAAATTTGCAGAGGTGCAGGCTTAGAAATATCATGAAGACATTGGCCTTGGACTGAAATATAGGCTCTAGTCTCGATTAATGCGTATAATAGTCTGCCCACGTGGCCTAGCATGCGCACCGAAGGAAAACTTGTCGCTGTTAGAGTGAGACGCACTCACTCACGAGATAGTGTCGAGAAAATTTTGTCGCGGTGCCATGCTGGCCGGGCAGGACTTTGATGTTGAAGTCCTGAAAAGCAGCAGCATACGGAATATCCTTGGTGTCTACTACTCGAGCTCAGTCGCTGCCTCCGCCTCGTTACCGCCTTCATTCGCTGCCGCCGCGCCTTCGCTTTCTGTTGTTCAAGCCTTTACCGTGAAAGGAATTTTGGGTTTTGCAACAGGTGTTGCCGTAACTGGTTTCAAATCGTTGCGATTAAATAAAAAAAAAACCTAGATTCGTTAATTTTGAAAAGGTATATCATCATCAGCTGGAAGACGACCACTGCCGAACATTTTTTTTATGAGATTGAATGACGTGACGAGCTTGTCGTTCACCAGATGTTAAGCGACACGGCCGCCCGTAACAGTTGCAGTGTCACTCGGAACTTTAAAATAATAAAGTTTCGCGTGACACTGCACTGGGCACGTCATCCTGAGACATCACACAGTCTAGTGATCAGATTACTAGGCTGTGTAATCAGATCATAAAGTCTCATTTGCCCAATAATTTCACTAGCTACAATGCCCTTCAAACCGGAACACAATAGTGCTTGCACACTACTGTTTAGCGGCAGAATAACTGGCAAAGCGGTGGTACCTACCTAGACGAACTTTGCAGAAAAGTCCTACCACCTAGTTATACCTAACACAGGCCTTTTAAGGGGTTTGCCATAATCACCAAACTTGGCAGGCAGCTTGATGATCGCAGTAGATTATGTGGATCGAGGTAAATGCTGCAGCCTATTCCCTGGACATTCCCTTAGCCGGTTCTTACGGCACCCATGGGAAGAGATGGGGTGGTCTATGCTTACGCTGACCATTTCGCACAGATCGTTGTGAAGATCGTTGCATAATAAATGCTCTTATCTCCTTCTCAGTCTCACTGCTTAATTACTTCCTCTGTTACCTTTTAGGTCCTTTCTAATTTATTTCAAATCGTTGCTGTTCTTCATTTTATATTAAAATTATATTTTTTTCTCAGTACGGCGCCACATTCGGACTGTTTTTTGTGTTATTTTTGATTTAGGGGGTTAAAGGCAGGGGGGGGGGGGTTCTCTAATCAGTGCTTTTTTGAATTGAAACAAATGACGCTTAGGCGAAGCGATTTTTTTTGTGGCTCTTTGGGCTAAATGCACTAGATGTCTGTGGTTAAATGTCTCTCAGGGAGTTTTGGCGGGAACGCGGTAAAGTTCACGTCGTTGCATTGTATTATTTCTCAAAACTTGTGCTTTTTCCAGTGTTAATGTTTAAAATTGGTGGCGTTTTACGCATTAAGGCTGAGTTGCACCATAATCACAGTTAAAGTTAGTGTCAAATTTTGACATTAGCCCGCCCTGCGAAGCGTGGACGGTGACAGTTAGCAGTTAAAGTTAGCGTTAAAGTAAGCTGGTGCAACTCAGCCTAAGTGCTGAATTACGAGCATGAGTGTAGGCAAGTGATATAATGTGGTGAAACGTGGTTTTTCGTGTTTCTTCCAAAATTCCGTAGAAGCTTCTAGTAAAGTTGCCACCACTTTACTGGAGCATGACTTAGACTGGACTATGACTTAGACTTGACTTAACGTGAAATATTCATAACACTGAAAAATTATAATACTTGACACTGGCTAAATACACTACTCCACACAGCCAACATATAAGTAGAAAAAATATGTCTCTCACTCCAAAGAAGTTTTACCTATTTCGAAGAAAAAAACAACGTATTTTCATAATGTGTCAATAATATACCGGATGCTACCAGTTGCTCCCATCATCATCATCATCAGCCTAACGAGTGCCACTTTGAGCGGCTGTCTCCACGATTACAGTTTATCCATGTTGCGATATATTTTCTACATTTACATGTATTTCTTGCTGCCCTTGTGGTCCCAGTTTGCGAATAGGACCACCCCATCTCTTCCCGTGGGTACCGTCAAAGCTGGCTAAGGGAATGTCCAGGGAATGGGCAGCAGTATTCTTTGTTTTTTTTTTCTTCTTTAGACAATCCGTATATCGGGCTGATGATTACTTTGTTTACGGAGCGGAATATTAGTTGACACTTTTACTCGTAAGTTATTTTGCAAAAGGCCTGCTATGAGGCGTTTTATTTAAACATAAAACTAGTTCCGCTTCTGTTACTAGATGGCGTAGTAACCACGTATTTCAAATTCAGTTGAGTGGATCACAGAGTACGTTGACGATTTGTCGATAGGAAGCCATTAGAGTTTAATGCCTTCCATTAAATAAGGAAAGGATACTTACTCCCATATTCTAAGTCGTTACCATGAGATTACTCCACTCGACTTAACCTTGAATTAACCTCATTTATGTGTTTTAGTATTTTTAATTGACAATATATAATCAACTTGACATTTCTGAGTCAATTTTTCTCAAACGAGGGAAGCAAAGCAACTGTCATCTCAAGATATGTCGCGATGTAACTTGAGTTTCCCTCAAAGTTAAGTGGAAGTCAAGTGAAGAATTTTTGGTGAAATGTTTTAGAATACGGGGGTAAGCCTGATACCTCCTGATACGTAATTATCTTGACAATGACAGAACGTAAATCCCGCATTTTAACGCCATCTATCGGGTCTTTATAAAATTACTGCTTTTATTTTTTATTAACCGCCTCATTGTAATAAGAAGGCATACCACACGCAACATACCATCTGGAAAAATACCTACATCTTAGCTTCATTTTTAAAAATAGATATTTTATTTTTATTTTATTGCACAATAGCTGTCAAGTTGCGAAAAATTCTAAACAAGTTTACGTTCTTTATGAGACGTTCAATTTAAAAGCAGTATAATTATTGATTATATTTTCAATTTGTCTAAATATAAAGAAATAATAACGACATTTAGAAACTCTGTTTTATAGACAGATATCAACAATATTAATGATTTATAGTAGATAGACTTTTTTATGTTTGTGAAAGCAGTTTTGTTTTCTATCTTCGTGATTTCTTTGTTTTGTTGCTAATTATAGCTGTACTAGCTGCACCCCGCGGTTTCATCCGCGAATAAAATGATAGATGTTTGTTCTGCGTCTGGGTGTTATATTGTATTCTATGTATGTATTTACAAACAAAAAGTATATAAGTATTATATCAGTTATCTGGTTCCCATAGTACAAGCTATGCTTAGTTTGGGGCTAGATGGCGCTGTGTGTAATGTCCACATTAAAAAAAAAAAAAAAAGTATTATATGTGTTCAACGGGTCGCTATACTTATCCTTTATTGGCATTTCTGGTATTACATATAAATAAATAAACACTAAGGCTGAGTTGCACCATAATCACGGTTAAAGTTACGGTCAAATTTTGACATTAGCCCGCCCCGCAAAGCGTGGAACGGTTATAGTTAGCGTTAAAGTTAGAGTTAAAGTAAGCTGGTGCAACTCAGCCTTACTAATTAACAATCATAATTTTCTACTACTAAACAAACAGCGCATGACAAGTACAGGTGAATAAAACATCACGTTGATATCCAGTCCAGAACATCTGTATCCTGGGAATCAGTGGAGATTCACTAATAATTTTTAGATGAAGTGTGTAGAATACTGTAGGGTACTGTCTTATGCATATTGATTCATGTAAATTCTTAATTTAAGGTTAGATTTAAAGTATGACAAACAGAAGTAAGTAGGTAAGTACGTATTAATTTCAAATGCTTATTCATCTAAGTATCGCGGTGTGTTGGCACCTGGACTAGAAAATCTGTATCCCAGGTGCCAACGTCTAAATCATCAGAATTATATCAGAATATCATGATTGCAAAATGACGATATCACTCTAACGTCAAGACGTTGATATTGGAACGCAATAATCATAAGACATGAACGCTAAATGCACTAGAAGCAAAACGTCTGGATCTTAAAATGTCATTATTCAAAACTCAGCACGGAAGGGCCAATACCATTATCTATAAAAACGAGCAAAAAATTCACGTTTGTTGTATGGGATCCCCCTTTATTTTATCCTGTTTTTAGTATTTGTTGTTATAGCGGTAACAGAAATACATCTGTGAAAATTTCAATGGTTTATCACGGTTCATGAGATACAGCCTGGGATGGACGGACAGACAGACAGACGGACAGCAGAGCCTTAGTAATAGGGTTCGCTTAACCCTTTGGGTACGAACCCTAAAAAGGTACGTGCTATGGCAGGAATTCTCGGGGCATGAGATTACCCAAAGACCGGGATTAGTGATGAGCCGTGGACTAATAAGGCAGATTTAAACATAATATATCCTAGTTCCATCAAAAAGTATTTCTTCAAACCAAAAGTTTTGATCAATGGTAACACTAGCAGCCTGTGCCGCCTTTGCACGGGTATAAGCGAATTAAAGAATATTCTGGGTAATTTTTGAAACCTATTTTTTTGAAAATATAATTTATTTATTATTTAATATGAACGCATTTGCAATTATAACATATTATCACATACTCATCAGTAGATACATTGTCAATTTTAATAAATAAATTTAAATGATGGCTAATAGCTAAAGTAGTCTCCGCAACATCAAATATTTGATTTAGGGTCATAGGACTCACAAAACGTCAATAATAAATTAAAAATAATAGGCCACTTGTCACAGAAAACGTGACAGTCCGGATAAGTACTGAGGAATGCGTTGAGATCACTCATGATGCGACATAACGGCGTATATCTTCTGTGTTCTGTACAACCACGGCATGCGTGGAAAAGCCTGGGTCTGCGATTAGTTCTATAGTGAGTGAACATACTTGTCGGGGACATATAAATTACATATGCGATTGTGAAGAGTAGGAGAGTCTATAGCATCTCTCAATATCTTACAGCCGGTCTTAAGCTGGTCGACTAACCTCCTAGTTTTCAAGGAATTGATAATGAATAATATAGCCTATGTCACCCGGGGACAGTGTAGTTTCGGAGCCTATTCAATGCAAACAAACAAATAATCAAACAATAATGAGACAATCAAATCTTTCCTCTTTAAAATATTGTTGTTGTATTATAGATGACTAATTTTGCAGACTAAAATCTTTATTTGATCCGTAAAAAAAAAACAAACAGAGACACTTAAATTTTTGATACATATTTATTGGCAAACATAAATTGTCGACATTCGAGATATTCATCTGGCGATAAAATCTTTCCTCGTAATTATAAGTATAACCTAGATTTATATATTATGTTGTATCCGCGATCAACTGGGCTACCACAAACTAATACAAAACCATCATGTTTCAAGGCATTATTATTTCAAGCCTACAATAATATTGTTCGAATTCGTACCATGAACTTATAAAGTATTCCTGCGTGTGAACAAGGCGTCTACATTTTTATATGGCGTTATCACGCTCGCACGTCAGTGTCAACATGATGTAAAGGTATGACATGACAGTTGTATTTGAGTGAACGATTTAACGTGACGTCATCAAAACTGCTCTGGCTCTGCAACATTAAAGTATTCTTACTTTTATGTCATTTGTCAATGTATGATTGAAGTAATATTGCTATAAGACGTTGTGGTTGCCCCCCAAGTATCTTGTTTTGTGGCTTTTATAACTTGGCATATTAAAGCTAATAGATAGATCGCTAATCTTGTATAATTCATGAGTTTAACAGTCGCATGTTTCTTACTAAACCAGTGCATTATAAAAATTGGACCGTTAGCTTACTAGACTAGGTGGTAGGACTTTTCTGCAAAGTTCGTCTAGGTAGGTACCGCCGTTTGGCCAGTTATTCTGCCGCTAAGCGGTAGTGTGCAAGCACTACTGTGTTCCCGTTTGAAGGGCATTGTACCTAGTGAAATTACTGGGCAAATGAGACTTTATAACATAGTGTAGTAATCTGATTACTAGACTGATGTCTCAGGATGACGTGCGCAGTGCGGTGTCACGCGAAACTTTATTATTTTAAAGTTCCGAGTGGCACTGCAACTGTTATGGGCGGCCGTGTCGCTTAACATCATGTAAACGACAAGTCACGTCACGTAATCTCATAAAAAATCTATTTAAAATGACACAACTAAACACTCAGCTCACTAGTATGTTTTGTTAAGAGTCGAGAATCTACAAAAAGGGGTAGGGGCAGGGGTAGGCATTTTGTTCACGCGGCTGCAACGTCTTCACGGATGCAGGGTTTCATCCTCAACACCAAATTACCTACTCAAAAGTCTCTTCAATATGAAATCAAAAGTCGCGAATACGATGGGACCGACATGTAATCAAATCCCTAATAATAAATCGTATTTAAAAAATGAATTTGAAAAATGAAAAGACCCAAAAATTTTGCTTTACCATCATAATGTAGTTGTAGCGCCGCGACGCGCGCACTCGCGCCGGCGCTGTAGGCTTGTTTATATAGTAGACAGTAGTTGTCAGAAAAATAAAAAGTCATCGACACGCAAATACTGAATTTTATTTTAAATAAAATCATGTGGCTACCACTGCCACATTGGTGACCCGCTCAATACAGAACACGGCACGGAGGAACAATTTATACCGTAAGCCTATAAAATCTTTGCAAAACGATGTCGAAAAAGACAGAAAATTCCGGTGTCGCCGGTTCACAAGAAAAATTTTTCACACCATCCGATATTTCTCGCGTCGGAGTACGACTTCCACCATTCTGGCCGGAAGAACCAGCGGTATGGTTCGCACAAATTGAGGGCAGTTTTGCACTATCGGGTATTCGAGACGATGATACGAAATATTATTACGTCAGTGCCCAACTCGAACACCGTTACGCCGCGGAAGTGAAGGATATTTTGGTGAACCCTCCGTCGTCGGGCAAATACGAGAAGCTGAAGACGGAGCTGATCAAGAGGTTGTCAGCGTCACGTGAGAAAGAGATCACCCAGCTACTGATGCACGAAGAGCTTGGAGATAGACGTCCATCCACGTTCCTGCGACACCTGCAACACCTGGCAGGTCCGAACATACCTGATGATTTTATCAAGACCGTGTGGACAAGCCGCTTACCTGGTAACATTCAGATTGTCGTAGCGTCGCAGCCGGAATCCTCACTCCTGGCACTAGCAGACCTGGCAGACAAGGTGCATGATCTCGTGCCACCCACCTCTCAAGTGGCCTCCACCACCGCAGTTCCTGATCCAATACTGGACAAGCTTACCAAGCAGATCGCCGAGCTCAGCCGTCAAGTACAAGCGCTTTCGGCAAGAGATCCTTCACGATCCCGCTCGACAGACCGGAACCAGCGCAGCAGGAGTAACACCCGTTCCCAGTCCAACTACAGGAAGTTCCCTACCTGCATTTTCCACCACAGATTCGGGGACAAAGCTCGCAGATGCCTGAAGCCCTGCGACTACCAACCGGGAAATGCGAGGGGCAGTCAGTAGCGACCAATGACTGCCCATCCAATTCAACAGGTCGCTTATTCGTGACGGACAAACGGTCTAAAGTGCAGTTCCTGGTCGACACAGGTAGCGACCTCTGCGTTTTTCCCCGCTCCGCCCTCAAGCAAAGACGACCACGAACTACCTACGAGCTCTACGCAGCAAATGGAACACCGATCGCTACATATGGTTCCGCCCAAATGGAACTGGACTTAGGACTAAGACGTGCTTTTTCTTGGCGTTTCACAGTCGCCGATGTCAACAAGGCCATAATCGGGGTCGACTTCTTGTCTTTCTACGATTTAATAGTAGACTGCCGAAACGGACGCCTCATAGACAACCGGACTACACTGAAAGCCAACGCAGCACCTGTCCCTTCATCAGATCAGAGTATTTCTTCGGTGAAGACGATGGCTGGAGATTCAGAATACCTGAATTTACTTCGTGAGTTTCCGGAAATCACTCGACCAGCAGGAACTCAGCGAGTTGTGCGCCACAACACAGTCCACCACATCCGAACTACACCTGGACCACCTGTGTACTGCACGCCAAGAAGGCTCGCTCCGGATAAGCTCAAAATCGCCAAGCAGGAGTTTGAAGATATGCTGAAGAGTGGAACTGCCAGACCTTCGGAGAGTCCATGGTCATCACCACTTCACCTCGCTCCTAAAAAAGACAGCGGCTGGCGACCATGCGGCGATTACCGGATGCTGAATACCCGAACAGTTCCAGACAGATATCCCATCCGGCACATCCAGGATTTCACCCAGAACATAGCAGGAAGCACCATATTCTCCACGATTGACCTGGTGAAAGCGTATAACCAGATTCCGGTCAATCCAGATGATATTCCCAAGACTGCCATCACCACACCGTTTGGAATGTTCGAATTTCCTTATATGACATTTGGTCTTCGAAATGCAGGACAAACATTCCAACGGTTTGTGGATGAAATGACCAGAGACCTGGAGTTCTGCTATACATATTTGGATGATTTCCTGATATTTTCTCCAAATGAAGAAACTCATGCTCATCATCTACGTATCATCTTCACCAGACTGAAAGAGTACGGAATGGTCATTAACACTTCCAAGTGCACCTTCGGAGCAAAAGAAGTAACTTTTCTTGGTTGTAGCGTATCATCTGCTGGTATCAAGCCATTAGACGGCAAGATCCAAGCCATCAAAGACTTCCCCACTCCGAAGACGGTCAAAGAGTTGAGAAGGTTTCTGGGGATGATTAACTTTTACCGCCGGTTCATCCAAAACGCGGCTAAACTGCAAGCTCCACTGCATAATTTGCTTACCGGATCAGTCAGAGGCTCTCATCCCGTTGACATTTCAGGAGAAGCCTCACGAGCATTCGAAGCCTGCAAAGAAAGCTTGTGCAACGCAGCGCTCCTAGCACATCCGGACATGGACGCAAAGCTAGCGCTCGTGACAGACGCGTCAGATACCGCGATTGGTGGCGTTCTGCAACAACAAAATGACGGACAGTGGCAGCCATTAGCTTTCTTCAGTCGAAAACTGAGTCCAGCACAGAGAAAGTACTCTCCTTATGATCGAGAGCTGCTGGCCATTTATGACGCAATAAAGCATTTCCGACACTTCGTAGAAGCAAGACATTTCACAGTTTACACTGATCATAAACCGATTTGTTTCGCGTTTCACGGACACAAGGAAAACTGCTCACCACGTCAATTCCGCCATTTAGACTACATTGCTCAATTCACGACCGATATCCAACATATTTCCGGACAAGACAACGTAGTGGCCGATACGCTCTCAAGGATCGAAGAGTTGGTCCAGCCCGTTGACTTGAACAAGTTGGCAAAGTCACAGACCAATGATTCAGAACTGAAGCAATTGCTAGAAGGTGGAACATCCCTAAATCTCGTCAAAGTGATCGTACCGGGAACTAGACTGGAACTTTACTGCGACAATAGCACTCAACCATCACGCCCATATGTACCAAAAGAATTGAGAAGGCAAGTTTACGACAGCTTACATTCACTCAGCCATCCCGGCGCTAACGCCTCCTTGAGATTAGTGGCCCAGCGTTACGTATGGCCTGGCATCAACAAAGATTGTCGCGAGTGGACCAAACAATGTCACGCCTGTCAGCGTTCAAAGATCACGCGCCATACAACAGCACCATTGGGAAATTTTAAGCTGCCGAGCGCCAGATTCCAGTACATTCATATTGATCTCGTCGGACCCTTACCTCCTTCAGATGGATACCGTTATTGTCTCACTGCCGTAGACAGATTCACTAGATGGCCTGAGGCAATACCGCTACATGACATAACCGCAGAAACCGTCGCCAAGGCATTCATCTCCAACTGGATAGCACGATACGGATGCCCACTAGAGATTGTGACAGATCGCGGAAAGCAATTCGAGTCCACATTGATGAAGCAGCTTTCAGAGCTCGCTGGATTTCAACGCAACAGGACAACTGCGTATCATCCTGCGAGTAATGGCATGGTCGAGAGGATGCACAGACAGCTAAAGGCGGCCATCATGTGCCACGAAAGCCAAAACTGGACCGAAAGTTTACCCCTCGTACTCCTAGGAATGAGAAGTGCATTCAAAGAGGACATACAGGCATCACCGGCTGAACTCCTCTATGGCGAATCCCTCAGACTTCCTGGAGATTATCTGCAGCCGTGTAATACAACACAGATGACCAGCGACTTCACTGAATTTACGACGCGCCTCCGTTCCATCATGAACAACATACGCCCTCAGCCAGCATCGAGACACAGCAGACGTAACATCTTCATATTCAGAGACTTACCTTCTGCTACTCATGTGTACGTCAGAGATGACACCGTGAGAGGATCTCTTCAGCCGGCATACACGGGGCCGTTTGAGGTACTGCAAAGAAGCGCTAAAGTCTACAAGCTGCGAATAAAAGGGAAGGAACAAACAGTCTCCATAGACAGACTGAAGCCAGCATACATACTTACGGCAGATACTCACCTGAATACTCACTCGCCGTCAGAAGGTACGGTCACTCCTAAAAGCAAAGATGCTAAGACTACACGCTCAGGGAGGTCAGTGAGGTTCCCAGATTATTATCGCCCATCCTAGGTTGGTCTCTGGGGGGGAGTATTGTAGCGCCGCGACGCGCGCACTCGCGCCGGCGCTGTAGGCTTGTTTATATAGTAGACAGTAGTTGTCAGAAAAATAAAAAGTCATCGACACGCAAATACTGAATTTTATTTTAAATAAAATCATGTGGCTACCACTGCCACATAGTTTCCATAGAAGACTAAGCAGTTTCATTTTATCAACAAGCACGTAAGCTCGAGAAAACATTGGTCCACAAATTAATACACTTCTGGGAGCACCATAAACTCTTATCTATAAGTATTGTTATACAATAAAAATCACAGAAAATGTATTTTTAACAATGCGGTTCGACTGCCGCGTTGCATCGTAAAATTATAATCAGGCCTATTATGTAAATACCAGTGGCATCGACTATCGTAATGTTCTCGTAATCTTCTCTATGTAGTCATCGGATTTGGAGAAACGATGTGTCGAACGATTTGTATTGATTGTAGGAACAACATTGGTTATTGGCTATGAAGATATGGAGTGAGCTTCTGGCTGAGGTCTTTTCGCCACATATTACATTACATTATATTACATTACATTCGCCACATCGTGGTACATACTTTAAAAAAATGGTGAGGGATGGCAACGCATTAGTAGCGTACCAGGGGGTCTAGCCAAGATGCCAACGAGCGCCACTTTGAACGGCTGCTCTCCTGCACCCATTGGCTCCCCGCGGCTTTCACCAGATCGTCGGAACCATCACATGGTTATTAGGACTAGGTTGCAAAATTTGAAGTATTTGATGTTTAAATGAATGGTTAATCCCTCAATAATTTTCTGTTTCGTTGGAGCCCCTGCGATTAGTTTGTTTGATAGCTTTGTCTCTTGTAAATAGGTACTTTTTACGACGGACGGACTGACGGAATTAAGAAATATTATTGTACCCTTTGTTTATTTATAAATTTTTAATGATTATTCTTAGGTGATGAATTTCACACACCATGTAAAAATTGTTGTTGAATACAAATACAAATACAAAATACAAAATCATTTATTTGTTAGAATATTGTGCTTAAGAAAATACATTGATTTTTGTTCCAAATATTCTACCGTTTCCGGTGTACAGATATTGTTGATGTGGATAAATTTTACTTTTACAATATACTTGAATATCATTTCATCCTTTATAACATTCTAGAAATCCAATTAAAATATTTCATAAAGCAATCACATTAATAAAAATAGTTCAAAAATAAAATATCTGTATGAAAAGTAGCATGTCAGAAGTAAAGTGTAGTGTAGTGAAGTGTAGTTTTTCGAAGTAAAAAAATCGTGTAAGACGGTCAAATATAATTATATAAGTACTTAATAATAAACTTAATATTATCAATTCAACTTATCATTCAAAAAATCCTGCACTGAATAATAGCATTTGTCAATTAATAATTTAAATAATTTTGTCTTCAATTTATTGCAACATAATTCTTTATAGCCCTCTGGTAATTTGTTATAAATACGAATAGCCATACAGTATGCACTATTACTGTATAACTGTATCATAAATGAATTATGAATTATTATAATTGATAATCTGTGCCATGGTTGGGTTTCCTAATATATCTTAAAGTTTATTAATGCTAATTAATTATTACGAACTGTGCATATTTAATTTAATTAATATAGGTAATATATATACTTACTGGATTGCATTTTCAGTATTGAACAATTTTCCTTTTATTTTTTAAATTATTTCGGTTAGTTAGGTAGGTAAAGTATTGTCAGACAGAAGAGTGAAGACGCCTACTGCTGAACATAGGCCTCCCTCACAGATCGCCACTTTGAGCGGCTGCCTACCTCCTCTTGCATCCATCGGCTCTCCGCAGTTTTGGCTAGGTCGTCGGTCCACCTAGTGGGGCCTACGTTGCGTCTTCCGTGATCGCTACTCGAGAACCTTTCTTCCCTATCGGTTGTCAGTTCTACGAGCGATGTGGCCTGCCCATTGCCAACTTACATTCTTTCTCTTTTTTTTCTTCTTTCATTTTTACCTATCATTTGAACTCGGACACTCGATGTAAAATTTATCTTTCCGTAACTTTTTTATTTTACCGGTTTATCAATTCTTTTATTTCTGGTAAATGATACAATACAATTACTAAGAAGTAAATTAAATCTAAACTAAATACTTATCTAAAACTAAAATAATATATACTTATTCTCATTATAAGTAGGTTGGTAAGGTCTTAATAAAAGTGTTTATTACCTGAGAAGCTGCCTTTTATTGCTTTAAATTATTTACAATAAAGACTTAGAAAATATAGATGTTTTTCGTTTTTACATTTATAGAGATCTGTATCCATGGAAATCTGAATGTGACAGTTAGCTTTTTACAACCATAGAATAGTGAAGTGCACAGAGTTCTCGTCAGTCTCATAAACAAGTTTATACAGAATGTAACTTAATTCATTAGCATAAATTGAGCCCATGATACTACATCATTCATAGATGATTATTAAAGAGTAAAGAGTGTAAATGAAAATATTTCTTATTGAAAATTATGAAGATTGCCGCGGCGCCTAACGCAGTTGGCACGCATGATTTTGATAAATTTAAACGTTGTTATACCTTGTAGGTACTAATTAAAATCAGTACTTCATTATTTTAATTAAATTATGTATTGTAGCATTTGATTAAGTAAGTTATTCCATTTTTTGGAGTTATTATTATTACCAAACCAATGCTTAAGAATTCAAAAATTTTGGTCCACACGTGACCGGTATCAGGAGTAGGTACCTAGTTTCAAAGGATGCTAATGAATACAAATACACCCGGTATACTTTCAATAAGTACTTATAAATAAAAAACCGCATAACTAGTTAAAAATAATATATTATTTAGGTATCCATTCGATGAGCATCTAATGGCTGTTGTCATAATTATGTATGACATATTTTATGATACGACTTGGATCGTATCGTCGTTTTTTGTTTTTTTTTTAATGGCAAAATTAGAAAATTCGTTTTTTAAATTGGCAAGTAATGCTTTAAATAGCTTTGTTGATTTTTGGTATTAGACCGCTAACGTAATGCTTTTCTCACTCGGTCAATACGACACTTCCGAAGTACAATTTATGAAAATCAGTCTAGTCTAGACTTTTAGATTCCAAGTTTACTGATTTTACATTTAAATTACACACACAATATACATAGTGGCTCTGTGAGACGTAGACCTCGCGAGTCTAACTAAAAAACTATTTTTTAAGTTTTCAAGCACCTGGATAAAAACAAAAACAAAAAGAATATCTAAAATTGAATCTAAGGTATACTTACCAAAATTCCGATTCTGAAAAACCTCCGACAAATATTTCTCATGTATAATGTTCAACGACAGAACAGAACCTATCAATTACAACATCGCCGACAGAAAGATTCATTCATGAGCGACAGAACCATTCCACTACAAACAATTAGCTGATAGAACGATTCAGTCATGAGCGAATCGACGGCAGAACCTTTTCAATACGAACAATTCGCTGACAGAACGATTCAGTCATGAGCGAATCGACGGCAGAACCTTTTTAATACGAACAATTCGCTGACAGAACGATTCATCCATGAGCGAATTGACGACAGAACCTTTCCAATACGAAAAATTCGCTGACAGAACGATTCATCCATGAGCGAATTGACGACAGAACTTTTCCAATATGAACAATTTTCCAATACGAACAATTCGCTGACAGAACGATTCATTCATGAGCGGATCGACGACAGACGACGAACGTTTCATGAGCAGAAGGATTCGTCCAATACCAATAAAGTGGCGCGCGTTTTTAGAAGACGTTGTTTGGAAATTACCTGCTATAGGTGTCGCTAAGTACCTTAGCCACGGGTACCTAACAAAAGGAATAAACATTAGAGCAAAGATAACCGTGTCTGTGTTTTCTGAGTTAGTCATACTCATTGGGCCGATTCAGTTTGGAGGCCCCCACCCACCGCGCGCGGCCTCCAACCTCCCCTACAGTCACCCCAAGCCTGAACCGATTCTGTCTGAACCGATACTGTTTAATCTGAGATTAATTGAGCCATTGTCTGCAAACAGTCGGACGCGTCGGTTTCTGGGATACACAAGACATGGTTATATCTGAGTGTCTGAGAGTAGCAAACTCACAGAGAAATGCTGCGTGTTGTTCTGGCGCTGTCCCGTTCTAGAATTACGCGCGCCCTCGCTGACTCACCTCGCTAGTTGCTTCATCGGCATGACGTTTTTCGTTTCTTTCTTTTAGATTACTCAAACTAATGTCGTGAATTTTATAATTTATTCTCACTTTTTAATATTAAGAGGTTGGTAGACTGTTTAAAAATACCTGTTTAAAAATATTTGGTTGGCCACACTGGCGGAAGGAGCGTCCGCTGAACCATCGGCCAATTACGATGGCTGCCTTGGTAGTTCCGGTAAAATAATATTGAGGTTTAGGAGGGAAGTTTTGGAGGGACGACAAGGTCCAAAAGGCAGTGAATTCTGGTTAAGCAGCCGAAGCGTCAAGACGTATTATTGCTGTACTGAGTGTGTACTGAATATTTATAGAAGAAAGAATATACAAGAATTGAATTGAAAAGGTTCTCTGTGTTTTACTTCACTAACTACTACAATAATTAAAACTATACTATCGAACATAATAATAATAATTTATTACCTGCACATCCGTGAAATCCATTATCCTGCACGGCGTGCCGCTGTCTGGCAAAAAAATCAGAATATTACAAAAATAAACGCAAACAAACCGGAATTTTGAATATGATTAATTTAGAAACTCTGATACGTTGGGAGTTTTTCGAAACAACTTTTTGTATCTACAGGTTCTATTTTTGGAAGTCCGCGTCTGGGATTTTAGAATTATTTTAGTTTGCATTTACAGTATAATAAAACGTTAACATTAATTATTCAGTTGAAACATATGCAAATTGTTTTAGTTAAGATGTGTTATTTTTATTGTGTTAGATTTAGCCGGCAGGTGTAATGAACCCGTGCGATTTATATAACCGACTTTAAAAAAATGTTGTGGTCCTAATGTTCGTCACTATATTTTAAATGTTTCGGTGTTTATTTTTCTTCGTTTTTTTTTTGTTTGTTAGAAGAAACTTGGCGAAGAACGAAGATGCTTCGGAGATATACAACGGAACTCCTCAATTTAAATCAAAATAACAGGAAAAAATGTCTCCAAGTGTCTCAGCCAAATTCAACGTTTCCCACAAACACTTCTTTCTTGAATTTCTACCACAGAAACGTTGCATTTTCTCACAAAACGTTGAATTTTCCCACAGAAACGATACATTTACCTATGACGGATTAGAAATAACTCTGTATATGAGGTTTTGTGACCAGTCTGCCATATGAAACTACGTAAATAAGTTGTATTTCAAAGACTTAAATAACATAATAGAAATACTAATCTAAACAACTAAAATAACTTTAAAACTAACTTAATAAATATGTACACCTAACGAAAAACGAAACAATAGGGGTATTAAAAAAAAGCTAAGTCGCAGAAAAAAGATATAAATGCTGCCAGTCTTAGATTGGCATGTGAATTATATGAATATTTGTAAAAAATACTTAAATACGACCAAACCTTTAAAATAAAACCTTGCGAATTCGATGAAGAAACACAAACTCGGTCAGAATTCGGCCTAGACCTCTGCCCAAATTAATCTACGCCTCTAGCTCTCCAATGCGCACTAGAACAACACAATAATCTACAAATAGACTGCTAAAAATAGCCACAAATCCTTGATTTTGGTCACTTTCTAAAAATACACACTAGGCTTGTTTAACGACTACGCGTCTATAATTTTAATGTCTTGATTTTTATCTTGATAGGCCTTATTTGCATTAGTATTAGTTTAGATTTTGCATGTTCATTAATTGAAAGTTGATTGATTTCAACATTTTATGTACTAATTGAAAACAAGGATGTTATTCGGCTTTTTGTGAAAGCAGATATTGCGATGCAACCTTGTGGTTGGTTTTTGGAGTTCCGTACCCAAAGGGTAAGATCGAGCATATTGCTAAGGCTCCGCTGTCCGTCCGTCCGTCTACCTGTCTGTCCGTCTGTCACCAGGCTGCCTCTCATGAAGCGTGAGCTGAAATTTTCACAGATGATCTACTTCTGTTGCTGCTATAACAACAAATACTAAAAAACAGAATAAGATAAGTATTTAAAAGGCTCCCATTCAACAAACGTATTTTTTTTCTTTTTTTTAGGTAATGGTACGGAACCCTTCGTGCGCGAGTCCGACTCGCTCTTGGCCGATTATTTTTCTAAATATACAAACAACAAACAAACAACCCTTGCCACAATCATATCACTCCATTTTACCACCGGAGTTTTTTTTTCATGTATCACTGCTTTGCCAAATAATCTACCGGATATGCAAGCAGTGTTCCAGTTTGAAGGGCACTGTGGCTAGTGAAATTACTGGGCAAATGAGACTATGATCTGATCTCACGTGTAGAAAGAAATGGAAGATTATCTCAATAAGGGTCTGTGGGTCTTGCTTTCTTTCTTTCTAGTAACTTTTTATTACTAGATTGTGCTGATGTCTCAGGATGACCTGCGCTCGCGAGACTTTATAGGTATTGTGTTCTGAGACTCCGAGTGGCATCAAAACTATTAATGTCGACCGTGACGCTCAACATCAGGCAAACGACTAGCACAGATAACTATACAAGAACGACTAATCCGTCACGTCCACGTCACATAAAAAAGTAAAAAGATGTCATAACCATCAGTCCACCAACACGACGGCGCGGCGCGGGCGACGGGCCCGATAGCTCAGTTATTAGTAGCCCTGCCTTCTAAACTAAGGGCTGTGGGTTCGATTCCTATTCAGGACAAACATTTGTGTGATGAACATAGATGTTTATTCTGCGTCTGGGTGTTACATTGTATTCTATGTATGTATTTACAAACAAAAAAGTAATTATAATTTATAGGCATAGCATTTACCCAGTGTCTCAGCTGATGGTAAGTGATGACGCGGCCTACGATGGTGCATGCTTGCCTAGAAGATACCTGTTCACTTCGGTTCACTCGTGACTTGAAGACACCCAGGTTATAGTTAGCTGGAAACAAGGACGAACGCAAGCCGTTGGCTATTACCCCAAGCGACCTTTCTGAATTCCACTGGCGAATTCCTTGTTTACTTGTGATTTGCGAGACAAACGCGATTGAAATACGATCTCAATCGCGAGAAAGCTTACCAAATTAAAAAAGCGCATTCTAGTTTCCACGGTTTCCCTTATTTAAAATTTGACACCTTATCGCCCAAGATCTTTGTGGCAACTTTAATATAATAACCATACGTTCAGCCATAATATATGCTGAATAGAGATCCTTATCGTACACTGCATTAGCATTTCGAGAAAAAAACGTAAGCAAATCGACTTTCTATTCTATTTTTAGTGTTTCCGAATATTAATTGGACGTAGTAGTAAAAATGTCGGTTGTACGACGTCTTGTGTTGGCGGGCTATCAATTTTAAATATTTAGATTTTTAGGGTAGTATCTCAGGAACCGTTAGTTAGACAGGTGAAATTTCCACAAATGCTGTATTTCTGTTGCCGCTATAACAACAAATACTAAAAAACACAATAAAATATATATTTAAGAGTGCTCCCATACAAGAAAACGTGATTTATTTGCTCGTTATTATAGATAATGGTACGGAACCGTTCATGCGCGAGTCCGACTCGCACCTGGCAGGTTTTTTAGTACTGTTTGGCCATTATTTTGTCCCTAATTTTGTCTGTCAGCACGGAATCGAATTTCTATTTGCTCTATCCTTTTCATCGCTCAGGATCGTCGTTTCTTGGAGCGAGACGGAAGC
Source organism: Ennomos erosarius (assembly GCA_963580505.1). Lineage (NCBI taxonomy): Eukaryota > Metazoa > Arthropoda > Insecta > Lepidoptera > Geometridae > Ennomos > Ennomos erosarius. Next base: position 3,616,393 of record OY757005.1, on the reverse strand, counting down.
GTAAGTAGGTACTATCGCGCGGCATCGCTGATGCTGCCCCGCGCGATAGCATAGCACTCACGCTATCTTTGTCGCTCAGGGGAGAATCCTGAGCTGTGGAAAAGGATAGAGCGTGGAGAAGGCGATTCCATGCTCAAGCCCAAAAAAGCACTCTGTAAAAAACTGTAAGTAATAAAAATAAAAAAAACCCCAAAACAGACTTTTTAAATTTGTATCCGACACTGCAACACACGCCTACTTTCGAATTTTAGAATCCATAATCCATATAATGTAATATTATCATATATTTGAGATGGACTCCAAAGATAAGGTGATTGAAAACAGCTTTCCGTCATTTTAAACAGTTAATTTTGATTATAAAATGAGTTAGCTAAATCGTTTCGGAACTAGTTGTGTCGACTGGAGGAGCCAAAGTGCTATAACTGTCGTTTTGCATAATTTAGTTTAAATACGCCACCTTCGAAGTCTGGTTCGATTCTGTGAAGTCGCGCGCGAGATGTCAAATCTCAAGTAAAATTCACTAAGAGTCCAAAACTCATCATTAGCCTAAAGACATCCACTGCTGAACATGGGTCTCCTCCAAAGAGCGCAGCTTTGAGCGTCTGCTTGCCGCATCCATCGGCTCCCCCCTGAGCCTCCTTGCGAGATTAGATCCGAAGTGAGGAGATCCGCAAGAGAATTAAAGTCATCGATATAGCTTTAGAATTAGCAAGTTGAAGTGGCAACGGGCAGGCCACATCGCTCGTAGAACTGACAACCGAAGAGGAAGAAAGGTTCTCGAGTGGCGACTACAAACGGGAAGACGCGGCGTATGCCGGCCACTAGGTGGACTGACGCAACGGAGTCCTATGCACAGCAGTACATATCTTCAGGCTATTGATGATGTTAAACAGTACCTACAAAAAATTGCCAAAAAGTTAGTTTAAAAGTATTGTAATTATCTTTATTTTTATATCAAAGCTTGAGAGGCTGGTGTGGGTGTGACGGTACGTCTCGAATACGAAATTTTTGAAAGAATCGGACCCATTCCTCTGTATTTAGTATTAATCGTTTGCAATTTTAGCTGCATCATTTAGCAGCACTACAGGCTGCACCAAGCTCTAGTTATCAGAGTAACGAAAATATCCTAGTTCTGTGATCATGACACTTTTTTTTATGCTGAAGTGGAAGACCAGCCGAGGTTCGTAAGAACTATCACCATGCTGAGTTCAGGCTGATTTGTGGCAGATTAAACAGAATAGAAAAGAACAACACTATTGCACTATTGCACACCAAATATACACAACATAAAATTAAAACACGAAAAATATAACAAAATGGTAGTACAATGGGCGGTGTTATCGCTTAGAGCGATCTCTTCCAGACAACCTTTGGATGGAGAGAAACAGATTAATAAAATGGAAATAAGTAAAAAAATAAAATTAACTCTATAAATGCTAAAACTATAAAATACATATTATACGACATACCTAACTACATAAAAATACACACTACATTAATAATATAATAAACATATTTACTATTACATATATTATAATCAGTGTTCTTATTTTGTGCCATGTATAATTTTTGTCTGTTGCAAATAAATAATTTTTCTTTCTTGCTTTCTTTCATACGTTTGACATCCTGAAGATACTTGTGACGAAGAGTCGAAGGTTTTTGAATTATTTAAGCCTTAGGGGAGATCGGGGTCGTGACGATTTGGGATGTAGCCGGGGGAGTTTTGGTAAAGATTGATAGACTTTCCAGAAAGAAACACAATTTTCTTATTAATATTATTGGGAAATACATGATTTGAAACTTCGACCGTGATTATGGTGCCAATATTTCGATGCTGTTCACAACAGCATCGAAATATTGGCAATTTGCCACAAATAATTACATAGTAAATATCCCGTGAATACGATATTTTAGATTATTGGGTAGCTCCCATGTAAGAGAGACATATTTTCCACCGGCACTGTTATTAAATAAATGGTTATTTTGAGAATGATTATAAAAATACTGGTCATAGCAAGGTTTGCGAAACATGCAATTAGTTATGATCGTGAGGTCTACTTGAACTTGGCACACAGAACTACTTGTTTGAAAAAAAACAATGTAATTCTAACAAATAGGTATATTGAAATAGTAAATACCTACTACTCGTTTAGAAAAAGATCCAGTCGCAATAAATTTCTTGAGAGGATAAGTAGCAATTATAATAAAAATAATATAAAAAAATCAACTCATCAATATTCGATGAAATCTCAAATTAACTTTGGCACGTGTTGCCAGGTTATACCCACGTAAAAATCGAATAAAAAACAAGCACAAAGTGAATTACTAATCGGAAATTTATTCAAAGAAACTTGATATGTCTAAAATATACATCGAGCGAATAAATATGGCAACAAATTGATTGTTTGTCAGAACAACTGGTTCGCCATGGATCACATAGTGATCTGACGGCGAGCGTTCTTACGTGGTGAACTATACAACATACCCGGGCACGGTATGAAAAAATCGCCCGTCAAAAAAAAACTGAATCCCACTGAACTCACCCTATGTTTGACTCCTCATCACCGTCTTTTCTGATAACGCTGTGAAGGTCAAAAAACCCTTCATATCAGTTGAACTTATTCTCAGTTGTACTAGAATCTACCGAGTACGTCATCTTATCAATAACACTTGAATCTATTGACTATGGATCATCTTACGTACCGATCATTGTAGTGGAATCTACTGACTATGGATCATTTCACGTACTTATTAACCAGTTGAATCTACTGACTTCGGATCATCTTACCGTTTTGCTTGCATATACTTAATTATAACAGTCGAATCGAATTACTATAAATCATTTTACGTACTTATCATGACAATTGATTCCAGTAGTGACTAACAACTCGACTCTACTCGTGGAATCATTAAATTTTCCTTCGACAAACGGATTATTACAGGTAATGTCGCGTGGCACTATTAGTGATCAAATTTTCTGATAAAATATTCAGCTCTTGTCATAAAATCTATTATAATCTAAAAAATAACTAGTATAGCCACGTGGAGTGCATAAACTAGAAAATCGGGTGTCTTTACCGCTTTACGCTCGTCCAGTGACTGGATTATTTACTCTCTTATGCAAGCTGACTTGCAGAACCGTGAATTTATACAGGCTGATTAGTATGTTATTTATTACAAAGCTGTTGAAAAGGACATATTTTAAAAATGTTTATAGAAACGAAAGTTGTCATCAAGTCGATTTTTTTACATTTCAGCACATTGTGGTGTCTTATGATTAAATTGAAGTCTCACTAGAGTTATTGTGGTTTCTTTTATATGCAATTAAAATCAAAAATATATATTACTTATCGTCAGTACTTTCAGAAATCAGTAATTTAACCCCAAAACCAAGAACCAGGTAATTGCAAATAACACGAAGAAAAATCTGCTGTATATACTAATGTACATGTTTAAACCACAGAATCCTCAAAGAGTTTATTTATCTGTGGTTTTAAACATATCCGATACATTATTAAATCGGAAAAATGTAGTCAAATGCAAGCCTATACTATATCAAAAAGTTATACTCTTATTATAAAAAATGTTTTCAGTTAAATTAACATAAATAAAATAACTCGGTGGACCGATGATCTGGTGAAATCCGCGGGGACCCGATGGATACAGGAGGCGAGTGGCCGCTCAAGGTGGCGGTCTTGGGGGGGGGGGCTATGTTCAGCAGTGGACGTCTTCGGGTTGTTAATGATGATGATGATGATGATGAAATAACATAAATAATTCACACAGTATCAGAATTCTGGTTGTGGGATTACCAGTAACACGGGCAAGAAACCAGTTTAGATTAGACTGAAGTAGGACATCAGTTAGCTCCAGTACTAAACCAAGCTAAACACTCCACCACAAATAACGAAATCTGCATGCAAATCCGCGTGGGAGCGAGACGTCAACATATTTGTACATAATTTTTTACAAAGGAATTGTGCACTCCCCATTGGCCGGCAAAAACACATAATTGCTGTAATCCGTCTTTTGAAAGTTTATTTATTATTTTGACCTCAAATCTCGACAACTGCCAATGCACCTTATTGCTTGGTAAAAGATATCAAAATAGCATACCGGTATCGCCCCACCACCGAAATAAAAAATCTAGATTTGAAAGGTATAATCTCATTGGGTGACGTTTTTTGCAATAAATATATGCAAGCCAATAGAATCCGTGAAAATAGCATTGATAAGCATAAATTAAACTTTGAGAAATTTGTTTACATTGCCAGTTTTGTAGGTATGATGAAATTGACCTCATACACGTTAGTTTCCAAAATGTCATACCTAATATACTTCTTCTTCTTCTTTAATGGCTTTCTATCGCTTTTTTCCAATAATTCTGCCAATGTCAAGTGAACGGTTGTACGGTTGTGTCAAGTCAAAGTCATATTTTGTCAGTCAAAACGCCAACAGTAAAATGGTGAATATTTTACTGAAGGCATTAAAAAGGCCGTTGAAGCAAAGTCGAAAATGCATGTTTCTATAATCTTGAAATCATTTGCCAACACTCGTGCACGTTCTCGAACACTTAACGGATAATACTTCCACCCTTATTACACATTAAAATTCAGAATACACAGGTTTTGAAAAATAAATTCAAAATTCGCAACCGTCATTGTCGGAGTTTCTTCAAAGACCTACCTAATATACATACATGTAATAAGGTATGTGACATTTCCATTTATCTATGTACTCTTTATTTTATATGCAACGTTCATAGACTAAGTTATTCCTATGTAAATAGAGCTAATTCTGGTGGCTACGCACCGGTCAACTTTTTAATATAACGTGTGAAATTGACATCGACCTATTGGCCGTGTCACTTAACATCAGGTGAAGGACTAGCTCGTCACGTCATTCAGTCTCATAAAAAATGAATTTCTTAAATATCTATTTTTTAAACATAGAACAACCGCGCTTTCTTTTACCAATCAAGGACAAAACACTTACCTACATCGATGCATAAAATTCGGGGAAATTGGTAAACATAACATTTAATAAAACACTCAGCCGATCCATAAAAAAGTGGATTATGGAGCGCTACACAGTAGGAAAATCCACTTTTTAGCATTTTAGTAGTAGACCCAGATGGGGTGGGGACAATGCACAATCCGAAAAAGAAAAAACAAAATAATGAATCTTAACAAGGTAAACTTAAGGATTAAACTTAAAAATCGAAAATACCAGAATACTTACATATAAACAAACTTACATACATAATTATATAACTAAATAGACACTACACACTATACACAAACATTATCATATCTTGTTATATTTCATACATAAATAAACATATCAACCATACAATACATATTATAGGCACACAAAATAATACAGGAAATTAAATTAGGCATGTAAAAATTGAAATTAAGATATATAATAATTCATACATTGATTTGATTTATGTTTTAATACAGTTTTTTTTACTATATTATTGTAGCTTTCAAACGCATTCTTATAGTCTGACCAAGTTATATGTGAACTGAAGGGCGTCGCTGCGTTCGCACCAGTGCTGCCATTTTATGAATAATGGTAGAATATGACGGATTTCTACAGTACATCTTTTAACATAGTTGGCTGTGTTTTAGTAGGTAGGTAAGTATAAATGTAATCTGTCCGCCCTGTAAGACTTAAATACATTAGATGGAATAGTAAAGAGCAAAGATAGACATATTAAATGCTCCTTAACAATGCAAACAGACTCCGAAAATTCTCGCTACTCCCGTCTATGATGTCACCAATTTAATGTCAGTGGAGGTCACTTTATTTTCAATGCAACAAATAGTACATAAATAGGTACCTACTAGCAATTCATGCGATTCTGCGTGAATTTCATAAACATGCTAATTCACGAGACATATCATGCTAATTGCTATTGCTATGCTATTTGCTAAAATTAAATGAAATGAGAAAGAAAAAGGAAATGAAAATAGAAATGAAAAATGAAATTAAAAATTGTATGAAAAATGAAATGAAAAAGCAATAAAAAATGAAACGAAACATGAAATGAAAATTTATATTAAAAGTTAAATTCAAAATGAACTAAATTAATTTAAATGAAATTTCATATTTCACAGAATTTCGAAACTACATTTAATTTGCGAAATGCTACTTGAGTTTTCACATGCTAAAAATGAATGCGAATGCTAATTAATCCATCACTAGTACCTACCCATAGGAATTACATAAATAGGTATAACCATTTTCGTTTTGTAATCGTTAAAATCATGGAGCTACGCTAAACAAGCCCTAGTTTCGACCGTGCTGGCACTTACAGTCATAGGAAGGTCATCATCTTCATCAGCGACACCACAGAGCAAGAAAAATAAATACTCTTCGTCCCGGCTTTTTTTCTTGCTCTGTGATCTATACATTACCATAGTACATCTGTACTTGTAGTAAAAAACTGGCAGCATCCAAAGAGGTAATATACTATGTAGGTACTACGTACATAGAAGTCTTTGGCAGCACCAGACAAATTCATTGAGCACAGCGTTTCCTGCAGCTACAAGACAACAGTTGATGTGTTGTTTTATAATGCTAGAACAACAAAAGTTATATGTTGTTGTTCTAGCATTTCTAGTTTTATAGATTTATATATAAAACGCCACAAAACAATTTGTTTTTCACCTCTCAAGTCCCAAGTATTTCGTATTGGTATTTTTAGTTCTACCGCGCCGTTGACGACCATTTCTTTTTGACGTCGCGGTAGTGAAAGCTATCTTTTATCTAAATCCAGCCTAAAGTATATCTTTTCAATAGGATAGGTAGGACTTAGGGTCTATAATCCTTTATAGGGCGTAAGGTAGATAAATACGTAATCGTAATGCACCAAAATGGCCGTAGGGGCATATGACATCTGCCAATTCTTCGTGCTCTTTTTAGTTATTTCTTTTCTTCTTCGTTTTTTTTTTTTTTTTTTTTTTTATATATATGTGTGGACATTTCACACAGCGCCATCTAGCCCCAAACTAAGCATAGCTTGTACTATGGAAACCAGATAACTGATATAATACTTAGATACTTTTTTGTTTGTAAATACATACATAGAATACAATATAACACCCAGACGCAGAACAAACATCTATGTTCATCACACAAATGTTTGTCCTGGGTAGGAATCGAACCCACAGCCCTCAGTTCAGAAGGCAGGGATACTACCAACTGAGCTATCGGGCCCGTCTATCTTTTTTGTAGTTTTATTTATTTATTTGTTTATCTGTCAAACCAGTTATATGGGCATTCGATGATTATGTTATAAATGGTTATGTTATAAGCCTTATTTTTGTTCACAATGTGTCCCTGTACTGTTTTGAAGCGTTAAGATCGCGTAAACGTGGCCCAAGACTTACGAGACGCTTTTGCTCATTTGCATCTCACCGCTAGCGTTAACGGTCTGACCATGAGACTGCTGAATTAAAAAGCCGTTAAGTAATATTGTCTAATTTTAGAATACTAGCGGTGTTATTATACTGTGCGTAATAATTTGATAAGGTAATGGTGCAACGAATCGCGAATTATCAAGCACAGAGGGTTAGCCCCCGGCTTCTCGCGCGTTTTACGTATTTGTCAAACTCATGTTAATTTAACATAACAAAGTACTGGTTGCTAATTGGTGGACAGTCGATGATCTACAGGCAACCAATGATCATTCAGTATTATTAGGGTTCCTACCCCAAGGATAAAGCGAACCCTATTACTACGGCACCGCTGTCTGTCTATCTGCCGGTCTGTCTGTCTCTTCGTCCGGTACCAGGCTATATCTCATCTCATGAACCGTGATAGTTAGACAGCTGAAATTTTCACAGATGATGTATTTCTGTTGCTGCTATAACAAAAGATACTAAAGCTTCCATACAACAAACGATTTTTTTTGCTAGTTTTTGTAGATAATGGTACGGAACCCTACGTGCGCGAGTTCGACTGGCTTTTAGCCGGTTATATATTTTTTCCTTTATTTTAGTAAGAAATACAAGAAAACAGATTAGGTAAATAAAAATAGGTGAACTACATTAACTATTTATAAAGAAATAAAAATAAACATGTGTATAATGGATTATTCCCAATTCTACAGATTTTCATTACAGATTCCCAATTCAAGAGATCCCAATTCTACAGTTTTCCAGTTTTACAGATTCCTCTTTCTACATATTCTTAATTTTACGGATTCTTAAGTGAACGGATTCCCAATTCTACAGATTTCTAAATGTACGGATTCCCAATTTTACAGAAACCTAATTGTACGGATATCTATTACAGTCACCCAATTCAAAATTTCAACTTAACGTTTACAACAACTATAATTACAAAGACAGATGTCTAATTTTTCAATTACAAAAGTTGGCTTCGTTGAATTTAAAATCAGTAAACATATGATTCTGTTAAAATGAAAATCTGTAGAAATAGGACTCAAAAAAATGGGAATCTGTAGAAATGGGAATAATCCAATACAATACATAGAAACTAAATAAAAACATAAAACCAAGTATCTTGATAAAAACATGAATAGTTAGTGTATGTGGAACGTCGAACTATAGAGCTTGCTGTTTACCTTTGTACTTATAGCAGTAGACCTATTTTTTACAATGATAAGCTTGGTTTTAAGTGAATATGGTTTCTGTAGTGTAAGTAATGGCCGACTGCATAATATCTGTGATAAGTGCTTTTCACCCAAATCGCTTCAACCGTTTTAATGGGAAATTAATACAAACATCCAGACAACAAATCACATATTATAGCAGTAGGGATAGCAATTTTTTTTACAATTATATATAATTATGTATTATGTCATCCGTTATAGTTTTCTAATGGCAGTGTTAGCTAATTTAATGAAGGTTGACCACTTAAATTTGAGATTAATAACTTAATAAGTTAATGGGTTTGGTTATACTTGTTTTCGGTTATGTAATGAACTGGGTTTAAACAAACTGATTGATGACCAGATTGATTAAAGAGCCGTGAACATAAACACAAATCGTATAATTATTCTATGTCTATTTTCGCTTCGAATTTACAAACACATTAACTTAGTGAACGGCCGTTTTCTGGATCTCATTACATTTCTAAGACTCGGTTGCTTCATCATCATCAATAGCCTGAAAACGTCCACTGCTGAACATAGGCCTCCCCAACAGAGCATTGGGACCATGGTCCTCGTAGTTCCTGGGTCGTAAATCCTAGTTAGGGTCCAGGATTTATGTATGTGATCATTGGGCGTTATTAGAAGAAGCAACCTAATAAGCATGCCAGAGTATGTGAATGCTACTCTGGCATGCTTTTCGAAGACAGTGGCGCTTTGACTTCGGGAACATTCCTCGCGCCAGAGTCTTGTGACCGTTAATCTACTGTGTGAACTTATAGAGGATAAATTTCGTGTTTTACGTAATAATGGATGGTTATGTCACAAAACATACAAAGGTATATAAATAACTCAAAACGTGGAAATTACTCCGAGATAAAACAAAAACTGGTTTGACTGCACAGCCCGGATTGAAGTCCGAACTCGAAAACCATTTTTAACTCGTCTCAGAGATGATTCAGCTGTTCCGTCTATATTTAGACTAGGTATTTTTATCATTATTTAAATAACGTAATATTATCTTTTCAAAATAATAAACCGAATGTTCTCATACCTAAGCATCATTTTTGAAAACTTGTTTGTTTTGATGTAATCAGTGTTTATAAAGCAACTGCGCATTTTATTTAATGTTTTGTAACAGTAAAAAGAGGGAATTTTTGTTACTACGTTGTTGTTTTGGTATTATTATAACTGTGTGGAATGGGGAATGGTTTTTGAAAAGGCTTTCACCACATCCTTATTTTTTTATTAACTTGCAGGTTGCCTTTATTCTTTCAAATAACTACTAGAAGTATATACTAACTTGTCCTACTAAACGACACTACACTACCTACTACAATAACATTTGGACTGGTACACTAGCCGCGCTGACCAGACAGTCCAAATGCTCCAGTCCTGTAGGTAGCAAATCTTTTTTTTTTTTTCCTTTTTTTTAAATATGTGTGGACATTACACACAGCGCCATCTAGCCCCAAACTAAGCATAGTTTGTAGTATGGGAACCAGATAACTGATACAATACTTATATACAGTTTTGTTTGTAAATACATACATAGAATACAATATAACACCCAGACGCAGAACAAACATCCAACATTGTGGCCGCATTGCTCGGTTTACTTGCAGTGCTGATTCGTTTTGCCAAACTTCCTTACAGGTTTGACATGACTGAAATTCAATTATATTGAAGACGAAGAAATGCTTTTGATTTTTATAATTGTTTTGTTAATTTTAGGCATAGATATGTTTAACTTAAACAATGATTTTGTAAACTTACATTATTTCACCTTAGAAATCTCTAACGCTTTTGACAGTGTAGCCTTCGCTAATTGCAACCAAAACCAAACAACTATTCTATCTTTATTCCAGAGAGGTTCTGCGACGTCACACTCTACTGTTCGCCGAACTTCGCGACGCAAGTTCCGAACAAGGACACCATCGACCCTCAGAATATACGGGGGGTGTCTCTCAGGGCGCACAGGTGGGACCACTTCTTTTGCTCCTATACGAAATTGATGAAAACGATTTCCTTTAAGTTTGAGGTGCTTGAACATACTACGTACCTTTCATTTACTACAAAATATATTGTGGATGACATTATACAGGCGTTGCTAATACTTGAAAATAAAAATGTAAAATAACGTCGGCTTGCTTGATTTTAACGTCAATGTCAAAACTGACCGAAAACCGTTTTAAAATTTTCGACGTGGACACGGAGACATGTTACCGCATTGTAGTTTTTGGATTATGTAGTACTAGCTGCTACCTGCGGCTTTGCACGCGTGGACTGCAGTTTTAAAAAAATAATAATAATAAAATAATAAATATGTGTGGACATTTCACACAGCGCCATCTAGCCCCAAACTAAGCAAAGCTTGTACTCAATGTTTGTATAAAAAGTATCCAATGTCCTTTCCCAGAGTTCAAAATATTCTTATAGGTAACTAATTTCGTCAACGTGAAAAGGTAAAGACAGGCAAGAGTTATTTACTTTTATTATTAGTAAGGATTAAACTACAAGGCCTAATTAACAACTAATTTGAAAAATTACGTCGTTGAAATCATTAATTTCGGTTGATTTATGTTTACCATTCTTATCGCTGTCTTCGACTATCGTGTTTATGTGTTAAACTCTTTGTTGTAATTTTACTTAATTGCCTAATTATTGTTAATTATTTACTTGACGCATTATCGGGTTGATAGATATTAGAAAATAACAAATAGAGGCAATGTGAAGATTTAATAAATTAATAATGTTATCGCGAAACGGACATGTTTTTCGAAGGAACAATTCGAATAATAATTTAGATATACGAGGAGGGAAAGAATCTTTAAAAACCGAGGACTTCCTAAGAAAGTGTGCATAAATGATGCAACTGAAAATATTTTTGGTATTTGGCATAGATTGCGTGTAGGAGGCACAAATTATAGAAACAAATCAAGATATTTGTAGGACGTAGTTAAGAAACATAACAAAGTAAACTATTATAGACAAAATACTAATTAAAAAACTCACTTAAGTAAAATGGAATTTTCAAAACGGGGTACCGTAACGTCATATTGCCAAAAATTTGGAAAAAATAAATAAGCATCCAACAACCTAAAACGTACGTACCCTTGGGTTCTCGGTTAAGAGTGTACCTAATTATATTACGTTCCTTCGACTATGAACTACGAAGACCATGATCCCGAAACACCCAGATAGAAAAAGAAGTTTATTCTTATTTAAAGTCATTGGTCTCCACAATAGATTAGAAATAGAATGCCGCAAGCAATTTTCAATAGGAACTCAATATTCTTTTTCATCCCCCAATGCTGGCAAATTTTTATTTCTTCCGCGTCCTATCTTAGAATATCTTCATCAACAACAGCCTGTAGACGTCTACTGCTGAACATAGGCCTCCCCCACGCGACTTTGAGCGGCTGCTCGCCTCCTACATCCATCAGCTCCCCGCGGTTTTCACCAGATCGTCAGTCCACCTTATCAAAGAATATGGTGTTCATGAAATGCAACGGTTTCTTCCAGGGTGGTGCTGGCAGCGTGTTCAGAGCTACTCGGCACGCTACTAGGAGCTCATGAATCTCAAGGAGAACCAGTTCTGGTGATAGACGGAGCTGAGCCGAACCATCTGAGGGCATTACTCGATTATATGTATACGGGAGAAATGAATGTACATCATGTAAGTATATTAAATAGAAATAACTGGCAAGTGCGATTCGGACTCGCGCACGATGATTTTTTTGCTAACTTTTATAGATAATGGTACGGAACCCTTCGTGCGCGAGTGCGACGTACCATCTATGAAAACGAGCAAAAAATTTTATTCTGTGTATTTGTTGTTATAGCGGCAACAGAAATGCATCTGTGAAAATGTCAACTTCTAACTATCACGGCTCATGAGATACAGCCTGGTGATAGACGGACAGACAGACAGACAGCGGAGCCTTAGTAATAGGGTTCGCTTTACCCTTTTGCTACGGAACCCTAAAAAAGCAATACGTACTAGCATACAATATTATAATCAAATGATTGACACCGCAATCAAAAGATTTGGTTCCTTTTGGGCGTTGAAACCGTTTTCGCCCGAAACGTTAAAATGTACGTAAATTCACTCAAGCGCTCTGCTGTCTCTATCACACGAGTCGATATGATAGCGACGGCAATAACATTCTTAAGGCCCTGACAGGACCCAATGCGAGCACGTTTATTACAGCAAACAAACTTGAAACTTATTTTGTACCTCATAGGGTCGCTTTATGCATAGTAAAAATATGGCGATTACGGTCCGTTGCACTTCGACTTTTCCATTTTTCAGTACAAATAATTCGTTATAACAGAAATGCTTATTGTTATAAAAAAATAAGCTTATAGACGGATGCATTGAAACATAGCTTATCACTATGATTTATTTCAATGGGGTGTCTTATTATAATGTAACATTTTAGGACGTTTGAATGATTTTTTAGAGGTCACTTCACGATGTTTTTCTATCGAGAAAACTTTTTGTAAACGTTTTTCGGTTTCGGCAGATGGAAAGAAGATATGACCAGTATTGACGTGATTTTTTTTCAATCCTGTAAATGGTATACGTTTTGAGATAATCACGTTCAAAATAGTCGATTTGGGAGCATTCAGCGCCTTAAATGCCAAGACTGTCTCTTAAGTTTAATCTTCTATATTTCAGTCACAACTGGCGAGTCTATTAAAAACAGCGGAAGAGCTTCGAATAAAAGGTCTTACGGATATACGGTGGAACAACAAGGATGAGCCACCCGATTGTGCCACAGGTAACACTATCAAATTTTATGGTAAACTAAATGAAAATATGGTATGCCTGCATTGTACCGAACTTTTTTGACAAAGTACTCATACTCGGAAAATAGCTCTGAATTTGCCTGAGGAGCGGGTTAAAAATAATACTTTTCAGCCCTAGGGAGAATAAATTTCAGCTGACAGCTGTCAAATTATAGTTCTATTTTTACATGTCTATTTTTTTTATGAGAATGAATGACGTGACGAGCTGGTCGTTCACCTGATGTTAAGCAACACGGCCGCCCATAACAGTTGCAGTGTCACTTGGAAATTTAAAATAATAAAGTTTCGCGTGACACTACACTGCGCACGTCATCCTGAGACATCACACAGTCTAGTAATCAGATTACTACACTGTGTAATCAGGTCATAAAGTCTCATTTGCCCAGTAATTTCACTAAACCAACTAACCAACTAAACTATTGAACCATTCCAAATTTATCTACAGAAATAAGTTACTTTCCTCCCAAGGGTGACAATGTTCTATTTAATTTTCTTGCAAGTGGTCAGCCCAGCCTGGCTAGCAAGCGACAAAGTATTCTCGCCACTTTTTATCGTGAGACACCGTGACAATACTATGGTAGCGCCCACAGAGCAAAAAAACGCTTCCTCTATAGGCGAAGGAAGCGTCTTTATTTCATAGCTCTGTGGTAGCGCCCAAAGATCATAAAGCCTGGTTTCATAGTCAATGGTAGCGCCTGTGTGTGTCTCACTCTAAGGCGACAAGTGCATGCTAAGCCAAAATTTTTAGGTCGCTCTGGCTGACTTGGCTTAACGACTATTGTCTTACAACAACACCCGGGACCGACGGCTTAACGTGCCCAAAGTACGGTATAGCTCTCAATTGTAAATACCACTTTTTGTAACGTTCACCCATCAAAGTAGTGACCGCAATTTTTAATTATGTTGCGCAGTCGTACGTATGTATATCCGGGTCATACATTGGTGCCATACGCAATATGTGTGTGTTTTTTGTTGAGTGATTTTGGTTTACTGTGTAATGGTTTGGCACTTTAGATAGCTATTATACAAGGTGACCTTGAATTGATATGTTATCCCGAAAGGGGGTAAATCTACACCGCAAGGTAGACAATGTTTCTTCTACGACTTTACTAAATTAATAGTTTTTCATTAAAGAAATGCCATGTAAAGTTTACGTTCGAAAATAGCTTTGACACAGCTGGGTGGTTGAACTTCGTCCTTGACCGAGTGCACATAAGTGAGTGTAACGACCTATGTTTAGAAATGTTTTTATAGTATCTTGTTAACTCACGTAGCGATCGCACGTGCAATTTTGCGAGTGGATTTATTTTTTACCATCGAAGTTAGGAAACACCCAGTTTCAAGTAAGACTCTCACAACTTGTAGGGTATCATGGTCCCCCATTTCGGGATAACATACCAATTCAAAGTCACCTTGCATAGCTCCATGGCTATTATATTCAATTATAATTATCTTTATTGCTGAGCATAATTATTTATTTTAGGACAAACTTTCAGCCTTATAAACGTGGGGTAGTTTTGGATTAAACCGGCTTTTTTTTCGATCGAGTTTAATATTCAAAGACAATAGTGGAGTAACTAATCCAAAGCTATTGCAAGAGTCCGGCAATGCTAACTCTGCAGTGACATATTTTGAAACCCCAAAAACTTTTTCAATTACAAGTGTTAAAAGTTTTTTGTAGTATGCGCCGTGGTACCATATACAAGATTTTGTATTCCACCAATTTTAAAGCACTGCAGAGTTTAGTTTTGCCAGACGCGTTTATTGCCATGCAGTTCTTATACCGTTATAAAAAACCAAAACTTAATTTCCCCAAGGTGCAGTTGCGACAACGACCGTACCAAAACAAACCGACATACAAAAACCCGAAGCGAAGCTACCGAAGCAATCTAAACCAACTCCCCAAGCGAAGCACTCACCCCTAGCGAAGCAAACGCCAGCGAAGCAAACATCGTCAGCGAAGCAATCACCCCCACATTCACTGCCGGTCAATGACCTGCTGATAGCTGAGCCTAGATCTTTAATTAAGAAGGAGCCTGAAGACAGAGAGAGTCCGAGGATAAATATCAATGGTAAGCGTCTTTAAAGTGGAAAGGAGAGAAAATCGCGGGGAGCCGATGGATGCAGGAGGCGAGCAGCCGCTCAAAGTGGCGCTTTCTGGGGTAGGCCTACGTTCAGCAGTGGACGCCTTCAAGCTGATGATGATGATAAGTGGAGTAACACTCGTTATATTATGAAGCAGCTTTTAAAGCGAAGCAATGGCTCGATGCGATGCTTTCGGTAAATTTCCTGGCGAAATTAAAGCTGGCGGAATGTGGAGCTTTGAATTTAATATGCTAATTCATAGGTATCTTTCAGTTATATGCCTGTGATGTTTGCGTGTGTTTAACTCGATAGAAAAAAAATCACAAACGGTCCTAGAAACACCTAGAAATGAAAATGAATATACATACCTGTTTCAGTCAGTACAAGCTCTCGCTTGTCCCATCAGGCGCAAACCAGTGTTGCCAGCAAGAAAAACAATTCACCCAACTGGCAGAAATTAATAAATTCACAAAATTAGTTTCATAAGCTTATTCTATGTTTCAGGAGGCCCGCCGCCACTAATAAAGCTGCCGACGAAAGAAAAAAATCTAACACCGAAACGGGAACACTCGGATTCGTAAGTTAAATAAAATAAAATTCATTATTTTCTTAATTTAATGTAAACATTAACAAACACAAATGACCTTAGACTAAACTAAATAATAAACTGTTTTATCTGTTTCATTAAAAAAATACCAATTTTTGTAGTAGCTCTATTCCACTGCTTTACTTAAAAATGGCTCAAAGTTAAAATTATTTATTTTATGTAGAGTTTTAAAGCAAGAACGTGAATTATCATGCTCTTTTAATTTTTTTATTTAATGCGGCTTTTGCGGCTTTTTTTGATAATATATATTATCTTATCCTATTCTTTTCTCCAGAGAACACAGTCCAAGTCCGAAACGACAAAGATTAGCAAGTGGAACGGAAAATACGGATGACGAATTATCTGGAGCTCATAAATTGTTGTAAGTCATCATCATCATCATCATCACCATCATCATCATCATATTTCCAACACCATCACAGTCGAATTTTCTTTTATATTCAGAATAGAACTCAATGCAATGCAATGCAATGCAATGCAATGCAGTGCAATACAATACAATAAAATAGTAGGTAGAAGACAACCGCGGTTAACATAATTTTTATTGTGTTATAGAGACCGGGATGATTGGCGACACGGGAATATGGTGAGTGGTTATAAATAAACTTAAAAAAATCAAAGTCCTAGTCAAATTAATATTATTGAAAATATAAATTTTTAGCACTTTTACGCATATAAAATCCTCATCCAATTGGGTTCAGCCCATCTGGACGTGAAAACCACAAAAACATATATACAAATAGGCAACGTTTAACCATTTTACCGTTCGAGCGAAGCGAGCAAAAATATGAACTAACCCACGAAATTGGCTTTTGTTTGTCGTGATGACGTATGTTTTTACCGTATTTTATAACTAGTCATTACGATACCAAGTTTCATCATGATTACTTGTAAAAAGTATTACTTAGAGATTAACCGTCTACAATTGCTTTCAAGCAGGACATAACAGCAGAGCGGGTGGTGGGATGGGGCGCGGATGGAGCGGAGTCTAGTCGAGAGTTATCTGATGACGAGTGGGCAGACGCTCCCGCAGATATAGGCTCCTTCCTTCACACGCGGTTGCAGGTCGACGGGGATAACAGTGAGGGTACGTAGAAGGGTAGAAGACAGTGTTTAATGGGATGAGCGAAAAAAGCGTTTTTAAATATTCTTTTTTTTTCGGTTTTGCTTGAGCTATTGTTTTTTATACAACCTTATTGAGACATAAGCGTACGGAGCGGAGTCTAGTCGAGAGTTATCTGACAACGAGTGGGCAGACGCTCCCGCAGATATAGGCTCCTTCTTTCACACGCGGTTGCAGGTCGACGAGAATAACAGTGAGGGTGCGTAGAAGGATAGGAGAGAGTGTTTAATGGGATGAGCAAAAAAAGCGCTTACGAAAATACTTTATTTCGGTTTCGCTTGCATAGTTATATTGTTTTTTTCTACAACCTCACTAAGACGCAATAAGACAATGCAAGCGAAAACGGTAAATCATATTTTAAAATGGTCGCTCGTGTTATTATCTTTTCTTATTTTGTCTACGTGATATGCTAAAAAGCTAAAATAGGCTTAAACAATGTTTTTATTGATTTTGCTCGCAATGATTGATTTTCTAGAGACGAAATAAGTATGACTGAGGAATTAATTATCCAAGATATTCCACAGATGAAGAGTCTAATGACAGCGGCGGCGTATTACCCGCTCCATCCTCCGCTACCGCTCCCGCTTCAGCGTCCGCTTCCGCTCAGTCGTCGATCGGAACCGCAGTATCGATACCTATAGTGCCGGCGGAACCCGTGGGGAAAAGCGACTTGTCGCAGATTTCGAAACGTGAGTTAATATAATATTAAGACCCTGTCATAACACGTTAATTTCTTGTTTTTTGCCAGGACTCTAGAGCGCTCTGTTTAAAGTTGAAAATTGCCGTTCATAATTTCATGTCAAACTGGATCTGCGCATGCGTTTATTTTGCGGAGTTTTTATGGAATGTGGATATTAAATAAATATTTTTACCTGCATATCCTTTAGATCTTAGTCAGAACATGTACTCACTCTCACTATTAAAATTGAAAAAAAAGTTGTTATCGCTGATTTGGAGAAGTACGTTCATGTACATACAGCATTTGGCTCATTAGAAAGTTTTACTTTCGAAAAACAGCCTACCAAAAATCGGAAACCTAAAAAAATAAATACAAATGAAACAAAAATTACATTACAGATATGGCAGCAAGATATACAAAATAAAAATTGGCAGGCCATATTCGCTGTGGAATTAATAATGACAATTTTGTTACAGCCACAATTGGTCCAAAGTCTGGGCCTACCGACCCCCGGTTTACAGACGTGGTCAAACTCGGTGATTACTTACAACACGGCCGCAGACCGCAGTTTTGGGAGGAGAACTATGTAAAACGGGTAAGGACATCTTCATATTTGTGGGTCTCTTAGACCTTTACACGTAGTTTCAAGTGGGTGTGTTGTGGGGTCGTGTAGACCCTTGGGTGTAGTCAACAAAAGAGGCTACATAAAACACGAGGGGAGCGGCGTTAGAAAGAGAATGTTAAACAGGTAAGGCATCCTCATATTTGTGGGTGTCTTAGACCTTTACAGACCTTACGCGGATCGCAAGTGGGTATCTCGTGAAGTCGTAGAGACCCTAATGTGCTGTAAAAGTAAAAAAAGCAGACTACATAAAACACGAGTAGAGCTAGCAGCTTAGAAGGAGAAGTATGTTTAATGGGTAAAGAAATTCCCCTAATGGTCTCTTAGACCTTAACAGGACTTACGCGTGATCGCAAGTGGGTAATGGGTATCTCGTGGGGTAGTAAATACCTTTGGGTGTGGTAACAAAAGAGGCTACATAAAACACGAGGGGAGCGGCGTTAGAAAGAGAATGTTAAACAGGTAAGGCATCCTCATATTTGTGGGTGTCTTAGACCTTTACAGACCTTACGCGGATCGCAAGTGGGTATCTCGTGAAGTCGTAGAGACCCTAATGTGCTGTAAAAGTAAAAAAAGCAGACTACATAAAACACGAGTAGAGCTAGCAGCTTAGAAGGAGAAGTATGTTTAATGGGTAAAGAAATTCCCCTAATGGTCTCTTAGACCTTAACAGGACTTACGCGTGATCGCAAGTGGGTAATGGGTATCTCGTGGGGTAGTAAATACCTTTGGGTGTGGTAACAAAAGAGGCTGACGTGGAACGCGTGGAGTCGCAATTTTGGGAGGAAAGTGTCAAAAGGGTATAGACATTTTATTTATGGGTCTTCCAGACCTTTACACTTGGTCGCAAGTGGGTGTCTCGTGGGGTCGTATAGACCCTAAGGTATCGTAAAAGAAGACCACCTAAACTACGAGTAGGGTTCTCAGCGTTGGAAAGAGAACTATGGGTGCACTAAGGTGTGTAGTATGGATATCCTTATATTTGTGGGTCTCATAGACCTTTTAACATGGTCGCAAGTGGGCATGTTGTGGGGTCGCGTAGACCCTTAGGTGTGGTAAACAAAAGCAATAAATAGCCTTACCTTTCCAAGTATTTTCTCATAGAAAAATCGTTTATTTGACGCTAATTTACTTAAAAAATGCCCAATTCTTGACAGGTAATGGAGGCAGTAAGACTCAAAGAGCTAGAAATGAAACAGGCTGCTGAAATCCTCGGCGTTAGCTACGGGACCCTCTACGGGCGGTATCGAGACGTCTACGGCTGCATAAACAGACCTTATAGGTGAGTTGCACTTGATAATCTACCTTATTGCATTCGATGTACTTCTGAACTGAGGGCTGTGGGTTCGATTCCTACCCGGGACAAACATTTGTGTGATGAACATAGATGCTTGTTCTGCGTCCGGGTGTTATATTGTATTCTATGTATGTATTTACAAACAAAAAAGTATATAAGTATTGTATCAGTTATCTGGTTCCCATTGTACAAGCTATGCTTAGTTTGGGGCTAGCACAGAATTGCCCCTATTACATAGGTCCAGAAACGAAGTCTTCATACTTAACCTTGTTTGAACATGAATCAAACCATAGAGCACAATTTTTTTTTCTTCTATTGTCAGTTCCTCTTTCAACATACCATATAAATAGTATTACCCGATTTAGTCGGGTACCTAAATAAAAATCTAGCTAGATGTAAAATGTAAATAATAATAATTATATAACGCCTACATTAAAAAAAAAATAATAAAATTAATTACCATCATACTACTGTGGCGTTCGGAACGCACCTCTACTGTGTTTCTGAACGCACGACTTTGACGTTGACGTGACACGTTGACAGATCGGTTCGAGCGCCGATTCGGCTAACGAGAAGAACTTTTCCCGAGAGAACGATCTCAGCTTTTGCTCCGGCAACAAAGTTATCTCACTGCTGTAATTACTAGTGTAGCCCATTAAACTACCACCTTTGTTACGTAAACTATTGTATAGTGTAACGTGTGCGGACAATAAGACATTATACCTACTTATACACTCAACAGTGATTTCATTGCCAGAGATCCTACATCCTAAGATTCCTAAGAGTAGATACCGTCGGCCAGCAACAGTAGTTCAACAGACAACCGGGACTGCCACAGGCACCCGCACTACTATCTATAGACAAGAAAAAGGTCTATAGATAGCTCATGCAATCTTTTAATAAAAAGGATTCAAATTAAGTATAACCAGCAGTTTATTCAACATTTCTTTTAATAACTTACGAGTTTTTCAGTATTACCAAGTTAAAGGAATTAAAGAACAACAGTTATGTAGGTACAGGGGGTCTAGCAAATATACCAACCACTAACGCTTACTCCAAAATGTACTGTAATGACATTTCGGAAATCGCTAACTTTTCCGTAGCGAATGTCATTTCGATACATTTTTGGAGTTAGCGTCAGCGATTGTGATCTTTGCTAGACCCCCTGGGCCTCAAGCAAAATAATGTTTCATATTTTAGGATAAAAAAAAAATAACCTTAAAAATGGGAAAACAGTGGGCGCGTGGAACGTTTATAGTTGACAATAAAACTATTCTCAGTAATTGCACTTCTGTGTTCTGTGTGTTCTTTACTATAGAAATGCGCTGAACATATTGTTAAGCGAGTATTAGGTTTCCACCAATCTTCATTTCGACTTTTTTGAACTACTTTTATCCAACGATCAGCTAGACATGGATCTGTTGGAAATCTATACAAAAGAAATCGGGTAATTATTCAGATGTCGTGTGGCAATACTGATTTTGACATGTCAACTTTTTATTGTGAAATGGTTCTGACTCTTCGTCAAATAGAAATAATTAAAATAATCTTATAAAAATACATGATTAAGGCCACTTACAAGTGAAATGTGATCGTGTGCTCCTGTGATTCGTGCCTTGAGTGATTTCAGCACAGTTTTATCACGCAAGACGGCATTTTTTTGATATGTATTCAAAAGCACACCCAAGTAACGACTGATTTTGATTTTGACAGCTGAGAATCAATCACACCCAAAGTGGTGTGTACGGTTTTGCCCTGCTTTAATTTCGTATTAGTGGTCTGGATAAAAAGTCTTTGGGGGCTAGATGGCGATGTATGAAATGTCCACACATATTTATTATTTATTTATAATATCTCCTACAATCATGACTCACTTGCAGGCAGGGGGCGAAGTAACAAAACGAGACAAAGGCATACGAAATTACAAAGAACAGAGCAGGATGCAACGAAAGGCACATTCAGTATCCCGTTTCCTCTCATAGGATTAGCGGTTGACATACACCACTGATTTTCGTCTTATCATTGGTCAACTGGAATTATAGTCAATGTTCAATAATGTAATTTAAACTGTTCTCCAAAATATAAGCCCTTTTTTATCCCCAAATTTACCCACTTTTCAACCCTGAATTGTACTAAAATCCCCAATGTTTCAACAGAGCGGTCCGCGACTTCTGGCAAGTGAAAGGTCCATCCGAAGTATTGGAGCGGCTACAACGTGGCGAAGTATCGTTGGATGCAGCTGCTAGTGCACTCGGTGTTAGCGTAGCTAATCTAGCCGCGCATGTTGCTGACTTCGGACCTAGTAAGTTACAGTTACAGTGCAGTACAGTGCAATCAAAATACAGTTCAATATCTACAACGTTGTTATGTATCATTGGATGCAGCTGCTAGTGCGCTTGGTGTTGGCGTAGCTAATCTAGCCGCGCATGTCGCTGATTTTGGACCTAGTAGGTTACAGTGCAGTGCAGTTCAATACAGTGCAGTGCAGTTCAATACAGTGCAGTGCAAGGCAGTGAAATAAATATCAATACTTACAAAAGTATCATTGTATGCAGCCGCTAGTGCGCTTGGTATCAGCGTAGCTAATCCAGCCGCGCATGTTGCTGACTTCGGACAGTTACAGTTATAGTTACATGTGTTATTATAGAGCAATGCAGTTCATTGTAATGCATTGCAGTGCAGTGTATTGTGATGCCGTCAAGTATATTGCGATTCACTGCAATGCAGCGTAAAGGCCTATTTAAATAGGCGCGGTATTTCTCTACCGCTCGCGTTAGCGGAACATATCCGTCATAGCCGGTATTCGTCGGTTAGGGCGGAACTTTTACCGCCAAGGCAAGCGAAAAGTTCCGCGGTCGCGCGTGGTACAGGCGACCGGCCGCTGAGGGGTGATTCTGATAACAAATTGAGTGAAAATTTCCGCTCGGTTTCCGCTACCCAAAGCGTTATCCGCTTGTGTGTGAACAGGTGGAATATCGCGTACCCTCTCGGATATCGCTACCGCGGGCGGTACAGGATACCGCCCCGGTCTGAACACTGCTTTATGCAATACAGTACTATGCAGTGCTATACAGTGCAATTCAGTACAATGCACATGCAATGTAGTACCTATAGTGGAGCGAGTATCGTTGGATGCAGCTGCTTGTGTGCTCTGTGTTAGTGGCCCAGATAATATAATACCTACTTAAAATTGAATTATTTTATTTCTGCATAACGTAAGATTATCAAGTGACATTTATTGCGTGTTAGCGAAGTATTGGACCAAATGAATACACTGGACACTAACTAGTAACTCTCTAGACACGATCACTACATTTTTTTCAAGTTCGGGCTTTTTTTTCGTTTGTACCCGATGGGAGCTTGAGTTAAAATTCCAATGCAGTGCAGTGCTATACAATGCAATACATTAAGGTGTAATACAGTGCATTGCAATACATTACAGTGTAATGTGTATTACACTGTAATGTGTATTACACTGTAATGTGTATTACACTGTAATGTGTATTACACTGTAATGTATTGCAATGCAACACATTCCAGTGTATTAATGATCGTTTATCGTTTAAAATACACTGCATTGTTTTTTTTTTTTTTTTTTTGAACGGGCTAATGCTGTTGGTCTCTAACGACCTTTACAGCGTCACCGGGCGGTGGACCACACTGCATTGTTACGCCCCGAATCAATCGAGCTTATGTTTATTTTTGGTTTCAGTGACGGAGTTCGATCCGATCCCAATAGAAATGGACGTGTCTCTGCGAACTTATAGCACGGGATCCTCTGGGAAACCAGCCGTGCAGCCGAGGAAACCCACGCCTGAATCTAAGGTATGGCGATGGCATTTAGAATGGGGTGCTATGGTAAAAAAAAAAATTATAAATTAAGGGGTTTTATTGGCTTTAAAGTGTTATACTATAAAATAAACATTATCATCCTCATTAACAGCCCGAAGACGTCCACTGCTGAACGTAGGTCTCCCCCTTAGAGCGCCACTTTGAATGGCTGCTCGCCTCCCGCATCCATCGGCTCCCCACAGCTTTCACCAGGTCGTCGGTCCACCGAGCCTACGCTGCGTCTTCCGGTTCGTGATAGTTAGCTGAAATTTTCACAGATAATGTTTTCTGTTGCCGCTGTAACAATAAATACTAAAAAGCAGAATAATACAAATAATTAAATACATTTAAATAATTTGTCCACAGCCCCCCAAAAAGGTAGTAGTTGGCAGCTCGAACGACGATGAACTGATTCCCGTGTCCATAATATCGACGCAAGACATGAAGAGTGGGCCCACTTCGCCCAACAGTGGGCCTGCCACGCGCTCTTCTGGTAATACAATACAATACAATAATACTTTATTGAACACCAAAAAATCACACAACTATGCACATGATACAACACAAAGAATGGTAGAACAACGGGCGGCCTTATCGCAAAAAGCGATTTCTTCCAGGCTACCTTTGTATGGACAGAAATAAAGCAATCTTAAAAAATGCGGTTGGTGCTGTACAATTTAAATATATACCTAAATACTAATAATAATATACCTACTTAACACATACATAATATATATAAATATATATAAACATTACTTATACCTTAATAAATAGTGACAAATTAATAGTAATAAGACATTAATTATGCACAACAAAGAGACAGTGACGCGTTAATAATAAGAAGACAAGTGTAGAAAGAATAATAAAAAGAAAAAAAAAAGAAATATTTACTGTCGTTCCGACAAATAATGTTTCTTCACCATGTCTTTAAAAATAGTGATCGACTTGGCATGGCGAATGTCCACAGGTACCGCATTCCATAAACGGACGGCTTGTACAGTGAAGGAGTGGTCATAAGAACCCGAACCATGGGCTGGCATTTGTAATTTAAGAGTGTTGGTGGAACGAAGAGAGCGAGCATGACTAAGATGGAGAAATACAAAACGTTCTTTGAGATAAAGTGGGGTCGATGGGATAAAAAGTACGCTATATAGAAGAGACAGAACATGAGCGTCCCGGCGACGGCGGATTGGTAACCAATTGAGCTTATTGCGAAATTCTGATATATGGTCATACTTGCGCAAGCCAAATATAAACCGGATGCAAAAATTTTGTAAGCGCTCAAGCTTATTAAGCTGTTCTTGGGTTAAGTCCAGATAGCAGGCGTCTGCGTAGTCGAGAATAGGGAGAAGGAGAGACTGTGCAAGAGCAATTTTCGTGGTTATTGGAAGAATGTTGCGAAGCCTACGTAGTGATGCTGCTGACGCGAATATTTTCCGGCTAACTTCGCCTAACTGGGCTCCCCACGATAAATGTTTGTCAAAGAGCACACCCAAGTTTTTAACCGTCTCACTAATTTTGATGGAAGTGCCGTCAAACAGAACCTGTGGGAGGCAGAACCAGTCAATCTTAGATATCATCCTGGAACTGCCAATCACAATTACTTGGGTTTTCAGAGGATTGACACTGATGCCATATGATGTACTCCAGTTCAAAATGCGTCTAAGATCACAATTTGTGGTTTCGATAGCAGAGTGAAGGTGCTCCGGAGGTGCCTGAGTATAGATCTGTAGGTCATCTGCATAGAGGTGGTAGGAAGAAGATAATTGCTGGGAAATTGAGTTCTTGAGTAATTATACTCATTTATCTATATAGAATAGAATAGCGTTTATTCAACTTCACAATAATGTACAGATTAATTTGTAAAGGAAAAATCACGAGCGGGGATTGACCATGCTGGTTGGGATGGTTCTTAAATCACTCAAGAGATGGCGCTACCAACCCCGTAATAAGTTGGTTATAAAGGTGAAGGAAAAATTCGGACATGAGACCACTTGTCACGGTAGCTTAAGTAAAGCATATCCCGGGTTGAGGGATGGATGGATGCGGGTTCAATCCCCGCTCGTGATTCTAATTTTTCCTTTACAAATTAATCTGTAGATTACGCTGAGCAGGCGATAGTGCTTTAAAAATCATAAATATTTACAATAATGCTAAGTTAGACAATACACAATAAAAAACAAAATGTACAAACCAGGATTTTAATTAAGTTTTACATTATACTGTGCATATTAATTTTTAAAAAGAATAGGACCACCCCATCCCTTCCCGTGGGTGCCGTCAGAGCCGGCTCAGGGAATATCCAGGGAATGGGTAGCAACATTCTCCTCGGTACATTAACATTGGTATTCATAAACAAAGGTTGAACAAACCCCGAAAATCTATCATTTCACTTTTACCTAGAGATTAAATGCGTAATCATTCTTCTTTCACTTTCATAAACAATCCCTGGAGAAACCCCTAACGGAACTGCATTTTAATTAAATACTCTACGATTTCAATCATGTTGTCTATGAAAATTCTGTAGAGTGTCATTTTGACACGACTTTTTTTTTTTTTTTATTTTGGCTCCACACATAGTGTATTTAGCCAGTGTCAAGTATTATATTTTCATCGTGTTATAAAATATTTCACGCAAAGTCATGTCCTAGTCATAAGTCCAGTCTAAGTCAGGTAGTCATAGTCCAGTCTAAGTCATGCTCCAGCAAAGTGGTGGCAACTTTACTAGAAGCTACTATGGAGTTTTGGAAGCAACACGAAAAGTCACGTTTCACCACGTTATATCACTTGCCCTCACTCATGCTCGTA
This sequence comes from Ennomos erosarius, assembly GCA_963580505.1. NCBI lineage: Eukaryota > Metazoa > Arthropoda > Insecta > Lepidoptera > Geometridae > Ennomos > Ennomos erosarius. Next base: position 3,589,900 of record OY757005.1, on the reverse strand, counting down.
ATTCAGCACTTAATGCGTAAAACGCCACCAATTTTAAACATTAACACTGGAAAAAGCAAAAGTTTTGAAAAATAATACAATGCAACGAAGTGAACTCTTCCGCGTTCCCGCCAAAACTCTTGACACGACTTTTGGTCTAACAAAAGTCGCGCCAAAATGTCATCCGTCACTCACTCATAAAAAATTGCCTATTTTGTGTTAAATATTATTTTAACTGGTAAATGTTGAAGAAACGGTACCGGTACCCTATTCGTATTTAAATATCACGACACTTCACAAAATAATAAAAGAACACGAAATGAAAGCAAGTGGACCGATTGGTTGACGAAATTCGGACAATCAGCATCCAGCCTCGGATCATGCCAGATTGGGGGCTGCTTTTGTTTATGAAACGCATAAAGCTAGAATTCGCCGCACAGCGCCTGATTCATCCTCTAGAGGAGCCCCCGCCTCGACTATGAATTCCAGTGTTAAATCTTTAAATCTGTGATCACCAAACCGCCTGCCAAGGCTCGTTATGGTAAGCTACCAATGTGGCATTTTATGGGGGTCTATGTTCATCAGTGGGCATCATCCGATTATGTGTGTGAATTTGATAAAAATGCTTTTTAGGGTTCCGTACACAAAGGGTAAAGCGAACCCTATTACGAAGGCTCCGCTGTCGTCTGTCTATCAGGCTGTATCTCATGAACCGTGATAGTTAGAGTTGAAATTTTCACAGATGATGTATTTCCGTTACCAATATAATAACAAATAATTAAAAACAGAATAAAATAAACATTTAGGAAGGCGCCTCCCATACATAACCGTGATTTTTTTGCTTGGTTTTGTAGGCAATGCTACGGAACCGTTCTTGCGCGAGTCCGACTCGCACTTGGCCGGTAAAATTGGTTTTTCATTTTAAATATTGTTAATAATTCTGGTATTTTTTCATAGTTGATTATTAGTTTAGTAGTATGCCGCCTATAATATAAGTATATATTAGTACATGCAATCCGCCCATCGTAAATTTTAAATTTTATTTATAATAATAATAATTAAATATGTGTGGACATTTCACACAGCGCCATCTAGCCCCAAACTAAGTACTACGTCTACGTAGTAAGTACTTTTTTGTTTGTAAATACATACATAGAATACAATATAACACCCAGACACAGAACAAACATTTATGTTCATCACACAAATGTTTGTCCTTAGTTCAGAAGGCAGGGCTACTACCAACTGAGCTATCGGGCCCGTCAATCAATCAATCAATCAATCAATCAATCAATTTTTTTATGTAATTTTGAATTTTATTTATTATTTCAGGTAAATGGCCGTCAATCCGCGTGGCTAACATAGAATCCCTCCGCAGTACAGAGACAGCGCCTTGTCCCTCACAACTAATGCGAACCCGACCGGACCTCACCATCGCACCCGCTAGGAAACCAGACGAGACACGGGACGAGACGTGAGACGAGACACAAGCGGGAACGAGAGGTGGGACGTAACTTTAGAAAGTTTAGAAGGATACATTAGTACGCTTTGGTTTTTAGGCGAAGAAAGAAAATTTTATTCAGGCGAGAATTTTTCGTGACGAGGCGAGAATTTTTTCTCGTGTTCATTTCAAGTCAAGTTAGTTTGTTTACTTGCGAATGAAACAATTTGTGGTCTTAAAAGTACCTAACATTATTGTGTTTCTATTTCCGTCACCGATGCAAGTGTTTCCTGTTTAAAAATATACAAAAGTCATGACAAAATGTTTACATATGTAAAAACATAATATGTAAATCATAAACAGTAAAAGATATTACAATGGTAGACCATTAAAATCAATCCTTAAATAATATTATCAGATGATACCTCGACGAAGAAAATTCGTCAATTTTCGACAGAGAAAAAATGTTAAATACTTATGAAAACACATTTAAAATCAAATACTAAAAGAGCCGAACGCGGAGTTTACATCGTACACGTTGACAAATCCTGCGCTACTTTGCCAATGTTGCGAAAACATTGTGAATTGACGTGCAACGTTGCGTTGTAGCCAAATTGTCGCACAACACCATAGATCTATATATCAGGATATGCCCGAAGGAACATTTTATTTACTCAAAATGGTGTGGGGAAAAGTCAGCGCCATCTCTTAGATTACTCAGGAACTACGATGAGAACGGCCCTATCGCTGCCATTATGTACGTCAATGTTTGTTTACAATGATTATCCCAAATATAAATTCGATTATTTTCGTACAAAACGGAGTGTAATATTGAAAATATTGACTTACTTGTGGTAAGAAACTTTGTATTTCTTTTTATTGCACCTTAGAGTGTAGTTTGTGCAACCCTTCACAACACAACTTGGCATATTTGAGACACACGACCGATATCTTCTCACTTCCAACACAGACTGGGCGCTAGTGGATGTCAATCTGTGAAATTGACACCCTCTATGAAGCGACGGTTTAATCTGTCATTAGGCCTGTCCTTATATATATGTCTATGCACAACACAGTTGGAAAACGTTATATTTCGGCATAAAAATATTGTTATATCATGTTTTCCCAACTCACTGCTATATTGTTAATGTTATTCATTTTTCCACAGACTAATAACCGTCAAAAAATTGTTCATATTTAATCATAAATAAACTAAAAAGAAAGAAAACACATACATTTCCATAGACTAGATAAAGTATTATTCTTATAAAAACCCATAAAAATATAAGAAACCGTATAACTTTTGTATAGTATATTATAGTTTAAATATAATTTAGCATATAAAATAATACAGTTAGGAAAATATACTAAATATTATATCGCATATATTTGTATCATGAAACTATGTCGAATCTATGAAAACCGTCGATATATGAATGAAATTTTAACCACAAAGACGAAATTTACGAACTCAAAACCAATTTCTAGTAATTAGTACCAGAATTGTAAAAAACACGTATTTTTGCGGCACTCATGAATGTATAAAACCTACGGATTTTGTGTTGCCATAGAATAAAATAAATAAAATGGAAGCGGTGAGAATATGTCTACAGGCGACAATACACGGTTCAACCAAATTGCATCAATTTAGTTGAACGGAGCAGAAATTAAAGGGAAAAGATGACCTTCAATGACATTGAATGATTCATTTTTATGTTTACACCACATAGCTATGAAACAAATGATACTTCGCACTTGGAAAGCTCAAAGTCGCGCAACGAGCTATGGAGAGTGCAATGCTCGGTGTTTCCCTGCGAGATAAGATCCGAAATGAGGAGATCCGCAGGAGAACTAAAGTGACCGATGTAGCTCTTAGGATTAGCAAGTTGAAATGGCAGTGGGCGGGCCACATCGCTCGTAGAACTGACAACCGACGGGGAAGAAAGGTTCTCGAGTGGCGACCACGAACCGGAAGACGCAGCGTAGGCCGGCCCCCCACTAGGTGGACCGACGACCTGGTGAAAGCCGCGGGGAGCCGATGGATGCAGGAGGCGAGCAGCCGCTCTAAGTGGCGCTCCCTGGGGGAGGCCTATGTTCAGCAGTGGACGTCTTCAGGCTGTTGATGATGATGATGATGACTTGGACAGCGTTTTTTTTGCTCTGTGGTTTACACGGATCAATTTGGTTACTTCATCCAAATTGAAGGGCAAAAGTGAACCGCGTATTTTCGCCTTAATTAAGCGAATGGTTAGCGTGCTGATGAATGGCAAACATTATGCAGCCTGTGACGTTTTATGAGGAGGCCTATGTTTATCTGTAGATGTCTTCCGGCTGTTAATGTATGTGTGTGTGTGAATGACTATCCGATAAATGTGCTAAATTATATATTTACCGGTATAGTATATACCGGGGGAAATTTAATTCAATGTGATTTGTTTAGCATAGCTGAATTGGTTTCGAAAATTGTAATGACGTTATAATTTTTTTTTTTCAATTTTGAAATATTCATCATTCGTCTTCTTTACAGTTAAGGCGTGTGTAAAAAAATGCTTCAACTATAGGTTCTGGGGCGTTATTCTCTATCGATTCTTTACTTCGAAACCACGCGAATTCCTTGTCTTACATAAGAAATCTGCAAAAGTCTCTTCTCTATGAAACGAAACAAAACCGCGTGAAGTGAATTTGGAATTGGCGCGATTTGAACTGTCAAAAATCATATGTTTTACCGAGACGCGTTCTGAAACATCAACACATCAAAAGATATGACCACTTATGTCAATATATTTTATTTAAAATAAAGATAACTTTAATGTAAAGTGAAGGTATATCTAACGCTGTGACACGATTTGAACAAGACACGATAACGACATGGTTTCGTGTCGTGTGGAATCTGTGTTTCCATAGAGAATAACCGCCCTGAGGTTTTATACATCCATGGCGACATTGCAGTGCTTGCTTGAAATATTTTACTAGAAACGAAAATTCATCAGTTTAATTTCCTACTATTTTATTTCGGATCATAAAAGTTAGTGGAACTGCTATAAAAATAAACCTGTATAGATAACTTAGTTATAATAGAGTATTTATAAGCAATTTTGTTCCTTACAAATCATTCTTTAGATATACTAGGTGTATCCTAATATGTGTGGAACCCGAAGCGGGCTTATTCTGCACGTAACGTAACGTTATAATAAATAATAACTTTTATTCTACGACTTTTAGAATTTCTTCATTTTTGAGAGAAACATGAGATTTTATTCAGACTATAATCAGCTGTTTTTTGGGTGTTAAGGTCATTAACCTTAACCTCTACTTGTTTCTTGACTTTGGAGTATAACGCTTAAGATTATGTAGTCGAACATCTAAACAGCTGATATTTTGACCTTATTTGGTTTTATTGGCGGTTTTTAGGCAAGTTATAAAAAAAAATTCAGATTTAAATAAATAAATAAAAAGATATTAACCTACCTATCTATGGCATAAGCTTTAATTGAACAAAATTAATAACTTGAGATATATTGAATAGTTTTCGTTTGCACTCTTCATAGCAAATACACAGATTTTTCTATATCAAATTTTAATTTGACGGGCCCGATAGCTCAGTTGGTAGTATCCCTGCCTTCTGAACTGAGGGCTGTGGGTTCGATTCCTACCCAGGACAAACATTTGTGTAATGAACATAGATGTTTGTTCTGCGTCCGGGTGTTATATTGTATTCTATGTATGTATTTACAAACAAAAAAGTATATAAGTATTATATCCGTTATCTAGTTCCCATAGTACAAGCTATGCTTAGTTTGGGGCTAGATGGCGATGTGTGAAATGTCCACACATATTATATTAATATAATACCTACAGTACAGATGCCTCATCCCATTCAACGGAATAACGCGGGCTATTTTACGCAATATTTTATTTCTGCATAACGCAAGATTATCAAGCGACATTTATTGCGTGTTGGCGAAGTATTGGGCCAAATGAATACACTGGACACTAACTAGTAACTCTCTAGACACGATCACTACATTTTTTTTCAAGTTCGGGCTATTTTTCATTTGTACCTGATGGGACCCCATGATAATAGGCACATATTATGATACACCTACTATTATATTAGTTAGTAAAAAGTGTTCACTCATAACTGAAATAAATTAATTAATATATTGGAATCCTATTTATCCTTACTAATAATTTGAAATGAATGTGCGTTTGTTTGTCAGAAAAAGTGCGTTTGTTTTGTTTGTAGTAACTTTAGTACCAGTAAATTATGTTGCTACAATTCAGTATGGATCCTGGCATATATAATCATAAAAAAATTGTATTTTTTTTTTGTTATTGCACCTATATAAATGAATAGCTAACATCAATAAAAATACATATAATTTTGCAATACCTTGTATTTTGGCTTAGCCGAGTTGTGTCGAATTTTTTTTCTGTGCTTCTTTATTTTTGAGGAAATTTTCAGAAATTATCGAGCAGCCTCTATAATGAAAACCTGATTTAACTTTTTTAATGACCTTATTTTTTGTATTCTGATGTATTTCGAAATAGGGGTAAAAACAAGCAGCGCAAACATTAAAAACAGTAATTAAACAAAAATGTTATAAGAAAACGTTAAAGTAAGATAATTTATTTGCAGTGAACACAGTTAAAATGCAAAACCAAAAACAGTAAAAATAAATTATATATTATACTTTGTTTTGTCTAAGCTAAATGAAACGAGGTGATTCTTTTTCTAAAAGAAAAAATGAAGCCTTTTGTTAAATAAAATCTTTCTAATGGCGCAATTCAAAATGATTAATAACAAAAACAACAATGATCAAGTAAAATAAATGTAAATCTAGTTGTCTTTGGAAACCATGACAACTTTATTATGATTTCTATCATAACTCATTTTAAAAGCCGTGGGGAACCGATGGACGCAGGAGGCGAGCACGCTCAAAGTGCTCTCTCTGGGGGCGGCCTACGTTCAGCAGTGAACGTCTTCAGGCTGTTGATGAGATATATTATGAAAAAGAGGAAGGTCCTCAAGTTAACCTTTATCATCATTTTTGATTATCCATACTTAATTTCATCAAGTAACTTTTAAAAGCTAAAAATATTTGGTTGTTTGTTTAATTCTTGACTTTACTGACAAATTAGTAAATATTTAATGTTTTAGTCATGGATGAAATAAAAAAAAGAAGGATTGAGTTTTGATTGACATCGAACTGAAGCCCAAAATGGCGGACATATTACATATGTGTGTCAGCTGAAAGTAGGGCGACCGACTGCATATGATGTGAGCGTGTGCGTGCCCCGCTCGTATGTACGAAGCGTTTTGGCTTCCTATGGGTGCTTCAGTTTCAGATCAGACGGGATTCCCTCCTTCTTTTTTTATTAGCTCCATGGTTTTAGTATGTTTGATGCACTTTCTTCGGTTCGCCAATATACTATTATTTGTTATAAAATATTATAAAAGTATGTAACGTATTGTGTATGAGGTGTACCCTAAGATAAATTATATAAAATATAGATTTATTTGGTGTGAAAACTGGTGCAGTATCGAAAATGAACAATTTGTGGAATAGTTAAAAAAATTTACACTTAATCTAGCATGCGCACTGCGAGAAAACTTGTCGCTGTTAGAGCGAGACACACCATAGTCTCGTCGCCGTCTCTCACGAGAAATAGTGGCGAGAAATTTACATGTTAGGCGGGCTTGGGAATAGGAGTTTAAGGCCCGATTTTACCAAAGTAGAATAATTTTTATTCCAAGTATAACGCTAATTGTTACTCTCGGATACAGCTGATTGACAAATGTAACGGCGATTAAAAGGACGCTATTCTAATTGTATCCAAGGAATAATCTTTAAAATTTGATGGTATAAGGGTTGTATTCGTGTAACTCGGTTGTTCAGAAAGTTATACTTGAAATAACTTTGTTCTACTTCGGTAAAATCGGGCCTAAACGAAGTAAACGGATACCGTCGATTACGAATCGGAAGTTTTCGGATGCTTTCTTATTTTCGATACTGAGCCAGTTTCAATATACACCGGGCCCGTGTTACATCTACGCTCAGTAGCGAATCTCTGATCAAAATTTCATTCAGAAAATGATTAAATAGAGAATAAAATATACTTATTTTATTTATGAATATTAGGAAACTATTACAAGATTACATATACGTATACAAGGTGACCTTGAATTGGTTTGTTATCCTGAATGGGGGTAAATCTACACCCCAAGGTATACAATGTTTCTTCTACGAACTTAAATTAAGTTTTTCATTGAAGAAATGCCATGTAAGGGCCAAAACAGCCTTAGCGCAGCTGGGTGGTTGAACTTCCTCCTTGACCGAGTGCACATAAATGAGTTTAACGACCTGTGTTTAGAAATTAATTTAAATTATATTGTTAACTCTCGTAGCGATCGCACGTGCAATTTTGCGAGTGGATTTATTTTTTACCATGGAAGTTTGGAAACACCCAGTTTCAAGTAAAGCTCTCACAACTTGTAGGGTATCATGGTCCCAGCCCTCCCATTTCGGGATAACATACCAGTTTCAAGGTCACCTTGTATAGTCCTTAAGGCGAACTTGAGCATTAATCGACGATTGATCATAGTTGTAGTGATACGGGCCATAAAATATAATTCTACCCACCACTATCAGAATTTGTATTATATACCTTTTCTATGTTGAAAAAACAATTGTCCAAAAATTGGATGTTTCGTACCAAATTGTACATAAAATCTTCTTTTACGTAAGTTTTTGTTTTTACTCGTAGTTAAATAATCATATTTATTAAGTAAATTAGTTTTTTAATTATGGTTTTTCGAAATTGTTACTATTTTTAAGCGCAGTTGATGAGAACTCACTAAAGTTAAGTTTATATTTTACGAGGATATTTCTTATTGTGTTTAGAAAAGACGAGGCAGGTATGTTAAATCTTGAAGTAAAAATATATGACAGAAAATATTAAACATTGTTTCATTTTTGCAAACATCATTCCCGATTTTTAGGCGTTATAAAACCAAAACGCGTACAATAAGTTTCACTATTCCTTACTAAATCATTACCTATGCAATAGGCTCCTTCTTCTTCTTTAATGGCTTTTTTTTTCTTAGATTATGGCTCCACACATAGTGTATTTAGCCAGTGTCAAGTATTGTATTTTTCATCGTTATAGAATATTTCACGTAAGTCAAAGTCTTAGTCATAGTCATAGTCCAGTCTAAGTCAGGTAGTCAAAGTCCAGTCTAAGTCATCTTCTAGTAAAGTGGTGGCAACTTTACTAGAAGCTTCTATGGAATTTTGGAAGCAACACGAAAAACCACGTTTCACCACATTATTTATATCACTTGCCTACACTCATGCTCATAATTCAGCACGTAATGCGTAAAACACCACCAATTTTAAACATTAACACTGGAAAAAGCACAAGTTTTGATAAATAATACAATGCAATTACGTGAATTTTTACGCGTTCCCGCCAAAACTCCTTTAATGGCTTTCTATCGCTTTTTTGCAATAATTCTGCCAATGTCAAGTGAATAAAATTTGTACGGTTATGTCAAGTCAGTCATATTTTGTCAGTCAAAACGCCAACAGTAAAATGGTGGATATTTTACTGAAGGCTCTAAAAAGGCCACGTTCACGAACACTTAACGAATAATAATCCACCCTTATTACACATTAAAATTCATAAACACACAGGTTTTGAAAAATAAATTGAAAACTCGCAACCGCCATTGTCAGAGTTATTATTTTCTTATATTTTGGCTCCACACATAGTGTATTTAGCCAGTGTCAAGTATTATATTTTCATCGTGTTATAAAATATTTCACGCAAAGTCATGTCCTAGTCATAGTCATAGTCCAGTCTAAGTCATGCTCCAGCAAAGTGGTGGCATCTTTACTACAAGCTTCTGTGGAGTTTTGGAAGCAACATGAAAAATCACATTTCACCACATTATATCACTTGCCATCGCTCGTGCTCGTAATTCAGCACTTAATGCGTAAAACGCCACCAATTTTAAACATTAACACTGGACAAAAGCAAAAGTTTTGAAAAATAATACAATGCAACGATGTGAACTTTTCCGCGTTCCCGCCAAAACTCATTGTCAGAGTTTCTTCAAAGACCGCGATAGGCTTTAGTTGACAGATCTAAAAGTTGTAAAACTTCTTGTCAAATAGATGGCAATGTAAGAGACGGATATATTTTTAATAAACTCCGTCCCGCGGCAATAAGTGGAACTAACTTTGAAAGTAAGCGACTTAGGTCACTACATAATATATGTACCTATACAGTGATTTATTTATTAAATCGATATTTACAAATTACTTTATATTGTAATTTTGGGGAGTCTAAAATAGGGTCAGCAACATTCCGTAGCGAGAATGTGGCGACGCGGCCGCGGGACATCTTACGTGAGACGGAGTCTATTAATTAAGCAAATCAATTAATTTTTTGATTTATCTTATATTTTGGCTCCACACATAGTGTATTTAGCCAGTGTCAAGTATTATATTTTCATCGTGTTATAAAATATTTCACGCAAAGTCATGTCCTAGTCATAGTCATAGTCTAGTCTAAGTCATGCTCCAGCAAAGTGGTGGCAACTTTACAAGAAGCTTCTATGGAGTTTTGGAAGCAACACGAATAATCACGTTTCACCACATTATATCACTTGCCCTCACTCATGCTCGTAATTCAGCACTTAATGCGTAAAACGCCACCAATTTTAAACATTAACACTGGAAAAAGCAAAAGTTTTGAAAAATAATACAATCCAACGACGTAAACTTTTCCGAGTTCCCGCCAAAAAACCATTGGTTATATTTTTGAAAAGAAGTAATGGTTCAACTGTTGACAAGGGAAGTAAGTGGACGTGGCATAAAGCTAACTACACAGAATATGTTATAGTTATGAAGTCAACTTCGTTAAAGAATGAACAAAAATAGTCGCATTTCATTTTAGCAAATACCATTTTGAAAATCCGCCATGTTCTGGTGGTATTTTGAGCTAGTACGTCAGTCGTCAACTAGCGTCAACTGTCAAACGCAGTAAACAATGGGGCGGAGTGAGGCGGAGTCGGCACCATATTGTGGTGAAAAAGTGCCGCACGTCACGTGACCATGTGTCCGAACCTCTTACATCCCTCATCAAAGGGCTCAACCAATTTTTTTTTTTTTTTTTTTTCTGGCTTTGAGTCAAGTCCTTTTGGCCATGTCTGTTTTATGCTAATGTCATTGCATAAGCAATTTAAAGTGCACTGTGCTACCATATACAAGATTTTATATTCCACCAATTTTAAAGCACTGCAGAGTTTAGATTTGCCAGACAATTTTTTTAGTATTATAAGGACTGTCAAATAAAGCGTTCAAAGTTAGGCCTAATCTATACATTTACCCATATACCCCTTCCTTTTAGTATGGTGCGGGGGGCCGATGTTCTGCAGCAGTTGGCAGCAGGCGACGACATATGAGTGCTATATAGAAATGCGCATGTTTGTTTTCTTATCACTCGATCGGTAGAGTTAGGCCAATTTTTTAGGCCATAGTGGGGAGGAAAATATTTTTTCGATTGCCTTTCTACCCACTGTCAAATAATATAGCGAGAAAGGATGGTCTAAAAATTTTTATTTTTACATTCTGCCCACTAGGGGGACAAACCTGGGGTCTAGCAATGATACCAATCGCTAACGCTAAAATGCCAAACGCTAACACCAAAAATGTATTGAAATGACATAAGCTGCGGAAAAGTTAGCGATTTCCGAAATGTCTTTTTAGTACATTTTGTGTTAGCGTTTGGCGATAGCGTCAGCGTTAGGGATCTTTGCTAGACCCCCTGTAGGCCTAGCAAAGATCCCAAACGCTAACGCTAACTCCAAAATGTATTGGAATGACATTTCGGAAATTGCTTACTTTTCCGCAGCTAACGTCATTTCAATACATTTTTAAAGTTAGTGTTTGGCGTTAGCCACAAACTAAATAGAGGATCAAACGAAGTGATTATTTTCTTTATGGTAGAGAATACAAGTATGCGTTTGGGATCTTTGCTAGACCCCTAGATCCTTCACACTACTAAAATGTGGGATAGTGCTAATCCTGAGCTACTTTTTCTCTTATTATGAAGACTATTTAACAGTGAAATGGCGAGGTTCGTATAAAAAACCACCAAATAATTCTAAATAAATTTATAATTGAAAAAAATAAGTCGACAGTTTTCGTTATATTTACACAGATACCAACATTTTCACATAATATACCAATAATTTAGAGAATTAACACAAATAACGTACAAATCAATTAAGACAGATATTAAAATAGTAGTTTCAAAATAAGAAAATATGTTCACTTTGTCTAACTAGTACGAAATAATATTATTGAAGGTAACGTAAGTAGGACTCATAATAGCACGTAATCCGGCTTGTTGACGTGATTTGTACGTAAAGTAAGCCGGATTACGTGCTAGTACGGAATAAGTAGGGTAGTAGCTGTTTTCTCATCTGTGGTAAACAGAAAGTGTTCAGTATAGAATTTATTGCATAGGTACATAATTCCAGATCTACATAAATCAAAATTAAGTAAATTACAAATAACATCCGATTCATTTTGTGAATACTTCTACCACCACAAGTGCATTTGATTTAGATTTTACAATTAAATCAAGAAGTTGAGACATTTCAACATTTAATTTCTACATTTCACGTCAATTTATTACCACCAAAAATAGTTCAGTGCATACTACTTCAAACGTGCTTTTTATATTTTTGTGTTTTTATTAATGTAGTTAACAGATGAAGTAGGTACCTACCTACTTCATCTGTTAACTACATTAATTATTTAATTTAATTTTTTGAGGTGCTAGGAGGTCCTAAAATCTCAAAAAATAGTATTACGTCTTGCTCTAGACTCGTATTGCGGTCTTCTTTTCGCACGGCAAATTGAGTGCGTTCTTTGACGAGAGAAGTAAGAGAACGTGGCATAAAGCTAACTACACAGAATGAGGTCAACTTCGTTAAAGAATGAACAAAAATAGTCGCATTTCATTTTAGCAAATACCATTTTGAACTTGCTAAAAACAGACAAGTATACCGTTCCAACTTTCATTTTTGATAATAATTTGTTGCTGACGTGACTTGAGACCGCCCTGCGGCAAAAAATCCGCCATGTTCTGGTGGTATTTTGAGCTAGTACGTCAGTCGTCAACTAGCATCAACTGTCAAACTCAGTAAAAAAATGGGGCGGAGTCGGCACCATATTGTGGTGAAAAAGTGCCGCACGTCACGTGACCATGTGTCCGATCCTCTTAAATCCCTTATCAAAGGGTGCGTTGCACATGGTTCAAGCGGACCCCTATTGAGGAGCTTGCGCCTTATCTTCCCTCTTAAATTTATGTCTATTTATGGTTATATCTTACTACAAATGTAACACTTATACATTTATAAACGCTATAGATTAAACTATATATTAAAAAAATAGCGCCCAAAAATGGTGTACCTATTTACCCACTAAAATGCTAAGACCTTCGTGCATAAATACATATATAAAATATGCGCTTACTATAGTTGCAGCTTAAGTCTAATGTAGCCATTTCATTCGTTAATGGATGACATAACGAGCTAGTCGTTCGCCTGATGTTAAGCGCCACGGCCGCCCTTAACAGTTGCAGTGCCACTTTTAACTCTAATATAGTTTCTTTTGTCAAAGTATATTTTTTACTTAAGTTGATTCAAATAACCATGGAAAATTTAAATCGACGTTAAGTTTTAAACGTAAGTTAAATTTAATCAGCACTTCTTTTTGTCTACTGGTCACTAAAGTGAAATATCACGAGAATTAATAATTATTTGTTTTAATAGGAAATATTTTAAAACCAAAATTAGATGAAATTTTTACGGCACCAAGCTGAAGGTAAATTCACAGATTAAAGAAAAAACTATTATAGATTCTTTTATTTAAAGGTAAAGAAAAACAATTTGCCGGCCGGCTGATAGTGTTGATACTAAAAAATAGTTTTTTCTCTAATCTGTGGTTAAGCAAAAATCAGTGGCTAAACAAACAAAACAAATAAACGTAACTTTTACATATCATTTATTTCTTTTCATACACCTATTGTTTCTATTTCATATTGGAATAAATTACTTATACATTGAGACATAAAAACCTCCAAACAATAAGCAGTTTTAAGAATGTAAAAAAATTAACAGCATTCATACATACAACACAAAATATAAATTTCCACTTATAAAAATTGTACTTTGAAATTTATTGCAATTAAGTGTCAATGGGCGTAACATTCCTAGAGGATCGAAAAAAATGCATAAATGTAAAATTCACACCTAATTTTTTCTTAAATTTAATTCTGCTGTAAAAATAATCAACCTTTCACTTTTTTGCCCCCTTTAAGGGGGGAAATGGGGGGGTAGAATAAGCATGACGACTAAATTCTTTTTTGGATAAATTAACAATATTCCTCAAAAGATAAACATTTGTGATAACAAAAATTAAATATCTCAAAACATTACCAAGTTACAAGCATTTTAAAAACCGGAATAGAAAGAGATAGCTCAAACGGCCAGTGACGTCAGAGGAAGGTTGTTCATAGTACCTCATTACTAAGCTGTGGTAGCTTTTCATACAATCTCTTTGGCATGTGACGTCACGAGGGGATTTTTCATAGTAACTGTGGAGGCGCTCTGTTTCGCGGGAAAGGGACAGGAGATGCCTCCTGTAGAAACTTTAAAAGCTTATATCTCCGTGATTTATTTACCAATTTTACTTATTTTTTCAATTATTGCATTCATTTTTAATCTTCTTTATGAAAGTAATATTTACTTGTTCATTTTTAATAGTAGTCATCATGCCTATTGGATGTTACATTTCACACTTCAAGGTGAATACGAAGCAATGTCAGCCCATTGAAATCAAATTTTTATTCATAAAACATTTCAATACTTATATGAGGTTAATTTAATAAATAAAAATATTATACAAATGCAAAATAAATACCATTAAATTGATTATGCGGAATGAGAGTGCGTTATATTTATAAGTATTTTTTTTAATAAGCGAGTATTTTGTCGAAGGAAAATTGTTTCTGGTTTTTTAAGGTGCGGTTTTTCAATAACCAAATACCTATTCATCAGAGACACATATATAAAAAAAACTCGATTAAAATAAAAAATGAACTTGGTAAGAATAAGAATAAGAATAAAATTTTGAAAAAGAATTGGTAAAACGAACACTGAAAAATTATGTATTTTGTTTTGGTTGTTTTATATTTTTTTAGTCGGATAACCCATATAAATGCAGCCATAAAAATCATCCTAATTTAAGTCGTACGAAAGTTCAAAATCTTGTTGTGAAATTGTGTTTCAGATCGCTAACCGAACAACTTTTAGCAGCTTCAATATTTAACAATTTTAATACTTGTTAAATACTAATGAGGTGAGTTTTTTGATGCATAGTCAAGGAAACCAATGGTCAAACATTTTAAGAAAGTTAAATTTAACCATGGGGTCCCATCAGGTACAAACGAAAAATAGTCCGAACTTGAAAAAAATGTAGTAATCGTGTCTAGAGAGTTACTAGTTAGTGTCCAGTGTATTCATTTGGCCCAATACTTCGCCAACACGCAATAAATGTCGCTCGATAATCTTGCGTTATGCAGAAATAAAATAATACGTAAAATAGCCCGCGTTATTCCGTTGTATGGGACGAGGCATCTGTACTGTAGGTATTATATTATCTGGGATTTGACCATTGCTTGGTTAACCCCGGTTTCTGCTAAAAAACTCAAACTCATGTTAACTTACCACACCAAATACTATACGCTCATTGGTCGACGGTAGCCGATGATCAAAAGCCAACCAATGACCGTTCAGTATTTTTAAATTGACATGAGTTTAACAAATGTATGAGAAACCTATAAGTCTGTTACTTCTTTTCTTTGTAAGCGGTGTTAGCTTTTAAGCCGCTCGTAGGCTTATGGCTTAACGACTTGCTTTAAGGGTCCTGGACATCTGGATCCGCTACCTCGCTCACGCATTTTTCGTGAATTCAGAAATATAATATATTTTAAAACTAAATGTGCGAGCGGGAGAGAGGATCTAGGTAAACAGGGCTCTTATGACAACCGAGACAGATTAACGTGCCCTCTATTTTTAATTGTTTTTATTATATTTATTTATTTATTTATTTTTTATAAGTTGTTCAGATTATACAGCTGTCAAATACAAGCAGTAATTTGTCAGTTAAATAAATAATAAATAATGTTAATTATTATAAACTAATAATAAAATCATAATAAACATAAATTGATAAGGTCTTCGCTCATTTAGCAGTTGGTATTGTTTGATAATAATTTAATAATATCTAACATAATTATTAGGATTTTTGTCATTTCAGTATTAACACTAGATTATTTAAAATTGAACCATTTTTTTAAACAATTCTTGTCGAAATTAGAGTGA
Organism: Ennomos erosarius; assembly: GCA_963580505.1. Classification (NCBI taxonomy): domain Eukaryota; kingdom Metazoa; phylum Arthropoda; class Insecta; order Lepidoptera; family Geometridae; genus Ennomos; species Ennomos erosarius. The sequence goes on along the minus strand of OY757005.1, from coordinate 3,574,016 downwards.
AATAAAGAACGAACTCTGACGACGCCAAAAAGTGAAGAGAGCGAAGACCTTTTTACTCTGTACATTTCTTACTGTTTCGCGCGTCAATGAAATTTATTTTTTTAATTTTATTTCCTATATTTAAATCATTTATACTTAACAACCCCCTATACTATAAACTAAATAATAATTATCATTTATTAAATTATTACCATTTTGTAGATTTACTTTAAACAATGAGATGGTGAAATGCAGAAAAGAGATAAAACTACCAAGAAAAAAAAATGAGTTCAGAAAAATGCGGTAATTTTAATGCTTTCTCACTCGCGCTACACATTTAAATGCGCAGTGCGAGTGAGACAAACTGTATTTATAGAACCCAACAATCTATCCATAAATTTTTTGTTTAAAATATTAGTTTTTTTTCGGACGGTCCATGAATCAGTCAACTTAAATTGTTTAAGTAACTTTTTCCTATCAATTTCGAGCTGGACATTCGCGTGGCGGTAAGCGCTATATCTACTTGATTTTGATGGTCTTTGAAGTGGTTTTTTTTTTTGCTATAAACAGTTTAACTTTTGTGCAATTTACGAGCTAGACATTCACGTGATGGTAAGCGCTATCTACTACAGCAGTGAATTACATCATTTAGCAGTTAACAATTTTCTAGTATTTTGACAGTTTTTTTTCTATTTCGCATTTCATTTTTTTTTTAGTTTAGGGGTGACATATAGGTGATGTCGTCCCAAGGGTGACGGTACAGGGGTTGTTTCATCCTCTTCTGGTCCAGGTAGTGTCCGACGAGGCCAATGGTGCGGCCTAGGACGAAAAGCGCGTTGATTGTCCCCATGCTTATGTAGTTATTGCCTTCTTCTCTGTAATTGGAGAAAATTACGTGAATCAGTAAATTTTCATCGAATATTATTATGTTTTTTTTTTTTTAATTTTATATATTGGCTCCACACATAGTGTATTTAGCCAGTGTCAAGTATTGTATATTTTCATCGACTTTTAGAATATTTTACGTAGTCAAGTCTTAGTCATAGTCATAGTCCAGTCTAAGTCATGCTCAAGTAAAGTGGTGGCAACTTTACAAGAAGCTTCTATGGAATTTTGGAAGCAACACGAAAAACCACGTTACACCACATTATATAACTTGCCCACACTCATGCTCGTAATTCAGCACTTAATGCTTAAAACGCCACCAATTTTAAACATTAACACTGAAAAAAGCACAAGTTTTGAGAAATAATACAATGCAACGACGTGAACATTTTCACGTTCCCGCCAAAACTCTATTATTATGTAATATAATTATGTCGCCAGCTTTTTGGGTATGCTCCTCGCAGAAAGCAATCTAAATTCCGTGTTTTATTTATAGCAATTTTTAGCAATATAGACTTTTTTTATTAGGTTTTTAGTTTTTAGTTAGGTGTACATATTTATTGAATTAGTTTTAAAGTTATTTAAGTTTAGTTTTTTTTTTTTTTTTTTTTAATAAATAACGCCCAACGATCACACACATAGATCCTGGACCCTAACTAGGATTCCCTGTATCTAGGGACCCAGGAACTACGAGGACCATGGTTCCACAACACCCAGACACTATTTATTATGTTATTTAAGTTTTAGTATTATATTCCGGAGATAAATCTTGCGTACTGTAATAGATTAGTGAACCCCCAAAAGGTGGCAACATGAGCATCGAGCGAATGGCCGAAGTGAATACAGACAGACAGCGGAGCCTTAGTAATAGGGTTCGCTTTACCCTTCGTGTACGGAACCCCAAAAATGGGATACCTTATTTAATCACAGAACAAAATTAAATTAAAATAGTAACTGTTTTTTTAATATTACAAACAAGGTAACAAAAACTTTTAAAGTATCAAAACCATTCGTGCCAACTACGTTAGGCGCATCTCATTTGCCCAGCAATTTCACTAGCTACAGTGCCCTTCAAACCGGAACACAGTAGTCAAAGATTATAAAGCCCGTTGATAGCTCGTGAACATAATTTCTCGTACAAACACGACTCACTTGCAGGCAGGGGGCGAGGTAACAAAACGAGACAAACTGATACCAAATTACAAAGAACAGAGCGGGATGGAACAAAAGACATTGGGTGTCCCGTTTCCTCTCGTAGGATTAGCAGTTGAAATACACTACTAACTTTCGTACGAGGGGAAGTTGTATCGTTGGTCAATTAGATTTATAGTCGATGTTGAATTCATTAGCATTCTTTGGAACTAGGTTTAGGTACCTACTCTTGGTACCGGTCACGTGACCAACATTTTTGAAATATAATGCACAACAACACCAAAAACAACAACTCCTCAAAACGGTGAACTGTGTTCCGGTTTGAAGGGCATTGTAGCTAGTGAAATTGCTGGGCAAATGAGACTTTATGACCTGATTACACAGTGTGGTAATCTGATTACTAGACTGTGTGATGTCTCGGGATGACGTGCGCAGTGCAGTGTCACGTGAAACTTTATTATTTTAAAGTTCCGAGTGACACTGCAACTGTTATGGGCGGCCGTATTGCTTAACATCAGGTGAACGACCAGCTCGTCACGTCATTCATTGTCAAAAAAAAAAGAAAAACGGGCTACCAGCAGCTAAAATACAAAATGAACTTAAAATAATTAAGTGCTCTTTTGTCCGTCAGTCTGTCTGTCAGGCTGTATCTCATGAGCCGTGATAGTTGGACTGTTGAAATTTTCACAGATGATGTATTTCTGTCGCCGCTATAACAACAAATGCTAAAAAATAAAATAAAATAAATATTTAAGGGGGCTCCCAAACAACAAACGTTATTGCTTTTCTAGTTATTATAGATTATGGTATGGAACTTGGCCGGTTATTATACAGGATGTAATTTAATTCATTAGCATAAATTGAGTCCATGATAGTACATCATTTATAGATGATTATTAAAGAGTAAAGAGTGTAAATGAAAATATTTTTATTGAAAATTATGAAGATTGCCGCGGCGCCTAACGCAGTAGGTACGGATGATTTTGACACATTTAAACGTTTTTAGACCTTGTATGTACTAATTAAAAACAGTACTTCATTATTTTAATTACATTTTGTATTGTAGCATTGGATTAAGTAAGTTATTCCATTTTTTGGAGTTATTATTATTACCAAACCAATGTGTTAGAATTCAAAAATTTTGGTCCACACGTGACCGGTATCAGGAGTAGGTATCTAGTTTCAAAGGATGCTAATGAATTCAATTACACTCAGTATAAATGAACAATTTGATTTGAAACTTACTGGGTGAAGAGTTGGCAGTGCCTTAGCATATCGACCATGGCTGCTGCCACGATTCCATCGACATTGAGGATCAGGTTGGGCTTCTTCCTGGTGGTGATGGCTTCCACATCGAGGGCATATCGGGTCACCGGCCAGAGAGGCCAGCGTGACGTCACATATGCTTTCAATTCGCGCACTCGGGAATCCGGGTTGTTTATTGATTTCACTCTGGAAATTTTTATGTATATAGAAAAAGTAGTAAAGACGTAAAAATACATAAACTATGGGGTCCCATCAGGTACAAACGAAAAATAGCTCAAACTTGAAAAAAATGTAGTGATCGTGTCTAGAGAGTTACTAGTTAGTGTCCGGTGTATTCATTTGGCCCAATACTTCGCCAACACGCAATAAATGTCGCTCGATAATCTTGCGTTATGCAGAAATAAAATGATTCATAAAATAGCCCGCGTTATTCCGTTGTATGGGATGAGGCATCTGTACTGTAGGTATTATAATATTATCTGCGGCATAAACACACACATCAACAGCCTGCAGACACCCACTGTTTTCATTCATTGACGGGCCCGATAGCTCAGTTGGTAGTATCCCCACCTTCTGAACTGAGGGCTGTGGGTTCGATTTCTACCCAGGACAAACATTTGTGTGATGAACATAGATGTTTGTTCTGTGTCTGGGTGTTATATTTTATTCTATGTATGTATTTACAAACAAAAAAGTATCCAAGCATTGTATCAGTTATCTGGTTCCCATAGTACAAGCTATGCTTGTTCGGGGCTAGATGGCGCTGTGTGAAATTCCCGCTAATAGGTGGAACACACCAGTGTGGCAAATTCAAATATTCTTGCATTTTTGTAAACCGTAGCTTAATTACTCAACGTGATTACATGAACACTAACTTTGCACAAATAAATAGAATGTATCAAAAAATTACGACTAAAAGTATCCCTTAAATATCATTCGATTAGCAACGAAAGGCAATGTTATGGCCGGTCGTGTCGTTTAACATCAGGTGAACGACTAGCTCGTCACGTCATTCATTCTCATAAAAAAAGTGTGCTGAAAAGCTAAGGCAAAATTTGTTTATTATTATTATTATAATATTTATACAAGGTGACCTTGAATTGGTATATTATCCCGAAAGGGGTTAAATCTACACCCCAAGGTAGACAATGTTTCTTCCACAACTTTGGTAAATTAACAGTTTTTCATTGAAGAAATACCATGTAAAGTATACGTTCGAAAATAGCCTTAGCGCAGCTGGGTGGTTGAACTTCGTCCTTGACCGAGTGCACATAAACGAGTTTAACGACCTGTGTTTAGAAATGAATTTATAGTATCTTGTTAACTCTCGTAGCGATCGCACGTGCAATTTTGCGAGTGGATTTATTTTTTACCGTGGAGGTTTGGAAACACCCAGTTTCAAGTAAGGCTCTCACAACTTGTACGGTATCATGGTCCCAGTCTCCCCATTTCGGGATAACATACCAATTCAAGGTCACCTTGTAAAAGTATTAAATAACATAGTCACCTATGTCCAATCCCCATGATCAGTTCGCCCTTGGCTCTCTTCTCGTTGACGAACTCCTGAGGATGTTGCCCTTTGTCGTAAGCCGCACAGAAGTCTGCCGCCGCGCGATCTAACGCGCCGCCGAATCTATCGCCCTGTTCACAAAATCACTATTAAGTTTTAGGGTTCCGGTTTAAGATCATAATTTATTCGCAAAGAATATAGTTCACTTAATGAGATGTGAGGCATTTTATTAAAAATTGTAATGTTAGCAACGTATCGTGGAACATTACTTTTGTAATGAAATGTTTTCAACCAACCCAAAGTAATATTCGCCTTTCAATGTGATTATTGACTTACAAAGTAACTTATTGTGACTTTTATTTAAATTTATTAACTTGCAGAATAACTGTTAATTTACAAAGTGACTTGTATTATTATTTATTGATTTACAGAGTAACTTATAACTTACAAAGTATTTTACTGTGACTTTAATTAAAATTTATCAACTTACAGAGTAACTATTGACTTATACTATGATTTTATATTTTTTTACTTACAAAGTAACTTATTGTGTCTTATTATTATTTATCGACTTACAGTGTAACTATTGACTTACAAAATAAAATCGACTTCCAAATTATCTTGGGACATTTTTTTCTTTTTTTTTTTTACTTACTATAGTGAGCAGCCCGCTGACCACAGACGATATAAGATCCTTCCCAGCTCGCGCGGTGACCATAGTGTTGTGAGCCCCGGAGACGGCCGGTCCGTGGTCGGCCGTCACTATGAGGACCAGCTCGAAGAAGCGGCACGCCCACTCCGGGAGCTCGCGTTGGAACCTATTCCATGGAACAATGTTATTAAAAAAAAAAAACAAAAAATTCAAAAAAAAATAGGTTAAGTATTTAAACATGCTAATTCACGAGTCTTAGCATGCTAATTGCTATTGCTATGCTAGTTGCTAAAATGAAATGAAATGGAAATGAAAATTGAAACGAAAATTAAAATGAAAAATGAAATAAAAAAGAAATGAAAAATGAAATGAAACATGAAATGAAGATTTATATTAAAAATAAAATTCAAAATGAACTAAATTAATTGAAATGAAATTTCATATTTCACAGAATTTCGCAACTACATTTCATTTGCGAAATGCTAATTGAGTTTTTACATGCTAAATATGAATGCGAATGCTAATTAATCCATCACTAGTTTAATTGTCCCATGTATGGTAATTGTTCAATAAAATAAAAATAAACGATAAATTAACAAAGAGCACGGACCAAGGTGTCAGTGGCAAAGCAGAATTAAAAATAAAATCCAATGTTATTTGATCCACCAAAATAAAATTGATAAAAAAATTGATTGATTGATTTTTTGTTTGATTGTTGATCTTTGTTTGATGTTTAGGGTTTCTTTTCATTGTCAACTGGTCTAATGCAAATTGCATTAAATTACATATTTACATGTCATTAATAATTTAATTTCTCAACAGATTTCAAAAAGCAGATGTTTTTGAACAAACGGTTTTTTAAATTACTAGGTTTTTTTTTCGATTTTTACTTTCAAAAACCTACAAACATTTTAAAACAAAAAAATAAGAGAACCAGTTCAACTGGTTACTCAAGTAATGGTTAGTAATGTTACAGCATTTCATTGTTATTGTACAGTAGCCCTGCAAATAGTAGATTGCAAGCACAAACATTTGTGCAAACATCCCGAACTCAGACCTCATAACCTTGTATATCTTGACGTACCTCTTGACCGATCATTCTCATATTTGAAACACTTATTTAGAATTCAGTAGCAGATTTTTCTGCCGAATACTAACAAAAACCAACTAGTAAATGGCGTCGCAGCAAACATCCCCCTTTTTGGATAAAATACCTATTCTTTTTTTTTTCTTATATTTGGCTCCACACATAGTGTATTTAGCCAGTGTCAAGTATTATATTTTCATCGTGTTATAAAACATTTCACGCAGTCATGTCCTAGTCATAGTCATAGTCCAGTATAAGTCAGGTAGTCATAGTCCAGTCTAAGTTATGCTCCAGCAAAGTGGTGGCAACTTTACTAGAAGCTACTATGGAGTTTTGGAAGCAACACGAAAAGTCACGTTTCACCACATTACATCACTTGCCCACACTCATGCTCGTAATTCAGCACTTAATGCGTAAAACGCCACCAATTTTAAACATTAATACTGAAAAAAGCAAAAGTTTTGAAAAATAATACAATGCAACGACGTGAACTTTTCCGCGTTCCCGCCAAAAACCACCTATTCACGTTTGAATTTTTAGATTTATTTTTTTAATTGAACGCCGTGGTAATTTTCTATGTCAGTGACTGACCCCCATATTCTAAGACGTAACCTCGAGATTACTCCACTCGCCTCAACCTCGAATTAACCTCATTTTTGTGTTTTGGTATTTTTAGTTGACAATAAATAATCAACTTTAAATTTCTGCATCAATCTTTCTCAAACGAGAGAAGCGAAGCAACTGTCAACTCAAGGTACGTCGCGATGTATTTTGAGTTTCCCTCGAAGTTAAGTGGAAGTTAAGTGAAGGATTTTGAATACGGGAGTCTGAGTACATATCATCAGGAAAACATTGTATTATATTTCACGGTGTATAAGTAGGGTGTTAGTTATATTTACCAAAGCAAACTGATTGTCCCACCGACTCCCAACTGTCTCTCTAGAACCTGCGAGATGGGAACTCCACAGTAGCTGAGCTCCTGACCACGCTCGTCGCAGATCGTGCTTATAAACGCGGCCGGCTTGCGGATCAAACCCAGTTTCTGGAATATAATCGTCAACTTTTATAAGTAACCAAAAACCAAAAAAAAACCCAAAACAAAACCATTACAAATTAGAAAATCATTTCGAGATTAACCTGTTTTAACGTTATGGTTTTAGGAACTTCAACCCGAAACCTCACCATGCATAATCAGGGAGGGGGGGAAGGATACGTGGTGAGGTTTTGGATTGCCATTTTTTTTTAACCTTGATTAAACAGTTGCGGCCTAGAACACAGCCACGATGGCAAGACGTGACCTTGCCACGCTCATTATAACTGCCAAGGACCACCCCATTTCTTCCCGTAGGTGCCGTAAGAACTGGCTAAGGGAATATCCAGGGAATGGGATTCTTCTCGATACATTAAACCTGCGATCACCAAGCCTGACAAGCATCGTGATAACACCCCTCACCTAAAATAAGCGTCCGAAGTGGCACTTTATGGAGAGACCTATAGTCAACAATGAATAATCATACTATGGATTTTAGAACTCCCCCTCACCCTCATCATCATCATTAACAGCTTGAAGATGTCCACTGCTGAACATAGGCCTCCCCCAGGGAGCGCCACTTAGAGCGGCTGCTCGCCTCCTGCATCCATCGGCTCCCCGCGGCTTTCACCAGGTCGTCGGTCCACCTAGTGGGGGGCCGGCCTACGCTGCGTCTTCCGGTTCGTGGTCGCCACTCGAGAACCTTTCTTCCCCATCGGTTGTCAGTTCTACGAGCGATGTGGCCTGCCCATTGCCATTTCAACTTGCCAATCCTAAGAGCTACATCGGTCACTTTAGTTCTCCTGCGGATCTCCTCATTTCGGATCCTATCTCGCAGGGAAACACCGAGCATTGCTCTCTCCATAGCTCGTTGCGCGACTCTGAGCTTAGTAATGAGGCCAACAGTTAGAGACCACGTCTCAGTTCCATAAGTCATCACTGGCAACACACATTGATTGAAAACTTTTGTTTTCAGGCTTTGTGGTATTTTGGACGAAAAGATAGGTCGAAGCTTCCCGAACGCTGCCCAGCCGAGTTGGATTCTTCGGGCGACCTCTTTGTCGAAGTTGGACCTACCCAATTGGACAGTCTGCCCTAGACAGACGTATTTGTCGACAACTTCGAGAATGTCGTTCCCAACAATTACCGGTATAGGTGGAACATGGGCATTTGACATGATTGAACTCACCCTAGCCCATTCATAATCCATTGGCACTTTGGGCGGGTCCCGTTCTTCCTTCACGACAATCCTGCCTTCCTTCACCAGGGCCTGATATAGTTCCCTCACGGAGTCTCCCAGTCCGTCAAAGGAGTCCGGGACCTTGACGCCGTAGGACCGAAGCCCTGAGTTCTTCACTACTGCCTTCTCTACTTGCGAGCCGGCGAGGGAACCCGCGTGACCAAATTGTACTTCCGATGTGAACATATCTGGAAATAGATTGGAAATTATTGATTGAATCAGGCGTGACCTCGCGGAAGTTCATCTTAAATACAAAATGAAACAAGAATATCTAGTGTAATTCCGCTAAAATAAAACTATAAGATTATCTATATTGAGAAAGCTGTAAGGGATTGTTGCTGGTACATGTATGTGACAAAGAATAAAATAAAAAAAAAAATTGTTTTGACAGAATTGAATAGAATAGAATATGAAAGAATGGGCAGTGGGCTGGAGCATTTGGACTGTCTATAGGCCATCGCGGTCTATTACACAGTCCATAATTATGTTCTTTGTAGTAGGTATAGTGTAGCTAGTTAGTTTTAGTTTAGTTTAGCTTTTATTATTGTAGTAGTTAGCTTGAGTAATAAAGGCATTTACAAATAAAATAAATAAATAAAAGACTTGATTTTGTCGTTGAATATTTGTATTTTTTTTTCTTATTCTTTGTCACATACATTTAAAAGCAACAATCCCTTACAGCTTTCCCAATATCGATAATCTTATAGTTTTATTTTAGCGGAATTACACTAGATATTCTTGTTTCATTTTGTATTTAATAGATTGGAAGGTTAAAACTATAGATATAGTCTTTTTAAGGCCTGTATAAGCTATGTCGGGCCCAATAGCTCAGTTGGTAGTATCTCTGCCTTCTGAACTGAGGGCTGTGGGTTCGATTCCTACCCAGGACAAACATTTGTGTGATGAACATAGATGTTTGTTCTGCGTCTGGGTGTTATATTGTATTCTATGTATGTATTTACAAACAAAAAGTATATAAGTATTGTATCAGTTATCTGGTTCCCATAGTACAAGCTATGCTTAGTTTGGGGCTAGATGGCGCTGTGTCAAATGTCCACACATATTTTTTTATTATTTATATTTATTTCTTTTTTCCTGCCATCCGGGTGCATAATAATGAATGTATAACCTGAACAGGTCCCGATGCACCAGGCGACCATGGGTTTCTTGATGAGTCCGTCCCGGATGGCGCGACACACGTGGTATTCCTCGACGCCGCCTACTTCGCCGAGCAGAACTAACATCTTCACGTTCGGATCCGCTTCGAATCTATATAATATATAAGACAAGAAATATACAAAACGAGTTTGAATTGGTATGTTATCCGGAAATGGGGGAACTGGGACCATGATATCCTACAAGTTGTGAGAGCCTTGAAACTGCGTGTTTCCAAACCTGGTAAAAATAAATCTACTCACAAAATCGCACGTGTGATCGCTACGAGAGTTAACAAGATACTATAAATTCATTTCTAAACACAGGTCGTTAAACTCATTTATGTGCACTCGGTCAAGGACGAAGTTCAACCACCCAGCTGCGCTAAGGCTATCTTCGAACGTAAACCTCACATGGCATTTCTTCAATGAAAAACTATTAATTATGAAAAGTCGTAAATGAAACATTGTCTACCTTGGGCAGTAGATTTACCCCCTTTCGGGATAACATACCAATTCAAACTCAGATAGTGTATTAAAAATGGAATAATAATAGAATAGGAATAGTATCGATAACGGATTTTGCAAATTTTTCAATAGCCCTTTTAAAATTAATGAACACGGATTAATTTTTTGATGCGCTATTGTCTTTTAAAAAGGGCTAAATATATTAGCTATAAGAAATTAATCTTTTCTTTTTTAAAGAAATAAAAGTTCAATGTCATTCAGTTTCAAAGTATTTTTTCATGGCAAACTATTATTGTGCTCTTTAGAGGATAATCTCAAAATGGTTTTCAAATTTCGCTACCATTCAAGGAACATCCAGGGAACGCAGTACATTACCCCCCCCCCCCCCCAATGATCCAAAGTGGCGCCTTATGTGATGTTACGTACCTCAGCAGATGATCAATAAACGTGGTTCCAGGGTATCTGTCGCCTCCAATGGCAACACCTTCGCAGACTCCATCGGCATTCTTACAGATTATATTGTTCAGCTCATTACTCATTCCACCGGAACGGGATACGTAAGCCACGCTGTGGGAGAGAGAAGGTGTATGTTAGAAGAAGAAAGATAATATTTATGATTTTTAAAGCACTATCGCCTGCTCAGCGTAATCTACAGATTAATTTGTAAAGGAAAAATTAGAATCACGAGCGGGGATTGAACCCGCATCCATCCATCCCTCAAGCCGGGATATGCTTTACTTAAGCTACCGTGACAAGTGGTCTCATGTCTGAATTTTTCCTTCACCTTTATAACCAACTTACGGGGTTGGTAGCGCCATCTATTGAGTAATTTAAGAATCATCCCAACCAGCATGGTCAAGTTACATCAACACAAATGCTGTACAGCTGTAAATCAATATTTATGATTTTTAAAGCAGTATCGCCTGCGTTCAATCCCCGCTCGTGATTCTAATTTTTCCTTTACAAATTAATCTGAAGAAAAATAATAACAAAAAAACTCAAATAACACAACGGCATTATGTACAACATGTAGTTTTACCATGTATCATTCTATTATTAATTTTTATGTTTTTGATTTACCTATACACCGAAGCCCAAAACTCTTAGCTACTAATATTCTACCAACGCAAAAGTTGGAAGAGATCGCTCTAAGCGATAAGAACGCCCAATATAAGTATAAGTTAGTTTTGACAGCCTCCGTGGTGTGGTGGTTGAGGGTTCGATTCCCGCGACAGGACAAGTCTTTGTGCAGAAAAAAAGCGCAAATACGTTGTTCTGTGTCTGTGTGTTGTGGGAGCATGGTCCTCGTAGTTCCTGGGCGTAGATACAGGGGATCCTAGTTAGGGTCCAGGATCTATGTATGTGATCGTTGGGTGTCATTATTATTATGGGCGTTATTAATTAAGTTGTACCTTTTGTAATTATCGTTGTCTTAAGGCCCTGACAGGACCCAATGCGAGCACGTTTATTACAGCAGACAAACTTGAAACTTATTCTGTACGAAATAGGGTCGCTTTATGCATAGCAAAAATATGGCGATTACGGTCCGTTGCACTTCGACTTTTCCATTTTTCGGTACAAATAATTAGTTATAAAAGAAATGCTTATAGACGGATGCATTGAAACATAGCTTATCACTATGATTTATTTCAATGGGGTGTGTTATTATAATGTAACATTTTAGGACGTATGAATGGTTTTTTAGAGGTCACTTCAAGATTTTTTTCTATCGAGAAAACTTTTCGTAAACGTGTTTCGGTTTCGGCAGATGGAAAGAAGATATGACCAGAATTAACGTGCATTTTTTTCATTTCTGTAAATGGTATACGTTTTGAGATAATCACGTACAAAATAGTCGATTTGGGAGCATTCAGCGCCTTAAGGTTAAAGAGTTGATCTATCTATCTATCTATGTACAACAGTTGTCTTTGCCAGTCTAATAATAAGTAGGGTAATAAATAGGGTAAATAGCGACTGACTAGGTGGTAGGACTTTTCTGCAAGTTCGTCTAGGTAGGTACCATGGGCTTGCCAGTTATTCTGCCGCCAAGTAGTAGTGTGCAAGCACTACTGTGTTCCGGTTTGAAGAGCATTGCAGCTAGTGAAATTAATGGGCAAATGAGTGACACTGATACTGTTATGGGCGGTTGTATCGCTTAACATCAAGTGAACGTCTAGCTCATCACGTCGTTCGTTTACATAAAAATGCATAAGTAACTACAGCGCGAAAAGTACTGAACCTGTTAAAGCCACAGGTTATAAATAATGTAGGTAATTTACCTGCCAGGCCGGTAGAGTTTGCTCTCAATGATGTTGTCGATCATTCCGGCTGTATTCCCGATCTTGAAGCAACCGGGCCTTATTCCGCCCACCGTCGCCGGACCTATTATGTTCACCTGTTGAAGTATGCAAACAATTTTTATTTATTTTTATATTATGGGCGGCAGTGTCGCTTAACATCAGGTGAACGAGTAGCTCGTCACGTTAGTCATTCTAATAAAAAAAAAAATAAACAAAATACTAGCAGACTAAACACGGTTTCGGTCGCAGTCTACACAAAAAATACACAAAATAAAAAACCGGCTAAGTGCAAGTCGGATTCGCGCACGAAGGGTTCCCCGTGCCATTATCTATTAAACGAGCAAAGAAACACGTTTTTTATATGGGAGACCCCTTAAATATTTTGCTTTTTATTATTTGTTATGAAATAGGTACATCATCTGTGAAAATTTCAACTTTCTAACTATCACGGTTCATAAGATACAGCCTGGTGACAGACAGACTGACCGACGGACAGCGGAGCCTTAGTAATAGGGTTCAATTTACCCTTTGGGTACGGAACATTAAAAAGAACGTTCTGTTTTTTCCAAATTTATTTAATCAATACACCGGGAAAAAAAATCAGTTTTTTTTTAACATTACGTTTAACAAAAATGTCATATTAATCCGAACACACAGTTGCTCGAAAATTGGCTCTTATCCTACCGCTTTCAGAATCATAATCCAATAAATTTCCCTCGTGTGCTTTTTACTTTTCATTACAGCACTAGTGGTTTATGATGATAACACGATTCAGTTAAGTGTGTATCTCGCTTCAAGTAATACCTATACAGAAGAAGAATTTTTAATTTACCCGGCTTATACAGATTCAATATTACCCACAGGCACAAATTAGAGAGAAAAAAATACCCACAAACCTGCACCCCTATTCTCAATCTATAAACTTACGCTACCCGTCTCCTTCATCTACATTGTAGTGTGTAGCTACTGTTTCTGTAAATTATGGTCAGTTTCACCTGACGCTTTTGCAATAGCAACCTATCGTGCTGCTCTGTACCTTTGCTCAGACTGGGTCAGCAGTTGTTTTTTGTATGAAAACAATTATTCCTAATTATAGCTTCTCTATTAGTTCTAGCACTTAGATGGTTCGATAGATTCTTACTAGGTATTCTAAGGTTTCCCAAGGCTGATGAATTACATTATGGTTCGAAGTATTTCTATGAGAATTTGACGCAACTTTGTTGGACGGGAAACTCAGAAAGTCATGCTCTTGTTTGTTCCGAATGCGGATTCTGCTGACAAGCATTTACCACGAACAGCTTAATAACGATCCAGTAATTGCATTTCACACACGTAGTAATCTGTGGAACTCGTAATTCACCAAAACTTTATTTAAAAAAAAAAAAAAAAAAAATTTTAAAATATGTGTGGACACTTACACAGCGCCATCTAGCCCCAAACTAAGCATAGCTTGTACTATGGGAACTAGATAACTGATACAATACTTATATACTTTTTTGTTTGTAAATACATACATAGAATACAATATAACACCCAGACGCAGAACAAACATCTATGTTCATCACACAAATGTTTGTCCCGGGTAGGAATCGAACCCACAGCCCTCAGTTCAGAAGGCAGGGATACTACCAACTGAGCTATCGGGCCCGTCTAACTTTACTTACTTACTTTACACTGTTTTTCATGTGCTCATTGTTGGTATTTTCCATCCAGATATCACAACAATTACTGAACCATTCTTGGACGTGTATGTATATAAACGATTAGAAAAATCGCCTTAATTTTGTAATACATTCGTAATTAGATAATGTTAAAATAGTTGTAGGTTATGAATTTTGCGTATGAGCGAGGTAGCGATAGAATGTTGAAGCGAGAAGACGCAACCACCACGGACCGCGCCCAGCAATTTCGCCGCGCGAGCCAACCAAGGCGCGTGGGCGCATTGGTTGATGGACAATCTCTCCAAGAGAAATTCCAGCCCATCACGACATGAAGGCTTCGTGAATGGCTGTTAGGCCAAGCCACCGTCCCACGGTTGGCAGGCTGCAGGCGTAATCGGCTCAACTTCAACCACATCGAGTCGCTCCGAGAGCCCCATGTGGGGGCGAACCAGGCGCTGACTGACGGCACCAAGATGGTGCTGTATCATCTCCGTGCAGAGGATATTCATTTGACGGGCCCGATAGCTCAGTTGGTAGTATCCCTGCCTTCTGAACTGAGGGCTGTGGGTTCGATTCCTACCCGGGACAAACATTTGTGTGATGAACATAGATGTTTGTTCTACGTCTGGGTGTTATATTGTATTCTATGTATGTATTTACAAACAAAAAGTATATAAGTATTGTATCAGTTATCTGGTTCCCATAGTACAAGCTATGCTTAGTTTGGGGCTAGATGGCGCTGTGTGAAATGTCCACACATATTTATTATTTATTATATTATTATTTATTTCCCGTTCTGTGGTGGAAGCTGGATAGTCTGAGACTCTGGCTCCCGCAGAACGGCTCCGCCACTTGAGGTATCGTGAGCAAGTGTCATTATTTTTAGAAGCAGTGAACTTTTTCTTATTGCGCTTTCTCCCCGCGCACGTTTTTTTTCCGTGAGTCGTCCGTGAACGCCCCGGTACTACTCTTGAGCTCTTTTACAGACTTTTAAAATGCGGTCTAATGTATAGAAATTAGTCGCACTACATTCCATAGATTCATAGATTTGTTTATTGCTTAACATGTGTTTGTTTTGATGTCAGTAAATATCGCGTTACACTAGATCCACTTTTGTTTCTCTTTCATCACCAATCGACGACCCCAGGCAGGCTAGCTATCTAGGTTAGGTAGGGCAGGCAGCTCGGCGAGTCCACCGCCAGAACGGTCCTTGAAACCAAAGGCCTGATGTGAAGCCGTTGACCCTATCCGCGAGCTTTCTTTTTATTTACCTTCCTTTTTTGACAAAGTATCTGTTCATGAGCATAAAACTTTAATTTATATCATGACAGTGGATCATGAGTTGCAAATCTATTCCATATCATGACATTTAGAATGATAAAGACGGAGAGTGTAGATTTCGTTTCGAAACGTTTTTGATGCGTTCAGAAAAATGGTGTTAGAATATTTTCGTAACTGGTATTACCACAGATAAGAGAAAAAAATAAAATTGACAGGTACCTCCTTAGTAGCGATGGTTAGTTGAAATTAGTTGAAATGAAATTTTATATTTCACAGAATTTAGCAACTACATTTCATTTGCTAAACGCTAATTGAGTTATCACATGCTAAAAATTAATGCGAATGCTAATTAATCCATCACTACTCCTTAGTAAACATTTAATACAGGCACAGCCTCCGTGGTGTAGTGGTTGAGCAAGTCGGCTCATAACCCGGAGGTGGCGGGTTCGATTCCCGCGGCAGGACAAGTATTTGTGCCCGAAAAAAAAAGCGCAAATACTTGTTCTGTGTCTGGGTGTTGTGGGACCATGGTCCTCGTAGTTCCTGGGTCCCTAGATACAGGGAATCCTAGTTAGGGTCCAGGATCTATGTATGTGATCGTTGGGCGTTATTATTATTATTATTATTATAATTTTATTAATTATCATTTTATTAATGAACACATTGTTGTTAGCTTTATTATATTTCTTCCAGATATTTCTTAATTTATTATGGCTCCATCTATATTGTCCTCACCACTAAAACAAAACTTTTTTCTCTAATCTGTGATTCGCTAACCACTTATCTCATAACCCTTAGGTACTACCATGTTCAGTAGGTAATTACGGCGCGTGAGAGTAAGAAACTACACGTTCATTAGCAATACAAGTCTGATTTTTCTCGCATACTGTGATGAAAAACGTCGTATGGCATTCGTGTGGATTGATCATTACACTCTCGGCTCCATTATGCACCGCCTTGGGTGTAACGATCAACATCCCACACTTATATCATAATGTACTATTATTTTGACGGCCTCCGTGGTGTGGTGGTTGAGCAGGTCGGCTCATAACCCGGAGGTGGCGGGTTCGATTCCCGCGACAGGACAAGTATTTGTGCCCGAAAAAAAAAAGCGCAAATACGTTGTTCTGTGCCTGGGTGTTGTGGGAGCATGGCCCTCGTAGTTCCTGGGTCCCTAGATACAGGGGATCCTAGTTAGGGTCCAGGATCTATGTGTGTGATCGTTGGGCGTTATCTATTATTTTATTTGATGGCACTTACGCCTCTCGCGTCGGCTAGTTTGATGATTTTCCGCGTCATATTCTCTGGAATGCCTTCAGCTATGATCACGATGGTGTTGATTTGAGGGTGTTGCATCGCCTGAAAGATTAAATACATGTTATTAAAATCACACGTTTCTATTTTTGTCAAGGTACCGAAATTCGAAAACAATTTTTATTACCCTATGGAGCTCATTAAAAACAAAAGATTTTTACAGACTATTTAAAGACAGTAAAAACTGTTTTTTTAAGTTATATTAATATTAAATAAAATAAGAAATTGTGAGGATTAATAAAGATTGACGTGCGGAGCCTAATTTGTAGAATGAAAACCATAATAAAGACTTCGAAACAAAGAGATCGTACATTTTAATTATCTAGCTTTCAAACTAAAAATCATTACCGTCAAAATAAATTGTTCTAATAAGATTACAATAAAAAAATACATGTTAATGTATCAAATATCTTTAGAATCAATAAAAATTAGGTGATAAAATTAGCCACGTTTTGAAAAAAAAATCCTGTGTGAAGATTAAGATACAGTACCCCCAGTACGAGTTTCCCAATACATGAATACGCGCGAATCCATTTAAAATTTGTACTGCCATTTTTAGTTCATCAACGTGTCCGCTAGGGGCGCTGCTGAGAAATGTATGGGAGAAATGGGAGGAAACGTAAACGAATCAAGTTTTAGTAAACTATCGAAACTCGTACTAGAAGTACTGATATCAAACAGTTCGTTCAAATGAGTGAACAAATGAATGACTCACGCACGGACATATTTTTGAATCACACTAACACTTGTAAGCCCCTTAGGGCCTTACTTATAAACGCTGTTCAAAGTTAGCCAGTGTTTAAAATATTTCGTCTCGTTTTCGCGCGTGACATTTCAAATCAGTCAAAAGTTGTCAGAAGTTTTTAAGCATTGACTAACTTTAAGCAGCATTTATAAGTAAGGACCTTATTTAAAATACATGCAAAAGTTTGTGTTTGTTCCCTTTTCAGATCGCAAAAGCTGATCGGATTCGAATGAAATTTGGAATACAGATAGCTTATACACTGGATTAACACATAGGATCCTTTTAATACGCGATTGAAACCGTAGAGCGCAGCTAGCTAATATCAAAGTATTAATTAATTAAATTAAATTAATATTTACCTGCATAGTACTGTCGTATGCCGATCGTAGCGATGCAAAGTTGACAAGCACAGACGCTTCTTGGTGCTTCCGCATCGCCACATCCATGTCCGAGAATACTGGAACAAAAAAAAAGTTGTATTCAAGTCAAACCACATCACACCAACATCCAGAAGACTGCTGCTGAACATAGGCCTCCCATAAAATGCTTATTATAGCTTGCCATAAATACCACATTCGTTTCCAGTGAACTATGATCTGGGAGTCTAGTCGACCGCGATATCATTTACCATCAGGGTCATTATTCCGTATCGATTCCTTACTTCAAAACCACGCGAACTCCTTGTCTTACATAAGAAATCTGCGAAACTGTATTCTCTATGAAACGATATAATAATAATAATAATAATAATAATAATTTGTTTATTTAAGCATCAAGGCCCAAGGGTTAGTTGACTTATAACTAAGTGTTAGTAACTACATCTAATCTTCACATTTACATTTTAAACTATTTATATAAACGGTTAACCAGGGCTCTATTTATCGGACTATCAAATCTCCCGGCAACCACTTGCAGTATACTGTTAGGGCTGCCCCGCACCCTGCTCAACAGCGACGCGGTCCTCTTCCTTACGATGGCATGGAAGCCATCAACGCGCGCCTCCGCGAACATACCAGAGGCACTGCAAAAGCGAGGCAGCCCCATCAGCATACGGAACCCGTTATTATATTGGACCCGCAAGGCATTGAAAGCTCGCTGAGTATAGCTGACCCACAGGCTGCTGGTGTAGAAAACCTGACAATAAGCTTTAAAGAGAGTGATTTTCACTTCGTCACTACACCGCGCAAACCTGCGAGCCAGCATGTTGCACCGAACTGTCAATGCCCTGCGTTCCCTTTCCATGTCAACCTGGTCATTAAGGTCTTCGGTAACAATATGGCCCAGATATTTAAATTGCTTTACGCGCTTTAGCTCATACCCATTGAGGAGAACCTTAGGTACGGTTTGGGGCACTTTACCGGCGGCCTTAAATACCAGGTATTCGCTTTTCTTATTATTATACACCAATCCGTGTTCAGAGGCGTATCTTTCACATATGCCCAACAACTTTCTAAGGGCATTGATCGTTGGACTCAGCAGAACCATATCATCTGCATAACTAATATTGTTCACACAAATGTCCTCAATATGGCATCCGATATGCTGTCTGCTGAGTTCAACGATCAGCTCATTAATGTACAGGTTGAAAAGCTTTGGTGAACTTAACCCCCCTTGCCTTACTCCGCATTCCAACCTGTAGCTGTCAGAGAAACAGTTGGACCATATAACCTTATTTTCCTGATTAGCATACCAGTACCGAAAGATTCGCACAACCTGCGTAGACACGCTTGTCTTCTCTAATTTAGCCCATAACTTATCATAGGACACAAGGTCAAAGGCTTTTGATAAGTCAAGAAAGCATGCATACACGGGCGTACTCCTCTCAGTATAGTATTGAACAGTGTGTTGTATAAAACCGCGCGAAATGAATTTGGAATTGGCCGAATTACTATATATAATTAATATATAATATACAATATATAAAAACTATATAAACAAGTGTCACAGCGTGAGATATACCTTCACTTTACATTAAAGTTATCTTTATTTTGAATAAAATATATTGACATAAGTGGTCATATCTTTTGATGTGATGATGTTTCGGAACGCGTCTCGGTAAAACATATGATTTTTGACAGTTCAAATCGCGCCAATTCCAAATTCACTTCACGCGGTTTTGTTTTCGTTTCATGGAGAATAGAGTTTTGCAGATTTCTTATGTAAGACAAAGAATTCGCGTGGTTTCAAAGTAAGGAATCGATACGGAATAAGGGCCCTGGTGAGACCGTGGTCAAATGTTAGCGTATCGATGATAGAAAAATGAGTGAACAGGGATCACAGGTAAGACGTCCACTGCCGAACAGAAGCCTCCCCCAAAGAGCGCCACTTAGACCGGCTGCTCGCCTCCTGCATCCACCGGCTCCCCGCGGCGTCGTCCGGTTCGTGGTCGCCACTCGAGAGCCGTTCGAGCTTCGTAGCCCGCGACGTCACTTCCCATCAAGTGAGATAGTAATTAAATAGAATTAAAAGTTAGTTATTAAAATTTAAAAAAACCGCGTTTCAGGCAGTTTGGAGATCGCAGATTTTAATGTACAGAGGAGAATGTTTGCCCATACTCTGGATATTCCCTTAGCCGGCTCTTACGGCAACTACGGGAAGAGATTGGGTGGTCCTATCCTCACAACCTAACTCAGTGGGAATATAATAAATAAATATGTGTATGTGGTAAATAAAACAAAAAGCGCGCGGATAATATGTAAAATTGAGCAAAACAGGATCATCGTGTGTGATTCTTCCATATTTTTCTAAACTGTACCTGCCTGCTTAGGTAACTATTACCTAAACAAAATTTACTGAAACTTCTGTTAAAGACCAGGGCCATTATTCCGTATCGATTCCTTACTTCGAAACCACGCGAATTCTTTGTCTTACATAAGAAATCTGCAAAACTCTATTCTCCATGAAACGAAAACAAAACCGCGTGAAGTGAATTTGGAATTGGCGCGATTTGAACTGTCAAAAATCGTATGTTTTACCGAGACGCGTTCCGAAACATAAACACATCAAAAGATTTGACCACTTATGTCAATATATTTTATTCAAAATAAAGATAACTTTAATGTAAAGTGAAGATATATCTGACGCTGTGACACGATTTGAACAAGACACGATAACGACGTGGTTTCGTATCGTGTGAAATCTGTGTTTCCATAGAGAATAACCACCCTGAGTGAAGTGCTTTCTTTTTGTTGTAATATGGAGGGGTACTTATAAAATTGTAGTTTTTTGTTTGAAACTTGTTTTACTGTTATAAATCTATATTAGACTAAAAACATTTAATTTTAGGTAATGGCTTAAATAGCTTCCACTCACGGCTATGCTTGTGTTATACCTATACCTATGCTAATACAGGTTACTGTGCTCAGCTTCGAAAAGATTTAGTGGATTTTGTTGTTTGGTACGAAATGTATGATCTATTATTAGACTATAACGTAAAAATAACATAACACAAGCGTGCGAAGCCGCGGGCAAAATTTAGTAAATAAATAAATTTGTGTAGACATTTCACACAGCGCCATCTAGCCCCAAACTAAGCATAGCTTGTACTTTGAGAACCAGATAACTGACACAATACTTATATACTTTTCTATTTGTAAATATATACATAGAATACAATATAACACCCAGACACAGAACAAACATCTATGTTCAACAATGGGTTAATGATTATACTAACCGGGTATGAAAACCTCCTTGTTGCCAAAGTAGTACTTTTGCTTATGATCCGCTGTGAAGGGATACACGATGGCGACTACGGATGGCTCTTGCCGACGGCTTATATAGTCGAAGTCTAACATGCCCTGAAAAAATAAGGAAAAATTGTGAATTACTTGAAAGGGCCATGCCTATTTTAGTATGAAACCTGGTATGCTGTCCACCATCTTGATTTTTCTCCAAAATAGCGGCCACATAAAATAACCGGCTAAGTGCGAGTCGGACTCGCGCACGAAGGAATCCGTGTCTTTAAAACCAAACAAAAATTCGGGGTTTGTTATATGGGAGCCCCCTTTAATAGTTATTTTATTCTGTTTTTAGTATTTGTTTTTATAGCGGCGACAGAAATACATTATCTGTGAAAATTTCAACTGTCCAACTATCACGGCTCATGAGATACAGCCTGGGCGGTTATTCTCTATGGAAACACAGATTCCACACGATATGAAACCACGTCGTTATCGTGTCTTGTTCAAATCGTGTCACAGCGTCAGATATACCTTCACTTTACATTAAAGTTATCTTTATTTTGAATAAAATATATTGACATAAGTGGTCATATCTTTTGATGTGTTGATGTTTCGGAACGCATCTCGGTAAAACATACGATTTTTGACAGTTCAAATCGCGCCAATTCCAAATTCATTTCGCGCGGTTTTGTTTTCGTTTCATAGAGAATAGAGTTTCGCAGATTTCTTATGTAAGACAAGGAATTCGCGTGGTTTCGAAGTAAGGAATCGATACGGAATAATGGCCCTGATGGACGGATAGACAGACAGTGGAGCCTTAGTAATAGGGTCCGTTTTACCCTTTAGGTACGGTACCCTAAAAATGTAGTGAACAACCGTGAAAGTTTAAAACTGTGTTAAGTATATTTTGTTATTTAATCTGTAATGATAGCAGTAAGCCCAAATAAGTTATAAATATATGCGGACATTTCACACAGCGCCATCTAGCCCCAAGCTAAGTAAAGCTTGTACTATGGGAACCAGATAACTGATACAATACTTAAGACTTACATACTTTTAGTTTGTGAATAAAATATAACACCCGAACACAAAACAAACACCGATGTTTATCACACAAATGTTTGTCCCGCGCAGGAATCGAACCCACAGCCTAAAGTTCAGAAGGCAGAGCTACTACCAACTGAGCAACAGTCAAACGTAGTTTATGTGCTTAGTTATTATAGAAATCTGCAAATTAGGAATGGAATTTCTTCTGTTGTATTGCGGTTAGGGCTCCGTGATCGCCCCACAGACGTCTGCCAAGATATGTCAATACTCAATACTCAATAGGCATGATGACTAAAATTTTTATTTTGCGTAAATTAAAAATATTCCTCAAAAGATAAAGATTTGTGAAAACAAAAATAAAATATCTCAAAAAACGACAAAGTTACAAGCATTTTAAAAACCGGAATAGAAAGAGATAGCTCAAACGGCCAGTGACGTCAGAACAATGTCGTCATAGTACCTCATTACTAAGCTGTGGTAGCTTTACATACAATATCTTTGGCATGTGACGTCACAGGTGGATTTTTCATAGTAACTGTGGGGGCGCTCTGTTTCGCGAGAAAGGGACAGGAGATGCCTCCTGTAGAAACTTTAAAAGCTTATTACTCCGTGATTTATTTACCAATTTTACTTATTTTTTCAATTTATGCATTCATTTTTAATCTTCTTTATGAAAGTAATATTTACTTGTTCATTTTTAATAGTAGTCATCACGCCTATTATTTATTGCAACATATGTACATTTTTAATGCAGGTGGTATGTATGAGTTTGCAGGACATATGACCCCATTAGGGTATAGCAACAGTTAGGTCCAGGACCAGGCCGATTCATTAAATAAATCTACAAAAAATCTTTGGGCAATGTTTTCACTAAAACGGCTTACTTTTATCATTAAAGAATTTTTTTTATCAGAAAGTCTTTCAAAACATTATTAAATACGGATTCTTTTTCTTCAGTGATAATTTCTTTCGGGATTTTATTGTATATTTTTATGTGTTGTGTCAGTGTTTGGTTATTTGTTCCTTTCATTTACCTGGTATGATTTGTAACACTGATACTCCATCCGGTTACTTAGATGATAGTGGTCGAGAACCATATGTCTAGACAAACCTTACCTAGGTTTAAGGCATACTATACCAAACGGTTGTATTTCTTTTTGTATTAAATAAATAAAATAAAATAATAATAATAATAAGCTATCAGGCCAATACCACAAAGTCTGAAAACAAAAGTTTTCAATCAATGTGTGTTGCCAGTGATGACTTATGGAACTGAGACGTGGTCTCTAACTGTTGGCCTCATTACTAAGCTCAGAGTCGCGCAACGAGCTATGGAGAGAGCAATGCTCGGTGTTTCCCTGCGAGATAGGATCCGAAATGAGGAGATCCGCAGGAGTACTAAAGTGACCGATGTAGCTCTTAGGATTATCAAGTTGAAATGGCAATGGGCAGGCCACATCGCTCGTAGAACTGACAACCGATGGGGAAGAAAGGTTCTCGAGTGGCGACCACGAACTGGAAGACTCAGCGTAGGCCGGCCCCCCACTAGGTGGACCGACGACCTGGTGAAAGCCGCGGGGAGCCAATGGATGCAGGAGGCGAGCAGCCGCTCTAAGTGGCGCTCCCGGGGGGAGGCCTATGTTCAGCAGTGGACGTCTTCAGGCTGTTAATGATGATGATCAGGCCAATAAATAATATACAGTAAACATACCTGGATGGCCCTATTCTGCATGCCCCAGATGATAGCTTTGGTCTTCTCATTGAAGAGTGACATGACGGTCGTTGTGCTCTGACCAAGGTCCAGTTTGGTCGGTGCTTGTGAACAAACCAGGTTTAGCAGCTTGTGGGTCAACTCCGGAATGTCTAACTTCGGTTTGGGCTGTGAAAGAAAACATTAATAGTAAACAAAATCTATCCCATTTCATTTTTTGCTTTCTGCATCTTTGATCACCAACCCGCCGCCAACCCACATATGATAAGCGTCAAAAGTGACGTTATATGGAAGAGGTAGATAGATAGATAGAAAATGCTTTATTGCACAAGAGTAAATCAAGTACATAGGCGAACTTAATGCTACGTAGCATTTTCTTCCAGTTAACCTTTGTGTAGTGTGGAATGAGTTGTAGTGCTGGTTGAAAAGGAATAAGAAAAAGAAATACCCAAATAAAATAATCTATAAGAAGTTGCAATGGATAATAATATGAGTTTAGATAGATAAGATTTTAAACAAATAATACATATTAATATCTTACATATTTTATATTAAACTTATTGCAAATTAGAATAAAATACTTACACAATAAACAAGGACCTACTCATTTAATAACTATTTTAAGTGCTCAATTTTCCTGACTGTTTTGAATGGATATGAAGTGTTGATATAATTTGGATTTGAAGATTCCCATTGATGAGGCTTTCCGGATTTCCACCGGTAGTGAGTTCCAAAGACGAATAGCAGTGACAGTGAAAGAGTATGTGTAAAAGTTAGTATTATGCTGGGGAATGGTGAGTTCAAGATGATAGCAGCTGCGCATAGGGCGACCACGCGATGAATAAATAAATAAATAAATAAATAAATATGTGTGGACATTTGACACAGCGCCATCTAGCCCCAAACTAAGCATAGCTTGTACTATGGGAACCAGATAACTGATACAATACTTATATACTTTTTTTTTTGTTTGTAAATACATACATAGAATACAATATAACACCCAGACGCAGAACAAACATCTATGTTCATCACACAAATGTTTGTCCTGGGTAGGAATCGAACCCACAGCCCTCAGTTCAGAAGGCAGGGATACTACCAACTGAGCAATCGGGCCCGTCTAATGAGAACAGAACAAAACGTTCTCTGAGGTACTCAGGAGAAAGAGGCATGTGTTCAGCAGTATTCCGGCTGATGTGAATATAACCAATAAAAACTGGGGGTCTAATACTTCGTTTTTTTTTTATTGAGGACATTTCATCTAGTCCCAAACGAAATATAGCTTGTATTACGGAATCTAGAACCAGACGGGACAAACACCTGTGTTCATCAGACAAATGTATGTCCTGGGTGGGAATTGAACCCACAGCCCTCGGTTCAGAAGGCAGGGTTACTAACTGAGCTATCAGGCCCGTTATTTATTTTTTAATACTCACACAAGCCTGAGGTTTAGGAAGCTGATGCGGTGCGTAATCAAGACGGTGTTCAGCTGGGATCGGCGCCTGGCCAAGTGCGAGACCGACTATTGACGTCATGTTCGCTTCCGGTCCGAAAACGTACAAGGGAATCCGGAGACGATGGCCCACTTCTCGCATTTGTCTGTGAATCGACAGTTATATTGTCTATCATGGAAACACTAAAGGCGGATCCGCTGCGCCATGTTTTGAACAAAACATTGTTCTAAAACAAAATCCTGTTCGAAACATGGCGCAGCGGTCACACCTTAAAGTCGCAGTGGACGGGAAATGTTTTATTTATTTATTTATTTATTTATTTATTGTTAGGAAGGCCAACAGATTTTCTTACATAATAGTTCTTAAAATATGCACTAGGAAGCCAATTAGAGGCCCTCACGTCTAGCAAAATAATAGCAACAATGCCTGAGGGTACAATTGTGAACACCTGATTATACTTAGTAAGAGAAAAAAAAAATAACTTCGACAAAGATCGGAAACACTAAAACAAAAAAAAATTAGTGAAAGTAAACTACGCGTAATAGGTGAAGTTACAACCTAGGTATAACTACATAAATATATAGTTAACTAAATTCAATATTTTAATTTAAACAAACAATGTTCAAGAACTTTATAATAATTCCATATAAAATATTTTTTAATATTTGCACGCTTGCTTGCAGACTGAATCCACTACTACGTGTCCACTACTTACTCTATGATCTTGTACCCAAATTAACAGTGTATTGTTGCAAATAAATAAATGATTGATTGATTGATTTATTGTGTCCAAAACATATTTTTTCACTTCAGGTGTTTACTAATAATACCTCATTCTACAACCCTTTAGTTAGAATGTGTCGGCAGTATAACGACATCTTGAAGGAACACCATAGCTCAATTGATATTTTTGATCAAAAACTAATGAAATTTAAAAGAAACGTTTTAGCTGTTATTTCGGAACTTTAAATGATTATTTCTATTTTGCATTTAAGATTTAAAATGTTACTATAAGAAATACAATGTATTAAATATTTTAACTAATGTATTCTTACAGTATTGTTAATTGTTACTCATGTTGTGTACACATGTTTTGGGGTATAATCTAGCTCAAAATGTATGTAATTTCTTTTTTCTTGTTCTTGTATTTGGTTATATTCTGTTTTGTGTGCCAAATAAAATAAAATAAATTAAAATGGTGCAGCGGTCACGCCTAAACGGGATTTGAACCTGCATCTATCCATCTCAAAATTTTTCTTATACAAATTAATCTGTTGACCACGCCACAGATAATATAATACCTATACAGTACAGCAGTTTTACTCTTGACACTCGATTTCAATCGTAATTAGGGATTTGGAACGAAATCGTGGCATTTGGTCCTCCTAAATCCGATACTAGCGCACGATTGGAATCTTTGTCCGTGGAATTTTATGGAACTAAATGTAATCGTCTCATTTCTACACCATCCGCTTTTTGACCGAACTATTTAACATTGGAGTTGGTGATTGATTCGGATTACAATTTGAATTAAAATGAGATTGAATAGATGATGACTAAATTTTTTTTTGATAAGTTATTAAGGCCGACTTGCGCGTTCACTCTAACCTCGTGTTACCTGAATAAATGCCTAACTCGGATTATTTCTGTATTTTATCTTGCACGTTAGAAAATTGACCACTTATCCCGTTATATATTTAACCCGGGGGTAATTTGACATGTTGATCCTTAAGCGGCTTTCACATACTTGGCAAACAGCGAACATCAAATAGCAAACACGAACTTGAGGATGGGTGTGTGTATTTTTATTTTGGTGTTTGCCTGTTTGCAAACACACATGTATCACTGGCAAACACCATTGATCGGTATCAGTGTCGGAATTGTGCATAGTTCTAAGGATTTGACAAATACATTTGTCGAACGACAAAGCTGTTTGTGATGTATTCAAACGTTTGACAGTAGTACGCGCGTGGGGTTGCTAACCATACATTAATATATAGAACTGCACTATATTTCAAGGCTGTGTGCTAAACGCTGTGCGCAACTAGTAGGTTCTATATATCTCTTCGAATACTGCCCGCGAATAATTGAGATTATTTGCTGCGGCTTAAATAAAAGAGGTAATCAGTATCCTATGTGTTCCAGTATCCAGCATAAAATATAAGCTATAGCTAGCATGCTACTCTTTCGATCGCATCGTCACTTTCAAGTTGCCTGTTGCCAAGTTTCAACATGCGGTCAGTAGCTATGCCAATATAACCTTCTTCATTTAGGGCCTCACTTATAAACGCCGCTTAAAGTTAGCCATTGCTTAAAACCTTCTGTCAACTTTTGACTGATTTGAAATGTCACGCGGGAAAACACTGACTAACTTTAAGCGGATTTATAAGTAAGACCCTTAAAGTAATGTCGTTCCTGCTTTCTATTCCCGCCATATTCACACGAAGGAAATTCCGATATGAATTTAAAATCGCGGAGAACAAAGAAACAGATAGTAATAAAAATCCCTTTTGATTTTACTTAATGCATATTTTATGATACTTTTAATTTAAAAAAAGACATTAGATAGTGTTTATAAAAATGAATATTTGATAAAAAATATATTTGTTTATCTTTTGTTTTTTATTATATTAAAAAGATGCTATATATTTCTCCGAAAAAAAATGTTGGCAGCCCTAACACGCTCGTCGCCTGCCATTTTTGCCCATCCATACCTAGCACTTTTGACTATCCTGTGGATGCAGTGTATGTGTTGAGTAATTTGTGGTCGGTGTTTGGGGTACTAGGTGTTTGTGGCAAACATCAAGCATGTAGAGGCGGCTTTAGGTATGTACGTTTTATAAGTTTTAAATTGACACTGGCTGAAAATGTTCTATTGATACCTCTCCAAGAAGTTCTATAATAGTACTTATATTCCATACTAACTGGAACAAGTACTTCGAACAGAAACGATAAGTTTTTCGAGAAGTTTTTTTTTGTGTCTCGAGTTGTGAATGAGTTTAAAATAAAGTAGTAGGCCCGCAGTTTCATCTCTTCAATCACATAAGAACCGTGTGTAGCATAGGATGCTTAAACAGCATGTGCTATGAATACAAACAACAAAGGTACATTACATACATAGACTGCTAAAGGCATGCCTAGCTCTTCCTCCGGTAGGTGGTATATTCCCAGTTGCCCCCACATGGATCGCCCCCAGTTTTTTTTTTTTTTTTTTTTTTTTTATTAATGGTTCACAAAACAGTTTAGTACATGCATGCTACAGCTTCTAATTTTCCTAAATCTGATAAAATTTAGTTGATTAATTTACGAAGTAACGGTATTATGCTATCCCATAGAAAGTATGATTTCTGTGCGATCGACTACTGTATTGTTTTTTAGTACAGTTTTAGTAAAAGTAAGTAGGTAAGTCAATTTTACCTAATTTCATTATTTTACATTCATCGAGAATTTACGAAGTTGAGTTTATTATGCATGTAGAATCTGGTTGGTGTTCCTGAAAATGAAACGATGGGGGGCTTGAGGCAGCAAAGTCTTCTATATTTTCCGACAAAACTATTTTTAATTATTAACACCGCAGAAAAAAACTCTCACGTCTTCCATTCACATCTTGCATGTCTCTCTTTCTTCCTTCGTTCATAAACTCTCACACCTTTTTTACATTTAGATTGTCCGTTCATAAACTTTATCAGATTTTTAATCCTACATGTATTCCCATGAAAACAGGTTAACTACCTCCGATAATAAGGCATAATAAAAAGACAGACTACTCCATGGGTACACAACTATCTTCCTCAGACCACGTTTCTCTCCAAACACGATAGTCTAATGTAAATTTTACGGCATTAAAATTAAAGTTTAGTTTTGTATAATTTACGATGCTATGAGCTTATTCCAGTTAGTATAGAATATGTATACCTTGTACCTTTCAACTTCAAATACATAAGTCAGGTGTAATTTTGTTTTACTCTGTGCATTGAGCCGGAGGTTTACCAACTTAAAGCCCGTCACACACGTAGCTATAATATATATTAATATATTTATAGCTAGACATATTACCTTATGTTTTCTATACAAATTCTCGAGGGACCGCACACGCAGCTATAATATATATTTCTGTGACCAACCTATACCGTAATATATATTATGGTGTATTTTTATATTATTGTATATTAATATATATTATGGTATAGCGAGACATATTTTGAATGTACAGCATGTTTCAACACATCCGACGCGCTCCTCGGACGCTTCTCCCCTCTTACCATTCCTGCCGCTTTGCCTGGGGGTCTAGCAAAGATCCCAAATGCTAACGCTATCTCCAAAAATGTATTGAAATGACATTAATCGCTTACTTTTCCACAAAAGTAAGCGATTTCCGAAATGTCATTCCAGTACATTTTGGAGTTAGCCCGAAGCTTTTGGGATCCCGAACGATCCCAAAAGCAAAATTTGGCGATAGCGTTAGCGTTTGGAATCATAGCTAGACCCCCTGGGCCGCCTCCGCCCGACCAATGTGGTCAATTTAGGAGATATATCGCCATTTAGTCTACTCGGGACTAGGCATCGGCGATGTAAAAGTCTGATTGGCGACTGGTCACTTTTTATACTACCTCAGGTACAAGTCATTTAAATTAGCCAAATTATAAATAAACTACTTTTCATAAAAACTATATCCACCTTATTAGGAGTGTGTAATATTAATCGGAATGGTCGTCTGAAGAACTATCAAGTAAATCCAATAACAATGCACTTCTTGTTGAATTCATAATTACCTACTGTGTTTTGAAATCAACCTTTATTACAAAACACGTGTAAACGCTAGGCCGACCATCAATGAAATGAAGGAAAATATATATATTATAGCATCGTCTCCGTGTGTGGTAGCTTGCTATAATATATATTATAGTACGGTATATTAATATATATTATTGCTACGTGTGTGACGGGCTTAACCCCTGTCAATATTCCGAACGTGCAAGAGAAAATGTCTGGATATTTCTGTTTACCAACTTAACTCGAATTACTAGCTCTGGGTTAGGTATTCAGTTATAATTTTAAACCGAGAACGTGCAAGAGGGCCTTATATTCCTCCATGGATAAACATTTGTGAAAACAAAAATTAAATATATCAAAAAATGACCAAATTACAAGCATTTTAAAAACCGAAATAGAAAGAGATAGCTCAAACGGCCAGTGACGTCAGAGGAAGGTCGTTATAGTACCTCATTACTAAGCTGTGGTAGCCTTTCATACAATCTCTTTGGCATGTGACGTCACGAGTAGATTTTTCATAGTAACTGTGGAGGCGCTCTGTTTCGCGAGAAACGGACAGGAGATGCCTCCTGTAGAAACTTTAAAAGCTAATTACTCCGTGATTTATTTACCGATTTTGCTTATTTTTTTCAATTATTGCATTCATTTTTAATCTTCTTTATGAAAGTAATATTTACTTGTTCATATTTAATAGTAGTCATCATGCCTACTCAAGAGTAACGCCTAACGGAACGGAACAACGCGGGCTATTTTACGGATTATTTTATTTCTGCATAACGCAAGATTATCGAGCGACATTTATTGCGTGTTGGCGAAGTATTGGGCCAAATGAATACACTGGACACTAACTAGTAACTCTCTAGACACGATTACTACATTTTTTTCACGTTCGGGCTATTTTTCATTTGTTGCTGATGACAGACTGTGACCACGAATCTTTGTCCCAGTTGGGAATCGAGCCCACAACCTAGAGTTCAGAAGGCGGGGCTACACCAACTGAGCTATAAGGCCACAAGCAAGAGCACCATACCTAAGTCCCTCTTGATAGTTAGGGCCGCCTCGTCTCACGAAGATGGTGATATTGTATTGGATCAAAGCATCCTTGTACGTTTCGATGGCGGTGATGATCCCACGGAATGTGTCTGCCACGTTTGTGAAGTTGGCGATACCGCCGCCGATGATCAAAACCTGGTGATCAAAATTGAAAATTTTGATTAAAAACAACACCTTGTGATGAGAAATTGAATTGGAAACTGATAAAAAAGGAAATGTTTGATAGTAATTTGAATTGAAAATGAGGAATGTTTAACTGTTTTCTTAAAGACGTTTATTAGTAGAATTTGGGAACAGCGCCATCTATCAGCCGATATTACGTACTAATTCAAAAAAAATTTACACAAGAATTTCGATGCAACCTGATAAAATAAAGATCAATTTGGTCTTTCGTGTTGGCATAAAGTAAAATAAGTTACGACAAAATTGAGAACAGCGACATCTAACAAAATTATGAGCAATTTAAGTTAGGCGACTCTATTGCATAAAACTATAATTATCTATTCCAGCTTTGGAGTATCTTAATACCACACAAAAATAACAAATTTTGAAATTGAAAACAGCCATCGCCATCTATCGGGCAATATCACGAACTAACAGCAAACTTTTCTGCATACACCAACACGCTTAAAAAACGTCGTATCAGTCCATTAAAAGCCTTACCTTCCCATTGGGATGCTTCTCCCGGCACATAAGACTGAAGATAGTCTTCGCATAGTCGGCGGTCTGGCTCTCGGTGGGTGCCCCGGAGTACTCCCCGTAGTTGGCGAGCTCGGCCGCGCCCCCCAGCTCGCAGATCGTGTCCGTGTACACTACCGAAGCCCCGCCGCCGGCAACCATCGTCCAAATACGACCGGATTTGTTTAGGATTGTTAACTGTTGAGAGATAAATATTGTGTGAACATTTCACACAGCGCCATCTAGCCATAAACTAAGCAAAGCTTGTTATGGGAACCAGATAACTGATACAATACTTAGATACTTTTTCGTTTGTAAATACATACATAGAATACAATATAGCACCCGGACACAAAACAAACATGTATGTTCATCACACAAATGTTTGTCCTGGGTAGGAATCGAACCCATAACCCTCAGTTCAGAAGGCGGGGCTACTACCAACTGAGCTATCAGGCCCGTCATACGAGAACTTTAATAAAATATATAAACGTGAAGACATTTCGCACAGCGCCATCTAGCCTCGAAAAATGCAAAGCTTGTACCAGCTATTTAAATTACAGGGCAAATGCGACTTTATGACCAGTCCTGGGAGTCTAGCAAAGATTGTCACACATTAACAGCCGGAAGACGTCCACAAATAAATAAATAAATTACGCCCAACGATCACATACATAGATCCTGAACCCTAACTAGGATTCCCTGTATCTAGGGACCCAGGAACTACGAGGGCCATGCTCCCTCAACACCCAGGCACAGAACAAGTACTTGCGCTTTTTTTTTTCGGGCACATATACTTATCATGTCGCGGGAATCGAACCCGCCACTTCCGGGTTATGAGCCGACCTGCTCAACCACCACACCACGAAGGCCGTCAATTGGGGATATATTTTCCGCACGTAATGTCATTACCATACATTTTAAGTTATAGATTGGCGTTAACGGAAAGGGATCACAGTCTAGTAATAAAATTAATAGTCTTATTTACAATTTTACTAGGTGGTAGGACTTTTCTGCAAAGTTCGTCACCGCTTTGCCAGTTATTCTGCCGCCAAGCAGTAGTGTGCAAGCACTACTGTGTTCCGGTTTAAAGGGCATTGTAGCTAGTGAAATTACTGGGCAAATGAGACTTGGTGATCTGATTACACAGTGTAGTAATCTGGTTACTAGACTGTATGATGTCTCAGGATGACGTGCGCAGTGCAGTGTCACGCGAAACTTTAGAGTTCTGAGTGACACTGCGATCTGTTATGCGGCCCTGACGCTTAACGTCACGCATACGACTTCGTCACGACATTAATTTAAACAAAACTAAGGAGTTTCTAAATCCAAGATGGCCACTGCAAATCCAACATGGCCGCTCTGAATTCAAGATGGCGACTTCTCATTTTCAACTTCGACTCACCTTAAGACTGGCCCCACTCTTCGCATCCAGATCAGCAATATGCGCCTCTTCGGGGTAAGCATCCCTTCCGAAAGGAGGGGGGAAGGTTATGTCCCCCCAGTTTTTGGCACAGATAAACTCCGCCGTTTGATCCAGTTTCGCTGCCAAGTCGAGGAGGTATATCCTCTCGTTGGTAATCACTAGGGGATTGATTTCCATGTACGTGAAGTATAGGTCCACGTAGACTCGGTATAGGGACAGGATAAAAGTTGTTAGTATTCTGTGGAAAAAAGAAAAAAATATATATTAATAGACGATAATTCTCATGATTTGGATAACTTTCTAATTGTTATGTAATTTTAGGTTTATTAGAGAAGTTTTTTTTTGAGAAGTTCCTATTTTGAGAAGTGGGCATTTTGCGAAGTAAGCATTTTAAGTAGTATGAATTTTGTGCCCACGATTTTCATCATTGTTACAATTATATGACTTTTTATCTCGTTATTGTGACATTTGTTTTAACCAAAAAGTTTCCGCTTGTATGTCATGAAACCAGATTTTCTTTTGTAAATATAAAATTATTGTTTTGGCATCGATAAATTCATCAGTGGAATTAAAAATCACTTTGCTGTGTTTAGATATAATCCCAATCTTCCATGGCGACATGTATTGTTTTTTTAATAATGCGTCTGTTATGGGCCGCACCGCTTAACATCAGGTGAACGATTAGCTCGTCACGTCATTAATCATATAAAAAAATATTTTGATGTGATTTACCTTCTTATTGAAGTAGATTTAATATTCTTCAACAGAGTCTGGTCAACATCTTCACCAGATGGGAATGTGTCTACAGGAATCTGAAATTCAATTGATTATTTAAAACAACGCCATCTAGCGGCAAAAACTTATTCTAACATCTCTTTTACTTTTAGAAGCAACCTAACCAAAGTTCTGACTACAAAACTAATAACTAGGTATATATATATTATTATATGCAATAAGAACCGTAATATTTCAAAACATGTAAAACTTTTTCTTTTTACAAACCGCATGCATTATGTATGACTCTTATGTATCTTTATGACTTTTCTGTGATGCGTGTACATACATCGAGCCTCAAAGCCAACGCGTCGACATCACCCACGTCGACTCCACCTTGATGATGGAACAGGATGGTGTCTGAACGACGACCAGATTGAATGCACAGGTACATTTCCTCATTCTGAAACAATGTGAATCATTTTTTTATTAGAGCCGTTAGGAAGAATTAAATCCATGGTGGTTTATTACTTTGTAAGATTACCATTTGTTTATAAACTCATCATATAATCTTCATCTGCGTGAAAACGTCCACCACTGCTGAACGTTGGCCTACACCACACCGTAAAACTCCAGTCAAAGGGTCACTTTGAGCGGCTGCTTGGATACTTCTACACTGGAATTCATAGTCAAGGCGGGGGCTCCTCTAGAGGATGAATCAGGCGCTGTGCGGCAAATTCTAGCTTTATGCGTTTCATAAACAAAAGCAGCCCCCAATCTGGCATGATCAGAGGCTGGACGCTGATCGTCCGAATTTCGTCAACCAAACGGTCTCCTTGCTTTCAAATCGTGTTATTATATTATTTTATGAAGTGTCGTGATATTTAAAATACGTATAAGGTATATCGGTACCGTTTCTTCAACATTTACCAGTTAAAATAATATATTTAACACAAAATAGGCACACGAAATATACAAAAATAACATTTCATTTAACTTTTTTGTGAGTGACGGGTGACATTTTGGCGCGACTTTTGATAGTTCAAAAGTCGTGTCAAAATGACTCTCGACAGAATTTTCAAAGACAACTTGATTGAAATCGTAGAGTATTTAATTAAAATGCTTTTCAGTTAGGGGTTTCTCCAGCGTTTGTTTATGAAAATGAAAGAAGAATAATTCAGCATTTCACCTCTAGGTGAATAAAAAAATAGTGGAATGATAGATTTTGGGGACTTGTTCAACCTTAGTTTATGAATACTACTTGCTAGCTAATCTATTACTGATAAATCACGTTTCGTTTACGAATTACACGTGCACTACTATAACATATATTACACTTGTACCTGTTTACACAAATTAAACAACCATTTATACAAAACGCATTCGACATAACCAGGGTTCGACATCGGCACCTCATGATCCGTATCCTAACGCACTACCGACTGCGCCACACACACTTCACCAACGACCGCCGAAACAACTCACCGACTCATGCTTCACAAAGGGTTCTATGACGAAGTGCCTCAGCTTGCCAACCGCTTCACCCACTTGCTGTTCCTTGTTCATGTGTTCCGAGAGCCACCGTCGCACTTCTGCGGCGGTTTTGTTGACGCCCACCAGCCCGAGTTTACCTCGGCGCTTGATCAGCTGGTCGGGTTTTACTACTAATTGCTGAAAAATAAAACAGATCAAAAATATAATTTTTGGAACGTCTGAAAATTTTGACCTATTTAGCCCAATAAGCATGGACATTCAACGTGGCAAATGGCAATTCCACCAGCATTTTGGCACGTTGTCTTCATGATAGCGGCTTCTTAGATTAAATTACCTATTGGATTGATTTTCATAGTTTTAGTTAACAAATAAGACACAGGTCACTCCCCCAGAGAGCGCTACTATGAGCGGCTACTCGCCTTCTGCATTCATTCTCCCTGCGGTTTTCACTAGATCGTCTAGTCGTCAGTATCGCCTGCTTAGCGTAATCTACAGATTAATTAAGGAAAAATTATAATCACGAACGCGCCTGAACCCGCATCCATCCAAGCCGGGATATGCTTTATTTAAGCTACCGCGACAAAGGTCAGTTTTATACTATTTTAATATCTGTGGCTTTAGGGATGGATGGAAGCGGTTTCAAGTCCCGAATTTTTCCTTTACGAAATAACTGTTACCCTGGTACTAAATGCGCGATGCCAGGGGAACTCACCTCTTTGCAGAGCCATGGGTTCTTCCCAATTTCGTCCTCCCAAACGGTACCCTGTTCGAAGGTGGCGAAACGACACGGAACCAACGCTGTACCTGGTGTTATGTGCCTGGAATGATAACAAATATTGTTGTTCACTTTACCATGTTTCTTTAATATTTATGATTTTTATAGCAGTCTCGACTGCTCAACGTAATCTACTGTCGGATGGATGCGGATTCAAGTCCCGCTCGTGATTCTAATTTTATTTTTACAAATTAATTTTGTTTTTTAATGTAAATGTTTTAAAGTTTTGATATTATTTATTTTGGCGCAAAATTATAAACTGCGCTTTTTGGGGGGACAATTGAATGTAATATTTCGTAGAAATATATTTTCTACAAGTGGCAAACATTTAATATACTAGGCTGTACAATATTCGGAAAAAACTAACTAACCCGTGCGAAGCCATATAAGTAGTAGGTATATGATCTATGTATTTTTGTTAGGTAATAGGCATGAAACCAAAATTTTTTTTGATAAATTAATTATATTGCTCACAAGATAAACATTTGTGAAAACAAAAATTAAATATCTTAAAAAATTACCAAGTTACAAGCATTTTAAAAACCGAAATAGAAAGAGATAGCTCAAACGGCCAGTGACGTCAGAGGAAGGTCGTTCATAGTACCTCATTACTAAGCTGTGGTAGCTTTTTATACAATCTCTCTGGCATGTGACGTCACGAGTAGATTTTTCATAGTAACTGTGGAGGCGCTCTGTTTCGCGAGAAAGGGACAGGAGATGCCTCCTGTAGAAACTTTAAAAGCTAATTACTCCGTGATTTATTTTTACGATTTTACTTATTTTGTTCAATTATTGCATTCATTTTTAATCTTGGTTATGAAAGTAATATTTACTTGTTCATTTTTAATAGTAGTCATCATGCCTATTCCAGTACCATATTATAATTATTTACTGAAATTATGAGCGATAAAGAAATATAATCACTGCACATATAATTTCATAATTAGCACATACCTACTTAATAAATATAAATTATTTAAATTGAATCCAATTTTTTATGGTTTTGTGAATTACTGCGTATAATCAGTATAATTAACATGTATTTGTCCGAAAATTAAAAATTCAAATTAAGATGAGAATAATTAATTGAAATAAAAAAAAACTACCACTAACGACGCATGCAATAATAATATATGCAAATTAATTATAATTATATTAAAATTATAAAATTAAGGCGTACAAGTATACTTACAGGAGCTGGGCAATAACTATGCTTTACTACCTACCACAAATAAAATTATTTTACGGTATTTTAATTATACAAAAAAAAATATTAATGTAATAAAACTTGTGTAAGTTTTATATAAGTAGTTACAATGTAAAATTATTTTTGTGTGATTGTAAGTTTTAATCATAATTGCTAGATGTTTGCGTCGCGAGGGTTAATTATGTTTACGACCTAACCCAGTACAAAGGAAGAGAGAAGATCTTATCTCGCAAGCAAACACCGAGCATAGCTCTCTCCATAGCTCATATGCGCCACTTCGAGCTATATATCTTGTAGCTTTGATCTATACGACATGACATCCTTAGATAGATAGATAGATACACCCCTAGATAGATATATTTCAAATAGGCATGATAACTACTATTAAAAATGAACAATTAAATATTACTTTCATAAATAAGATTAACAACGAATGCCGGTAAAGAAGATTAATAAATCACGGAGTAAAAAGCTTTTAAAGTTTCTACAGGAGGCATCTCCTGTCCCTTTCTCGCGACACAGAGCGCCCCCACAGTTACTATTAGTAACTGCGGTGCGGTAACGGCGGTAGTAACTTACTATGAAAAATCTACCGTCACATGCCAAAGATATTGTATGTAATGCTACCACAGCTTAGTAATGAGGTACTATGAACGACTTTGCTCTGACGTCACTGGCCGTTTGAGCTATCTCTTTCTATTCCGGTTTTTAAAATGCTTGTAACTTTGTCATTTTTTTGGTATATTTATTTTCGTTTTCACAAATGTTTATCTTTTGAGGAATATTATTAATTTATGTAAAAAAAATTTAGTCGTCATGCTTAGACTAAATTCCAATGAATTCTTGCTAAGCTAAAATCCTTACCTGTTAATGAGGTCTTTGCCTGCCGCCTCGTATATGGCCTTGGAGGACATGTCTGTTTATTTTCTTGTTCTTACGTACGCTCCACTCGCGTCATAGGGCTGACAATTTTATCTGTGGAAGGAAAAAATACTAATTACAATAATTGGTTAATTAAATTTCATGGTAAATACAAATATTCCATCTTTATGCTGGGAATACAACGAAAATATCAGGGAAAAAAAAAATGATATATTGAAAAAATCGTTGTATTTTGTTCGAAAACTCCTGGAAACGTATAGAATAGTTTTCACGTTTCTAATTATCAAATATGTAATTCACTAAAAACTCACTCTGTCTCACGAAAGCTGTCCCGCGGCAATAACTGGAACTAATATGTACATAAGCAGTGCTTTATTTACTAAATACAATCGATATTCACAAATTACTTTATATTGAAATTTTGGGGAGTCTAAAATATAGAGGTCGGCAACGTTCCGTAGCGAGAATGTGGCGACGCGGCCGCGGGACTTCTTTCGTGAGACGGAGTCTACCTACCTACAACATTCATTTGACATTAGTTGTACGCTGATTATAATAAACACCCAAGTTCCATACAAAAAAAGTCCTATCCTTTTGTTAGGTTAACTAATATTGAATAGTCTGTATCTTGTATTTATATCGAACATCAATATCGATTGGGAGCTCATATATATTTCTAAGTAGTCTTCTTCTTCTTCTTTAATGGCTTTCTATAGCTGTTTTGCAATAATTCTGCCAATGTCAAGTGAGTAAAATTTGTACGGTTATGTCAAGTCAAAGTCATATTTTGTCAGTCAAAACGCCAACAGTAAAATGGTGGATATTTTACTGAAGGCTCTAAAAAGGCCGTTGAAGCAAAAACGAAAATGAATGGTTTTATGATCTTAAAACCATTTGCCAACACTCGTGCAC
Source organism: Ennomos erosarius (assembly GCA_963580505.1). Classification (NCBI taxonomy): domain Eukaryota; kingdom Metazoa; phylum Arthropoda; class Insecta; order Lepidoptera; family Geometridae; genus Ennomos; species Ennomos erosarius. The sequence goes on along the minus strand of OY757005.1, from coordinate 3,534,483 downwards.
ATTCACGAACACTTAACGGAAAATAATCCACCTTTATTACACATTAAAGTTCAAGATACACTAGTTTTGAAAAATAAATTCAAAATCCACAACCGCCATTGTCGGATTTTCTTCAACGACCCTTGTTTATTGTGGTTCCGTAAAACGGTAAACGTCCAGATAACAGTGACAGCTGTCATTTTTGTAAAAAAAGAAGAAGAAGAATATATCACGATAAGAAAATATCTAGGACACACTCTACGAATCCACAAGAATTCGCAAGCGCAAGATACTGCAAGTCATTATAAACTTGAAGATTGAACATGACGTTGGCAAATGCACAAGACGTGCGACGCCATCCATCCTCGACTGAGGAAAGAAGAAAAAAAAAAAAAAAAAATATCTAGGATTTTTGCTAAGCCTTTTTTTAGATTTGAGATCATTAAAAATGTCTCGTAATAACGTATTGCGACAAGGATCAACCTGCTAAGGTTGATTAATTCATTATTGCGGTAAAACTGTCAATGGAGATCCTGCTGGAGTGAGCTGAGGTTAGTACTGTGTACTATGAAATGTACATCATAACAGTTCTATTATTGGCCATTACGAAAGTGTAATTAAATATCATGGAACAAACCATTTTTATTTTGTTGTTATACTATCTTTTCTTTATGACAATTATGCCTTTAATACTTTGTTGGTTTAAAACTTTAAATGATATGAGTTATGGTGATGGCCTTTTTAGCACAAAAGCATACTTAAAATATAACAACAAAAACAAAATAATCTTGAAAGTTAATTCTTGATTATACATACTTTAAAATGTGCATATAACGATGAATGGCATCAATACCACATACACTTGTACATACTGTTTACATTACACTTATACCGGATGTAATTGAATTCATTAGCATCCTTTGAAACTAGGTACCTACTCCTGATACCGGTCACGTGTGGACCAAAATTTTTGAATCTAACACATTGGTTGGTAATAATAATAACTCCAAAACATGGAATAACTTACTTTATCAAATGCTACAATACAACATTTAATTAAAATAATGAATTACTCTTTTTAGTTAGTACATACAAGGTATAAAAACGTTTAAATGTATCAAAATCATCCGTGCCAACCGCGTTAGGCGCCGCGGCAATCTTCATAATTTTCAATAAAAATTATTTCATTTACACTCTTTACTCTTTAATAATCATCTATGAATTATGTACTATCATGAGCTCAATTTATGCTAATGAATTAAATTACATCCTGTATACTTGTATATAAGTGTAACGTAAACGGGAAGCACAGACATCTATAATGCCAGTTTAATTTTTTTTAGGTAAAAATATTTAATAAATACAACTAAACATTTTATAAAACTAAGTTACTACCAAACTAAAACTATAAAATTAACAATAATACCTATAATACAAAACTAATCTAATAAACCATTACCAGTTGGCAAAGTGCCCAAAATGCTGGCAACATTGCCACGTTAATTGGCAAGGCAATACTCAACCTTTGGGCCAAGTAGAGGCCAGCATTTTGGTCACGTGTTGCTTCGACCAGACGCTTGAATAACTCCTTAAAAATTAATAACGTATACGCATATAACGTCAATTAGGATATGCACTTTTTTTTAAATTACAATATTATAAAAAAACGAGGTTAAAAGTTATAACCACAAATTACGTAGTACTAGCAATAAATACTAGCTAATTACGTCGTGCTTGGTGGTGACGTTTGACCAACCTTTGTATCTTGCTAGCCCGCAAGCATGATTGGCGCGTTCTGATTGGCCGAGACCGCATGGCGTGATCGAGGGACGACTGCGCCTGAGTCCGAGTTTCTCCGGCAGAGCTAACGCGTTTTTAAGGTTCCGTACCCAAACGGTAAAGCCTATTACTAAAACTCCGCTGTCCGTCTCTCACCAGGCTGTATCTCAGGAACCATGATAATTAGACTGTTGATTTTCACAGATAATGTATTTCTGTCGCCGCTATAACAACAAATACTAAAAAACCAGAATAAAATATACATTTAAGAGGGTTCCCATGCAATAAACGTGTTTTTTTCTCGTTTTATAGATGATGACGCGGAAATCTTCAAGCGCGAGTCCGACATGCACTTGGCCGGTTATTTTTACGAATGGATAGCTTATTAATTATTTAATCAATGCTGATAACGGTTGCCATCTATAAATACTATTACAATTAAGATAATTATTGAATATGTGTGGACATTTCACACAGCGCCATCTAGCCTCAAACTAAGCATAGCTTGTACTATGGAAACCACATAACTGATACAATACTTATATACTTTTTTGTTTGTAAATACATACATAGAATACAATATAACACCCAGACGCAAAACAAACATCTACGTTCATCACACAAAATGTTTGTCCTGGGTAGGAATACCCACAGCCCTCAGTTCAGAAGGCAGAGATACTACCAGCTGAGCTATCGGGCCCGTCAAATTATTATCTTAGAAGAAGCGTAATTCCTCTGATTATTATAATACTGACACACGATTATTTATTACATCATACTTAGACCGTGTCACACAATTCACGAGTCTTAGCATGCTTATTGCTATGCTATTTGCTAAAATGAAATAGAAAATGAAACATGAAATGAAACTTTATATTAAAAAATAATTCCAAATTAACTAAATGAATTGAAATGAAATTTCATATTTCACAGAATTTCGCAACTACATTTCATTTGCGAACTGCTAATTGAGCTTTCACATGCTAAAGATGAATGCGAATGCTAATTAATCCATCACTATCACTTACCATCAGGTGAGATAGTAGTCAAGCCTATCAAATAATAAAATAACTAGCCAACGAAGTAATATATAATGTCTATGCCAGCCATGTATTAAGTCGGACTCGCGCACAAAGGGTTCCGTAAAATCATCTATAAAAACGAGCAAAATAAACCCGTTTGGTGTATGAGAGCCTTCTTCAAAATTTATTTTATTCTGTTTAGTATTTGTTGGTATAGCGCCAACCGAAATAGATCATCTGTGAAAATTTCAACTTTCTAATTATCATGGTTCATGAGATAGGCACAGCCTGGTAACAGACGGACCGACTGACAGACAGACAGACAGGCAGACAGCGGAGCCTTAATAATAGGATTCGCTTTACCCCTTGGGTACGGAACCCTAAAAATTAACTCAACTTGAGCTCATTAATATGTTAAACAGTCGTCAAGATTATTAAAAATTATATTTTGGTAAAATTCTGTTTGCGAACATATGTTTATAATAAGAGGGCTTAAATAATATTGTATACATGTATTAATACATTAAATTAAGTAGGTTTCTAAACCAATACTTTGTTAAACATTAGCTGTTTCAACAATAAAATCTTATTATAGACTAGCAGTGGGCCTAGCACGAATATTTACGCGGGAGTAAGTGTAACGTTAGCGTACGTCAGTTGTATGGCATTTGATCAGCGCCCCATACAACTGGCTTACGTTAACGTTACACTTACTTGCGCGTAAATATTCGTGCTAGGCCTACTGATCCGGCCCGGTTTCGCAGGGGTTAATTGGGTTTGACAGCCTCTGTGGTGTGGTGAGCAGGTCGGCTCATGACACTGAGGCGGCGGATTCGATTCCCGCGACAGGACAAGTATTGGTGCATAGAGAAAAACTGCAAATACCTGTTCTGTGTGTGGGTGTTGTGGGACCATGTTTCTCATAGTTCCTGGGTCCCTAGATACAGGAAACCCTAGTTATGGTCCAGGGTCTATGCGTTGGCTTTATTTATTTATTTTAATTGGGTTTATCCCCTGATCCTGCCCAGGGGAAGAGGAAAGCGAGAGAGAAAAGTTTGTGAAAAAAGATGAATTCCTTCCTTCTATTGCCGTCTCAATAGAAGGAAGGCTGCCTTTCTTAGCCGATAAGTAAATAGGCCTTTCCGTTTCTGCGAACGGTGGTAGGTATTAGTGATGGATTAATTAGCATTCGCATTAATTTTTAGCATGCGAAATCTCAATTAGCATTTAGCAAATGAAATGTAGTTGCGAAATTCTGTGAAATATGACATTTCATTTCAATTCATATTTCATTTCAATTTTCATTTTCATTTCATTTCATTTTAGCAAATAGCATAGCAATAGCAATTAGCATTTTAAGACTCGTGAATTAGCATGATTATGAAATTTACGAAAAATCCCATTAATTTCCATCGCTAGTAGGTATAGTATTATATACATGGGTGCAATTTAGGCATGGATCATTTCACAACGAGCAGGTGAAAAATCATATGATTTAAAAATCATAAATCACTCAGCTACTTTTCGTAATATACTCTGCTACTAATCACAGTGTGATCAATCACACTTGATGAATCGTGGCTTCGGAATTCATAATACGAGAATAGCATCAGCGGTCAATATCAAAACATAATTTTTTGAATGCTTCAGAAAACAAACTGAGACCAGTATTGTATAATTTTATGAAAATTGCGTTAGATTTCTTAGTAACCATTAGTAGTAGTTCGTAACTTCGCTGGGTTGCTTCTAAATCGCGACTGTGTTCCTTTTCATAAAGCACCGCCAATCGCCATGGATCATAAATTCATTAGGCATATGAACAATCACAGCCTGTGAAAAGTAGCAGGTGAAATCACAGTGACTAAAATAAATGACTGACTAAAATGATGACGGGCCCGATAGCTCAGTTGGTAGCATCCCTGCCTTCTGAACTGAGGGCTGTGGGTTCGATTCCTACCCAGGACAAACATTTCTGTGATGAACATAGATGTTTGTTCTGCGTCTGGGTGTTATATTGTATTCTATGTATGTATTTACAAACAAAAAAGTATATAAGTATTATATCCGTTATCTGGTTCCCATAGTACAAGCTATGCTTAGTTTGGGGCTAGATGGCGATGTGTGAATTGTCCACACATATTTATTTATCATTCATTTATTTATTTATTAAATCATATGATGAAATGATTATTATTTTAAATCATTTCCATGCCTAGTGCAATTAAATTCATTAGCAAGAATTGAGTTACTCGATTTACTATACAGTAATATTAATACTGTACTTACCTTACCTATAAAATAAATAAATAAATAATATGCAAGGTAAGTGCCAAGCTTCGCTAAGATTATTTGAAAAATACGTTCTTGTACGCGAGAACCAAAGTCCATTCATCCGGAAATATCTAATAGAATTTGCAGCAAATTACGAGAGTTACGCCAAGAACTTGCTAGCTCGGTAAAAGTAGCTTAATTTTGTTTATGTGGTTACATAGCAGTAAATATACCGAACTCCACAATTTACAGTTCAAGACCACGGACAATTATTAAAAGACCGGCTCATGAGCTCCACTTTCACTAGACTTTCGCTGAAATGTTGACACGCACTTGTCTTTACTAGCATGCTAGCATTGGATAAGTCTGATATGATAATAATCATGACAGAAAGACACAGTATATCGAAACATTACCAAGAGTGAGCGAGACAGTTTGTGTTATGTCTTTAGCATTGACTATTTAAAGGTCCTTGGCGAATTTCTATATAATTATGTCACCGTCTTATTGTAAAAACCGTTGGTGGGTTTTTGTAGCGTTTAATTGTAAACAATGCACCAATTTTTGCTGTAATTTATTGTTTTTTTTAGAGTCGCCAGTGGCTAACCAGTCGGTTACGACGACGAGCGAAGCCAGGAGGAGTGTTAGGTTAGTTTTGACCACACTAGAAGTACACGAATGCAATAAAACGAAGTGATGCAGATTAATTATAAACAACCGAAAATTCGGCCGTTGTATTGTGAGACACATTGCCCGTTTGCAAGAAATCGACAGTTTATAAATAATCGCGGTTTTTATAAACTAACGGTTCTTACAATAAGACGGTGACATAATATCTAGAATTATCATTTCAAGACTGAAATGAACCCTTAACTTGAGCAGCCAATTAAGGGTTGTTCTTGGACCTATCTATCTTTCTATACATGCGGGCCGTACAATATCGCTGTCGGTGAATCTTTTTGCATCTACGTCTTCACTCGTAGCTACCTCAATATACACCTCTCTTTCCTGTTATACGAGGTCGATTGAGACAGCACAATAATGACGCGCGATGGGTACACACCCACGCAAACGCGTGTGACGTTTAGTGGAGTCAGCACACCTTGATATTGAATCGAGAGAACGTAATCTTCCGGTGCCAACGCGGCATCGGCCTTTGCAAGGCTAGGGTAGATTAACTACGCACTTGTTTTTTTTTATGAGATTGATTGACGTGACGAGCCAGTCGTTCACCTGATGCTAAGCGACACGGCCGCCCATAACAGTTGCAGTGTCACTCGGAACTTTAAAACGATAAAGTTCAGCGTGACATTGCACTGCGCAGGTCATCCTGAGACATCACACAGTTTAGTAATCAGATTACCACACTGTGTAATCAGGTCATAAAGTCTCATTTGCCCAGTGATTTCACTAGATTTTTTAATCTAGATTTTTAATCCCAACGCTTTTTTGTAATTATCTGTGGTATCGTAATTCGTAACGAGTGAAACAAAAGATTTTTTGTTTGAAATATATTTTATTAATAGATGTTCTATGGTTTTAGCCATATAAATCTGAAGCCGAAAACAGAAAAGTATAACCAGAGTTATTTAAATGACAAGTGAATAGGTATAAATACTAGACCAGCGACACCTTAGAACGCATCGTCGGTTTTTTCACATAAGATTGTGGTCCAACGCTAGCCTAGTCATTGATAAATAACCGGCCAAGTGCGAGTCGGACTCGCCCACGAAGGATTCCGTACCATTATCTATAAAAACTAGCAAAACTCCCCGGGGGAGTTTGTAAGATATATCCTGGTGGCAGACGAACAGACGGACAGCAAAACCTTAGTAATAGGAGTTTTACCCTTTGGGTACGGAACCCTAAAAAAGCTCTTTTGACCGCCAGTGAATAGTAACTACAGTTAGTTGTGTAGTATCATCAAAAACTGCGTGCGGCCTTATTCAGTCATTTTAAAGCAGCCCTTACCTTAGTTTTACAGTTTTTTTTGTCAAGTGTTTACTTAAATTCTTAACAGTTTTCTTGTGTGTAGATTTTTAAGCAGCTACCTATATCAGCAGTGACTGGTTATTGGTGTTCGGCCTACTTTGCCAGTGAAACTGGTACTTTCACTAGTTAGTTCGTAACGTAACTCGCAAGGTAAGCTACTAGACTTCGGGCTGGATAATTTTTTATTTATTAATTTCTGTATGAGAACAAAAAATAATACCCAAAAATAAGATTTTATGTTCAAAGAAAAACTTTAAATAAATTAAGTTTACATACTTGTTTTCATTTTATTCGTTACATTTACAGATCAGTATTATTTTATTATACAAGGTGACCTTGAATTCATATGTTATCCCGAAAGGGGCTAAATCTACACCCCCAAGGTAGATAACTCTAACTGTTGGCCTCATTACTAAGCTCAAAGTCGCGCAACGAGCTATGGAGAGAGCAATGCTCGGTGTTTCCCTGCGAGATAGGATCCGAAATGAGGAGATCCGCAGGAGAACTAAAGTGACCGATGTAGCTCTTAGGATTAGCAAGTTGAAATGGCAATGGGCAGGTCACATCGCTCGTAGAACTGACAACCGATGGGGAAGAAAGGTTCTCGAGTGGCGACCACGAACTGGAAGACGCAGCGTAGGCCGGCCACCCACAAGGTGGACCGACGACCTGGTGAAAGCCGCGGGGAGCCGATGGATGCAGGAGGCGAGCAGCCGCTCTAAGTGGCGTTCCCTGGGGGAGGCCTATGTTCAACAGTGGACGTCTTCAGGCTGTTGATGATGATGATGATGATGAAGGTAGATAATGTTTCTTCTACGACTTTACTAAATTAATAATTTTTCATTGAAGAAATGCCATGTAAAGTTTACGTTCGAAAATAGCCTTAGCTGGGTGGTTGAACGTCGTCCTTGACCGAGTGCACATAAATGAGTTTAACGACCTGTGTTTAGAAATGAATTTATAGTATCTTGTAACTCTCGTAACGTGCAATTTTGCGAGTGGATTTATTTTTTACCATGGAAGTTTGGAAACACCCAGTTTCAAGTAAGGCTCTCACAACTTGTAAGGTATCATGGTCCCAGTCCCTCCCATTTCGGGATAACATACTAATTCAAGGTCACCTTGTATTTACCGTAGGTTAAGTAAAACTAAGTATAATAAAAAAATTCGTCAAGAGCATATCAGGCCATGCTTAATAGGGTCCCGTAGATGCACAAGTATTTTTTACGACGATCTGGTGAAAACCGCGGGAGCCGATGTATGAAGAAGGCGAGCAGCCGCTTAAAGTGGCGCTCCCTGGGAGAGGCCATGTTCAGCAGTGGCCGTCTTCAGGCTGTTGATGATGATGATGATGATGATGATGATTAAATATAATAGATATAATATGATAGATATAATTTGTTTTCTCTACGTTTCCTGACGTAACCACCTAATCTCTTATCTAACAAAATTAAGTATTGTTTTGACATTATGCTATAATTATTTATCAGATAACAGGCTCATTATGAACGTATCTTTCGACATATTGGAGATAGGTACTTTGTATCAAGATGACACATATTAAACTACATACATGGTATATTTATATGTATAGTTTATATCCTAATGACTAACTAGTTATCTATCTCTTCTATCAGTTATCTGGGTCCCATAGTACAACATTTGCTTAGTTTGGGCATGGGGTCCCATCAGGTACAAAAGGAAAATAGCCCGAACGTGAAAAAAAATCAGTAATCGTGTCTAGAGAGTTACTAGTTGGTGTCCAGTGTATTCATTTGGTCCAATACTTCGCCAACACGCAATAAATGTCGCTTGATAATCTTGCGTTATGCAGAAATAAAATAATTCGTAAAATAGCCCGCGTTGTTCCGTTGTATGGGATGAGGCGTCTGTCTGTACTGTAGGTATTTTATTATCTGGGATTTGGGCATATGAGGCTAGATGGTATCGAGAGCGTCACACCGCAGGAGAACTAAAGTGACCGATATAGCTTGTAATGGCAATGGGCAGGCCACATCGCTCGCAGAATTGACAACCGATGGGGAAGAAAGGTTCTCGAGTGGCGACCACGAACCGGAAGCAGTGTAGGCATTTTAGTACAGTTGCGAGCAATTTTTTTTATAGTTTTAGGGATAAATGAATTAATAACGCAAAAATCGCACGATCGTAAGATATGAAATAAAATTATATTTCAAGAAACACGATTATTCATAAAGATAAACATTTATAGATACATTAATGTGATAATAAATTGTTTTTATGAGTGAACGTTTTTCTACCTGCCAGTACAATTTTACACTGTTTTTTTCTTCTTTCGATAGTGGTGCGAATGTCCCAATCAAAAATAAATACATAGGCGGTTCACACCGCGGTGTGAATCGCTTAAGTGTTATGATAGCAGAGGTCGATTCACACCGCGGTGCGAAAGAGCCTATTCATTTAGGGTACTTGGGCGATTCACACCGCGGTGCGAACCACTCGTGGTGTGAAACGCCCCATTACCCGATACGGCGGGCTACGAAACATAGCTAACAGCTGTGCATATTATTGTCAAATAAGTACTTTTTTTGCCCTTCTTATCAAGCCCAAGATTTATTGAAGCCGAATATGGTATTTTTAGAGGGAAAAACTAGAACACTAGTCAAACCCAATTTTTAGGGTACCGTTTGATTAGACCCCCTAAATAAATCTATATGAAAATATATTTAATATATTCGATGTCCCTAATAACAAAAGAGGATTATGTTCAAAAATTAAAAAAAGGATAAGAGTGATATAATAATAAAATAATTATCTGTAATTTTGTGCTAATTTCTGCAAGCTTTATATTTAACTGGTCTTAAAATGTTGCCATCCCTTTGTAAAGGGCGTTTTAGGAGACGAGTAGAAACATATAGCGCTCTACCGTACACCTTTCATAATGGTTGACTTACAAGGATCGCAAATAGCTGTCTGTCAAGCTAAGTTTAGTTTATACTCGACACCACAGATATTATAATAGTGTCCGACACCTATCAGATAATAACAAATAAATGCATTATTACTCCATGTGTCAATAAAGTAATAATAATAACATGATAATAAATCAGATACTCGATATTTTTTAATCTTATCGCTTCCTTTCATAAACACTCAATTAAAGGAATTGATTTATTTTTACGGTAACAAGCAAGTGGGCAACAATCGGCACTTTATAATTAAAAACAATGAATTAATAGAAGTAAAAGAAGGAAAAGACACAAGGAAAAGAAATGATTACCTTTACTAATAAACAATGTACTATGGCTGGTTTACACGTTGCGAGCTACTAACCTCGCATGCCAGTAGCACAGCTCGCCTGTGTTGTTCACATAATTCGAAAAGCTGCCCATTCTCAGAGATATTTACTGTCGCAATGTCAAGTCAACGTGCTTTAAAACGTGCGACATTGACGAGTTCTGCCGAATGCGTCCAAACAAAGATTATAAAGCCCGTTGATAGCTCATGAACATAATTTCTCGTACAAATACGACTCACCTTCGCGGGCAGGGGGCGAGGTCACAAAACGAGACAAACTCATACGAAATTACTAAGGACAGAGCAGGATGGAACAAGACACAATGGGTGTCCCGTTTCCTCTCGTAGGATTAGCAGTTGAAAACCACTACTAATTTTCGTACGAGGGGAAGTTGTATCGTTGGTCAACTGGATTTATAGTGCGTCCAAACGATGCGAGTAAATTGTGCGAGTTGCTGTCATGTCCAAACAAAAAACATTTTGTTGTAGTAACTCGCAGTCGCATGCAGCTACTAGCCTACTATCCAACTTGTATACGACTCGCACGAGAGCTTGCAACGTGTAAACTAGCTATAACAGTGAAATACTTAACATCTTGATGGAAAACAAAACAGACCGAACAGAGGTGATAAAAAAGCAACCAAATTGAGAACTCACCTTTTGAATTCAGTTGATAGTAAATTGATAATTCTTACAAGCTTTCGCAAGCCTCAACATTTACTTGCGAACAATTCATTCAAAAATACGCTCATACATAGTAATAAGTGTGTGACAATGAACCATTCAATGAGTTTACCTGCACCGTAAATTCCTTGCATAATTATAAAATCGAAAAACAAAATGGCCAGAAAGCAAGTTTTAACGGAGTACCCATAGATTTATATATCAGGATATGCCCGAACGAACATTTTATTTTGTCAAAATGGCGTGGGAAAAGTCAGCGCCATCTATTAGATTTCGCGTGAACTACGACAAGTTGAGAAAATTAGGTGCATATCCATAGATTTATATATCAGGATATGCCCGAAGGAACATTTTATTTTGTCAAAATGGCGTGGGAAAAATCAGCGCCATCTATTAGATTTCGCGTGAACTACAACAAGTTGAGAAAATTAGGTGCATATCGCTGCCATTATGTCCGTCAATGTTTATGTTTACAATGATTATTCCAAATATAAATTCGATTATTTTGTTACAAAACAGAGTGTAATATTGAAAATATTGAATTACTTGAGGTAAGAAACTTGGCCTTTCTTTTTACTGCACTTTTGAGTATAGATTGTGCAACCCTTCACAATACAACTTGGCATATTTTGTTTGTGACATTCGACCGATGCCTTCTAACTTCCATCACAGACTGAGCGCTAGTGGATACCAATCTGTGAAACACAGAATTCCCCCTATTACATAGGTCCAGAACCGAAGTCTCCATACTTAACCTTGTTTGAACATGAATCAAACCATAGAGCACATTTTTTTTTTCTTCTAATGTCAGTTCCTCTTTCAACATACCGTATAAATAGTATTACCCGATTTAGTCGGGTACCTAAATAAAAATCTAGCTAGATGTAAAATGTAAATAATAAAAATTATAAAACGCCTACATTAAAAAAATATAAAATAATAAAATTAATTACCATCATACTACTATCTATAGACAAGAAAAAGGTCTATAGATAGCTCATGCAATCTTTTCAAATTAAGTATAAGGATTCAGGATTAAGGATTCAAATTAAGTATAACAAGCAGTTTATTCAACATTTTTTTAATAACTCGCGAGTTTTTCAATATTACCAAGTTAAAGGGATTAAAGAACAACAGTTATGTAGGTACAGGGGGTCTAGCAAAGATACCAACCACTAACGCTAACGCTAAACGCTAACTCCAAAATGTACTGAAATGACATTTCGAAAATCGCTAACTTTTCCGTAGCGAATGTCATTTCGATACATTTTTGGAGTTAGCGTGTGGCGTTAGCGTTAGCGATTGTGATCTTTGCTAGATCACACCTGGGGGTCTAGAAAAGATACCAACCATTAACGCTAACGCCTCACGCTAACTACAAAATGTATTGAAATGACATTTGCTGCGGAAAAAATAGCGATTTCCGAAATGTCATTTCAGTACATTTTGGAGTTAGCGTTTGGCGTTAGCGTAAGTGGTTTGTATCTTTGCTAGACCCCCTGGGCCTCAACCAAAATAATGTTTCATATTTTAGGATAAAAAAAATAACCTTAAAAATGGGAAAACAGTGGGCGCGTGGAACGCCTATAGTTGACAATAAAACTATTATCAGTAATTGCACTTCTGTGTTCTGTGTGTTCTTTACTATAGAAATGCGCTAAACATATTTTTGAGCGAGTATTAGTTTTCCACCAATCTTCATTTCGACTTTTTCGAACTACTTTTGTCCAACGATCAGGGCGGTTATTCTCTATGGAAACATAGATTCCACACGATATGAAACCACGTCGTTATCGAGTCTTGTTCAAATCGTGTCACAGCGTTAGATGTACCTTCGCTTTACATTAAAGTTATCTTTATTTTGAATAAAATATATTGACATAAGTGGTCATAATCTTTTGATGTGTTGATGTTTCGGAACGCGTCTCGGTAAAACATATGATTTTTGACAGTTCTAATCGCGCCAATTCCAAATTCATTTCGCGCGGTTTTGTTTTCGTTTCATAGAGCGTAGAGTTTTGTAGATTCCTTTTGTAAGACAAGGAATTCGCGTTGTTTCGAAGTAAGGAATCGATACGGAATAAGGGCCCAGCTAGACATGGATGGATCTGTTGGAAATCTATACAAAAGAAATCGGGTAATTATTCAGATGTCGCGTGGCAATACTGATTTTGACATGTCAACTTTTTATTGTGAAATGGTTCTAACTCTTCGTCAAATAGAAATAATTAAAATAATCTTATAAAAATACATGATTAAGGCCACTTACAAGTGAAATGTGATCGTGTGCTTCTGTGATTCGTGCCTCGAGTGATTTCGGCACAATTTTATCACGCAAGACGGCATTTTTTTGATATGTATTCAAAAGCACACCCAAGTAACGACTGATTTTGATTTTGACAGCTGAGAATCAATCACACCCAAAGTGGTGTGTACGGTTTTGCCCTGCTTTAATTTCGTATTAGTGGTCTGGATAAAAAGTCTTTGCTGTGAAATTGGCTCCCACTTTGAAGCGACGTTTGAACCTGTCATTAGGCCTGTCCTTGTAATATATATATGTCTATGTTTACCTGTGACGAATTAACACACATTTTTTTAAAAATGTGACGAATTTACTTTGTGACGAATGTACAATGACCCAATGAAGCGAAATGGCAATGAAAAATGAAATGAAACGTGAAATGAAACTATAGTAAAAATTAAATTCAAAAAGAACTAAATAATTGGAATGAAATTTCATATTTCACAGAATTTCGCAACTACATTTCATTTGCGAAATGCTAATTGAGTTTTCACATGCTAAAAATGAACGCGAAAGCTAATTCCATCACAGTCATCGAAATAAAATACCCATAGAAAAACAACTCTAAGCAAGATCGCCCAGTTTTGTGACCAAACGAGCGTTGTACTATATTTATTTTTATTTATATCTACTTACGTCTACATACCAATGTAAAAACGACCTTATTCCTTTAAGATTAGGTGCATTTCAACCTACAAAGTCAACCACATAAGACTACTGTAACCAATACCGCGAGCAGAGTGGTCGTTCCCTGATTGGCTGATCGGTGACTTCGTTTGACGCTCGATAAGAAGGACACAGCTATGTAGATGTGTAGCTGCGTCCCTCTCTACCACAGCCCCGGCTACTATCGGCTTTATAGTTAGGGAGCTAACTGGTATTTTGCTATAAGATTTCTTCATGTTATAAACACCGACCGGATAGTTCAGATCAGCACAAATCGATTTGGTTCGGTCAACTAAGAGCCCTCTTGAATTTCAACCGTTATTTTTACGTTAAATTGCTAACTTTGGCAGTCTCATTCTGAGAAACTGAAAAACTTTGACAACTTACCTCTTCCCATGAAAAGGGTTAGGAAATAACAAGGTGGGTCAGTTAGTATTCAATACAATATTCGATTAGTTTATTGCATAAAGTTTTGTTTACAGGCAGCTAAACTTACGTACAAACATGAGAAATCAGTTGTACCTAGGCTTAGGGTACGAACCTATAAGAGTTTCGAAGTCGCATTTGGGGTGAACACTATTATCACAGTCTACCATAATTTTAAATAATAACAATGGCAATAATAACTATGGTTGAATGAGATGATGTCTGCCATATAAAGAAATCGCAAAGAAATTTCGACACCTAGCTCCCTAACTATGACCACAATGACTGGTGATTTGGGATGGTGTTATGCATTAAAACTACGAGTAAGGAAAACGTGTATAATATAAAATGGAAAAATTACTACACACCACATACCTAGAATTCCAATAGTATAATAAATACGAATGTTTATACATCTGTATGTTTAGGTATAATTATTTCAATGAATAGGTGTGTTAACCCAACAACCAACCAACTACGTAATGGCAAAATGGATTTACGTGAAATTCGGTTACATGTTAATTCATCATTTATCTGTTTGTTGTTTTTATTGCTTATTTAGGGTTCCGAATTCAAGGGTAAAGCAAACCCTATTAATAAGGTAAGGCTCCGCTGTCCGTCTGTCACCACTCGCCAGGCTTGTATCTCATGAACCGTGATAGTTAGAATTTAGAAAATTTCACAGATGATCTATTTATGTTGCCGCTAAAATAACATATACTAATAAGCAGAATAAAATAAATATTTAAGGGGGCTCCCATACACTAAACGTGATTTTTTGCTCGTTTTTATTATGGTACGGAACCCTCAGAGTCCGAAACACACTTAACAAGTTACTTTTACTTTTTTTTGCCAATGAATTCAATAAAATCCTGTATTTTTTGTTCTTAAAACACGAAACCTAAAAATAATAATTTTAATTCTATTGCATAACCTCGGCCACCGCCGCTGTGTATAAAACAGTTTTCTTAACATACCGGTGAAATGAGATTTCTCCTTCCTTTCTTGCATCAGAGTGACTCCGGCACCACTTGACGACACACGACGGCATGTTTGCAACAACAATATCGTAGCGACCCAAAAAAAAAGGGTTTTGCTTCACTCGCAATTCTCGCAAAGCCATAAGTAAGACTACTTCACAGCGCGGCGGGCGCGATGCGAATGGCGTTACGCGCGGTTGCAATATTAAGCCCCACCCACAGCGGTTGCATTTGCGTTTGGCCATTTCGGACCTCGTGTTACACTTCTATGGGTATTATTTCGATGATCACAGTACCTACTACCTACCTCGTGGTTCGCAATTAATAATTATATTCATCGACATTAGAAGTCGGCACGGTTCCGCTTTGCGTCAGGGTCAAAGGTAGAACCAAAACGTATTTGCTGTTACGCTAAATGAGTAAACAAACATTTACCTTCGGAGGCCGGTTATTTTTGTACCTTAAACCAGAAGGGAACTACGAGGCTTGGTGATTCTTCACATCCTTACGTCGTTAGTGTACCACCAGTCCGCACTAAGGATTTTGCTGAGTCATTCATAGTCCAAACGACCAAGGAATGGAATGCTCTTCCATCAGTATTATTTCCTCTTGGGTCTTTTCAAGTCAAGAGTGAATGGACAATGGGCATCTCACGAGCAAACAGGCTCAAACTTAGACAACTTCATCACTTACCATCAGGTGAAGTCAAACGTATGCCAGTTTAAGCATTGAACATGGACGTAGCGCTCACAAGTGGAGCTGTGTTGTCCCGGTCTGCGAATAGGACCATCCCATCTCTTCCCGTGCCGCAAAAACCCGCTAAGGGAATATGCAGAGAATGGGGCACCAGCATTTCCTTCGGTACATTAAAATCTACGATCACCAAGCCAATGCGCAATTGTAATGTTGTAGTCAGTGAATTTCGCTGAAAAATAATTTCCTTAAGAGACATCAATCACCGACAAAACGTAATCTTTATCGTTTCCGGGGTCCTCTGGGACAAGGACACACAAAACCGTTAATATGCAGTTTGTAAATTACCCCAAATGACAATAGTTAAGTATTCCAATTCATTTATTTGCATACATGTACAGTTTCAGTGTCAGGTCTTAATAATTAAGCTTATAAGGTTACCCTGCCAGGGTGTTTGCAATTCTTGCAACTAAGTGCGGTTTGTAGGTAAGCTATACCTAATCCTTGTAATCAGTATGATACATATTAACATTTAATTTCCTTGTCGTTCATAAATTCATTAATACAATAATATGTAATATACTATGTATTATTGTACTATTAATCCAACATTACCTACACACGTAGACTATAGCAATAAAGGTCACCGATACCAATTCAATTACGAAAACTTTGGTGCCCCTTATGAATTGTTTGTACATAAATTTCCTTGTATTATCTTGGATTTCCGCAATGTAACTACCTATATCTAGTATTGCCATTGTAAATATTTATTCATTGTTGGAGGTGTTTTAAGCTCTCGAGTAAAGTCTAACCTA
The DNA here is from genome assembly GCA_963580505.1 of Ennomos erosarius. Lineage (NCBI taxonomy): Eukaryota > Metazoa > Arthropoda > Insecta > Lepidoptera > Geometridae > Ennomos > Ennomos erosarius. Next base: position 3,517,595 of record OY757005.1, on the reverse strand, counting down.
CAACCGACCGGTTTTACGTCCGAATCGGCGACCGCTGTGATTGTTAGTTGAATATTTTCGAAATATCTCAAACCTGTTAATGCTAGTCCTACCTTATTACATTAATATACAGCACACTTTCGCTTAGCGACCACCTATTTACAATTCAAATACACGCTAGTATAAATTATACAAAAAAGCGCCACTCACTTTGTATAATAATCACTTGCAAGGCAAGCGAATAAAAATCCAAATTCACGGAACACACGCGTAAAAATACTAGCGATTTTTATTGTAAGCGACGAAGTGTCCTCTCTCTATACAGTTTAGAAACCAACTGAATAAATCAATTAATTAAACGTTATATTTTAATGAGAAGCGGCAGGCGAACTTGAATCGAACTCCACGCACGTCCACACGGCCCGACTTCCGGCAATCAACTGATATGATAGATGATAAAAATTTGCGATCGAGCTAGTAACGTGTCACTATCACTAGTGAACGCACTGGCAACACGTCTGCTCCACAAGAATAGCAGTGAACGACTGATGATAATGATAAAATAAAAGCTACTTTGCGTCGAACAGCCAATAGGTGAACGGTGACCGTGCGCGCGCGCATAACTTTATAATTTTTGTCATTGCGGCCCATTCCCGTTCATGCGGTGACAATGATGTGTGCATGAGTTGTTATCTGCAATGGTCTTCCGTCTTATCACTCTTATCCAAAAACTATGTGATCTTTGAGAATCACGCTATTATACACGTCTTACTCGCGTCAATAATATTGGTGATCAGATAGTAGTAGCAGAGCAGGTCTCTACAGGTAGGTAGGTACTTAACACTAATCGATTAAAACTCATCATCATCATCTACATCCTGAAGACGTCCACTGCTGAATCCCAAATCACAAAGCGCCACTTCGAGCGGTTTTTTTTTGAACGGGCTGTTGGTCTCTACCGACCTTTACAGTGTCACCGGGCGGGAGGGCAGGCGCTTAAGGCACCCAGCCGACAAAAGTGGGGGGCAACTAGCTTAAGGGCACCCCTGGGGAGCGAGCCTTGGCTTGGGCTGTTGCCGGGATAAGAGGATCGAGAAGGCTACGTCCGCTGGAGGAGTGGACCCTATGGAAAGTCGCGACCGTTCTAGCTAACCTACGGGGGGGGGGGGGGGGGGGGGGTACGTCGACCTCGCCGGCGGGATCGGTGTCTGATTGTGTTACGCTGGTATCCTATACCGGTGCCGAAATCGGTACCTGAGCCAGAAGGGCTAGACTGGTCCGGTGATACTAGCGCAGCCGCAACAACGGCTGCTATAGGATCTTCCGGGTCGCTCAAGACGTTTCTTGGGCGGCGACGACTGGGTGGCACTTCGAGCGGTTGCTTCAGCTGCTTGCCCCCTGCATCCATCGGCGCAGTTTTAACCACATCGTCGGTCCACCTAGTGGGGTCCTACGCTGGTTCTTCTGGTTCGTGGTCGCATTTGAGAGCCTTTCTTCCCCATCGGTTGTCAGTTCTACGAGCGACGTGGCCTGCCCATTGCCATTTCAACTTGCTGATTCTAAGAGCTATATCGGTTAATTTATTTCTCCTGCGGATTTCCTCATAACGGATTTTATCTCACAGGGGAACACCGAGCATAGCTGACTCCATTGCTCGTTGCATGACTTAGAGCTTATTAATGAGGCCATCAGTAAAAGAACACGCCTCAGTACCATAAGTTATCACTGGCGACATACACTGATTCCTTCGTTTTCGGGTTGTTCCTGTTTGTCACTCTCTACAGCCTATGCCCACGTGCGTACCAGGGGGTCTAGCAAAGATCACAAACGCTAACGCTATCGCCAAACGCTAACACAAAAAATGTATTGAAATGACATTCGCTGCGGAAAAGTAAGCGATTTCCGAAACGTCATTTCAGTCCATTTTGGAGTTAGCGTTTGGCGTTACCGTTAGCGGTTGGTATCTTTGCTGGACGAAAAGATAGGTCAAACTGACTTTTAATTTAGTTTTTTTTACGATAAAAATAAATCGTGCTCCTCTGGGACGGGAGCCTCGGGGATCGGGGTACTAAAGGCCCATGTTAACAGTAAAAATAGGGGGGAGGGGTTTCCTAAATAACATAACGTCATAAACAAAAGTAAAACCATTCAATTTCATATTTCATAAAACAATATTCTCAGGCGGAACCGTAAAACAATAAATATTAATTAGTATAAGCAAAGACCTAGTTATGCCAGGTTCTTGCTAAACAATTTGTATTGTTTCGACACGCTCTACATGTGAACGGCGATTACAAATGTTCATTATTTTATTTGCAAGTCAATCGATGCAGTATCATTAATATGGTACGTTTTTAATGTATTTTTTAATGTTTCTGCCTTTATGCCATTCAAAGTTAAAATACCTTGCGTTAGTAACCTATTAAATTAAAGTTTAAAACCAATGATATCCCACAGACATAGCTTTAGTTGTCTGTGTCCTTACAATACAAAAACTGTTTTGAAACCAAAATGATAAAATAACATTTAGAAATGAGAATCACACTAACATCTAAGGTAAAATGGGCGATCTTATCGCAAACAGCGATCTCTTCCAAGCACAGCTTCCAAGAAACCTTTTTGATTTAGCCTCACTAGTCCAAAATTTAATCTACTTTTTTTATGATAATTACAACGAGCTGGTCGTTCACCTGATGTTAAGCAATACGGCCGCCCATAACAGTTGCAGTGTCACTCGAAACTTTAAAATAATAAATTTTCGCGTGACACTGCACTGCGCAGTGCGCACGTCATCCTGAGACATCACTATCACAGTCTAGTAATCAGATTACTACACTGTGTAATCAGGTCATAAAGTCTCATTTGCCCAGTAATTTCACCAGCTACAATGCCCTTCAAACCGGAACACAGTAGTGCTTGCACTCTAATGCTTGACGGCAGAATAACTGGCACCTACCTAGACGAACTTTGCAGAAAAGTCCTACCACCTAGTAAAAATAATTATTTTAATTAATTGATGAATTTAAAAATACCAAGCTGTTATTTTTGAACCAACTTTTACGGGTATAAGTAGGTAGAATAGTATTTATTATTATAGTATAGTTAGTTTAAGGCATTAAGGACAAAAGGCATATATTGCCAGTTAAAAAAAAAACTTAATTTTAATGAAACCAATAAGAATTCGGAGTCAATAAAATGTTGTAAGAACCTTCTCCATTTTTTGATTCGGTCGAAAAGTGTTTGGTTTTAAAATATAAGCTTTATTGTGACTGAAATAACACTAAGACCTTTCCAAGAGCTTTGTAATTCTCGTTCATAAAAGAGATATTATTACACTTATCATTGAACCAATCGATAGTCTAATTAATATACAGAATGATTAATTAATTAACTATATATAATTATATATTATGTACTCAGGGAATTTGAATCACGAACAGGATTTGATGCCGAATCAATCAGTCCCTAAGCCGGCGGGGTTATTACGTAACTCTCAATCAGTTTGCAACAGGCGCAAATTACGCAATCATTGCTGTCAAACGTCACTTTGACAGAGCAGAAAAATATCGAGCGCTAGATTTCCGACTGTCGGACAATCGATGAACTAAAATTACATTATTTTGTTTCCACCTATTACTGTTCTGTTGCTAGTGGCGCTAGTGGTGTCGCATTGCTACTGCTGTTGCAATTTTTACGTAATACAGTTGCGGCTGACGTATTACGTAACGCGCAACAAGTTTGCAACAGGCGTAAATTTCGGAATCATTAAAAAATACATTATTTTGCTTCCATCTATTGCTGTTCAGGGGGGTTATTCGCTATGACACATGAGATTCCTCGCCAATAACGCGTGACGTGTAACATGCTCCAAACGTAAAGGCGGGCTTTAACGCGCCACGACATGGAATTAACATGGAATCAAAAAAACTGTATTCTGTATGCCACGCGTTAGATTGTTTGTGCCCAGTGTTTTCTATTTTTTGACGTGCGTGTAACGTGTTGTCGTGTTTGTCAAATTTGACAACGGCATACAGAATAGCCTTTTAAACCCAAAATCATTCCACGAAGTTATCGTAACGCGCCGCGTTACGTATCTAAATGGTCATACAGAATAAGGGCCCTGTTGCTAGTGGCGCTAGTATCAAAGCCCAAAGTGCATTCATGCAGCGACAGGCGAGCAACCGGCGGATATCTAGCGACCGATTGCTAGGTGTTCGCTGTCGCTTTGCTAACTGCTGTGTTTTTTTACGTAATACAGTTGCGGGACATGCTTTACTTTACGCTATAGTGGCAAGTGGATCCATGTCATTTTAATTTAAAAAAAATTATAACTTATTTACTTACTTAATTTTTTTTAATGTTTTATTATAACTTATTTATTTATTCAATTTGGACACATCCTGTATAATATAAAGACAATGATAACGTGTTCCATATGGCATTTACATTACATAAGGCCGTTTGAAAGCTCCAAGGGGATTGGTAGTGACAACGTTAGGTTTGCGTAGTTGTAACTGCATGCACAATAGCACCCACAGACTAAATAACTATCCCAAGATTTGGATTATGTTTTTAGGGTTCTGCACCCAAAGGGTAAAGCGAACTATATTACTAAAGCTCTTCTTTCCGTCAATTACCGTGATAGTAGACAATTGAAATTTCCACACATGATGTAGATATTTCTGTTGCCGCTATAACTACAAATAATAAAAAACGGAATAAATTTTTTTGCTCGTTTTTATTGAAAATGGTACGGAACCATTCGTGCCCAAGTCAGACTCGCACATGGCCGGATTTATTTAGTGGTTTTGTCAATTAACTGTCTGTCTGTCCCTTGTCAAATAGTCAGGCATTGTCATCCATTAAAGATGTTACGTTTTACCTTAAATTATAGGTAATATCATGGGGTCCCATCAGGTACAAACGAAAAATACCACGAACTTGAAAAAAATACAGTAATCGTGTCTAGAGAGTTACTAGTTAGTGTCCAGTGTATTCATTTGGCCCAATACTTCGCCAACACGCAATAAATGTCGCTCGATAATCTTGCGTTATGCAGAAATAAAATAATTAGTAAAATAGCCCGAGTTATTCCGTTGTATGGGATGAGGCATCTGTACTGATTATATTATCTGCCTGTACTAAGTTGTGTTATAAGTCTGCGCCATGCATTTGCAATGCACAATACACCCCAAGCAGGACGTCAGTGCAGGACTTAGCACCCCCATGTAGAATAAGAAGAATAAGAAGTCTGCGCCAAACTTAATGGCGGCTGTGATGTGCGCTGCAAGCCCCGCGCACGATGCGATCATTAGTAATTATGTACATACAATTTGTACAGGTCAGACCTGTATTTTTGTAACAAATAAATAAATAAATAAATATAAATAACGCCCAACGATCACATACATATACCGTACATAAACCGGGCTCTCAAACCGTACGTACCCTCTCACGTCTGTAAAATGGAATTCGAAGTATCACCTAATTAATATTATTAATCTAGTTAATTTCTTAGTTAATTACTTTAAATCATAGCGGGCGTAATGAATGCAAGCACCATGTCAAACCTACCGTGGTTTTTGCGAAGTTTTTGATACTGTAGTGTAATGTGTAATGAATAAATAAAAAAAAAATTAATATGAATATATCTAATTATTGCTACTGCTCAGCGCTTCGTGCCGACTTCGCAGCCAGCCGCCATTATGTTCGGGGTGGACTCTACCGAACCTACTCATGGATCGATTATTAATTTAAGATTAATAACATCGTTTGGCCGCCCGCAAACTTATGTTTGTAAAATTTTGCAGTGGTATCTGTGTCAAGTGAACGGTTACCTTTCTAAGGCTATAAATAGGACTGATTTAATTTCGTTATCTTTTTGGGTTCCGCGCCTAAAACTACTAAAGCACAAAGATTTTTTTTTACTAGATTTTTAAGGGGCTTAGCGAGATTTGAACCTGCGCCCTCCAACTCACCGGAATATACCAACTGAGCTATAGCCATACCACATTTCTAGTTTTTAGGATTCTAGTAAGCTAAACAGGTACGGAGATCGGTTTAGTTCTGTTCATTTTCCGTTTTAAAATGATTCAATAATTTTTAACTTATTATTTTCCACTTAAAATCGGTATCATACCGAAATTGTCGGTTCAGCAATTCAAAAACAATATTTATTAAAAAAAAATTAACTCAGACTTGGAACCTTGTCTAACTAGAAAATTTTACCTTATTATACTTTGCAAGTGTAATGCACAACCCATTTAATTATATGTGTGTGGTACACAATAATATGTGTGGACATTTCACACAGCGCCATCTAGTCCCAAACTTAGCATATGGCTTGTACTATGGGAACCAGATAACTGATATAATACTTATATACTGTTTTGTTTATAAATATATGTACATAGAATGCAATATAACAAACATTAATGTTCATCACACAAATGTTTGTCCTGGGTGGGAATCGAACCCACAGCCTATAGTTCAGAAGGCAGAGCTACTACCAACTGAGCTGTCAGGCCAGTCAAACATTGTTATGACAGAGTATTTACATGTAAACAAACAGATGTACAACTCTGTCACACCAAAAATTATTTACAACTCATATATCGAGATTAACATTGAAGATAAAAACATATTGCAACAAAGTACTAAGTAACCAGTCGAGTTGTCGGCGACCTTGACTTAAGAGCCCGTATAGTAAAGCGAGACGGGCGGAATTAGGTATTATCATATATTCAATTCTTTGCCCATTTTTTCTAAAATTTTAAACTTAAATATTTTTTTACTCAATTTCTTTATGAAACTGGCAAAAAGTGTTTCGTACATTGTACAGACGACTTTCACAAGAATACATTGTAATTTTTTCATACGTTTTAGACGTGAAAATAATTCGTAAATATACGATAATGCAAACCACTAACAGCAAAAATTCACAAAACAGTCGTTAGTTTTATGTCGATTAATCAAAATGATATAGCACGAATAAAAAAGTAGCTCGTACTAGATCATAATTGGAATGGTATTTCATGTTGTACACTAAAAAATATAGAAATTTCATATGCGGGTTCTTAACAAGTTTACTTAGCAATTAGTGCGGCATATTAACTACATTATATATTATGTAACTTGTTGCTAGGTAAAAAAAACACTCAAGGATAATTTTTGGTCTGAAACGAAGAGATTCGTATTTTCCAAACTGTTGAAAACATTTCTTAAAAGGTACTTTTTTTTAAGGTCAAATCTTCAACAGCCCGTATATGTCCACTACTGAACATAGGCCTCCCCCAGAGAGCGCCACTTTGAGCGGCTACTCGCCTCCTGCATCCATCGGCTCCCCGCGGGGGAGTCTGCTCACGCTGCGCCTTAATGTTCGTGGTCGCCACTCAAGAACCTTTTTTCCTCATCGGTTGTCAGCTCAAAGTCGAGCTATGGAGAGAGCTATGCTCGGCGATAAGATCCGGAACGAAGAAATTCGCAGGAAGACTAGAGTGAACAATATAGCCCTTAAAGTTAGCAAGTTGAAATGGTAATTGGCAGGCCACATCGCTCGCAGAAGGTCAAACGCAACATAAGGTTTGATCAGCTTGATCTTTCATTGGTCGAACGGTTTCGCAACAGAAGATAGTTACATCTATTACTATTACTACAGGTCAAGCTACCCGTGCTGCGCTGGTGTTCAGCCTAGACCTAGAGAAGGTGGAGCCAATGCGCACTCGAAAATGAAAAATAGTTAACTTGAAAATAGAATATAATAACCGGCCAAGTGCAAGTCAAATATTTATTTTATTCTGTTTTTTAGTATTTGTTGTTATAACGGCAACAGAAATACATTATCTGCTAAAATTTTTGCTTGTCCAACTATCACGGTTCATGAGATACAGCGTGGTGACAGACGGACAGACAAACAGACGGACAGCGGAGCCTTAGTAATAGGGTTCACTTTACCCTTTGGGTATGGAAACCTAAAAAGGAGTGGTAACTGGCAACCCTCGTGCCAGATGTTTTCAATGATGATAAATACTAAATAGCCGTAAAAAGACATTAGCAGATGACGCTATGCGACTGAACGATTCGCTTAACATCCATGAAGGCCTGCATTCATATCCAGACATCAGAATATTTGAATGTATTCGATTGTTTTCGTGTCTTAAAATAATATTAAGTATAGATAAATTATACATTTCATTTGTTTTATCTGTATATACATTACAGGTGTATACAGGCTTAAGGCCGCGTTTACACATGCAAGAAAGCTCGCGGTAGTCTTTCGCGTATTCTACAATCACCAATCACGTATCTTCGACAATCTGTCGCGAGTGCTCTTGCTACGTTGTTTACATCCAAGCTGCTGTCTGATAAGAGTCCGAAATTCATTGCAGGAGTTTTCTAGCATGTGTAAACGAGGCCTGAGCCTTCCCAAAATATTACATTTAGTAACAAGTCAGATATACACTGTTTTTAACGAGATTTACCCTGATTGGAATTATTGAGTGCCCGATATAAAATAAAAATAAATAACGATCACATACATAGATCCTAGAACCTCACTAGGATTCCCTGTATCTAGGGACCCACGAACTACGACGACCAAGGTTCCACAACACCCAGACACAAAAAGTATTTCTGTGCACGAATATATGTCCTGTTGCGGGAATCGAACCCGCCGCCTCCAGGCTTTGAGCCGACCTACTCAACGATCGCACCAATGAGGCTGTCAAATAATATCCACAATATACATTTCGCCACTAAATTAAAATGAATAAGCATGAAACGATTAAAGGAAACTGACCAGGGGGTCTAGCAATGATCCCAATCGCTAACGCTAACTCCAAAATTTATTGTATTGACATTTCGGAAATCGCTTAATTTTCCGCAGTTAATGTCATTGCAATACATTTTTGAGTTAGCGTTTGACGTAAGCGTTTTGGATCTTTGCTAGACCTCAGATCACAGAGCTATGAAACAAATGACGCTTCGCCTATATATAGAGACGAAATTAATCATATTATTGCTGCCGAACTTCGGTACGGGGTACTCCTCTGTGTCAGTTTGATATTATAGGGTAATTTCGCTAGTTTCCGACCACTTAGTGGAGTTGTCAAGTTTAGGTTGCTTAATAAAATGTACCAGTATCATTTTTTGACTTAATGCTACTAAGCTACGTTTCAAATATTATACTCTATATTTTTATCAGATTATCAATCATTTTTTATAAGAACCCACCCTTTTATAAATATCTAAACCAAAGGTAGGTAGTAACTATTTTGCTAGTTTTCGATCACTAAATTATGTTTACGACCACTTTTTCGCTAGTTTCCTACCACTATAAATTGAAAGACGTAGGTGCCTGACTGCCTGTGGTAAATAAATGATAGAAACAATGATCAGAAAGGCTTCTTTAGATCCTCTGTCTTGTATTTTCATGATTTCTCCAGCTTCGAGGCACTTACTCATATAAAAAAGCATGATCTTTTTTCTTACTGAGACCGCCAAAAATTATTTAAGGATATGGCTAAAAATTCAGCTATAACAAAAAAAATATTGGCTAACGTAGTTTATAAACATAGTTATGTTTACAAACTAAATACGCAGCCCACATTACACCCTGGGCGAGAAATATTCAATGATGATTCGATCAGTTGGTCACGCCTATTTTGCGACCACCAGCATTAATCGTTTTTTTTTAAATCGTGTCTGTGCTAATTAGTTAAACTTACAAAGTAATCGACTATTTATGTACTTTTATATGTAAATAAATACGTATTTATAATGTTTTTGATATAGTTTGCTTTTGCGGTCAAATAGCATTTTTCTGCAGCTGGATTAGTTTTCGACCACGAGCGATTTTTGGTATCTGTAGTTTTTATACCAGATGGTGGATAAACGTGGTCGAAAACTGGCAGTTAAAATCTATGTGCTTTTAAGCTTCAAAGCTTTAAAATAGAATTGGGGATTTCTCGTATAATATTTGTTACAAAACTGAACCTATTTGGACATAAGATGTGTTCACCGCAAGCTTTTTATTTTTTGTATTTTTTCATCAAATGTACATTAAACGGTCGGATATAGGAAGTGGTCGCAAAACCGGCGAACTTACCCTATGGCAGAAGTGCCGATAGTGATGTAATGCGTTGGTTAACCTTATAATTATCGACACATCGATAGTTTCTATTATGCCATCCGGAAATTTGTTACAATAAGTTTTAAATGTTTTCAATTTATTTTGTGGTTAGATTGACTTCTACTAATTAAACTTTTAATATCTTTTATGTTTATTAGGTTTCCTACAGATCCTAATATAAAAGATAAATAGATATTTTCGCAACTGGACAGTGCAATTGGTTTCCTCAAAAACATGATACGGCTTGCTCTCAGCATTTTGAAGCTGAATGTTTTATGAAAATGTCTAACCATATACGTTTATATTTTGACGTTATTCCCACATTGAAACTCTATCCTATTTTTAACGAGGTACTAGGTGGACCGATGACCTGGTGAAAACCGCGGGGAGCCAGTGGATGCAGGAGGCGAGCAGCCGTTCAAAGTGGCGCTTTCTGGGGGAGGCTTATGTTTAGCTGTGGACATCTACGGGCTGATGATGATGACTATAATTTCTCTTATCCGCATTTATTATTTGATGAGGACATTATAATGATGTAGCGTGCTCGCCCATGAAAGAGTTTTCATGTAGCCTCCATGGAGCTATTAAAAAAAGAAGGAGGGAATCCCGTCTGATCCGAAACTGAAGCTTCCTTAGGAAGCCGGAACGCTTCGTACGTACGAGCGGAACACGCACACGCTCACATCATATGCAGCCGGTCGCCCTACTTTCAGCTGACACACATATGTAATATGTCCGTCATTTTGGGCTTCAGTTCGATGTCAATCAAAACTCAATCCTTCTTTTTTTTATTTCATCCATGGTAGCCTCATAGAAAACCATTGCTCTTGGTTGCTAAGGACAACTGATCTCGATTCTACGTAAGAATCTACTTCCTAGTCGATATAGAATGAAAAAATTCACTTGCTTTTTATTTTGTAAATAGCTGTAAATTAAAATATACATCGCATGGTGAGCTGAAAAATTACCTTTATATACTGCCAAACTAAGGACCTCCTTCTATTAAATAAGTGTTTACCTACAACACCTCAATGATACTCAATATTATTATTATTTTTCCTAAAAATTCATCTGAAAATTGTATTTTCAGATGAATTCTATCAAAAAGAAAAATGACGCAACAATACTGATGAATCATCAGCAAAACGTGTTACCTATGTATTTGGAGTTTTAATATATTTTTTCGTTTTATAACTTGTTTTGTTTCTTCTATTTCAAACTTTAGTTTATAGATATTATTATACTATCACACATCATCAGCCGGCAGACGTCTACTGCTAAACACTGCCTCCCCCATAAAACCTCACTTTGGACGCCTATCGGATTTGCTTATAAACTTAATCTTTATAACCATAAACTGACGATAAACTACCTCTATACTTACACACATTACATTTGCCATAAAATAGGTGAGGTGGACTGTATAGCCGTGACGCGAACATGACGTACCTACCAATACCAATACATTCAATTTTATTTATTTTAGATTTATACCGGTATGTTTATCGGCTGGCCATTGTCGACCCAGAATAGAGTATAATAGAGTAAAATAACACTATTACACATAGAAATACGCACAAAAGGCACAAAAGATATAGGTAGGTACTAAAGTGTACCTAATGATACAATCAGGTAAGAGGTACCTTGCGGCGAACTTAACTCATATCAAACTATCGATAAAAATATATCGACTCAACCCACAGCACGTTTTGCTGACAGCAGTGGCATTAATGACATGACAATTGCTATATATGTCATCTGCGCAGGTAAACCATAGAGGTTTCATTGTAATACCTGACACGCTTGAATTGTATGAGAAGTGTCGAAAAGGCGCCTCTATGTAGAGGGGAAGCGTTTTTTTTTTGCTCTGTGCCTCAGATACACAAGTGACGGTATTATGAATGTGACCTATCAGGAATAGCGACGAAATACCTAACGTGAAGAATGGTAGGTCAGAAACGCTACATAGTAACCTGAATATATTATCAGCTTAGTTCAGACGCATGTTAAGCTTCCCGACAGCGGCGGATCGTGGCGTGACCACCAACCGCCGACCTGCCTCGCAGGTTATCACCGCCAATGTCGCGTGAATGTCGCGCCGACCGTACTGACATTCCACTATCTGGATGTACAAATGGATCTGCCATTAAGATAATGTCATTTGAACTTGGTGCAACTGGGATATGGACGGAAAGTATGCCATGAAGCTACATAATCCTTTGCTTTTATCCCCTAGGTGTAATAGCAAAGTATCCGACGGTCATTGAAGTCGTTTTAGGGTTCTAAATTTTCACAGAGGGCGCATTTCTGTTGCCGCTATAACAACAAATTTGCTCGTTTTTATAGATAATGGTACGGAACCCTTCGTGCGCGAGTCCGACTCGCAATGGGTTGGTTTTATTTTAAATTCCCTACAATCTTGAGCGTTGTGGATTGGATGGATCATCAAGAGCCTGAAGACATCCACTGCTGAACATAGGCCTCACCCACCGAGCGCCATTGAGCAGCTGCTTGCCTTCTACATCTATCGGCACCCCACGGTTTTAACCAGATCGTCAGTCCACCTGAGGCCTATGCTGCGTCTTCCGGTTAGTACTTGTATGAAAAATGAAATGAAAAAGAAATGAAAAATGAAACGAAACATGAAATGAAACTTTAAATTAAAAATTAAATTCAAAATGAACTAAATTAATTGAAATTAAATTTCATATTTCACAGAATTTCACAACTACATTTCATTTGCGAAATGCTAATTGAGTTTTAACATGTTAAAAATGAGTGCGAATGCTAATTAATCCATCACTAGTTTGTACTCTGCGTCTTCCGGTTCGTGGTCGCCACTCGAGGACCTTTCTTCCCCATCGATTATCAGTTCTACGAGCGATGTGGCCTGCCCATTGCCATTTCAACTTGCTAATCCTAAGAGCTACATCGGTCACGGATGCATGGATATGGGGGTTCAATTACTGTTTGTGATTTGTTTGTGTTAACAATACTTGTGTTTGTCATTCCCACGGGAATAAGGGTAATTTATGAATGAACAGCCGATTGCTCTAGGTACGTAAACAAACGTTTAACTAAATGAAGGTTGATATTGTTGGTTCAACTGGCCTATCATAATATCTATACAAGCTTTGTCAACAATGATGTAATGTAATGTACCAGTAGAAAAGTGTAAGTAATGTTTTTATTTACATAGTGATGAAAAGTTGTGCTTAGAATTACTTATAATTAACATTTATTTCTACAAAATAAAATTACAACTATCAATTGGAGTTTTGGCGGGAACGTCGTTGCATTGTATAATTTCTCAAAACTAGCGCTTTTTTCCAGTGTTAATGTTTGAAATTGGTGGCGTTTAACGCATTAAGTACTGAATTACGAGCATGAGTGTGGGCATGTGATATAATGTGGTGTAACGTGGTTTTTCGTGTTGCTTCCAAAATTCCATAGGAGTTTCTAGTAAAGTCGTCACCACTTTACTAGAGCATGACTTAGACTGGACTATGACTATGACTTGACTACGTAAAATATTCTAAAACTCGATGAAAATATACAATACTTGACACTGGCTAAATACACTCTATGTGGAGCCAAAATATAAGAAAAAAAAAACTTGCATTACAGGCCATCAAAATTTCATGAAAATTGGTTTAGTTGTTTGGTATATTAAGTATATGTTAGATTAGTTTTGTATTATAGGTATTGTTAATTATATAGTTTTAGTTTGGTAGTAGTTTATTTTTATAATATAGTTTAGTTGTTTAGTAATATGTATTAGATGATGTCATCATCCAAGTATTTTTAAGAATAAACAGAAGGTAATCAAAGTTGACTAGGTATGGTGACTACTATTAAAAATGAATGCAATAATTGAAAAAATAAGTATATTCGGTAAATAAATCACGGAGTAATAAGCTTTTAGTTTCTACAGGAGGCATCTCCTGTCCCTTTCTCGCGAAACAGAGCGCCCCCACAGTTACTATGAAAAACCCACTCTTGACATGCCAAAGAGATTGTATGAAAAGCTACCACAGCTTAGTAATGAGGTACTATGAACGACCTTCTTCTGACGTCACTGGCCGGAGATATCTATTTCTATTCCGGTTTTTAAAAAGCTTGTAACTTGGTCCTTTTTCGAGATATTTAATTTTTGTTTTCACAAATGTTTATCTTTTGAGGAATATTTTCAATTTATCCAAAAAAAAATTTTAGTCATCATGCCTATTATTTGCAATTAACATTGTCAAGCGAGCCATTTTTTTATATTTTCATGTTACTGCAAAATAAAATTCTCAGCCTACTTCAAAAAATAAGGTTCTCAATTCAGTTCTATGTTTTTTTAGGGTTCCGTAAAAGGTAAGGTGAACCCTATTACTAAAGCTCGGCTGTCCATCAGGTCTCATGAATGTGTACCTAAGTCAGACAGTTGAAATTTTCACAGATGATGTATTTCTGTTGCCACTATAACAACAATACTAAAAACCAGAATAAATAATAAATGATGGTGCGGAACCCTTCGAGTGCGAGTCCGACTCGAACTAATAATCTTGTAACACCTATATCACCCACATTCGTAAGTTAATAAATGAATACTGAACACTGAAATCAAAGTTAGTTTAACCTTTTTCCTTTTTCCATAGGATAATTTATTTGAGAGGCAAAGTGGCTTGACATTTTTTTAACTTTTAAACTACACCCTACCTATAAATAAATTATTATCAATTAAATAAATGCTTAATTAAGGAATAAATTTTCAATAATAATATATTATGTTACCTTGTCAGTATGATCTTAGTCAACAAAATATGTTAAATTAATACAATATTTTTTTTAATGAGAATGAATGACGTGTCGAGTAAGTCGTTCACCTGATGTTAAGCGACACGGCCGCCCATAACACTTACAGTGTCACTCGGAACTTTAAAATAATAAAGTTTCGTGTGACACTGCACTGCGCACGTCATCCTGAGACATCACACAGTTTAGTAACCAGATCACTACACTGTGTAATCAGGTCATAGTCTCATTTGCCCAGTAATTTCACTAGCTACAATGCCCTTCAAACCGGAACACAGTAGTGCTTGCACACTATTGCTTGGCGGCAGAATAACTGATGGCAAAGCAGTGGTACCTATCTAGACGAACTTTGCAGAAAAGTCCTACCACCTAGTAATAGAAGAACTTGTCAATTTTTTTTGTCAATCCATGATGTACCTATTTCTGTCTTTAGCATATCAAGTCAGATACTGCTATCACTCAACCACTTTGAGTCATCTCAACTCTATAGGTATTGCATAATTGATTTTATCTCACAGAAAGTAACCTAAATTGATAAGCAAAACTAAGATGGTAGGTATTATTGGATTTTATATTGTATACTAGGTATGTACAATTTAGGTACACACAAAGACACAATATTGTTATAGCAGGGGTGGCCAAACTTTTGGATTATGCGGGCTTTATATTTCAAAAAGCTCAGCGGTCTACGGATCCCCCATTGCGGTACTGTTTCTGAAATATAAGTAGGAGTACTTTTGCTTACCTGTTTGTCTGTCCCTTCGAATAAGCATCACTCAAAGGCGGAGCCAGAATTTTATTTTGTAGGAGAATACTGACAAGATTCGGAGGTAGTTTATACTTCGGTATATTTGCGAGCAGCGCTCAATCAGAAAAACATTCACAGGCTGATATTGTAATAGGTATTATCAAAGCGTGAGAGGAGGGAGCGCGAAAATTCAGAGCTTTTGGACTGTTTAAATGAACGTTACAGTAACGTAAATTAAAGTAACAAGAGAAACGTAAATTAATCATAAAAGCGCGAGTAAAGCGAGCGCGAAAATTTTTGAAAACTGTTCGGCAGATTTCAGAAAAATAAGTTCATAATGGGTAGTCATTTATCTCAATCAGAAAACAAGCAAAGACTGTAAAACATCAGCGCGAGCGCAGCTAGCGCGAAAGATCAAAGCGTTTGGGCTGTAGAAAGGAACACCACTGTAACAGAAGGAGTAACCAATAAGAACAGCGCGAGCAAAGCGAGCGCGATAAATAAGTTTGGAATGGGTAGTAATTTTGCCTTTATACAAAAACAAACGAGCAACGGTACCGCGCAAAATTGCGTGTTTGACTCGAATGTATGGAATTCCAGTTTTGCCTTGCGGGTAACCACAAATGCCTCCGCGATCGACCGGTCGACCGCGGTCGACGCTTTAGCCACCCCTGTGTTATAGTAACAAAATTACCATTATAATCAATGCTACGGATCAGTTTTCTATTCTGAAAGAAAAAGAAAGAAAGAAAATACATTTGTTCGTGACAGTAACACATTATAATAGTTTTTTATGCTACTATATTTACAATAAGTTAATTTCAATATTTTAAGTACACCCAAGTTGGGCACCCAAGATACAGGCTTAGCCTAGTTTGGGGCCCTTTGTAATTCATATCGTATTACAGTAGCAGTCAATCTTTTAATTGATATTCTATGTACATTTAATTATGATTCTTTGTAATGTAAATGTTTCTGGAAATAAATTTTTCTTATTCTTTTTCTTATTCTTCTTAATATTTTAAGTACCTAATCTCATTTTGACTTGTAGAAGTGCTAAACAATAAATCTTTTTGACCTTTTAGAACCCTATAAGCATTAAATAACCATACCCTACTACCCCCTCTAACCCTTACTAAACCATGGATGACATTGACAACAAGCTACATACATGTCTAGCATGAAAGTGGACCTAGATTAAATAAGTAAATCAAAGCCATCCAATGGCCTTCTGCAGAATTAATAAAATAAATAAATATGTGTGGACATTTCACACAGCGCCATCTAGCCCCAAACTAAGCAAAGCTTGTACTATGGGAACCAGATAACTGATACAATACTTATATACTTTTTTATTTGTAAATACCTACATAGAATACAATATAATACCCAGACACAGAACAAACATCAATGTTCATCACGCAAATGTTTGTCCTGGGTAGAAATCGAACCCACAGCCCTCAGTTCAGAAGGCGGGGCTACTACCAACTGAGCTATTGGGCCCGGGCAGAATAAGTATATTGTAGGAGTAAGAACCTGAGACATGGTTTTCCTAGTCCTGAGTGACTGATGCAATGTAGGTACAACTCAACCACTATGCCTTGATACTTAATATTTGGAGGGTGTCTTTCTGGTATGGCATAGTGGTCTAATCTAATTCTAACTGGGGACAGCGAGGCTTGCACTGACATCCCCCATAGGGTGTATTGTGCATTCCCCCTGCCTGCCCGACTCCTTTATGTAGCCGAGCACAGCCTTGGGCAGTGGTGTTATATGAAATTGTTTTAGAAAATTTAACCCTTAAAGCAGTCAACTGGTGTGTTATAGATTTTATAAAGAAATGCAGGTGAAGCCACAGACTGCAGTTATAGAGTAAATCTTTAGTAACTGAGTTGTATGGATTAGTTTATCTTTGAATATAAATTTTATTGATATATTAACTCGTTGTATACCATTAATTTGCATGAAAATAGACAAATAATTGTAAAAAGTGTACAGCTGTTATACAAATCAGATTCCTTGATTGACTATGTATAAGTCATTTTAGCATAATTATAAGCTGTTGCTATAAGGCCGCAGGGTTCAGATAGTTTCAACCTGTTTACTCCGGGGCTACCCGACCAAACCAAATAAAAAAGCTTGTATATCATGGTATCCCCAGGCCCCTTCATAGACATCAGGATTTAAGAAAGATGATGTAGGACCTAATTAAATACATAGGAAATGAAACTTATGATTTCATTATTGTGAAATTGTGTTATAGAATGGTGGTAGGTACTTATGTTTTTACCAGTACAGTATATAAAGTAGGTAAGTTTAGAAAGTTATGACAAAACTGCGTAACAGTTAATGCTGTGGTTACCTTAGTTCCAGTTATACTACAGAAATTATACGAAAGCTAAAAGAGTAGATCTAAGACACCGTAAAGTAGCCGAAAACGCGGTTGTGTAAACGTATGTACTTTCTAAGCAATATTCAAAAGTTAGACACCGGAGTGTAATATACATTCAATTTAACACAATCACGGACCCGCACGATGATAGTAAGTGCCCGCTAATCCGATCAATTCGAATAAATCTGCATTTAAATCGTCGATAACAACTTATCAAGACACTTCGTTACTACACATTGTAATCCGAGTATTGGCTCAATTACTCACTGATAAAATCCGGCGCGGTGTCAGGAAAGATCTGAGCGGCACAAATTAACACTGATAATGCACACCAATAGATAATTTTCAGTCAATAAATACGACCACTCCACAAACCGATGTCACAGGAATGACGTTTATACGGAACGGAAGCCATTTTAATTACGTTCGAAAACGTACGAGATCGATTTATATGGGTGGATTCCAGTAGCTGCGAAGAATGCCAAGAATGAAAAAAACTCCCACTGTCAAAGACTCCCACAGTGATCAGTGATTCATCATCATTACTGATATAACATGGTGGAACAACTTTTGTGGGGGTCTTTGAAGAAAATCCGACAATGGCGGTTGTGAATTTTGAATTTATTTTCAAAACTAGTGTATCCTAGGGCAGCGCCGCCACCACCGCAGGCAGCCCGGACGAGAGCCGACATGGGACAGGTTAGTCCTCCCCGTTATATCTTGGCCTTGGGGCCACCAGACCATGCCAGAAACGCATTTCTCGAGTTTCTTGCCATCACGAGAGCGACTAAGGTAGTCAATCTCAGGAACTGCGAAAACATCTTGCAGTCCTTTAGGCAGGGAAACGAAGGCCTCTTAAAGGTGAGGTTCGAGGAGGCCGATGCAGCCATATATAATAACGACACCTCCCTCGTGATCAAGGGAACGATGGAGGGTCAATATATGGCAGCATATTGTTCTGGAAGTGGTTTTGTGGCTCTAGATGAGAGCGAAACGGAGCGGACCGGAAAGCCGAAGTACGAGGCACCACCGAACGACACCTTCGTGGTTACTGCCAGGTGTACCAAGATAATGTTAGATGATAGAATCCTAGAAATGGCTAAAACTATTGACAGGAGCCCTGAAGTCGATGCAAAGTCTTGGGAAAATTGGGAGGTACCTAAGATTCGATGGGTCAACGGGGTTCCTGGGTGTACAATCGCCCAAAGCTGGTGGCCACCATCAACCAGGAGTTGTTGTGCACACATAGGAATCCCATGGATGTCGCTTACGCGCTGAGAGAAATATACTCAGGTATATATTCCTCGGTCCCACGTGTCAAGTCCCTGGAGCAGAGAAGGTACACAGGTGCGCAAATATCCAGCACCCTCCCCAACACCCTATTCCTAGTACACACTCAGGAAGAAAAGGAGACCCTATCCAACAAGGGTTATGGCGGAGGCACGGGGTCGCGCATCCTCACCATCCATGAAGCACAGGGACTGACATACGAGTCGGTCATCGTCATCAAGACTAAGGGCAAGATGAGACTGCACGAGAGCGTTCCGCACGCGGTAGTTGCAGTCTCGCGGCACACCGGGACTTTTGTTTACTACGCCGACGATGAGGAAGACGCCATAAGCCGCTTCGTGCAGCGTGCAATGGCTGCATCACCGAGGGCCATCCGCGAGTACAACTTGCAGATGGCCATCAAAGATTGGAACGTGGCGGTAACAGAAGTCCTGGTTCAGGAGGAGAAGGCGGAAGACATGTACGGGCGGGATCATTGACGGACTCAAAAGAGCCTGTCAATTATCCCGCTCTTATGAACAAAATAGTAGTAGAATGTTAATGATTATTGTGTATCTTGAATTTTAATGTGTAATAAGGGTGGATTATTATCCGTTAAGTGTTCGTTAATGTGCACGAGTGTTGGCAAATAGTTTCAAGAGCATAAAACCATGCATTTTAATTTTTGCTTCAACGGCTTTTTTAGAAGCCTTCAGTAAAACTTCCACCATTTTTCTGTTGGCGTTTTGATTGACAAAATATGACTTTGACTTGACATAACCGTACAAATTTTACTCACTTGACATTGGCAGAATTATTGCAAAAAAGCGATAGAAAGTCATTAAAGAAGAAGAATAAAAACTTTTGTGATTGAAATTAACGCTAATTCAGGTTTATGGCGGGAAAGTTCACGCCGTTGCACTGTATTATTTTTCAAAACCGGTGCTCTTCCCAGTGCTAATGTTTAAAATCAGTGGCGTTTTATGCATTAAGTGCTGAATTACGAGCATGAGTGTGGGCAAGTGATATAATGTGGTGAAAGGTAGTTTTTCGTGTTGCTTCCAAAATTCCGTAAAGCTTCTATAGGTCTACAAGAATCTCATGAAACAACATTAAAAAAAAGATAATGGATATTCATACGGCAATACCAAATTGTCACCTTTCAATTGAAATTGACAATGGAGAACACAAATGGGTCAAAATATCATTATAAAATACATCTTAAATCAAAGCGTAGATCATGTACATTACATTGGTTTTTATTTCCCTTCAATACATGCAGTATTTCCAAAGTTATAACGACGAGAAGTTTAAGCCCTTTTTTGGATTCCCGAGATTACGCCGCGCTCATGAAGACGTCACGCCCGCGCTCGGTCCGGTCACCCGGTGCGATGAGCCTACTAAATTTTGATCGTCTTCTTTTCCTATTACCTATAGTGTGCTTGTGTTTCAAATTGTGGTATTTGTTCAAAATTAAAGCTAGCTGAGTGTGTGTGTTTCATTTAGTACCTATTTTTTTTTATGTAATATGTGGCAAACCACACATGGGAATATCAGACGGCGATAAAAAATGCTAGGTAGGTACACCTGATCAACGTCTCGAGGTTGTCGATGATTATTTTATGTGTATTTATTACATAATATAATAAGAAAATGACACTACTTACTTACCCATATACAGTAGGTAAGACAAAGTAGGTATTTACGTAGTTATCAGTTTTTTAAGTAGGCACCTTATTATTATATTTTTTTAGTAAACCAGATATTTTTGATTAATTATATCCAATGTCCGCTTTAGCTTGTTGCGTCAGTCGTTGTCGGTGGTCATCTTCAAAAAGGTCAGACGCCACGACATCCCCACCTCCAGTATTAGGGTCCTGGCCTAATACTTAAGATTGGGAGCTGCCGTCCAGTCTATACAGCTTCGTCACGTCTGTGTGTCGCTCCAGTCCATGTCATGGTCCAGCCCTATCGTCCGCACTCGGTCATGTCCGTGTCGTCCCGGGTAGGTACATACTTGAGTGACCATCCCTCGCAACGACAAGTTCCAAGGCATTTAGCTGTCGGGTATGATCATCCAAGTCTCCTGTCATGAGTGGCCGTGTCTGTCTAAACCATTTGTCAGGTTGCGTCGCGTCTAAGTCCGTAAGTGGTCGTGAACCCACCTCCGTCACAACAAGTCTGTTGCTAGCGCTGTCAATCGCGCCAGTTGCGGCGAAGTAGATTATAGTCGGTGCGAAAGTCGAATGAAGTCAAACGGATAAGCTTCATTGAATTCAGTCGCTGCCAGTTGGCATCAGTGGTAAGTCGTCAGCAGCATCAGAAAGTATAGATCAATGGTCGATCAGGAAAATGTCTCAGTCATCATATTCAGCAAAGTTTTGTCAGTTGGAAACATGTAGGTATGTCTTTTATAAAATAAAATATATAAAAACCTTTCTTCTTCTAGTCTCGTAATTAATTTAAATTAATTAAAACCAGTCTGTTCCTAAGTGAACCTAGCAAGCGATTGTCTTTTTCCTTAATCTTCGAGATCTATCGTCGTCATCCGAGAAAAGTATCTGTCAACAAAGTCTTCGTGACGACGTCCATCGACTGTGCACGAGCACAAACGAGCAATGACGAATCAGTCCGAACATCGGGTGAAATGTTCCTTGCCAAGCTGTCAAATCTTTAACGTACTATGCTGTAACTGTCTGGAAGCACCGGACTGTCCTTGCGCCACAGAAGATCAGTTTCTGACTTGTCAGTCTTGTCGGTCTTGTCACTTACCATTTTAATAATCATGATATCGTTCACGTCGTCTCGAGAGCATGGAGAGTCAAAATACGGATTCGAAGTCTCTGTCAAAAACGTCTTATTCATGGTGTCATTTAATCCTTTACAACAAACTTCTCTAATCTCAGTCGGGATATCGGATGAAATCTTACCATGAATCACGTTACCAAGTCGAGTAATGGATACTGTAAGGGTCTATCTAGGTCCGTCAATCACCTGTCATGTCACTATGAGGTCAATATTGTCATGTCCGATTAACAGTCTTAGTCTTTCATTTGTCGTCATTTCACCATTTATATATTCAATCAAATTTTCATATTTACAAAGTTTTTTAAGACTACATTTATATACAGGCAAGCACAGATTATTTCATGATTATTTGATGCCATGGCGGCCACTACATTTTGTACGCTGGTAGCAAACTCGATGAAATGGTTGACGTCGTCGTGTCCCACCTCCTTCATTGCTCTGATTTTATTCAGCATCATCTCTATAATTAAGTCTGGTCGACCGAAGCAAAGTTTGAGCGTGTCTATTATTTTATTGAAATTTGTCGCACTCGCCAATAATGCCGAAACAGAGTCTCGTGCTTTCCCTCTCAAACACTTGACAAGTCAAGCGATATTCTCTTCCTCCGTATATTTACATAATCGTGTCGTATTTACAAAAGTCGAATAAAACAAAGGCCAATCTTCTGGGTCTCCAAAGAATAAAGGCAGGTCTTTTTCTGATGCTTGTTGAGCTAAAAATATCGACAAGTCACTATGTCTTGTAGCATTTTCAAATTTATTTACATACATATTACAGTCGGCGGTGAGGGCTGCGCTCCGGCTTCTGTCCTCCGGCACTTTCCTCAATGTCATCGTCGTTTTGAGGGCCGCACCGCATTTCAAGTTGTCGAGAGCATCTTCCTCTATCTTTATCTTGGTGTTGACAAGGCCGTTTTTAATCTCTGCTATTCTCATTTCGGCTCTACGTTCCGCGGCCTCGATTTTTAGCGCGATGATCCTCTCCCGTCGCATGGAAGATGTCGTACTCGCCACCGAGGATCTGGATGGAGCTGGGGAGGGCGCTTTATCGCCAGGCGAACGACAAACACGTCACGTTATTCATTTACATAAAAAAATATTTAATACTTTTCACATAATAAAAGGTTTATTAAAACTCACTTTTACTAAATACCACTGCAGTTTGATCCAATGAAAAACATGTCTTTCAGAAAAACATGACAGATAAAGTTGCGAACCTTTAATTCCCAAGACGGCCGGAAGTGAAAAAAGTATCAAGAAATATTAATCCATTCATATCCGGTGCTGCCTACACCTATATCTTATATTCCCTATTTTTCATCAGATTCTGGTAGACCTATAGCAAAGTTGCCACCACTGGAGCATGACTTAGACTGGACTTTGACTACTTGACTTATGACTAAGACTTGACTTAACATGAAATAATTATAACACTATGAAAAATTACAATACTTGACACTGGCTAAATACACTATGTGTGGAGTTAATAAAAATACTATACTATACTATGTGTGGTATAAAAACGCTAATACAGCCCTAGCGGAACCCACTCATAAATAATACTGTCATTTTATTTCTCATTCCCTGTGACAGTGACAAACGTGTAATTCAATTTTTTTTTAGTTTTTCACTGATGATATTATTTTCCAAAAATCCAATATTCCATTTTTTCACATTTACAAACAAAAAACAACACTGGAAAACAAAAGGCTTTACGTGATGCGTGTTACTTTATGTTTTCATTACAACAGTATTCTTCATTCATTCAAATTATCATGTAAATAACTCATACGGCTGGACCAGTCTGAGGGAGACCAATATTATATTTTTTTGTATATGTTCGAGTAGGTCTGTCTCTGGATACTGGATAGTTTAGATAACACGTAAAGTAGCCGGGGTGGATGGATCACCAGCTAGTCATAAGAAATATAAAATGTCCGCGACCAACAACAGCATTCACGACTCACCAAAAGATGATCCAGCAAGCTTCCAGGGTCTTTGTCGACTGTGTATGCGCAAAAAGATGTATTTAAAATGTGTATTTAGCGCCGAGCCCGAGGTCATCAATATTGTTGAAGAAATACATTATTGTACTGGAATACTTGTAAGTATATGGCTGCAATGAACCTTAGTAGGGCATGTCCACTTATCAGCTTCAGGCTCTTGATGATGATGATGATGATGATGATACCTTATCATATAAGCTTACTTTTGGACACAATAATAATGTGTGTGTTGTTAATATTTCAGATAACGAAAGGGGATGGACTTCCCACAGCATTATGTGATTCTTGCCGTGTTAATTTAAAAATAGCATATCAGTTTAAAACTTTATGTCTGCGCTCGGATACTAAATTCCGACAAGTTCTAGAAGAAAAGGTTGTGAAAAATAAAATAAAAGAAGAGGTAAGTGTAAAAAGCAAAATATACAAACGGGACCAACCATCAACTGAAATGTCCACACATATTTACATGTTTATCTTTTGATAGTGGATTTGTGGCTGAGTACAATTTTCTTGTAATTAAAATATATTTTTAGGTGATCGACTTGGATGATGATGATGATGACTTTAATTATGAATATGTGACTGAGTTTGGTAATCATGAGGATAGTTCTGACCAAGATATTACTGTTGACAATGAGATGTAAGTATTTTTTATCCTTCTTACTCATATACACTTAAAAATACGTTTTTTTTTTGTTAACATCAACCGCTACCTTGTTTTTCTTTGCATCCAGGTTGACTGGTAGATAATGCTTTATAGCATTAAGTCCTCCTTGTACACTGTTTTGTGCTAAATTATAAATAAATAAATAAATAATAAATAAAAAGCCAAAGGCATGATGACTACTTTTAAAAACGAACAAGTAATTATTATTTTCATAAAGAAGTTAAAAATGAATTCAATAATTGAAAAAATAAGTAAAATCGGCAAATAAATCATGCAGTAACAAGCTTTTAAAGTTTCTGTCGAGGGCATCACCTGTCCCTTTCTCGCAAAACAGGGCTTCCCCATAGTTACTATGAAAATACGTGATTGTGACGTCACGTCATAGTAGTTGTGATGGACCAAACACTCACGTCACTGCATGTTTGAGCTGTCTCTTTCTATTCCTATATTTTAAAATTCTTGTAACTTTTTCATTTGTTTGAGATATTTAATTTTTGTGACCACAACTGTTAATTTTTGAGGAATATTATTAATAATGCAATAAATAAGTAGTTATCTAGTCTATTCAATATATTTTCAGTAAATCCAAACCCAAAACTAACCTGACCAAAACCAAGTCAAAAATGAGAGGCAATGTATCAAAGAGCAAGCTCGATTCAACAGCTGCTATGTTTAAAAGGTTGCTCGGACTGCAGTACTGCAAGACATGCAATCAGAAATTTAGTAGTACGGAGCTTGCGATGGAACACAAATGTGTGAAACGTCAAACGGAATGGATTTGCGAGGTGTGTACAATAAAAGATAATATCATAACATTTTTTCTATATTATAATTATAATAAATGTATAAGCATAATAAATCCTAGATGTAGATAAAATAACCGGTCAAGTGCGAGTCGGTATTGTACTCGAAGTGTTCCATACCATGATCTATATAATCGGCCAAGTATTGTATTCTATGTACGTATTTACAAACAAAAAAGTATCTAAGTATTGTATCAGTTATCTGGTACCCATAGTACAAGCTTTGCTTAGTTTGGGGCTAGATGGCGCTGTGTGAAATGTGTCGGACCCGCGCACGAAGGGTTCCGTACCAAAACGAACAAAAAAACACATTTGTTGTATGGGATCCCCCTTAAATATTTATTTTATTCTGTTTTTAGTATTTGTTGTTATAGCGGCAACAGAAATACATCATCTGTGAAAATTTCAACTGTCTAACTATCACGGTACATGAGATACAGCCTGACAGACAGACAGACGGACAGCGGAGCCTTAGTAATAGGGTTCACTTTACCCTTTGGGTAGTACGGTATGGAAGCCTAAAAATACAAGCATTTTGGGAACCTCTTTTCTTTGAAGTTGGTTAATTTTAATAAGTACATAACGTGTAAATTTAAATTTGTAGATCTGTGGTAAACTATACAAACACAAGCCTTCTCACTACTCACACATAAGGTCTCACTTCCCGCCACAGTACCAGTGCACATACTGCGATTACAAGGCAGGCAATAAATCCGACTTGGACAAACATACTAGGATACATACTGGTAAGTGCAAAATACTAAAAAAACTCCTTTTTGATCATCAGAAAGCGGAAGAGACCCTGAGACATGATACAAGTGTTATCTAATGTACATATTATTGTTCGCTATATCTATTACTAATTGTTACGCTAGCTAAATATTTTTTAGCTTATGGTATTTTATTCTCTCTCTCTCTCACACACACACACACATAAGCACGCGTGCAATAAGACTCAATATGTGTAATCTATGTGCTATTTTTTCGCTTGTACTTACAAATGTTGTTGATCTAAATTATCCATTTCCTCTTTATTTACTCGTTTTAATTAAGTACTTATTTGTGTCTAATGCCTATTTGTTTTATCTTTTATTGTTCGTTGTTTAACAAAGTTTATTATAATTAATTGCTGAGCATAGGATTATTTAGATTATTCTCAGTTTGGGTACCTAATTGTAAACCGTGCCGTGACGACACCGAAACGGCCCCAACGGAAGACCAGCGCTGGTTGTATGACCAGCAATATGCTGAGTTGGGACCGATTCGTGGCAACGGGCAAACAACACTTTTTCTTTGTATTATTGTTAATTTTTGCGATTGTTATTGTTTTTTGTGTGCCTTTTTTTCATGAATAAACGTTTATTCTATTCTATTCTATTCTAAAATATATTGACGGGCCCGATAGCTCAGTTGGTAGTATCCCTGCCTTCTGAACTGAGGGCTGTGGGTTCGATTCCTACCCAGGACAAACTTTTGTGTGATGAACATAGATGTTTGTTCTGCCGTCTTATCTACAAAAACGTGCAAAAATATCACGTTTGTTATATGGGAGCCTCTAATATTTATATTATTGTTTTTTAGTATTTAATTTTATAGCGGGAACAGAAATACATCGTCTGTGAATTTCAATTGTCTAACTATCACTGTCGATGAGATACAGCCTAGTGACCATTGACTATAAATCCAGTTGACCTATTATACAACTTCCTCTCATACGAAAATTAGTGGTGTATTTCAACAGCTAATCCTATGAGAGGAAACGGGACACCCAATGAAATGTGAAATGAAATGACGCGGTTGAAATACACCACTGATTTTCGTATGAGGGGAAGTTGTGGTTGGACATTTATAGTCAATGGTTTTTCCCCTTTCGGTACGGAACCCTAAACATTTAAGAAGGGTTCATTCTCTTTCCAGGGTACAAGAAGTTCGTTTGTGAATATTGCACTTGTGCGTTTTATTCCTCGTCGAATTTGCGCCGCCATATTAGGATTCATCATGGCGATGGGGAACCCAAGCCCCATAGATGTTCACGATGTGATCTCTCCTTCGTCACTGTAGCCAAGTTGAGACGCCATCTTGACTCGCATGACAATATAAAAAGGTAAATAAAGTTTTTTTTTCTTCTTATATTTTGGCTCCACACATAGTGTATTTAGCCAGTGTCAAGTATTGTAATTTTTCATAGTGATGAATATTTCACGTTAAGTGAAGTCTTAGTCATAATCATAGTCCAGTCTAAGTCATGCTCCCGTAAACTGGTGGCAACTTTACTAGAAGCTTCTATGGAGTTTTGGAAGCAACACGAAAAACCACGTTTCACCACATTACATCACTTGCCCTCACTCATGCTCGTAATTCAGCACTTAATGCGTAAAACGCCACCAATTTCAAACATTAACACCGGCAAAATTACAAGTTTTGAGATATAATACAATGCCACGACGCGAACTTTCCCGCGTTCCCGCCAAAAGTCTGGAAATATATTGTTTATATTTGTACCTAAGATATATTTTTTAATTAGACGGAGTAAACTCTCAGATCCCAATGTCACTTGTCGAAATAATGCTGCCAGCTTCTAAATCGTAGTGATGGATCTGGATCAGCTCTTCATAGTTCAAAGGGGTCTTTGAAGAAAATCCGACAATGGCGGTTGCGAATTTTGAATTTATTTTCCAAAACTAGTGTATCTTGAACTTTAATGTATAATAAGGGTGGATTATTATCCGTAAAGTGTTCGTGAACGTGCACGAGTGTTGGCAAAGGGTTTCAAGATCATAAAACCATGCATTTTCGTTTTTGCTTCAACGGCCTTTTTTAGAGCCTTCAGTAAAATTTCCACCATTTTACTGTTGGCGTTATGACTGACAAAATATGACTTTGGCTTGACATGACCGTAAAAATTTTACTCCCTTGACATTGGCAGAATTATTGCAAAAAAGCGATAGAAAGCCATTAAAGAAGAAGAAGAAGTATAGCTCAAAGGATCGGCACTATATTAAAAAATATTAAATAAATAAAAATAGCTAGAAAACGTTCATTTATATGTGAATTTATTCACTAAGAAGACCATCCTGGTATTTATAAATGTTATCGGCGTCGCTCTGCTCTACACACGTATATTAGAAACAATAGGCCTAATTTCAAAGACTTTAGTAGACAGTTTTAAAAATGCTAAAAATATATCCGTCTTTACATTGCCGTCTATTTGACAAGGACAGCAACAGTTTTAGAAGCTTTAGATCTGTCAACTAAAGCCTTTAAAATTGGCCCCAATATACTGTTATTCTCGACAGTTTTAATATTAAAATATTGTTTTTACAGGAAAACAATTAGTTTTAATAGCAAATTATGTAGTAATTACGATTTTAAGAAGTGGTTGGAAAAATACAAAATCATAAATTAGATCTTTAAACTGAATGGTTCAGTGAACTAATCACACTTACCACATCACTATTTAGTTTACATGAGAAAGTGGTAACATCGGTAATGTCAGTTTACTCCGTCTAACTAGAGAATAGGGTATATATAGTAGGTATAGGTCTACCAGAATCTCATGAAACTAAATTTAAAAAAAGTAAATGGATTTTCATACCGCAATACCAAATTGTCACCCTTCAAATGAAAAAATATCTTAATAGCACGTAATCCGGCTTACTTTACGTAAAAATTACGTCGATTAACTCGACCGGTGTTCGGGCAATAAAGATGCCCATCCTCACGGAGTAGGCGCGGCGCCGATGGCAGCTCTGCGATGACTGCGGACTAGACATGTGTAAGTAATGCAAGTGATATTACAAATGTCATATAACTCGGCGCGTACTGTTATATCACACCATCACTCGAGGGAATGAAGCATGACACATGGCAACATGACTCTGGTGCAATGTATCTCTCTAGTCTGTGATACGTTATGGATTCCGAGCGGGCGGGGCGCCCCGATTTGCAGCTAATATCACGCGTAATGTTTCATCGCGCGCCATGCTTAAACATTACACGTGAAGTTAGCTACAGAACAGTCATGTTAGGCCCAGTACTTCCCCACTGCTCAACTAAATTGCTCAACCAGTTGAGCAGTTGAGCAGTAGGACATAGTTTGTATTACCGACCATTTTATGCCCTATAGCTCAACTGTATTTTGCTCAACTAAGTTGATCAGTAGGTCATCCTGTTATAAAATTGTGCTCCTTCCCCACTGCTCAACCAAATTGCTCAACTGCATCAAGTTGAGCAGTGGGTAATACCGATGGCTCAACTGGTAATTCTCAGCAGTGGAGGATAATAGGGTTAGGGTCATATCGTCTGGGTTGTAAAACGTCTGTGTCCAAAATATCGTAGTCGCAGAATCACTATGTAGCCAAAATGTCTAATTTGTGAAATGACATGCCATTGACAGATGTCACTTTTGACAGGTGTCATTTTTGATAGATGTCGCTTTTGACAGATGTAATTTTTTAGTTTTAATTTTTTTTTGACAGATTTCATTTTGATAGATGTCAGTTTTGACCGGTGTCATTTTTGATAGATGTCACTTTTGACAGCAGATGTCATTTCAGACAATTTTTTAAATTTGATTTTTTTTACATATGTCGTATTTTTGACACGTTTCATTATTTAAAAACTTGAATCAACCAAACCACGTCAGGAAAACAATTTCTTTATATTTCATATCTCTTAGAAATTCTATGGTTGAAGTGCTTCCGTTAATTACTTTTATTAATTACGCAAAGCATCTTTAAAAAAATGTCTGTTTTTCTGTATCCATATGAAATAAAACTACAAATCTCATAATTACTTATTTACCGTCATTAATATGAATCTCGAATGATCGATGATTTCCATCTCGTTGTCCTCGCTTGGTGCTTAACCGTAATAGATAAATTAGTACGGTCGCTAATATACTACTATTAAGAGATATATATTTCACAATTGAATATATAACTGCACATTACTGCACATAAATACTAAGTACCTATCTAGTTATTTTTCACTTACACGAAGTGGTTGGAGTCGAATCTTCACCATCCATTTGCATATATTTAATTTTATAACAGTTTGCGGAAATGAAAAAATTGATGCACGAGTATAATATTTACTTATTTACCCAACAATGAAATTCTTATTACATCAATAAACATAACTTTTACAATAAGTGACAATAATAATGTCAATTACAAAAAAGGGTTTAAAAGGTCTCAATAGATTATAAGCAGCCAGTGCCGCAAGAGCAGTTGAGCAGTAGGCTATAAATTCGATTTTATAACAGGATGACCTACTGATCAACTAAGTTGAGCAAAACCAGTTGAGCTATAGGGCGTAAAATGTTTGGTAATAAACTATGTCCTATTACTCAACTGCTTAACTAATTGAGCAGTGGGTAAAAATTTTAGTTGAGCAGTGGGTATTACCCACTGCTCAACTATGATAGTTGGGCAGTTACCAGTTGAGCTGTCGGTATTACCCACTGCTCAACTTGATGCAGTTGAGCAATTTAGTTGAGCAGTGGGGAAGTAGTGGTTAGGCCGTATTCCGATTCACGCTAATGTTACGTTCCGTTACGTATAATTACATAGAATGGGAAGTTTGGGTAGTTTATGAGGGCCATAAATTCATAGATGCAACAAAGTTATCAATTATATTTATCTTTTGAGATTTGAGATTTTTAAATATGAGTAATAAAGTTTAGTCGCATAAAATAATAGGTAGGTAATACATTACATTAAGTAAATATGATTTTATATTATGAGTTTAATTATTCCGTAAATCTCCTGTGAAGGGAATTTTTGTTCGGAAATATTATTTCAGTTATTTTTTTGTTATTCAGTTTACACATGTTTACAAGTGATAAAATGAATAAAGTAATGCAATATGTTAGTATCCCTTATTACAGTTATTACCCGACATAACAACCATCACTGACATCACTGTCATGTTTGAAGTTATGTTATATTACGAAGTTATATGACTTCGCTAGGTAATGCCATGTAACATGGCATTACATTCTACTGTACTGTTTCGCGCATGTCTACTGCGGACCAAGGCCCGCGCCGCCCGCTGCGAGAGCGGTGCGGGGGACGCAGATTGCTCTGAAGTTGGAACGATGCACCCGCGTATGTCAATGTCATTGTCACTGTCCGAAACGTCGGACTACGTGCTATTATGAGTTCTACTTACGAAAAAATATCTGTTTAAATCTTCGCCATCTCATCGTCATCTGATAATCTTAAAAATGCAAGTGAAGTTCGATCCGAAATAATTTTCGTGTTCGGAATGAAATGAAGTTGAAGGAGCTGAAGGTCACAATAAAAACTGTGCCTATAGGTAGGCTCAGTAACGTGCGCAATGCCACACCATAATCATATTAATTTCGAGTTCCGAGTGATACGGCAATCTGTTTTTGAGCAGCTACCAGTGACGCTTACCACCAAGCTAACGACTAACTCGTCACATCATTCATTTACATAAAAATAGTAAATACTTTTTATCATAATGAAATGGTTATTAAAACTTACTTTTACTGAAAAACACTGCGTTTTGATCCCGTGAAGAACAAGACTCCCAAAAAAAAGATGACATTAAAGTTACGTTTAGTTGCCAAAACGGCCGGATGTGAAAAAAGTATCAAGACATACTAACCCATTAATATCCGGTACTGCCTACTGCAAATTTTGTCCTCCCTATTTTTCATCAGATTCTGGTATAGACCTATAATTAAGTTAGCTAAAACTTTAGGGTAAAACAATAAAGACCAAGGTTCTTCACCCGTTTAGAAAAGAAAAGTTGTCACACAGAAACAGAATCAAGCAAACGAAACTGTAAAAACGAAAATACTTTTATCATGTTATTTTAAGGTATATTACTATGGACAGACTTTTTGTAATAATCAAATGTCTCAATGCGCGGGCGAGATAGAGGATCCAGGAATATACGAGCTTTAACGAAAGAGATGGATTTGCTTTCGATGTACCGTTTCTCTTTATTTGTAATCTTAATTTGTTTGTTTTATTTGTAATAAACTTATCCTTATTCATAGATTTTTGATACATGAAAGCTACAGTAGGATTGAAAAATAACTTTCTTAAAATATTACGTCACAGTAAAACCACGAGGACGTGTATATCCTCGTGGTCCTACTAGTAGGACAAAATAGTAGGTCCACGAGGAAACAGCGGAAATAAATACAACTGAATTCAAAACCTCTTTGAAGTGACACTGCAACTGTTATGGGCGGCCGCGTCGCTTAACATTAAGTGAACGACTAGCTCGGCACGTCATTCATTCACATAAAAAAAACATGTTTACTAGGTGGTAGGACTTTACTGCAAAGTTCGTCTAGGTAGGTACCACCGCTCTGCCAGTTATTCTGCCGCCAAGCAGTAGTGTGCAAGCACTACTGTGTTCCGGTTTGAAAGGCATTGTAGCTAGTGATATGACTGGGCAAATGAGACTTTATGACCTGATCACACAGTGTAGTAATCTGATTACTATACTGTGTGAAGTCTCAGGATGACATGCGCAGTGCAGTGTCACGCGAAACTTTATTATTTTAAAGTTCCGAGTGACACTGCAACTGTTATGGGCAGCCGTGTTGCTTAACATCAGGTGAACGACTGGCTCGTCACGTCATTCATTCAAATATAAAAAAAAAAAAAATGTTCATAAATATTCATAAGAAATTAAAATATAAAGAAATAACTTGTTTTAGACACGAATGCGACGTTTGTCATACCCGATTCACGCGGCGTTGCTACTGGAAGAAACATCTTCAAAAACAGCACAGCATTATCGTGCCCTATTTACGTCCGGGACGTCAGAAGACCAACTACATAAAGGGAGAAGAAATCGGTGATAAAAAAACTGATAATTGTGCGTGAAATATGCTTTTTTAAGGTTAAAAGGTATCAGCTCCAATGTACATGGTGAATAAATAATAAACTTTTAAATTTAAAATAACCAAACAAGTGTGAATCGGACTCCCGCACGAATGGTTCCGTAACATTAACTATAAAAAGTAGCAAGATTCAGGTTTGTTATATGGGAGCCCCCTTAAATATTTATTTTATTCTGTTTTTTAGTATTTGTTGTTTAGGCAATAGAAATACATCATCTGTAAAAATTTCAACTGTCACTATCATGATTTACGAGTCAGACGGACAGCGGAGCTTTAGTAATAGGGTTCGCTTTACCCTTTGGTTACGGAACCCTAAAAAACGGGTTGAACCGACTTTGATCGCCTTAATTTTATATGTTATGTTTGCATAAGTACTTGAAATTGTTTAAAAATTATAATAATATGAAAATGAATATATAAAATATCATTGTTAAACTATGTACAATAATGTATGTAAATATACATATACCTAATTATATTATATTCACATAAAATAATTTCGAGTTTAAATATTTCAATTGTGGTAGTTACAGATTATAGTATAATATCGGGATGGATATACATATAAATAGAATATCTTAGGATTAGCAAGTTGAAATGGCAATGGGCAGGCCACATCGCTCGTAGAACTGACAACCGATGGGGGAGAAAGGTCCTCGAGTGGCGACCACGAACCGGAATACGCAGAGTACAAACTAGTGATGGATTAATTAGCATTCGCACTCATTTTTAACATGTTAAAACTCAATTAGCATTTCGCAAATTAAATGTAGTTGTGAACTTCTGTGAAATATGAAATTTAATTCCAATTAATTTAGTTCATTTTCAATTTAATTTTTAATATAAAGTTTCATTTCATTTTTCATACAATTTATCATTTCATTTTTATTTTCATTTCATTTCTCATTTCCATTTCATTTCATTTTAGCAAATGGCATAGCAATAGCAATTAGCATGCTAAGACTCGTGAATTAGCATGTTTATGAAATTTACGCAAAATCACATTAATTGCCATCGCTAGTACAAACTACTGAATGGATTCAAATGAAACTGCATCATTAGATTTCATACTACAAGGTAGGCTATAGGACACTAATCATCCCGAAATTCAGCATGGTTCCCGTGGGAGAGGGGATGAAAGTTAAAATGTGTACCTGTTTGTAATTCATAAACACGTAGACTGCTTTCATTAATTTTTTTTTGTTAGAAAGGACGTACTTTAATTATTGTCCCATAAATATTTCAAGGTCGTCGGCTTTGTAGTTCAGGGCCATCTTTCCGTATCGATTCCTTACTTCGAAACCACACGAATTCCTTGTCTTACGTAAGAAATCTGCAAAACTCTATTCTCTATGAAACGAAAATAAAACCGTGCGAAATGAATTTGGAATTGGCGCGATTTGAACTGTTAAAAATCACATGTTTTACAGAGATGCGTTCCGAAACATCAACCACATCAAAGCTACCACCACTTATGTCAAAATATTGTTGTCTTGTGTTTATATTTTATTCAAAATAAAAATAACTTTATGTAAAGTAAAGGTACTCCTTACGCTGTAACACGATTTGAACAAGACACGATAACGACGTGGTTTCGTATCGTGTGGAATCTGCGTTTCCATTGAGAATAACCGCCCTGAAATCACAGACATCCATCCAACCTTCTGTATTAGGTCCAAGGCCACTCCTATCCTGTACTTTGGGAAAGAGAGAAGGGAGGTGGGAAAAGATAAGCACCTGTCTCCATTCACAGTTTCATCCATTCATCCTTTTCCCTTATTTTTTCTTTGACGGGCCCAATAGCTCAGTTGGTAGGTAGCCCTGCGCTCTGAACTGAGGGCTGTGGGTTTGATTCCTACCCGGGACAAACATTTGTGTGATCAACATAGATGTTTGTTCTGTGTCTGGGTGTTATATTGTATTCTATGTATGTACTTACAAACAAAAAGTATCCAAGTATTGTAACAGTTATCTGGTTCCCATAGTATAAGCTATGCTTAGTTTGGGGCTAGATGGCGCTGCGTGAAATGTCCACACTTATTTATTATTATTATTATTTTTCCCTCTTCCTTCTCTATTCCTTTAGACTGAGATAATGAAGCCGGGGTGGGTCAGCTAGTAGGGAAATAAAACCAGTCAACCATATTTATGTCTTTATTAGTCGTTCCTCATGCAGCGATCTGAGCAGCGCTTGAGGCAGTCGGCGTCGTTCCGGCAATGCGCGCGGCAACTAGCTTGGCAACGCGTCACGGTGCGAACGTTCGATCGGCCCAGACGCTCGTCGAACATTACACTGCAGAAATATGTTTGATTAGTCAAAGAAATATATTATTATCTAGTGCAATTCTTATAATAATTAGATAAATAGGAAATTTAGGTATTTTTAGTATGATATTTTCCTAAACTTTTAGGCTGGTTCGCTTACCTAAGCTCAATTTAATTGACAGATCTGCAGGGTTACTCTTGACACTCGATTTCAATCGTAATTTGGGATTTGGAAAGAAAACGTGGCATTTGGTACTCTTGAATCCGATACTAGCGCACGATTGGAATCTTTGTACATGGAATTTTATGGAACTAAATGTAATCGACTCATTTCTACACCATCCGTATTTTGACCAAATTATTTAACATTGGAATTGGTGATTGATTCGGATCAGAATTTGAGTGAGATTGGGATTGAATTCAAGAGTAACCCTACTGTTTTGAGCTGCGCCTCTAATATCCATTCTGTAACTTTTTTGTAGCTTGGGGTTATCATACGCATAATTTTGTATGTTTTACTTTGATCCTGCTGGAGCGAATCGAGCGAAAAACAAAATGGTTTCACAATCGCTCACGCAGGTACCCTTTTTTGCGGATCACACCTTGTATTATCGTTATTGCTCGTTTTGCGCCACAATAATATAATAAGGATTGCTTTTGTTTCCCCTTGACCCTTACTGACTGATTTCATGGCGGACGTCGCACACACAGGACAGTATGAATGAAAATAGAAATTACATTTTCGCTCGCTCACCCATCTCAAAAAAGCGAAATTTTTCCTGCTTTTTCTCCTTACCTATCTATGAAGGGCACGGAGGTGCACGTGGCAGCGTCGCAGTGTAGCACAGGGGGCGCCACCGCCGCCATTAGCGACCCATCCTCGCCGACCACGTACGGTATATGATCGATGTAAACATTGTCGAACAAGCACATGCGCTTCATATACTCTTCAGAATGAGTGTGCATTGTTGGGGGCGTTCCTGAAGAGAAAATATAAATTGAAAAGCGGCCAGAGTTGGACTCGCCTCGGCTTCGAACGAGCCAACAAACACGTTTGTTGTATGCTTTGACTATAAACTAAAGCTGTATGGAAGCCCTATTAAATGTTTATTTTATTGTTTTTAGGTTTCCGTACCCAAATACAGACAGACGGACAGAGGAGATTTAGTAATAGCCCAGGTAATAGGTAACTACTATTTTAATATCTGTAGTAATAGGGTTCGCTTTACCTTTTGGGTAAGGAACCCTAAAATGAATATTTAGGATCTTTTACAGCATTATCGCCTGCTCAGCGTAATCTACAGATTAATTTGTGAAGGAAAAATTAGATTGTATTGGATGGATTTCGCGGGTTCAATCCCCGCTCGTGATTCTAATATTTCCTTTACAAATTAATCTGTGAACCCAAAAAAGGCCTTTAGAAACGGCAACGGTAGCAAATAAAAACAAATAGTAGATATTGCCATTGCTGAATTTGTCTTGTGCATGAAGAGAGCGAAATATTTGAATCATCATCATCATCATCATCAGCCCGTAGACGTCCACTGCTGAACATAGGCCTCCCCCAGAGAGCGCCACTTTGAGCGGCTGCTCGCCTCCCGCACCCATCGGCTCCCCGCGGCCTTCACCAGGTTGTCGGTCCACCTAGAGGGGGGTCTGCCTACGCTGCGCCTTACGGTTCGTGGTCGCCACTGGAGAACCTTTCTTCCCCATCGATTGTCAGTTCTGCGCGCGATGTGAGATATGATATGAGAGTGCTGATTTTAAATCCGAGCGAGCGAAAGATTCTAGTATTGAATCACGAACGTAGTGTAGTGAGTAGTGAATCCTGAGCGTAACATGGGTGTAGTAAAAGCTAAGGGAATGAGCAGCAGCAGTGTTCTCATCGGTACATTAAAATCTTTGCGATCACCAAGACGCCTGCCAAGCGCGGGGATTACTGCAAATCCTCCCTAAATGATAGCGTCCAAAGGGAGGAATATGTTGAGTAGTGAACGTCTTCCGGCTATGATGACGATATAGATAGATGCTGGATACTTACCAGCAGCAAAGTACCTCGTGTTACACATATGCTCCTGTATCAGATCTGAACGATTGTTGAACCAGCCAACCAGCCACTTTAGATCCTCAAACTTGGTGATCTCATCGTTGATCACCTTTCTCGTGAGACGGAGATATTCGACGTCTGCTTCTATTACGGACTCGTCTTTGTCTTCGCCGTAGCTGTGAGCGAAGCGGATTGTTTCAAAAATGATGTGATTGGGTTGAGCGAAGCGAGCAGAAAAATAATTTTTTTTTGGTGGCCTGTGACTTTGGAAAAGAGTGTTGTGGATAGCAATAGAATTTTGAATGAAACTATTCACCCGACACGTGTTGAATTATTTATCAGAGCGAAAAGGTTTGAAAAAGGCATACTTACTTCCGGTACTGCATTTTCAAAATGGCTTCTGACATATGGATCCTAAAAATAACCCCTGGTCTCAAATGAGCCTGGTACAGGTCCTTAGGCATCTCCACGAACCCTGATTCCCACTCCTGTGAAGTAAAAGATCACTTCGGTGAAACACTAAATACTTTCAATATTTTAGTTCGCTACGGAATCAAATCACCTCGGTGAACAAAATGGAATAGTTTAGCGTTTATGCTCACCTCGGTGCACACAGTGGAACAGTTGAGCATCCTCTGTTCATCTCGGAATCAATAATCATCTTAGGGAACAAAATGATATACCTGAGCGTCCGCTGTTCAACTCCGTAGGGGAATTGTTGATTGAGCGTTTGCAATCCCTTTTTTTTTTAATTTACCCATGTGTGTTTGTGTGTGTGGCTTAATGTGACCTTCCATAGACCTTCCCTTTCCTAAACCCTAAAGTTAAAGCATATTTTACCTTAATTGGTGGTTCATATGTGTCATAATTGGTTTTATCGTTCTTCTTCTTCTTACGTTTAACTTGTTGGCTTGACCAGTTGTCGGCGCGCCTGGCGTTGGGTAGTTCTGTTGGATTTGATCTTGATGTGTTTTTTGACTGTAAGTAACATAATATTGACAATTGAGCTAGCGTAAGCGTGTCCATGATAACAGTACAAGCACATAAGTAAGCTTTATAAAAAGCTTCAGTTATAACTGCGCGTTTACGAAGCGGGAGCGTTCAGCAGGCCTAGCACGAATATTTACGCGCGCGTAAGTGTAACGTTAACGGTAAACCGGTAAACGGTAAAACTCCCCTATTACGATTGCGTCTGCCGCTCAACTGTTGTCAAAGTTCATACAATTTTGACAGCAGCTGAGCGGCACACGCGCGTCAGCATCGCTGCTAGCTCAATCGTAATAGGGGGGCAGATCAAATGCCATACAACTGACTTACGTTAACGTTACACTTACGCGCGCGTAAATATTCGTGCTAGGCCCACAGAACGCAAAACTGCAGTTACCGCCCGGCAGACGCTCCCTTTTCGCTGACTGAACTAGACGCGTAAGTTTGGTGAAATCCTGAATGGTTCTTATTTTTTTGTTTTGAATGATTATTTATTGGTTTGGGTTTTTGGTGGTTTTTAGGGTTCCTTACCCAAAGGGAAAAGCGAACCCTATTATTACTATTATAAGGCTCCGCTGTCCGTCTGTCTGTCTGTTATGTCTGTCCGTCTGTCACTAGGCTGTATCCCATGACCCGTGATAGTTAGACAGTTGAAATTTTCACAGATGATGTATTTCAGTCGCCGCTATAACAACAAATACTAAAAAACAGAATAAAATAAATATTCAAGGGGGCTCCCATACAACAAACGTGATTTTTTGCTCGTTTTATAGATAATGGAACGGAACCCTTCGTGCGCATGCAAGACTCTCAACTCAATTGGCCGGCTATTTCTAAGACTCGCAGCATGGGTAACTCTGCAGGGAAATCTCTGATGGGAGATTTTTCATTCCCAACCACAGAATTCGCCCTATCACACCTAGAAAAGCATATTATGAAGTAGTGAGCCGTCGCTATAAATCCAATGAAAGGCGTTACGGCATCTTTCAAGGCACGCCACTATACAATATCTACCGAGGGTTTAAAATTTTGAACAAAATCACTCACCTCCATTTCGTCGGGGTGGCTTGTAGAGACCCGAGGTCTTCTACGTCTGTTTGTACGTCGTCTCTGTATCACAAAAACTTGTTGAAAACATAATATATATATAGGTAACCTTGAATTAGTATGTTATCCCGAAAGGACAATGTTTCTTCTACGACTTTACTAAATTAATAGTTTTTCATTGAAGAAATGCCATGTAAAGTTTACGTTCGAAGATAGCCTTAGAGCAGCTGGGTGGTTGAACTTCGTCCTTGACCGAGTGCACATAAATGAGTTTAACGACCTGTGTTTAGAAATGAATTTATAGTATCTTGTTAACACTCGTAGCGATCGCACGTTCAATTTTGCGAGTGGATTTATTTTTTACCATGGAAGTTTGGAAACGCCCAGTTTCAAGTAAGACTTTCACAACCCAGTCCCCCCATTTCGGGATAACATACCAATTCAAGGTCACCTGAATTTTTATTAATATAATAACTAACTACAAATTTACTAAAAACTAAATTAAATCTAAACTAAGTAGGTACGTATCTAAAACTAAAACTATCTAAACTTATAAAATACACTTATAAATAAAAAATATATTTGGTCACCTTGTATATTTGTAATCTGCCCTAAACCGAACAAGGCATTCATCACTGCCCGTGGTCTACCCTCATAGTTCACGGCTGTACGGAAGTACCTGAGGCTTCCTTCCACCTTATTTGTAGGGTGTACCAGGGGTTTTCTTTCTTTCCATAGTATCACAGTGATATTAACACATAATATTACAGGTATGACGGGTGATTCATTCCGTTTTAGACCAACGGCTAAGAAATTCGAACGACTCGATATCTACACTCTCCGCCTCTCATTCTAAATGTAGATGAAGGAGACGGATAGAAGTTTCGAATCGAAACGTTTTCGATGGATTGAGAATAGGTGTGCAGGTTTCTAAGCGAGCCTGCTAATTATACTGGGTGTAATTGAATTCATTAGCATCCTTTGAAACTAGATACCTACTCCTGATACCGGTCACGTGTGGACCAACATTTTTGAATTCTAACACATTGGTTTGGTAATAATAACAACTCCAAAAAATGGAATAACTTACTTTATCAAATGGTACAATACAAAATTTTATTAAAATAATTAATTACTGTTTTTAATTAGTACATACAAGGTATAAAAACATTTAAATGTATCAAAATCATCCGTGCCAACTGCGTTAGGCGCCGCGCCAATCTTCATAATTTTCAATAAAAAATATTTTATTACCACTCTTTACTCTTTAATAATCATCTATAAATGATGTACTATCATGGGCTCAATT
This sequence comes from Ennomos erosarius, assembly GCA_963580505.1. NCBI lineage: Eukaryota > Metazoa > Arthropoda > Insecta > Lepidoptera > Geometridae > Ennomos > Ennomos erosarius. Next base: position 3,476,449 of record OY757005.1, on the reverse strand, counting down.
TATGCTAATGAATTAAATTACATCCTGTATCGTCGATCGTATTATCACTTAACATCAGGCGCCAAGATTTTTTGTCATTAAAATCCTGATCGTTGCTAGCGACGAAAACATTTAAACAATACATTTTGTTTCATTTATTAGCACACCAGTTCGATTTAATTTCAAACGTACAAAGGTACTTATTACGGTGCTTTGTTATTTCTCTTAACTTTATTTGTATTTGTATGAGTAGTACGCGTTCTAAAGCAGTTATTCTATCTACCGGTTGAAGCTCTGTACGTACAGCCTTTCTAAACTCTGTGATCCTATCAAAAGTTTAAATAAAACAATAAAATAACAGATCCATCTCCAAAATGTATTCCCAAATTCACTCCTCAACATCTTTCGGCTCGGTAATCGAATCCACAAAAACAACCGAATTACACTCAGCAGCATCACATTGCAGCATTGGTGGTAACTCCACAGGCGTCACGGTATACTCATCTCCTATTACATACGGGTTCCCATCTATCCACAGCGCATCAAACAGGCAGTAAATATGAACTTTGATCGTCATGTAGCTGATGAATTTGTATATCCTGCCTCCACATTCTCCCAAATGCTCCTTTATACTTTTATCTGTTTTATACATCAGAAGTAGGTTGTGGAACTTTGTGATCTCATCCATGACCACCTTTTTGATCAGGTTGGTATAGATTATGTCAGCTTCGATATGCCTTTCAGGGTCTTCGTACATTCGTTGCTTGATTCTCAAAATCGCGTCTGACATCCTGACTCTGAAGATGACGCCTGGATTCATCTGGTCGGGTAAGATGCCTGGTTTCTTGGAGGCTTCGGTGGTGAATTCTATGATGCGGTCCTTCACGGGATCTGGGTAGACGTAGTGGTGGGGACGCTCTCGAAGCTTCGGTCCATTCATTGTGTTAAATCTTCTGGTGTTCTGCGTCTGCGGCAGAAAATGTTCTTGTCAGTGTTGCACCGTTATTGATTTCTTATCTAAGGTCTTTGTAAAGCTCGTCTGCGGACTGAGATTTCTGTTTTCGTAGGATTATTATCTCACTCATAAATTAAACAGTTCTGCCTTTCTGTACAACACTACAAAGGGGTTTTAACCGAAAATAACCAAAGTAATGAAAGATCGTGATGATCGCGCGTCAGCAGTTTTTCACATTCACAAATCACAATCAACTACATAAAATCAAATGACAGTCAAGCGCAATTCGGAAAACCCTACCTGAAATACGTGCTGAACAAAACCACACCAAGACAAATCTAAAGTAAAGTCGACTCTACAAGTTAGCCAAGTAAGCGCCAGCTAAGTTGTTGTCCTAATTGGCCAAACAAACAAATTCGCCTATTGGACACGTTTGCGCAGATTCAGCCGTTAGGGGATAGAAGCAATTGGTTTAACCTGGTTTACGATTACGTTGGTCAAACTCGTCAACATGTAAGTAGCATAACATCTATTTACCTTAGCTTTCCTCTTGATCCTGTTGTGATCAGAATTGGAAGTGTGCTGCGAGAGGTACTCATCGAACTTGGAGAAATCGTACGGTGCCCAAGATTGCTCTCCAGGACGGCTGTGCAGGTCGTGCCCTTGACCTGGCACCTAAGGAAAGCAGGAAAAGTTAAACAATACTCCTGTATTATGGGAGTCAGTAACCTTTTAAAGAATAAGGCTGAATATATTGCCGTGGAATGGAATGGAAACGAACGAAATCGTCATCAGCGGCATTAACGCATGTTACAGACTTATTTTCCTTCATCTCTATTCTTTCATCGGACACCAAGATGTACAGGGACTCGCCATCCTTATTAAGTATATTGTTAATTATTCCTACAGCCAGCACTAAGCGTGTCGCATCAAACATAACAGTGTGAACACCAATTGAGTGAGCATCCTGGTTTCCAAAGCTAACTATAATCTGGGTGTCTTCAAGTTAAGTCTTCTTCTTCTCGTGTAGGCAAGTGGTCATCCCTGGCGTCAGAATTTTATGGCTAATTATATAAATTAATAATTTGAGAAAAATGTTTCCTTACCGAGTCAGAGAGCTGGTCTTTCATGTGCGCTGATTTCGCCGGCCCCATTAGGTTAACAGGCTGCGAATATATCTCATCGTTTACCTGAAATAAATGGGTAGGTATACCCATGGATGAAATAAAAAAAAGAAGGATTGAGTTTTGATTGACATGGAACTGAAGCCCAAAATGGCGGACATATTACAAATGTGTGTCAGATGAAAGTAGGGCGACCGGCTTCATATGATGTGAGTGTGTGCGTGTTTCGCTCGTAGGTACGTAAGAAGCGTTCCGGCTTCCTAAGGGTGCTTCAGTTTCGGATCAGACGGGATTCCCTCCTTCTTTTTTTAATAGCTCCATGGGTATACCTATGTTGAGGAATTGAATATGCATAGTGTACGCAGCTAATTAGGCCTAATTTTGAAGGCTTTAGTTGACAGAATTTAAAATACTAAAAATATATCCGTCTCTTACATTCCCGTCTATTCGACAAGAACAGCAACAGTTTTAGAAGTTTTAGATCTGTCAACTAAAGCCTTTCAAATTGGCCCCAGTAGGTACGTATAATTTAGTAGTAGTAGTTGTTATTGTTGTCATGAGGAGATCCGCAAGAGAACTAAAGTCACCGTCAAAGTATTAGTGGGCTACATCGCTCGTAGAATTGAAACCCGATGAGGCGAAGAAAGGTTCACGAACTGGAAGATGCAGCGAAGGCTGAACCACTAGGGGACACAGGTAAGTACCCGAGCGCATTGATGTTTCGATTTAAACATTTAAACTCACGCTTGGGTAATCAAAGCTGACAGATGGGTCTGAATTTGCGATTGAAGTTAGAGAAATTATCTGAAAATAATAATAATTAGTGAATTTTTTAACATTTCAACTTTTTGCAAGACACTCATCGCATTGGGTCCTCGGTGGAAGACTATCCACTTGAAGCGGGGACCCTATGGACCCTTTCTAGCTAACCTACGCTACCCTCGTACGTCAACCTCGCCGGCGGGGTCGGTGTCTGATTGGGGGCAACTGGGCAAGAAATTTGTATTTTTACGAAAGAACACCCTGAGTTGTTTAAGAAGCATGGTGAAGTTATGACCCGCCAAAAAAGGACAAAGTTTGCTAACTTATTATATAAAGACATATATAAGAAAAACGTATATAACATGTGCACATCCGTTTACAATAACATTCCAAACGACATAAAAATATTAGAAGGTAACAAATTTAAGAAATGTTTGACTGACTGGCTTCAATGCAACTGTTTTTATAGTGTTAAGGATTATAATGAATTCTGTACAAATATTTACCTATAAATTATAAAATTTGTGATTAGTTATTAAATAACATTTGCACGTCTGCTTGCAGACTAAATACATGAGCAAAACTTTTTGTAAGACCTATACTATACATGTATTTTAGCAAATAAACGATTTGATTGATTGATTGATTGATTGATTGGGAATAAACCTTGTGTTACGCTGGTATCCTATACCCGTGCCGAAATCGGTACCTGAGCCAGAAGGGTTAGATTGGTCCGGTAATCTAAGATCGTCCGGGTCGCCATGATGATTGTTTCGGGCGACGGCGACGAGAAGAGCTGGTGTTAAATATTAAGTAGGACTACCTACTTAATATATTATAAAAAAAATAGATTGATTACTCTTAGTTTTTAGTTGTAAATATCTCCTTTTTTTTTAATTATTTTTAATTTAGTTCTAAGTTATGCATGATATACACCACATAGCTAATAAATAGCTATAACTACTAAAAAAATATATATTATAATAAAACATATTATAAAAAAAAAGAAAATATTATACTCATGGCCGGATCATCCGGAATGAAGAAATCCGCTGGAGGACCAGTGACCGATATAGCTCCTAGATTGGCAAGTTAAAATGGCAATGGGCAGGCCACTCGCTCGCAGAACACAACTGATGGGGAAGAAAGGTTACCGAGTGGCGACCACGAACCGGAAGACGCAGCATAGGCAGGCCTTAAATTCTCACTTACGAAAAAGAATCCGTATTTATGTTTAATAATGTTTTGAAAGACTTTCTGATGAAAAAATGCTACTATAGTTTGACAGATTTCTTGAATGATAAAAGTAAGCCATTTTGGTAAAAACATTGCCCAAAGATTTTTTGTAGATTTATTTAATGAATCGGCCTGGTCCTGGACCTAACTGTTGCTATACCCTAATGGGGTCATATGTCCTGCACACTCATACATACCACCTGCATTAAAAATATGTACATATGTTGCAATAAATAATAGAGTATTGAGTCCCTACTAGGTGGACCGACGATCTGGTGAAAACCCATGGAGCAGCCGCTCGAGGTGGCGTTCTCTGGGGGGGCCTATATTCAGCAGTGGACGTCTTCAGGCTGTTGGTGATGATGAGGCTCTCATAACTTACCAGAAGACAGAGTCTGAACATTTTCGAAACCCCCGTTTCTTGCGCTCGTCCACGAGCAACTGCCCCGTTAACAACCGGCTTGCGATAAAATTTATTTCATTGTTAACTGGCTAATTGCTTGTTAGAAATATTATTTTATTACATAGGTCCGTTTTTAGACTTACTTGTATTTCTCTCAACATCCTTAATTTGGATTTTGTGGAACACTTCTGTACCCAAAAGGTAAAGCGAACCCTTATACTATAAGACTTTTCTGTACATCTGTCTGTCTGTCTGTCCGTTTGTTACCAGGCTGCATCTCATGAACCGTGATAGGACTTATGGAATTTTCGAAAGCTCCCATACTCCCTTACAACAAACGTGTTTTTTTGCAATTGGCTTGTTATAGATAATGGTACGGACCCTTCGTGCGCAAGTCGCACTTGGCCGATTATTTAAAATGTAATCTACTATTTTTACCTATTTATAATAACGAAGAAAAAACTATTCATCCATTTGGGAGCATAATTATGATAACGATGCCACAAACAAACACATTAGGAACGTTAAACCTGTAACATCCCTGTTTACGTCGGGGATTCAATAATGAAAGAAATAAATAGCTCTATGTAAATATTATATATTTAAATTATGTAAGTATTTCCTTTACAAACTACATTGCACGTTACAAAATAAATTATTATACAAACTAATAGTAAATCTAATTTAAAATTAAAAGTGTGGAGAATGCGATGCTAGTTTCAACGCGATCAGATTCCTCCATCCTTGTGGTAGTTGTGGTATGTAGTCTCTTTGGTAGGTCTCTGTAACCAAAAAAAAAAGTTGGACCTCCTTGCTGAGTTTTGGCGGGAAAAGTTTTACGTTCCGTTGCACGTTGTTTGATTTTGTAATGTGGTACTTCAATTTACCGCTAACGCCTACCAGAACTCAAGAGCAAGAAAAAAATACTCAAGGTCGACATGCACTTGGATTATTGACTCCAGTTGACTAATGATACAACTTCCTCTCATACGAAAAAGGTCGTTTCCATCTGTTCTACGATTTGTCCTACTAATAGACAAAGCAAAAAAAATCCTATCTGTTCTACTAATAAAAATTAGTGGTGTATTTCAACCGCTAATCCTCGGCGAGGAAACGGAACACCCAATGTGTCTTTTGTTCCATCCTGCTCTGTAGGCCTAGCACGAACATTTACGCGCGCGTAAGTGTAACGTTAACGTAAACCCCCCTATTACGATTGCGTCTGCCGCTCAACTGCTGTCAAAGTTCATACAATTTTGACAGCAGTTGAGCGGCAGACACGCGTTTTGTTACTTCGCCCCCTGCCCGCGCAAGTGAGTTGTGTTTGTAGGAGAAATTATGTTCACGAGCTATCAACGGACTTACTTGGACCGATGATCTCGGGGAACCTACGCGTGTCTTCAGGGTGTTGATAGATCTGATAACCTGACTGGCCTGATAGCTCAGTGGTTAGTAGCCCTCTGCCTTTGAACTGTAGGTTGTAGGTTCGATTCCCATTCAAGACAAACATTTGTGTGATGAACATAGGTCTTTGTTCTGTGTCTGGGTGTTATATTCTGTTCTATGTATTACGTATTTATAAAACAAAAGTACTTATAACCTGACTGGCCTGATAGCTCAGTGGTTAGTAGCCCTCTGCCTTTGAACTGTAGGTTGTAGGTTCGATTCCCATTCAAGACAAACATTTGTGTGATGAACATAGGTCTTTGTTCTGTGTCTGGGTGTTATATTCTGTTCTATGTATTACGTATTTATAAAACAAAAGTACTTATCTAAGTATTGTATAGCTAAATGTCTAAATGTCCACAAATATTGATTGATTGAGTGATTAAGTATTTCACTACAGAATTTGCCCTATTTACATAGAGATTATTTTGACAACTTCCGTGGTGTGGTGGTTGAGCAGGTCGGCTCATAATCCGGAGGCGGCGGGTTCGATTCCTGCGACAGGACAAGTATTTGTGCACAGAACAATAATGCAAATACTTGTTGTGTGTCTGGGTGTTGTGGGAGCATGGTCCTTGTAGTTCCTGGGTCCATACAGGGAATCTTAGTTAGGATCCAGGATCTATGTACGAGATCGTTGGGCATTCATCTTCATCATCATCATCATCAAGACGTCCACTGCTGAACATGGCCTCCATGGAGCGCCACTTAGAGGGGCTGCTCGCTCCCTGCATCCATCGGCTCCCCGCAGACCAGCCCCCCTATTACGAAAGGCTAGCAGCGCTGCTGACGCGCGTCTGCCGCTCAACTGCTATCAAAATTGTATGAAAAGTGACAGCAGATGAGCGGCAGACGCGTGTCAGCAGCGCTCCTAGCTCCTTCGTAATAGGGGGGCAGGTCGTCGGTCCACCTGTGGGGGCCGGCCTACGCTGCGTCTCCCAGTTCGTGGTCGCCACTTCTTCTTCTGCTTTAATGGCTTTCTATCGCTTTTTTGCAATAATTCTGCCAATGTCAAGTGAGTAAAATTTGTACGGTTATGTCAAGTCAAAGTCATATTTTGTCAGTCAAAACGCCAACAGTAAAATGTGGATATTTTACTGAAGGCTCTAAAAATGAAGGCAGTTGAAGCAAAACCGAAAAAGCATGTTTCTATAATCTGGAAATCATTTGCCAACACTCGTGCACGTTCTCGAACACTTAACGGATAATAATACACCCTTATTACACATTAAAATTCAGAATACACAGGTTTTGAAAAATAAATTCAAAATTCGCAACCGCTATTGTCGGAGTTTCTTTAAAGACCAACCACCATCACTCGAAAGAAAGAAAGGTTCTCGAGTCGTAGTCGCCACTCGAGACCTTTTCTTCCCCATCGGTTGTCAGTTCTCGCGATGTGGCCTGCCCATTGCCATTTCAAATTGCTAATTCTGAAAGCTATATGCTTGGGTGTTATTTATTGGTAAGCAATTGGTAAGTATGTCAAAGAGCTCACCACGACTGTCTATTGAAGGGTATGATGTCATTTGGTAGACGTGCTCCTCAATCGCACATCCTGCCACCTTCCGGATTTTATGCACCTTCGCCATGGTGATGCTTCGAGAGAGGCGAGACGCGTTCTTTGCTACCAACATCTCTGCGATTATTGGCGTTATTGGAAGACGATAAAAGTGTAAAAAACTCTGATGGTTTGCGGGCATAGAGAAAATCACAGAGTACATTGGTAAAAACCACAGAGAACTTTGCTATATACTGAAAGGTAAAAACTATTGAGGGATTGCGGTGTCTTGGCGGTGTCGTCTGTACCAATGTACTCTGTGGCGGTGTCTACGTAGTAAGTTATATACTCTTTGGGCGGTGTCTCTGGAGTTGTCAAACTCTTGTCAAAAAACATCACCTGTTGTTTTTTCTCTAATATGACTGGGTTAAAAAAGAGAACGTTTAAAAATTTTAAACAAATTAAAGTTTTTTTTCAATAATCGGATATATTTTTGTACCTTACTAACAGTTTCATGTATATGTCTACCCCACCTCAAAGAGCTATCAAGCCAAAGCCCTAAATACTTCACCGAAGGGCACCACTCTAAAGAATGCTTGTTTTGCTGGAATGTGTCCGGAATGCTAGTGACAGAAGGGCTATTTTGAGAGAAAGGTCATTTGACGTAGGTTTTTGTAACTCTATTTTGTCGTCCCCCTTATCAAGGGAGGCCTGTAATCTGTATACACTGCTTAAGAAATCTTGACCAGTGTGTACAGATTACTGATTCAGGTTCTACGGGAATCTCCGGGGAACCTAATCCTTTGTGTGTAAACCGATTGGGCGATGTGGTCGCTAAGCGACAAAGCCCTTATTTGATTGTATTCAATAAAATTAAAAAAAAAAAAAGTTTTTTTTTTGGTCTTTGAAGAAAATCCGACAATGGCGGTTGTGAATTTTGAATTTATTTTTTAAAACTAGTGTATCTTGAACTTTAATGTGTAATAAGGGTGGATTATTATCCGTTGAGTGTTCGTGAACGTGCACAAGTGTTGGCAAATGGTTTCAAGATCATAAAACCATGCATTGTCGTTTTTGCTTCAAAGGCCTTTTTAGAGCCTTCAGTAAAATATCCTCCATTTTACTGTTGGCGTTTTGACTGACAAAATATGACTTTGACTTGACATAACCGTACAAATTTTACCCACTTGACATTGGCAGAATTATTGCAAACAAGCGATAGAAAGCCATAAAGAAGAAGAAGAAGAAGTTTTTTTTTTTGGCGGGAACGTGAAAAAGTTCACGTCGTTGCATTGTATTATTTCTCAAAACTTGTGCTTTTTCCAGTGTTAATGTTTAAAATTGGTGGCGTTTTACGCATTAAGTGCTGAATTACGAGCATAAGTGTGGTCAAGTGATATAATGTGGTGTAACGTGGTTTTTGTGTTGCTTCCAAAATTCCATAGAAGCTTCTTGTAAAGTTGCCACCACTTTACTAGAGCATGACCTAGACTGGACTATGACTATGACTTTACTACGTAAAATATTCTAAAACTCGATGAAAATATCCAATAGTTGACACTGGTTAAATACACAATGAGTGGAGCCAAAATATAGTATAAAAAAAAAAAAAATTTAAACTTACCACAGAGGACTTTTTTATATAAGGATAACTTTATCCGGCGAGTGGTCGATAATTAGCTTTTAGGTACGTACAAGTGTATTTTTTAACCTAAAGAACTGTGTGCATTTCATGCATAGATACTTTAATACTTAATAGATACTAACGTCCAAGTATAACTTAAGAAGTCCTAAAGATGTAACTTAGATAGATCACTCATAGCGCTATTCAAAACAGAGCCTATATTGGATCGCTTGTCAAAATCCTCATACGAAAATAACGAAGCGATCTATTATAGGGCTTCTAAGAGCTCACGGTACGGCCCCAGAGCATTGAAACAAATGACTCTTCGCACCTAGAAGCGAAGCATTGAAATAAAGGCGAAGCGTTTCTATTTTGCTCTGTGAGACAGACAATCAAACATGACGAACATTTATGGGTTCCATGTCGTACAAACCCTAAAAAGCGAAAAATGTAACTGAAAAATTTACTTGTTTGGTTCTAATCGGCTCATAATTTTATCAGTCGGTCCATTGAAAAATCCCTAATTACTTAATGCTAATGGGAATTTCAATTAAATAGGTATTTAATTAGCGTAAATTAAATTAATAAATAAAATAAATAGTATTCAAAATTTACCTGTGAATGTGCGAGATGCTGCGCATAACAGGATAATGCTTCGAAAAACCTTTTTGCTTGAACATGTACAAGATTCGTGGTCTCTTTAGAACGATCCAGTGGTTGGTCAAGATTTTGATCCAGTGCTACGATAAATAAATAAATATGTGTGGAGATTACACACAGCGCCATCTAGCCCCAAACTAAGCATAGCTTGTACTATGGGAACCAGATAACTGATACAATGCTTATATACTTTTTTGTTTGTAAATACATACATAGAATACAGTATAATACCCAGACACAGAACACAAATGTTTGTCCTGGGTAGGACTCGAACCCACAGCCCCGTCGGGCTCGGGCGCGTCGATACGATAAAAATCATAAAATTGTAAAGGGAAGTTACTTTTAAGTAGGAAATACGCAAAGTATACTCAGATATACACTACACTATTTTCCTACACTAGGAAAATTTAAACATGGCTTCTTTAAAGTCGCCAAGAAACTTTAGGTAATTATAATACCTAAACTAAATAAGTAAGTGCTCATGCATAAAATATGGCAATAAAAACCAAGTTCAAATTCATGTAATTTAATGCCAATTGTCACGTTACATCCGTTCCTTTCGTGAAAAAGGTAGAATGGAACGCTACAAGTTAATGAGCAGCTCCTCCCCTACCTAAACAGTGCCTAGGTTGACAGGATCCTAAGAGCTGAAGAGAAAAAAAGGAATTGGTAACAGATATTTATTTTCGTAAATTTTACAAGCTTTGTAGAAAGCAAAAAAAAAAAGTCTCTAGATGATGCGGAAGTACGCGAAATTCAAGTTGTTTACGGCCTACAAGTTATCACGGTAGAATTAGAATGTTATTGGATCCAAACAAGGCCCACTTCTGGGTCTTCAGATAAACAAAGCCCGCTTCCGGTCTTCAACGAGGCCCACTTCCGGGTCTTCAAACAAACAAGGCCCACTTCCGGGTCTTTATTCAAACAAGGCCCACTGTCGTTATAGAGACTGAGGAATTCGTTGCCTTTAGTTTGTCCGACTTCCAGAGTTCAGCGGCTAGCTCATTCAGTTATTAGCTTCTGGATCCAGAAGAAGATTCTCGTCCTTCCACCGTCGATGAAGTATTATTACGCAGCTCAGATTCAAGATGCAGGAGCAGGAGACACGCAGGTATTAGTCGTCAAAGCTTTGACGGACGACGGGCCGGAACATGGTGATGAAGTTATATTGCCACTCAATGTTTGAAAAAGGCAAGCCGGTCGTCTCACTGGTTGACGCTCGGCGATAGATTCGTCGTGGTAGATACGGCGGCCGACGGTGACAACAGATGTAGTTTCGGCGATCAGCTCTCGGCGATAGATTCGTCGTAGTTTCGCGACTGGCTGTAGCGGATGTAGCTCGGCGATCGGCGATTTGACAATGGATATGTCGTGGCGCAGCGATTGACGTAGATGGAGATTCACTTTACAATTTTGGTGTTGGATAGCCAAAGATGGTTTTTGAAGGCGTTCTTGAGTTCCCGGGCCTTGCCTGGCCCGGGAATGGCCTTATATCAATTTAGTGTTCCTCGTTCGAGGAGTAAATTGAGACTGCCATTCCATAGCGACAGCTTTTCTAAAGAAACCTCGCTAGCATTCCAAGGTTCTAGATTTTTGCAGTTTTCAAAATTTTGAATACAGAATAGTAAAAAAATAAATCTAGAGTCAAAATACATACAATCATAGCCAAACTATAAAATACCTCACTGAAATTGACAGTAGAAAAAGAAAAATATGAATTTGAAGAGAAACTAAATTCGAAACAAAAAAAACAGTTTCAAAACAACTGCCATCCGAGCAGTCGTGTCTAGAAATCGGGCCCGTGACCCGCGCGCAAAATCGATAAAGTGATGTAAAATTTTGAGAAAAATCAAGTTTTTTTTGTGCTTAAATTACTGTGAAAAGGACTGTCAAGTGCTGTGATGTGAAAGTTGTGAATGAATAATAGAAACCAGGTAATATATTATGATATATACATACATGTAGCATTACACAATAAATTAACTTTAGCACATTTGCATGATATTTTACCTATTACCTATTTTATTATTATGTGAAGTCAAACCAATTTAGCTTTTAGAAAATTATTATAAAATTACCAAACTTTAGCTTAAAATAAAAACAATTTTTAGTAATTATAATACGGTTTAAAATTTATCATGAGGCATTAAAAGAGTTATCTGACAATACGGGCCCGATAGCTCAGTTGGTAGTAGCCCTGCCTTCTGAACTGAAGGCTGTGGGTTAGATTCCTACCCAGGACAAATATTTATGTGATGAACATAGATGTTTGTTCTGTGTCTGGGTGTTATACTGTATTCTATGTATGTATTTACAAACAAAAAGTATCTAAGTATTGTATCAGTTATCTGGTTCCCATATAAGCTTTGCTTAGTTTTAGGCTAGATGGCGCTGTGTGAAATGTCCACACATATAAAAAAAATACACATGAATAAACCTACACTGACCTGTGGCGAACAATCACTGGAACGAGCAACTGTCCTAATGCAATCTAGCATCACAAAATGACGCGTTCTACGAATACAAACATAAATTACCGGTCAAGCAGCCACACTAGCCAGTAGGTTAAGATACGCAGGCCACAGGTGACGGCAACACAACCTTGGGTACAAGGAAAATAAATTAAAACAAAAAACTGGTTCCGGAGATCTTGTGTTGTGCTAGTGCTAATATGAAATAGTGTTTGTTCGTTTAGAAGAGTTGTTTAATTATGGTAAGTAAATAGAAAAAGTTTGTTACCCTCTCTTGGGGAAGAACCCGTAGTAGGTACATTATCTTGGGGACTTTTCCTGGGATGCATAATGCATTGTCATGAGGAACGCGGGGAAAATTTAGACTGGATTTTACCAAAGCAGAATAACTAAAAGGAATAGCTAATTACTAAAAGGACAAACATTTGTGTGATGAACATAGATGTTTGTTCTGTGTCTGGGTGTTATATTGTATAGCATGTATGTATTTACAAAAAAAGTATATTAGTATTTATTATATTCGTTATCTGGTTCCCATAGTACAAGCTATGCTTAGTTTGGGGCTAGATGGCGCTGTGTGAGATGTCCACACATATATTTATTATTAATTAAAAATTGTTAGCCCTGGATTAGCTTATTGACAAATGAAATGACGATTAAAAGGACCGTATCCTGATTGTATCCAAGGAAAGAGCTTCAAAATTGTTGGTATAATAGTTATATTCGTGTAACTCGGATATTCTCGGAACGTTATAATTGGAATAACGTTATTCTACTTTGGTAAAATCGGGGCGTTTGTTAGTTATTCTTAGGATTTTGTAACTATAACATTAGGAAAATTTTTTGGCGGGAACGTGGAAAATTTCACGTCGTTGCATTGTATTATTTCTCAAAACTTGTGCTTTTTCCAGTGTTAATGTTTAAAATTGGTGGCGTTTTACGCATTAAGTGCTGACTTATGAGCATGAGTGTGGGAAAGTGATATAATGTGGTGAAACGTGAGTTTTTGTGTTGCTTCCAAAATTCCATAGAAGCTTCTAGTAAAGTTGCCACCACTTTACTGGAGCATGACTTAGTCTGGACTACGACTACCTGACTTAGGCTAGACTATGACTGACTAAGACTTGACTTTACGTGATATATTCTTTAACGATGAAAAATAGCTATACTTGACACTGGCTAAATACACTATGTGTGGAACCAAAATATAAGAAAAAAAAAAAACATTAGGAAAAACGATCTGAAAAAAAAAACCACCCTGTCTGTCGAAAGTTTATTTTTCAGCAATGGTTGACAATGTTAAGCTGAAAGATAGATACATGGTCGTTGTATCAGAAGATAGATGGAAGATAAATACCTACCTAAGTTATAGCCACAGAATAGAGTAGTTGTTATACCTAATATCTACAATACAATACAATACAATACAATAACTCTTTATTGACACCAATATCATAAATGTTGACTTATAATTTTTTAATTATGAATATTTACATTATCAAAAATTAGCCAACGTTTTGAAACGACGGCGGCGTAGTAAGGAAACATACCTTCTATAGAAGGTGCCTATAGGTAGGTACTTCTTCTAAGACGGCATCATTGATATTTCATAATAGTAATAGATCTATGAAGGGAGCCCAGGCGGGGATCTGCGGGGTGATTACGTAACTTTGACAGCAATGCAACGGGAGAAATTTCATTCCGAATATGAAAATTTTCATAGTAACTATGCACATAAACTGCGTATTGAAACTGTCAAATCCATACATTTTGTGTTTCTATTGGTTGCAATCAAGTTACATAATCGCCTAGCGGGATTTACTAAAGCGCTTCAGATTAAATATACAGGGGGATATCTTGTACCCGGTTAAGTACCTCCACCAAGCATGAGCCCCATATATAAGGCCGCCCGTAAAGGATACAGGGGGGTCACCCCGTCGTCGCCGCCCACACCCTGGCGTTGTCGCCCAAGACACGTCTTCAGCGATCCGGATGATCCTATAGCAGCCGTTGTTTCGGCTGCGCTAGTATCACCGGACCAGTCTAGCCCTTCTGGCTCAGGTACCGATTTCGGCACCGGTATAGGATACCAGCGTAACACAATCAGACACCGACCCCGCCGGCGAGGTCGACGTACCCGCCGTAGGTTAGAATGGTCGCGACTTTCCATAGGGTCCACTCCTCCAGCGGACGTAGCCTTCTCGATCCTCTTATCCCGGCAACAGTCCAAGCCGAGGGATGCATCCCAAGGGTGCCCTTGAGCTAGTTGCCCCCCACTTTTGTCGGCTGGGTGTCTTAAGCGCCTGCCCTCCCGCCCGGTGACGCTGTAAAGGTCGTTGAGACCAACAACATTAGCCCGTTAAAAAAAAAGAAAAAAAAAAACAGGATACAGGATCAGATCAGTAAAAAAAATTTGCCCATCAGAAATTCTCGAGCGCGTCAGATTAAGGTAGGGTGAGTTAATTACATCCTAAAAAGTGTATATTCCACTAATCTGTCAATTTGAGAGTGACGTAAAGAAAGGGGAGGGCAGCAAAGTTGTAAAAAAAAAGTCATCTCGACATTCGCGAGCGCAGCTAAATTGTTTAGCATCGTGGGCTCCCCTACTATAAGTAGGTAAGTACACTGCTACAAATAATGTCGGTAAAAGAGTCTAACAAAAACAAGAAAAAATGATGATTTTGATGGCCTTAAATTATTTACTTTATTGCGCTCGATAAGATAGTAAGTAAATGACCTGATATTGGATAACCGGTTCATCGTGAGGTCTCTGCGATAAATAATCAGTCCAGTTGCTCCGGAACACCGAAGGTTTTGAGAGAATCTTTAAGAAAATAATTTTACCATAACCTAGAATTAAAAAAAAACGAAAGTCCCCCCAACACACCATACTACACTACACAGTTACACACACACTAGTTATTTATAACAAAATAACCAGCCAAGTGCGAGTCGGACTCGCGCACGAAGGGCTCCGTACCAGTACGGAATAACCCTTCGTACGCGAATATGCGGGCAGACAGATAGACTAGACGTCGGTCTAGACGGACGGATGTTCGGACAGCGGCACCTTAATAGATTCCGTTTTAACCCCCCCCCCATTCCGTTTTAACCCCCCCCCCCACTTACTTTGGGTACGGAACCCTAAAAAGAAATAATGAGCGGGACGTTGAGATGGCTAGTTTAACCACTTGCCTACATCAGTGTAAATTTTCAGCCTGAAGATGTCCCCTGCTGAATAGTAGGCCTAGGCTTCCCCCATACCTACAGCACTACTTTGATCAGCTGCTTGCCTCCTGCATCCACCGCTACAATATATAGATGAATTACTATCCTGTTATTAATTAAGTAATTATTGTGTTATTGTGTTGACATAATAATTAATATGTTGAGGAAGGAAGGAAAAACTATAATGACTTTGTAGGTATCTATGGGTAAGTAAACATTAGAATCCCTCGTGAATGTGCCATAATATGTGGATGAGCAATTCAACATCCTGTACGAAAGATCCAAGAAACAGGGTATTTTAAACTATATAGGAAAATAAATATCCAGCAAAGAGCAGTAAAAAAGAGGTGCGTAGGCAGTGCTAAACATCTTTGGAATACTCTGCGCCAACCTCAATGGCAGCTGTGGAGTGCGCTGCAACCGCAAGCCTTCGCTGCGCACATCGCTTAACCTCTTCCCACGCTCTAATTTTGGCTAATGCGCATCGTTTGACGCCGACTTCACAACCGCCATTAAGTTAGGGGCAGACTTTAATTAACATAATAATAATTTGTCTGGATGCAGGAGGCGAGCAGCCGCTCAAAATGGCGCTCCGTGGGCGGCCTATGTTCACCATTAGACGTCTTCAGGCGGTTGATGGTGATGATAAAAGTACCTACTCACGCAAGTTCAAATAACTGATCCATAAAAATTACCTTCCAGCTGTTCAAAGCCATACCTCTCCTCTGCCTGCTGGCAACGACAGCCGCTCAGGATGGCCTGAACAACGGAGACCTGGAGTCCGTCATAGGCCAGATCTTCGGAACCCCTCCACCCAGCCCGGCGACCACACTGCCTCCGATTGAGAACAAGAACCCTGGACCTTCCACTTTGGTACCTGGACCTTCGACTTTGGTACCTGGAGTGGTTACTTCTGCACCTGGTATGTAAGGGCTTTGAAGATTTTGGCATACATACGTAGACGGAATTTCGATGACAGAATCTGCTCTAGACAGAATCATCCCTAAACAGAATCTGGCCTAGACAGGATCTGCCCTAAACAGAATCTGGCCTAGACAGAATCTGCCCTAGACAGAATCAGACTTAAACAAAATCTGCCCTAAACAGAATCTTCCCATAACAGAATCTGCCGTAGACAGAATCTGCCCTATATAGAACAAGGGTCTCTCATTTGTACGACCTATCCCTTGCTGACAATCGATGAGAAGAAACGTTCTCGACGATGATCCTTTACGAGAACTCTTGTATCCGGGGTATGCTGAAAACCAGACCTGCGTAGTTTCCTTTTATACACAGCTGAGCCTACTGTTGCCAGCTAAAAATAATGTGTTTAAAATGGTTCCGGATCTTCTTGTAGCTTTTCTATGGCAATAAATGTTATTTATTCTTGTAGACTTGACTAGTAAGTACTTTGTTACAGCAACCCAAGACCTAACGTGCACCACTCCAGATGGAAAGGCGGGCGAGTGCGTCCCGTACTACAACTGCAACGTTGTCAACAATACGGTGAACACTGACGGAGAGGGCGTTATTGATATCAGGTATTTTTGTGTCATTATCATCATTATCAGTTACTGTTATGTATTGGGCGACCAACAGTGATGCTTTTTTAGCAACTTTCTCGCTATATCTAGCGAATTTTTAAAGTCTTCAGCTATTTTTTTTTCATATTGGAGCCCAGAAAAATAATCTGGCTACTTTTTTGATCTATGATATCCGAAATTTTACAATGAACCAAATAATATTTTCAAATTATGACAGGTTCAGTCAGTCAAAATCAAATATTGTTGCTGGCTACATTATGAATATGTGGCATTCAATTCACGGGAAATCCCCTATCATAATGACTTGTGGTCTCGAGGTTCGATGTTTCTCACTCTTTCGTACGTTAATCAGATATTGCTAGCTTTTTATTTCGTTATTATCATTCATCACCATGAAAAATAACATATTATTCATTTATTTTACGTAATCCTTGAGAAGCACGTAGTTCTATGTGAATATTTAAATGCTTAAGGGGATTTCTTAAACCATGATTATTGTTCAAATGATGGAAAATCCCATTTAAAAATGTTCAACTTACTATAATTGAATAACTATTATTAATTATCACAGCCCAGAAATCTTTAATGATAATCTAGCGGATTTTTTTTGATGTTTTTGTAAAATCTGGCGACTTTTTCATATCTGTCTGGGGACTTTTATATTTATGAAACGGCAACACTGGTGACCATGACGCTTAATTCTCTTAACATTGACCAAACGACTAGATCGTCAGGTTGGGCAAAAGACCAGCTCATGACCTTCGTTTGCATTTGAAAAATCGACAGTATCTATTGCTGCCTTGTGTCGCTATCCTTATTTATGTCACCTGGATGGGTGTCTATGAAAAATCTATGAAAATTAGCGTTTTGTAACTTCAGAAATAAAACACGTTTCAATGGTTTCCTTTCTTTTCACCTTGTGTATTTCCTTTCTTCCTTCCTACCTTCTGCTTTGAGTCTTTTTCACATTTTCTTCATATTTTCGTTGTCTCAATTCCTGCCATGGATGAAATAAAAAAAAGAAGGATTGAGTTTTGATTGACATCGAACTGAAGCCCAAAATGGCGGACATATTACATATGTGTGTCAGATGAAAGTAGGGCGACCGGCTGCATATGATGTGAGTGTGTGCGTATTCCGCTCGTACGTACGAAGCGTTTCGGCTTCCTAAGGGTGCTTCAGTTTCGGATCAGACGGGATTCCCTCCTTCTTTTTTTATTAGTTCCATGATTCCTGCCTTCTTCTTTTCTTGTTTTTCTTTGTCTTTCTTTCTACTTCTTCAATCTTTCTTTCAATGATTACAATGATCTATTTCCTTGTTACAGATTCCGTGATGGCCCCTGTGTGTCATACATAGACACTTGCTGCCTGGTGCCTGATAAAACCGAAACACCTATTAGGCCTAAACCAGAACCTACCAAGGTTAGTACTTACCTGATCATCATCAGCCCGCAATAATCCCACTGCTGGACATAGGCCTCTCCCAAGATACGCCATTGCGCCCGGTTTTCGGCTCTACTGCCAGCCACTCGGCGCAAGTTGCCGCTCCACCTAAGTAGGTGGGCGTCCTACACTAAGTTTGCCGTCTCCGTTCAAGAGCATGTCTTTGTTTAGTACCTACCTAGTACATACATATATTTTTTTTTTTTGTTTGTTTAAAAAGTATGGAACTTAGATCCCTCCAGGTTACACCAAACTCCAGTCCCCTCGTGATCACGGCCGTATGTAGCTCGGACGAAACTTGACACGTCGAGACTGCCTTTGCATGGCTTCATTGAAAAAAAATTACGTTTTCAACCTCCTAGGCTCAATTTTACCAAATTTCGAAAATCGGCGAATATATCCAAATCATTATCGAAAATGCTCAGAAATTTTTACAAGAATCGGTTGAGAAATGCGACCTGTAAAGAACAGCCGGACATTCGCCGGACCTCACATAAATCATATATTTGCCCTAGCTGAAACGGTGATGCCTTGCACACGGTCGTTCAATTGCCTATTATATTTAAAAAATATTCTCCTATATTATTATTCTTCTATGTTTAATGTTTACAGTTTTATTTTTTTTTATAAGTGTATATGGTATAAATTTCATACATAATGTCAACCGCAGCTGACCGCAAAGGTCACGGTTGAACGCGAAGGTAATTAGGTAGGTGTGATGATTATAAATGACGTTTGCGATCGTTAAACTAAATATTTTTGACAGCCTTCCCTAGTTGATGGTGGTTGAGCAGGTCGGCTCATAGCCCGGAGGCGGCGGGTTCGATTCCCGCGACAGGACGAGTGTCTGGGTGTTGGGCAGTCATAGTATGGTCCTCGTAGTTCCTGGGTCCCTAGATACAGGGAATCCTAGTTAGGGTCCAGGATCTATGTATGTGATCGTTGGGCGTCAGTTATTTATTTAAGCAGGTATTTTATTTATTTATCTCTTTCTATTTAGTTTCGCAGAACTAAGTATAGGTTACAAGTATTAATAAATCTCTACCACTAATTGATTCTATGTACTCAATTCATACCTCTTGCCTTCCTGTTAATGATTGACAGTAATTGTCATTTTGTACAGACCGACATAAATTAACTTGATACGTTTGCAAACTTGACAAACTTCCTCCTTATTGCCTTGGGGTTTTATCTTGTGGTTACTAATGTAATTTTTAGGGTTCCGTACCCAATAGGTAAAGCGAACCCTATTACTAAGGCTCCGTTGTCCGTCTGTCACCAGGCTGTATCTCATGAACCGTGATAGTTACACAATTGAGATTTACTTAAATTATGTATTTCGCTCGTTTTTATAGATAATTGTGCGAAACCCTTCGTGCGTGAGTCCGACTCGCACTTGGTCGGTCATTTTTTTGGTGGAAGCGACCAAAAAATGGCGGGTTTTATTAAAACAAGTTAGGTTAGGTTGTGATTTTGCTCAATCTGAAAAACAGGGAAAGTTCATGTAAAACGAACAAGGGCCGTACTGTGAGCTCTAAGCGCGATTCAAAAGAGAGCCTATATTGGGTCGCGTGTCAAAATATTCATACAAAAAAAAACATTGCGATAAATATCTTTCCTTCTTTCTTTCTTTCTTTCAATATACGCTCTGATTTGAATCGCGCTAAGAGCTCACAGTACGGCCCCTGAGCGAGGGCAGCGAGCACGAAAAATCAGAGCGTTGGTCTGTAGAAACGAACGCCACTGTGATAAGAGAATAATTATAAGAAAAGCGCGAGCGAAAGCCATGCCCCATTCATAGGTACATACCTACGGAAAATTCAAATTCCCAAGAAACAATAATCTGCTCTTTTTATTTATGCTCACCCTGTCGAAGGGAACAGGGGAACGAACGGGAAAAATATAAGGGAAACGCCTTTGCTTCGCCTGCCTCCTTTCTATTGCCCTCCCATCTATTCATCTTTTTCCTTTATCTTTTCCCCTTTCACTTCCCTCCTTCCCATAGATCTATATATCAGGATATGCCCGAAGGAACATTTTATTTACTCAAAATGGTGTGGGGAAAAGTCAGCGCCATCTCTTAGAATACTCAGGAACTACGATGAGAACGGCCCTATCGCTGCCATTATGCCAGTCAATGTTTATGTTTACAATGATTATCCCAAATATAAATTCGATTATTTTTACAAAACGGAGTGTAATATTGAAAATATTGACTTACTTGTGGTAAGAAACTTTGTATTTCTTTTTATTGCACCTTAGAGTATAGTTTGTGCAACCCTTCACAACACAACTTGGCATATTTTCTTTGAGACACACGACCGATATCTTCTCACTTCCAACACAGACTGGGCGCTAGTGGATGTCAATCTGTGAAATTGACACCCTCTTTGAAGCGACGGTTTAATCTGTCATTAGGCCTGTCCTTATATATATGTCTATGCTCCTTCCCATGAACACGGTTAGGACGTAAAACTAAAAAAAACCCCGTGCGAAGCGCGGGTCAGCTATAGTATATAGCGATGGCAATTAATGCGATTTTGCGTAAATTTCATACACATGCTAATTCACGAGTCTTAGCATGCTAATTGCTATTGCCATGCTATTTGCTAAAATGAAATGAGATGGCAATGAAAAATGAAATAAAAAATTATATGAAAAATGAAATGAAAAAGAAATGAAAAATGAAATGAAACATGAAATGAAACTTTATATAAAAAATTAAATTCCAAATAAACTAAATTAATTGAAATGAAATTTCACAGAGTTTCGCAACTACATTTCATTTGCGAAATGCTAATTGAGTTTTCGCATGCTAAAAATGAATGCGAATGCTAATTAATCCATCACTAATAGTATAGTGTAGGTACTTTACTTACTGTTGCGTGGTACTGTCGCGAATAAATGTATTTTTCTTTCTTTCTGTCTTTAATATCTACACCGGTCGGTATACTAATAATTTGCTCTGTGATACGGCTCACAGACTAGTTTATATTGTGTGAGACAAGTCTGTGACCCCGAGCGAAGGTCGCGTGGCTCTTGATAATGATGGCGTACACCGGTTTTTGGGTGTTAAATATCATCTTTTTACAAATTTGGTTTTTAAATACTGTAAAAATGAGTATTAAAAAGATATTTATGAGCGTAATAATTAAAATATTTATTCTGATTGCTTTTGCATGTTAAAATTAAGGATACTAATTTGAAATACATATTTTATTATTTGTCTTTGAACGGCTCCAGCCTCCTGCGTCCAATGACTCCCGCAAAGTGGCCTCTTCACATAATCTTACTCCTTTTGTAGGTAGGTACCGTACATAATATTGATCGTACATTTTAATTTTTGTATTATTTATTAATGGAATATTTACCATGTAATGTTAGTGGCCATGGGAGTCTAAAATCGTATAATATTATTATATTACATATTATGTAAGTACCTACCTAGTTTAAAATAATAATTTACACTGTTTGCGCTAGGTACTATGCCTTCGAAAGCTCAGAGAGCCGCCTAGTCCTAGATTTTCTCTGGTTAGGTTTTTGTTCAGGTTTACTATTCTCACTAATACAGGCCAACCACATACCTTGAAACCGCTGAGTATGCGCACGGGCTCCGCATCCCTCCAGAATGTCCACAAGGCAAAGGTTCCCGGGTGCAGGCACTAGTCCTTGAAATATCCACACAACCACAGCGACCCAAGGGGTCTAGCAAAGCTCCCCTCACGCTAACGCTATCACCAAACGCTAACTTCAAAATGTACTGAAAAGACATTTCGGAAATCGCTAACTTTTCCGCAGCGAATGTCATTTCAATACTGTTTTGGAGTTAGCGTGATGCGTTAGCATGATGCGTTAGCGATAGCGATTGTGATCTTTGCTAGACCCCCTGGGGTTCAAAAAACAGTCCACAAACTTCACAATAAAACCGCCAATGATTTAAACGCGTCTAATATCGCGTACCGCCCGAGGTGCATAGCTCCAATCATCCAAAGCTACTTCACGAAACTACCCTCAGTTATGGCATATTTTTGCCGCTCGTTGGAATCTCAGTTTGTGACAAAGTGAACATACACAATACAAATACAAGGTGACCTTGAATTGGTATGTTATCCCGAAAGGGGGTAAATCTACACCCTTAGGTAGACAATGCTTCTTCTACGACTTTACTAAATTAATAGTTTTTCATTGAAGAAATGCCGTGTAAAGTTTACATTCGAAAATAGCCTTAGCGCAGCTGGGTGGTTGAACTTCGTCCTCGACCGAGTGCACATAAATGAGTTTAACGACCTGTGTTTAGAAATTAATTTACGGTCTTTCGTAGCGATCGCATGTGCGAGTGGGTTTATTTTTTACCATGGAGGTTTGGAAACACCCAGTTTCAAGTAAGGCTCTCACAACTTGTAGGGTATCGTGGTCCAGTCCCCCCATTTCGGGATACCATACCAATTCAATGTCACCTTGTATATATTGCAATATTATAATTATATTATTCTGTTTTCAGCGTGAAGGTTGTGGCTACCGGAACCCCAAGGGTGTGGACTTCCGAACCACCGGCGATGTGGAAGGAGAGACCAAGTTCGCAGAGTTCCCCTGGATGTGTGCCATTCTCAGGTATATTTAATTTTGTCACTAGTTGACCCGCCCCGGCTTCGCACGGGTTAATTAGTTTCATTCCTAACCCTGTTCTTGGGTAAGGGAGAAGCGAAAGGGAAAAGCTTGGGGAGATTCCCTTATCTTTTCCCTTTTCCTACTCTCTTCTCTTCGACAGGTTGAGTATAAATAAACATGTAAATAAAAAATACTACTTGGAGAAAAAAACATTTTGCATAAACGTTACATCCAAAGATTCTAAAGCCCGTTGATAGCTCGTGAACATAATTTCTCGTACAAACACGACTCACCTACGCGGGCAGGGGGCGAGGTAACAAAACGAGACAAAGTCATACAAAACTATGAAGGACAGAGCAGGATGGAACAAAAGACACATGGGGTGTCCCGCTTCCTCTCGTAGGATTAGCAGTTGAAATACACTACTAATTTTCGTACTAAGGGAAGTTGTATCGTTGGTCAACATTTATAGTCAATGGTAACATCCATAGCGGGGAGGATGACACTTTTTTAAGTTTGTTTCCCATCCTCCCTGGTAACAGGGCAGCGCTACCAGGGAGGATGAGACCATGCCCTTATT
Source organism: Ennomos erosarius (assembly GCA_963580505.1). NCBI lineage: Eukaryota > Metazoa > Arthropoda > Insecta > Lepidoptera > Geometridae > Ennomos > Ennomos erosarius. The sequence goes on along the minus strand of OY757005.1, from coordinate 3,452,888 downwards.
ACTTAGTGCAACCCGCACTTGGTCGTTTTAGAAAACAACATGTAGGTACCCTTAATGTTATTCAGAAAAAATAGCTATAACCATGCCTAAATTTAGTAAAATCCGTTCAGTAGTTTCAATCAAGTTGTCATAAGGGTAGTCGTGTATTAGCGCAAACTCAATGGCGGCTGTGTAGTGCGCTCTTCCTGCGCACTTCTAGTTTGACCGCCACTATTGAGTTTGAATCACACTACTACCCGTGCAGATTTGCACTACAATTACACTCTATGACATTCAAACCATCCACGAATACACACGTATCTCTTCTTAAATTTCCCAGGATTGAGCCAGTAAACGACAACGAGCCTGACGGCCAAAAACTCAACGTATACGTAGGTGGTGGTTCTCTGATCCACCCGAGCGTGGTCCTCACAGCAGCACACTATGTGGCCACAGCTCCACAACTGAAGGTCAGGGCTGGCGAGTGGGACACGCAGAGCATCAAGGAGCCCCACCCTTATCAGGACAGGGATGTTAGAGCTATTGACATACATCAGGACTTTAACAAAGGTAAATTACCAGAAATTGTTCAAGCACTTTTGAATCCATTCATGACATGCCTTGAACATCGACGAAAGGTTGCCAGCTTCTCGGTATTTTACGCTGCACTTCGGAGAGTGTGCGATGGAATTGCACAACTTAATTCCCCCGTGCCCAATTTACTACATCAAGACGTATGGAAACACGGCATCCGTATAATGGTAGAAATTCCTCAACATACGAACCGTTTGAATTCCTCGTTTATAATTCGGACAGCGAAGAAATGGAACACCTTGCCAACGTCATTGTTTCCTGACAAATATAATCTGGGAGTTTTTAAGGCCAGGGTGAACCGGTATCTTCTAGGCAAGCATGCTCCGTCGTCGACCGCGTCATCACTTACCATCAAGTGAGACCGTGGTCAAATGTTAGCCTATTGATTCTAAAAAAAATGGTAGTTACTGACAGCCTCCGTGGTGTGATGGTTGAGCAGGTCGGCTCATAACCCGGAGGCGGCGGGTACGATTCCCGCGACAGGACAAGTATTTTCTGCACACGAAAAAAGCGCAAATACTTGTTCTGTGTTTCTGGTTTTGTGGGAGCATGGTCCTCGTTGTTTTGGGTACCCTAGATACAGGGAATCTAGTCAGGGTCCAGGTTCTATGCAATAATCTTTAGGCGTTATTTATTTATGTACTGGTATGGCACATTTTTAGAACAAGTAAAAAGTAGTGATGTGTTAAAATGAATACATACCTACGGATAACGGTTCATTAAAATTAGTGGGCTCATGAAACATTAATTGAGATTTAGTGTTACGAAACTTTGAAAATGTTTTCGGGAATCCTATATAAGCTACAGCTGTCTTCATACTAGCCTAATAAATTGATAAATGATTTGTAAACATTTAATTTTATTTATTTATTTATTGTGCTTAAGGTAATCAACAGCATTACATAAAGACATAAAACTACAAAGTATAGGTAACAAACAAAGCAATTAACAGATACCAATAGTTGGGTATAAAATATATGATGTAAGTGAACAATTTTAGGCAGATTACAGACTTATTATGACAATTAAATAGATAAGTGACATATAGCATGAACTGACCCTGCCGCTATAAAATATACTTGAAAATGCAAGTGTATAATAGGTACACGAGTTATTCAGGAATATAGTGACGAATTATTAATTTTACATTATTTAATAACATGAGGTTTTGATCCATACTAAACTAGTTATGCATAGAATTGAGAAGTTATAGAAATATGAATGTAAATATATAAGTAGGTACAATATAGATATTGTATGTATTACTATATATTATAATTAAATAAACCTAGTTAAATTAAAAATTAAAAATTTTAATCTGAATTAGCCTTCATCATTACTCTAGTTGAAGTAGCATCATTTCGTGTTTCGACGTTCGTTATCCATATGAAATAACTTGTATCATGGCCGGTTTTAGCCCCAACCAATCCGTCCAATAACCGGAGCATGCTTTTCTTAAGCTGCCGTGACCTAGGACTATTTTTTTTCGCTCCTCAGGCAACTTATTCTACGACATCGCTCTCCTATTCCTCAATCAACCAATGGATCTGGCTCCGAACGTTGCACTCGCTTGTCTGCCGCCACCACCGACGCCACCAATATACTCTATCCAACGTGTGCCTGGTGGAACGAGGTGCTTCGCCACTGGATGGGGGAAAGACAAGTTCGAAAAGGAAGGCAGATATCAAGTCATATTGAAAAAGGTAATAAATATTGTTGGCTCATCATTATCAACCTGAAGACGTCCACTGCTGAATATAGGCCTCCCCCAAAGAGCGCCACTTAGAAGCGGCTGCTTGCCTCTTGCATCCATTGGCTCCCCGCGGTTCTGACCAGGTCGTCGGTCCACCTAGTGGGGGGCCGGCGACGGGCCCCATAGTCAGTAACCCTGCCTTCTGAACTGAGGGCTGTGGGTTCGATTCCTACCCAGGACAAACATTTGTGTGATGAACATAGATGTTTGTTCTGTGTCTGGGTGTTATATTGTATTCTATGTATGTATAACAGAATTGCCCTTATTACATAGGTCCAGAACTGAACTCCCCATACAAACCTCGGTAAAAAGTCAAGCAAATATTGTCTGTCACGAACTTTTTTTATGTCAGTTTTACGTCAGTTCTGTCAGTACCAGCCACCAGCATGCCATATGAAAAGTATCACCCGATCAAATCGGGTAAATGAAGAAGCAGATCCAAGAAAAAAATACATGAAGTTATGCATGAAGAAATTATTATAATATCTTTGACTGAATATGGTATATACCATATTCGTATGTACCTATGTGTAGGCAAACTTTGGCAGTAAAATCACATAATAGATTTATAGTACTGTAGTAAACTATATTAGCCTTTCTGTATGTAGTATGGGTAGTATGTACCAAGGACTGCTCGCTCGGTCATTATATCTGAGTAACCGAAGTTTTTGTTAACTAACGAGTGTTTAACCGGTAGAGCGTCGGCGTCTGCGTGCAACAATACATTGCTGGACGAAAACAAGTTCACCTGCCACGTCTCGAATTAAAACCTGGCGGCTTAACCCGTGTGGGAAATCTATAATAATACATAAACCACATGTAGAGTCCACACCAAACGTTTAGGCGGCTGTGGAGTGCGCTACAAACCCTCCGCACACCACTTACCTCTTCCCACACATATCTAGATTTTGATAATGCGCAACGTTTCACGCGGACTTCTCAGCCGCTATTGAGTGCGGCGCAGACTCTATTCACAGGAGCTACCAACCTTCTACACTCTAACAGACACAAAGTTGTGGCTGTAGAAGCCCTTCATAAACATTAAAAGTTCTGCTTGCCCACTACGGTGCGTGCGGTGTAGCTTGGTGTACTAATGCCCGTCTGTCCTAAAGTTCAAGAGATCCTAACTTCGCACTTATCCCGCTATGACGTACCTACTGCAACGCAGATAGATAAGTGCGAATATAAAAGCGGTCAAACTTAGGTGCAGACAGGCATATGAATATAACTTATGTTATGTAACAAATGTGGTAGGTAACCTTGAAGTTACTGCTTTATTTCAATGGATGGTGGCAATTTTTGCAACTAGGTATCCTATGTTACTTTGAAACTGCTTAGAATTTAATAAATTGTCGAACATAATTATATGAGGTGTTCAATTTATATTTATTTCGACTCTGATATATTATATAGGTACTAGGTACTATTTGTATCTCACGATCAGCACGGCGGGCATGGAGTGGTCTGTTCGCGATTGACTTTCTGATTTTGCCCCTTAGTACGGATATGCTAAAATCTTAAGCAAAAAAATCGGGAAATATTTTATACATTGCGTGGCCAATACTGATATCCAACTCTGTGTTAGACAAAAATATTTTAAAATACCTTAAATAACACATATTAATACCCAATAACTTGTGAAATAGCAACATGAGCTTCCGTGTTCGGTATTTCTCGTAATTTCAGCGAAGATCTATCACGCAAGGTGGCATTTTCTGGTATCTTTTCACAAGTACGTCCAAGCAACGACTGATTTTGAGTTTGACAGCTGAGATCCAATCATACCCAAAGTGGTGTGTACGGTTTCGCTTTACTTTTTTTTTCGTATTAGGGGTCTGGATACAAACTCTTTGGTATGTATTTACAAAAAAAGTATCTAAGTATTATATCCGTTATCTGGTTCCCATAGTACAAGCTATGCTTAGTTTGGGGCTAGATGGCGCTGTGTGAAATATCCAAACATATTTATTTATTTATTTAAATCTTCGTTCTATCCACAGGTGGAAGTACCAGTAGTAAACCGTGACACCTGTCAGGCGCAGCTCCGTAAAACCCGACTGGGACGTTTCTTCGAGCTGCACAAATCCTTCATGTGCGCCGGTGGAGAGGCCGGCAAGGACACTTGTAGGGGAGACGGCGGATCACCGCTGTCCTGTCCTATTGAGGTACGTATTCGATATAATATTTGTGATTCTAATGTACCTAACGTTTATGTAAACAATTGATTTTGTAGGTTCAAGAAGACCATTGGGATGATTTGTGGTAAACTTGTCATTTGCAAAATCCTGTTGCCTTGACATTTTTTTCAAAAAGTCAGACACCCTACAATAATGTTGAACGGAAAAATGACAAATAGAAAATATCCAGTGAAAAGATACGTCAAGTCGGCTTTGACCAGGTAACGATTTGGTCAAAACCGCGTAGACTTTAGGTCACACCCAACCCAACACTCACATTCCAGTTCGCAGTCGCCTTACGAGAACCTTTCTTCCCCATCGGTTGTCAGTTATACGAGCGATGTGGCCTGCCCATTGCCATATCAACTTACTAACTCTTACCAACTCGTACCGGTCACTTTCGGATTGGAAATAAAATGTAATATTACGTTTTTCCCACAGCTAGAAGAGGGTCGTTATATGCAGTCTGGCATCGTAGCGTGGGGAATCGGTTGCGGAGCGGACGGGACCCCGGGAGTATACGTAGACGTCGCCTACCTTAGGAAATGGGTGGACGATAAAGTAGCCGGGAAAGGATACGACCCTAAAGTCTACACCTTTTAGAACGTCCTTAAAAACACGTTGAAATGTACCCTTTTGTTCCCCCACTGCTGCCGTTTTATGTCACTTTCTCCATACTTGCTGACTTGTCAAGTGGATAAGGGAAAGACCATTTGTCCACCATCCGTGCTAACCCAGAACAAAAGAGTGGAGAAAGGAAATATACTTCGATTTTCGTTTTTTTAAATCTGCTTGTTCTAGGGTTTTTGAGATTCACTGTGAATTTTGCCCTTCGAGCTAGGATCAAAAAAGCTTCGTGCCTTTGACTCACTACGCTGGATAGACGATTTCGTACAAATACTGAGATTTTCTTGTGCCGATTCGAAACGCCACTCCCGAGTGTCCGGAGAACTATAATTTGAAAATCTAACGCGTTGATTGGTTGCTTTGAAAGCGTGAATTCTGTGATTGATTAGTTCCAAGGACTCGCACGGTATCGCTCTTAGCCATCAGCGCCAAAATGGCGAAAATCAAATGGCTTCAGCCAATGTTGGTCAATGCCCAGTAGCCCAGCTTACTAGTAATCGAGATCAGTGCTTTGAGCAGTTTTCTTTTTGGAATAAGCATGATGACTAAAATTTTTTTTTGATATATTAATTATATTCCTCAAAAGACAAACATTACCAAGTTACAAGCATTTTAAAAACCGGAATAGATAGAGATAGCTCAAACGGCTAGTGACGTCAGAGGAAGGTTATAGTACCTCATTACTAAGCTGTGGTAGCTTTTCATACAATCTCTTTGGCATGTGACGTCACGAGTAGATTTTTCATAGTAGCTGTGGAGCTCAAACTGCTCAAAGCAAAAAATTGAAGGTAGAACTTCGCGCCAAACTCAATGGCGGCTGTGAAGTGCGCTGCAAGCCACGCTGCGCACACCGCGTAGCCAAGAGGCTAAGCGGTGTGCGCGGGAAGACCTGCGTACATCAAATTTTTGTCTACTCTACTGCGCAGCAGTGTTTCGCGCTGACTTCACAGCCGCCATCGAGTTTGGCGCAGACTCTGCCTTTAAACTTAAACATTTTTTACTAATACAAATTAAATTCCCTTTCTCTTTTTTTAAAAATATGTGTGGACATTTCACACATCGCCATCTAGCCCCAAACTAAGCATAGCTTGTACTATGGGAACCAGATAACGGAAATTATGTAAAAGTTTACATATTCATAAAAATGAAGCGAACAAATTTACAATGTTACCTATTTACTAATACGAATACAACAAAATAAAAGATATTCAGTAGGCCTACCACGAACATTTATGCGCAAGTAAGTGTAACGTTAGCGTACGTCAGTTGTATGGCATTTGATCAATAGGCCTAGCACGAATATTTACGCGCGCGTAAGTGTAACGTTAAAGTAGTTGTTCTGCCCCCCGTATTACGATTGCGTCTGCCGCTCAACTGTTGTCATAGTTCATACAATTTTGACAGCAGTTGAGCGGCAGACTCGCGTCAGCATCGCTGCTAGCTCAATCGTAATGGGGGGCAGACCTAATGCCATACAACTGCCTTACGTTAAAGTTACACTTACGCGCGCGTAAATATCTGTGCTAGGCCTACCATGCCTTATACAAATGGCTTACGTTAACGTTACACTTACGTTTGTGCTAGGCCTATAGGACTGAAGTGACAAGAAGAAGAAGAAATCTACCCAATACTCCATTTTGTAATGTATATGCGGAATGCTAAAACGTTTTTAAATAAACTTCTTTTAAGTTTATCCATGTACACATTTTGTGCAAAATCATTAAATAAACAAATAATTACTATCATTGGTTTTATTTAATTTTATTTAAGTACTTAAAACCCTTTTTAGAGTTCCGTATCCAAAAGGCTCCGCTGTCAGTCTGTCACCGAGCACTATATCCGCTGTTTCCTCCTCCTACTAGTGAGCCATGATAGTTAGAGATTTTAAATTTTTACAGATGATGTATTTCTGTTGTCGCTATAACAACAAATACTAAAAAAACAGAATAAAATAAATATTTACAGGGGCTCCCATACAACAAAAGTGAAAGAAAGTAAAGGGAATACTTTATGTTGCCCCATAATAATTACAAGGTTATCGGTTATGTGGTTCAGAATTTACAGACATATCCTAACCTTCAAAAGGGAGTCCTCATAAAAATATCTAAATACTTACCTTCAATGTACAGAATTGGACCTGTACAAAGTGTACAATTATATTATAATAAGTAAGGAAATAATAGATTCTAGAGATTAACATTGTTCTTTATACTGTCCGATTTTGTATTGGTATATTATTATCCCGAAAGGGAGTAAATCTACACCCCAAGGTAGACAATATTTCTTCTACGACTTTTACAAACTAATAGTTTTTATCGAAGAAATGCCATGTAAAGTTTACGTTCAAAGATAGCTTTAGCGCAGCTGGGACGTTGAACCTCGTCCTTGACCCAATGCACAAAAATGAGTTTAACGACCTGTGTTTAAAAGTGAATATAGTATCTTGTTAAGGGCTTCGTTCTCTATATTCGAGTAAAGTTCGGAGTTGGCTAATCACCGCGTAATGTCACTTGTAACTGCAGTAACGAATTTCAGAATGTCCGAGTAGCGCTAACCGACCCGTAAACTAGGGCGTTACTTACAGGTCATATCAGCTGTCGATTAGTACGGTTAACCGACGGCTATAGCAAAACTTGACGCAAGCTCGCATGTGTTTGTAATTTATTATTAGGTATTATATTATCTAGGATTATTATAGTTTCCATGCCACAAGTACCGAGATCTACGGAACAGAAAACCCTGTTGAATACGCTAAAAAAATCGACTACCATTCCTGTTTCTATTTCGAGATCAGATACTTACAAATATACTGGGTGTAATTGAATTCATTAGCATCCTTTGAAACTAGATACCTACTCCTGATACCGGTCACGTGTGGACCAAATTTTTTGAATTCTAACACATTGGTTTGGTAATAATAATAACTCCAAAAAATGGAATAACTTACTTTATCAAATGCTACAATACAACATTTAATTAAAATAATGAATTACTGTTTTTAATTAGTACATACAAGGTATAAAAACGTTTAAATGTATCAAAATTATCCGTGCCAACTGCGTTAGGCGCCGCGGCAATCTTTATAATTTTCAATAAAAATATTTTCATTTACACTCTTTACTCTTTAATAATCATCTATAAATGATGTAAGTATCATGGGCTCAATTTATGCTAATGAATTAAATTACATCCTGTAGAAATCATTGTATTTAATTACTAAAACAGTCCGCTCAGAACCGTGGGGAGCCAATGGATGCAAGCAGCTAGCAGCCGCTCAAAGTGGTGCTTTTTGGAGAAGGCCCATGTTCAGTCTATCTATTATATCTATTAGATTTTGCGTGAACTACGACAAGTTGAGAAAGTTAGGTGCCTATCGCTGCCATTATGTCCGTCAATGTTTATGTTTACAATGATTATTCCAAATATAAATTCGATTATCTTGTTACAAAACAGAGTGTAATATTGAAAATATTGAATTACTTGAGGTAAGAAACTTGGTCTTTCTTTTTACTGCACTTTTGAGTATAGATTGTGCAACCCTTCACAATACAACTTGGCATATTATGTTTGTGACATTCGACCGATGCCTTCTAATTTCCATCACAGACTGAGCGCTAGTGGATGCCAATCTGTGAAATTGGCTCCCACTTTGAAGCGACCTATAACCAGTCATTAGGCCTGTCCTTAATATATATGTGTTGTTCCTGTATCCATCTGCTCCCCGTAGTTTTGATCTGCGTTCCGGTTTGTGGTCGCCAGGAGGTAGGTGATTATTGATTGATAATTATAATGATTGTAGGAATGAGATTGCTACTAGCATTTTTAACAGTGAGTATTCGGGGTTTTCAACATTTCAAAATTTCCACTCATTCCAAAAAAATGCCTGTTATCTATATTATCAAATAAAGATACCTTAAACCTGATAACTGAAAAAAAATATGGGTAGGTACCATTAGGTACTAGAGTCGGTAGTTAAAAATATTGATTTTATTTATCAAACTTTACTTCGTCTTGACCGATCCTCCCCTATGTAATGTGATAAACATTTAGGTACTATGTGTGTGGTATTCTCAGAACAGTTAAGTAGGTACCTGAATAAACTTAATGTTTATCTGTTTTATTGGGTAAATATAATAATAACAAGACATGCATCATACAGGGTTTTCCAACGATGTCTGTACAATATGGCATATATACCTATTACCGAGACTTCGACATCAATCTCTTATTATTAAGTACTAGCTTTTGCCCGCGGCTTCGCACGCTTGTGCTATGTTATTTTTACGTTATAGTCTAATAATAGATCATGCATTTAGTACCAAACAACAAAATCCACTAAATCTTTTCGAAACTTAGCACAGTAACCTGTATTAGGTACCTGTAACCTGTATAGGTATAACGCAAGCATAGCCGTGAGTGGAAGCTATTTAAGCCATTACCTAAAATTAAATGTTTTGAGTCTAATATAGATTTATAACAGTAAAAGAAGTTTCAAACAAAAAACTACAATTTTATAAGTACCTCTTCATATTACAACAAAAAGAAATCATCATCACTTCACTCAGGTCTTTAACAGAAGTTTCAGTAAGTTTTGTTTAGGTAGTAGTAACCTAAGCAGGCAGGTACAGTTTAGAAAAATATGGAAGAATCACACACGATGATCCTGTTTTGCTCAGTTTTACATAATTATTATCCGCGCGCTTTTTGTTCCATTTACCACATTTTTTTTACCTTCTAAGTTTGGTTCCATACGAATTGAGTACCTTCACATAGCCAGTGTCAATAATAAGTTTATAAATTGCTGGAGATATGCATTTACCTGTACGACGCGTACATAATTAATTTTCTTAATAATAATTAGGAATTACAAATACTAAACAACCACTCCTGTCCTTAAAGAATCGACAGTAATAATTATTATTATGTCCACTATTTTCCACGCTGTCTCATTCCCAACATAATGATGAAACCCACCTATGATGATGAGACCTAGTGATGAAAGTGAGGAAGTAGGTTAAATCGTCATTACATAATTATTACTAACACCCAAAGTTACTTACCTACTATAATTATAACCTTCTTGAAGTAACCGAGTAATCAATCATTTTCTGCGCCCGTGGTTTACTTAAAAGCCCACAGATCTAAAATATTTTAACTATTAAAAACTTATTTCAACATGCAAGAAGAAGAAGAAGAACAAATCAAAAACGACCGAACGTTACGCGCCATGTTGTTAATTCGAGGATACAATTTTATTGCCGTAATGAATACCTACATATTAATTATTATATCTAAGTACCTACCCTTTTTAAACATTTTTCATCAAATATTTCGTATCATTAGCTAAATACAAATAATAGCACCTCCGGCTTACTTTAATGCCAAAATAAAAAAGGTTTAAAATACGTAGCAATGATAAGGGTATATAACTTAAGTAGCTATAAGTACTACAGGGGGTCTAGCAAAGATACCAACCACTAACGCTAACGCCAAACGCTAACTCCGAAACTGTATTGAAATGACATTCGCTGTGGAAAAGTTAGCGATTTCCGAAATGTCATCCTAGTACATTTTGGAGTTAGCGTTTGGCGTTAGCTTTAGGGGTTGGTTTCTTTGCTAGACCCCCTGTAGTACTTATAGCTACTTAACTTAAAACTTCCTTGGGGTTGATCAAGAATGTAGCAGTAGCGAAAAAATATTTTTATCTACCTAATTGGAATGGTAACGTGTAGTAAGTTCATGTAAATAATACATTTTACCCATGTAAATAATACATTTTACCCATGTAAATAATACATTTTACCAGATCGCCAATAAAGAACATTACTCCCGCCAAAACCCTATAAATGGAAAACATGAATAAAAATGTAAGCTTCAATATTGGCTAAGTATGATAATCGCGTGAAGCCTTATGAATAATTATAAAAAGTCTAAGTACCTACCCTTTTAAACAGTTTTCATAAAATACTTCCTATCATTGGCTAAATACAAATTTTGTCTAATGCCAAAATAAAAAAGAGTTTACAATGCGTAGCAAAAGCAAGGGTCAATGGGCACAGATTACTGAATATGTTACTACTAAAGGTTAAGCTATAGGTACTATAAATACAATTTTAAATACTTATTTCGAATGGTAACGCGTAGTAGATTTTTGAAAACTAATACGTAATACCAGATCGCTAATAAAGAATATTGCCCTCTCCACAATAAATCGAAAACATGAATAATAATTTAGTTATGTTTCAATATTGGCTAAATATGATATCGCGTGAAGCCTTAAAACTTATAAAAAAAGTCTAAGAAGTTTTTAGTTTTCTAAATTCCTTGTTCTCTGTGTCGTGCTCATATTCAAGAAGGTTCTCATACCTATCCTCTTTTTTTAGTTTAGACCACAGATTAACGAAAAAACTTATCTATATGTAAACACATATGATTTTTTTGGGTATAGGTACTTACATAATGAACACATTGTTTTTCTCTAATCTGCATTGCATCAAGCGCAGACGAAGTTATCGCGCGATGTATTTCGCCGTAGCCCGAAATGTGTGATACACTGCCGGTAATGCAGGCGCATCAATTGTTATTTACTGTTGTAAAACATGCATTAAATTACTTCCTTATTGCTTAGTGCAGTGGGGATTGTTCAGAATGAAATACAAAAATATAGGAGTTCCGCACTCAAAGAGTAAAAATCCTTATTACTAAACCTCCGCTGTCCGTCTGTCTGTCGGTCTGTCCACCAGGATGTACTCATCAATCGTGATAGTTGACTGTTGAATTTTTCACAGATGATATATTTCTGTTGCCACTATAATAACCGTGGTCCGTATTCAAAGGGACAGATAAACAGACAAATAAAAAAAATTGGTTTTACTTCATATTGATAAGGAATTATAAATTAAAACTATTACAATTTATTTTTGTAATCACAAATAATACTCTCACAGTTTGTAAAACATATTTATTCGCCGACATGCAATATAACGCTACTGCTTCCTCCATTTTATTTAGCCTACGTCGACCGCGCAGCAGGCAAACAAATTGACTTTGTGTCCAGGTTGGGGCGCTACAAAAACATCGAGGATAGTCAACAGAGATGTTTTTGCGCGCCAACTCAACAGCGAAGGTTCGGGCGTATATGAAGCCGTGCCATAATAGTAACAGAGTTTTTTTCTTTAATCTGTGCATCCGGATAAACCCGAGATAAATTACCGTCAGTAGCAGTGTAGCAGAGTAAAATTTTTTTTCTTTCATCTATGGTTAGTAGCCAAAATATAACTTACCTTTTGACACTGGCTAAATACCTACACTATGTGTGGAGCCAAAATATAAGACAAAAAACTTACCTTGAGGCCTCGAAGCGGCCATCTTGTTAAAATCCCGTTCCGTTTCATAATGAAATCTTAATCATTTTCACCAAAAAAAAATTAACGATATATAAAATTTAATATATCCTATGTTTTGCGCCGGGTTTTTCTAAGCTTATTAGTGAAAACCGCATGAAAATCCGTTCAGTATTTTCGGACTTGTGCCGTAACAAACAAACAAACAAACAAACAAACAAACAAACAAACAAACAAACAAACAAACAAACAGACAAAATGTCTAAAAAGTAGCTTAACGTGATCAGCGAAAAATTTCAAGACAACCTGTGTCATTCTTTTTTCGATATCTTGCATTTACAGATTTTTTTATCTCTACTGTTTTATTATATGTATAGATTATGTTTCCATAGCGAACGAAATGAGTGAAAGCTTCTGCATCTACCGGCGGTTATTCTCTATGGAAACACAGATTCCACACGATATGAAACCACGTCGTTATCGTGTCTTGTTCAAATCGTGTCACAGCGTCAGATATACCTTCACTTTACATTAAAGTTATCACTGTTTTGATTAAAATATATTGACATAAGTGGTCATATCTTTTGATGTGTTGATGTTTCGGAACGCGTCTCGGTAAAATATACGATTTTTGACAGTTCAAATCGCGCCAATTCCAAATTCATTTCGCGCGGTTTTGTTTTCGTTTCATAGAGAATAGAGTTTTGCAGATTTCTTATGTAAGATAAGGAATTCGCGTGGTTTCGAAGTAAGGTATCGATACGGAATAATGGCCTTGGTTGTAAGATGTAGGTATCTACGTAGGTATACTTACCTACAGGTGGTATTTTTCAACGAACCTTGACGCAACATGGTACCTAAACATATAGGATCTATGTCAGTATTTTGGTCACGCCATCGCCAGTGTGATCATGCGTTGCATAGTCCAGGCGCTCATCTGATAATCTTTGTAAAACATTAAGATCTAAGGACCCAGGGTCTCAATCTCAACACCAAACGCACTATTGTAATGTCGCATTAGCGTAGTGTCGCATTAACGTCATATCGTATACTAGAACTAGCGTGAAGTCGCACTGTAGCGTGAACTTTTAGCACCACAGTATTTCCTATAATTTAGTTAGCTTTAACATTTAATTAGCTTATAATTTAATTAGTAAGTCGCACGCGCACCTGTAAAAGTACCTAAGTAGTCATCATCATCATCATTATCATCAACAGCCTGAAAACGTCCACTGCTGAACATAGGCCTCCCCCAGAGAGCGCCACTTCGAGCGGCTGCTCGCCTCCTGAATCCATCGGCTCCCCGCGGTTTTCACCAGATCATCGCTCCTCTTAGTGGGAGGCCTATGCTGCGTCTTCCGGTTCGCTGTCGCCACTCGAGAGCCTTTCTTCATCATCGATTGTCAGTGAGCGAGCGATGTGATGTGGCCTATTTTGTGCCCGTGCGCCTGATCGTATTGTCGCTTAATTGAGCATCGCACCGCCGTATGTCGCACTAGCGTATGGCACTCAATACAAACGAATAAAATATAGCGTTCAATATAAACATAATTAGGTACCTAATTATGTTATCAGTGTTAATACCAATGGTATAAATTACTAGACATGCAGCCTACTAGCCAGTGGGTTAAGATACTCCGGCGGGTGGTGACCACATATTGAGTTGTGCAACTATTTGATAAAATGGTAAGTAGATAGATAACTCATGATGGTTGGTATTCCCCTTTGGAATAACCAAGTATTTGCCGATTATCACCCTAATACATATATTATTTTTATTTATTTGTTTTCTCGTCACCACCTAATTAGACGTTTTATTTTAAAAATAGTGAAAAAAACTATTTCCGTTTCTGTTTTTATTTTCTTATAATTTGGCTCCATACATAGTGAATTTAGCCAGTGTCAAGTATTATATTTTCATCGTGTTATAAAATATTTCACGCAAAGTCATGTCCTAGTCATAGTCATAGTCCAGTCTAAGTCAGGCAGTCATAGTCCAGTCTAAGTCATGCTCCAGCAAAGTGGTGGCAACTTTACTAAAAGCTTCTATGGAGTTTTGTAAGCAACACAAAAAATCACTTTTCACCACATTATATCACTTGCCCTCACTCATGCTCGTAATTCAGCACTTAATGCGTAAAACGCCACCAATTTCAAACATTAATACTGGAAAAAGCAAAAGTTTTGAAAAATAATACAATGCAGAGACGTGAACTTTTCCGCATTCCCGCCAAAACTCTCCGTTTCTGTTACTAGATGGCGTAGTAACGACGTATTTCAAACATGGTCGTAATTTCAAACCACGGAGTATAAGGAAAAGTCAAGTTCAGTTGAGTGGATCACAGAGTACGTTGTCGATTTGCCGATAGAATGCTCATATGAATTATATCTGTGATAGAAAGCCATTAGGGTAGGTATACTGGGTGTAATTGAATTCATTAGCACCTTTAAAACTAGGTACCTACTCCTGATACCGGTCACGTGTGGACCAAAATTTTTGAATTCTAACACATTGGTTTGGTAATAATAATAATTCCAAAAAATGGAATAACTTACTTAATCAAATGCTACAATACAAGATTTAAGTAAAATAATGAAGTGCTGTTTTTAATTAGTATATAAAAGGTATAAAAACGTTTAAATGTATCAAAATCATCCGCGCCAACTGCGTTAGGCGCCGCGGCAATCTTCATAATTTTCAATAAAAATATTTTCATTTACACTCTTTAATCTTTAATAATCATCTATAAATCGAACCGAATCGAAGTGAACTCTAAAAAATCATTCAAACGTCCTAAAATGTTACATTGAAATAAGACACCACATTGAAATAAATCATAGTGATAAGCTATGTTTCAATGCATCAGTCATAAGCTTATTTTTTTTTAACAATAAGCATATTTGTACCGAAAAATGGAAAAGTCAAAGCGCAACGCAACGTAATCGCCATATTTTTTGCTATACATAAAGCGACCCTATTACGTACAAAATAAGTTTCAAGTTCGTCTGCTGTAATAAACGTGCTCGCATTGGGTCCTGTCAGTGCCTTAACTGGTCTGAGGTACCTACTTACTCAGGGCACGGATATTAAAATAATAGTACCTACTAGTGATGGATTATCTAGCATTCATATTCATATTTAGCATGTAAAAACTCAATTAGCATTTCGCAAATGAAATGTAGTTCCGAAATTCTGTGAAATATATAATTTCAATGAATTTAGTTCATTTTGAATTTAATTTTTAATATAAAGTTTCATTTCTTTTTTATTTCATTTTTCATATAATTTATCATTTTAATTTTCTTTTCAATTTTCATTTCCATTTCATTTCATTTGAGCAAATAGCATAGCAATAGCAATTAGCATGCTAGGACTCGTGAATTAGCATGTTTATGAAATTTACGCAAAATCGCATTAATTTCCATCGCTAGTACCTACTACTCAGGGCTACCCAATAGAAATACGTACAACTTCCTTGGGGCTACCACAATATAGGTACTTAATTGCGAATGATGAGTGGTTTTTTTTTTCTTATATTTTGGCTCCACACATAGTGTATTTAGCCAGTGTCAAGTATTATATTTTCATCGTGTTATAAAATATTTCACGCAGTCATGTCCTAGTCATAGTCATAGTCCAATCTAAGTCAGGTAGTCATATTCCAGTCTAAGTCATGCTCCAGTAAAGTGGTGGCAACTTTACTAGAAGCTTCTACAGAATTTTGGAAGCAACACGAAAACTCACGTTTCACCACATTATATCACTTGCCCTCACTCATGCTCGTAATTCAGCACTTAATGCGTAAAACGCCACCAATTTTAAACATTAACACTGGAAAAAGCAAAGCCAAAAAACCGATGAGTGGTTCTAGCTACCTTTTCAGTGTACCAACCTGCTTGGGATACTAATAACACTTTTTGAACTTTCGCGACTTGAACTTTTTTAAAGGTTAAACGGATCTCTTCGCGCACAGAAAGAGCCGTGTTATTAAAAAAAAGCTGTAATTTTATAAAAATCCGATAGATGGCGGTAAAATGGGGGTTTTAAGATAATTATGTATCGAGTTTAGTGATCTGTTCTTATTTTATGGAAGGCATATATGTATACAGGTGTAATTTAATTCATTAGCATAAATTCAGCCCATGATAGTACATCACTTCGCGATTTTTTTTATCGAGAAAACTTTCGTTAACCTGTTTCGGTTTCGGCAGATGGAAAGAAGATATGACCAGTATTAACGTGCATTTTTTTTCAATCCTGTAAATGGTATACGTTTTGAGATAATCACGTTCAAAATAGTCGATTTGGGCGCATTCAGCGCCTTAATCATAGCCACACAATTATTTAAATCAAGTTTTTTATTGTGTTGAATTGTTTTAGGCTTGCTTTATAATATTCGTTCTAGAATTTTTTAAAAACTGGACTGAACATTGTGGGTGAAAACAACTACAATAATTCCAAATTGTGTTTGTTGTGCTAGATTGTTGCAGCCTTGTTTACAATCGTTCTGAAATTACAATAACGGCCAAAGAATGCTCTTCCAGTAACAATATTTCCTCCTGGGTATAACCAGCCCTACCGCGTAAGCATTCTGGTAATGAACATCGCCTGCCATCCTGCTTGCGCCAATCGACAAGCCCTTGAGTGCGAGCAAGAGAGCACACGATTACGATTGCCACCGGGCTTACGCGGTAAGGCCAGTAGGGCATCACACGTGCAAAGATGCTCCACCTTAGACAAATTCGTCACTAACCATCTAAGTTGTTGTCAAACTTATGCCCCCTTTTGCATTAAAAAATGCTTAAAAGAATGAAAGCTGAAGTCAAAAAATAATTTTTATTTCTAAGTAGTAATTTCAGTTTCATAGTGCCCCGTTTCATATCTGACCGAAAACTTTTCTATTTAGTAGGTTTGAATAACTCTGATCTGTTATAAATTCTTCCAGGAATCCAAAGCCATACCCTTCCTCTGCCTGCTGGCAGTGGCCACTTCTCAAATGTTCCAGAAAAATGTGAACGTTACCTCTATTATAAGCGTATTCGGTACACCTTCTCCGATCAACGGTAAGTTGTGAGGGTTCACAACCGATTGTATAGAAACATCGATTGTCAGTGATATGGCCTGTGTTCAGCAGCTGTCTTCCGGCCGTTAATGAGATTAGACTGACTTATCTAATAACGATAACACTTTAGGTGCAGCATCGACCCCTTGCACCACTCCAAACGGAATGGCAGGCGAGTGCGTCCCGTTCTTCAACTGCGTAAACGGTACGATAAGCACTGACGGAGATGGTGTCAGCGATTCAAGGTAAATATTAGGGTTCCATACCTCAAAGAGAAAATAGGGACCTTACTACTAGTGTAATTTAATTCATCCGCATCCTTCCATCCCTCAAGCCGGAATAGGCATGATGACTAAAATTTTTTTATTAATTAATTATTTTCCTCAAAAGATTAACATTAGTGAAAACAAAAATTAAATATCTCACAAATGACCAAGTTACAAGCATTTTAAATACCGGAATAGAAAGAGATGAGGAAGGTCGTTTTAGTACCTCATTCAATCTCTATGGCATGTGACGTCACGAGTAGATTTTTCATAGTAGCTGTGGAGGCGCTCTGT
This sequence comes from Ennomos erosarius, assembly GCA_963580505.1. NCBI lineage: Eukaryota > Metazoa > Arthropoda > Insecta > Lepidoptera > Geometridae > Ennomos > Ennomos erosarius. Next base: position 3,434,792 of record OY757005.1, on the reverse strand, counting down.
TTCGCGAGAAAGGGACAGGAGATGCGTCCTGTAGAAACTTTAAAAGCTTATATCTCCGTGATTTATTTACCGATTTTACTTATTTTTTCAATTATTGCATTCATTTTTAATCTTCTTTATGAAAGTAATATTTACTTGTTCATTTTTCATAGTAGTCATCATGCCTATTACGCTAAACAGGCGATACTCCTATAAAAACCATAAATGCCCATTTTTTACTTGACTATATTTACACTGTAGTAGATTTTTAATCGTTTCTCTAATTACAAGGAAAATAAAGTTGATTACATATAGAAATAATAACGCTTTAGCTATGGATAACAGTTTATTAGCACATAACTATCATTTGCCAACAACCTCTGCCGCGACCATAGATCTAAATATCAGGATATGTCCGAAGGAACATTTTATTTACTCAAAATGGTGTGGGGAAAAGTCAGCGCCATCTCTTAGATTACTCAGGAACTACGATGAGTTGGGAAATTAAACGCTGCCATTATGTCCGTCAATGTTTGTTTACAATGATTATCCCAAATATAAATTCGATTATTTTCGTACAAAACGGAGTGTAATATTGAAAATATTGACTTACTTGTGGTAAGAAACTTTATTTTATTTATTTTTATTGCACTTTAGAGTGTAGTTTGTGCAACCCTTCACAACACAACTTGGCATATTTTCTTTGAGACACACGACCGATATCTTCTCACTTCCAACACAGACTGGGCGCTAGTGGATGTCAATCTGTGAACTTGACTCCCTCTTTGAAGCGACGGTTTAATCTGTCATTAGGCCTGTCCTTATATATATGTCTATGGCCGCGACCTAAAGTCATACGACTCTAGGCTCGCGCACTTTAGAATGATCACACTTGAACAAAGACGGAATACCGCCGATATCGTGTTTTTACACAAATTAATCAACGGTACTATTGATAGTACCAACTTGCTCCAAAAAATTAATTTACTCGTACCTCGCAAAAGCAGCCGTCTCCTGAACAGAAGAACATTCGGGCTTCCCTCTTGTCGCACTAACTACGGTCAACACTCGCCGATAAGGCCGCCCATTGTGCTACTTACTACAAGCACTCAAATATTTAGTTTTATCTGGTGTTTTATTAATGTTAGTATGTGCAATAAAGAGTTTACCTATCTACTTATTTTGTTACAGATTCAACAGAGATTCTACCTGTAAGCCACACTTGGAAACCTGCTGCCTTGTGCCTGCTACAATAACTACATCCACGACACCAACAGTTATTACGGTTAGTGTAAAGTTTGCTTTTGCGAACGGTAGGCCACGACAAACGTCGCAACGATTATGTTGTGTTCAGTCTATGCATAATCACATCAACAATTGGATTCATTTAGATTCGTTGAGATTCGTTTAGCTTAGCAACATCAAAAAGAAGATATTAAGAAAAAATATCGAGCAAAAACAGTGCAGCAGTCCATTTCAATCTATGCTTTACCAGTCTCACATTTTCAGACCGATGGCAATGTTTATACTACGCCACACAGTACATTGCTCACTACGGTAAGACCCGATGGAGGCTGCGGCTACCGTAACCCTAAAGGTATAGGCGAAACCACCACCACCGTAGATGGGCAGACCAAGTTTGCTGAGTTCCCCTGGATGTGTGCGATTCTCAGGTATGATTCACAGTTTTCTGAGAAATCTGATGTTCCGTATTCGTTGTGCGGACGGTACGTACTAAATTAGTAACAAATGACCAGCCATGTGCGAGTCGGACTCGCGCACGAAAGGTTCCGTACCTTTGTCTATAAAAACGAGCATAAAAATCACGTTTGTTGTATGGTGGTATTTATTTTATTCTGTTTTTTGTATTTTTTGATATGGCGGCAACAGAAATAGGTACATCAACTGTGAAAAATTTTCAACTGTTTAACTATCATGATTCATGTTGAGATACAGTCCGGTGACAGACGGAAAAACGGACAGACAGACGGACAGCGGAGCCTTAGCAATGAAAGAAAGAAAGAAAGAAAGAAAGAAACACTTTATTAGCACAAACTGTACACAACAACAAATAACAATAATGAGTATGCTAAGCAAATAAAACATAGAAAAACGGAACCTCCTAATTACAAAACTTGCACATAACATAACCAATGGGGTTCGATTTTCCCTTGGGTACGGAAAATTACCATCTGTAAATTATGATTTCTTAACATAGGTACTCGGCATCTGACGGAGAAATAAATGAGAGTCCATATGCGTGGTCGCTTCCAACGAGCCCTCACCGAGATCGGTGCATGGTTCAGGAAATGGCAGATCACGGTTAACCCAGAAAAAAATGCAATGATGCACTTTTCTGACTATAAGCGTGGTCCGCCATCGAGACCACTCCCTTTGTTCGACAAGCCCCTTCCTTGGGTTCCGTCTGCTAAATACCTGGGGGTTACCCTTGACTCAGCTTCAGAGACCATAATAAGCGAGTGCGCGATAGGGCTGCCTTCGTCCTAGGCCGCCTCCACCCTCTCCTCTGCAAGGGTAGTAAGATCCCTTAGGAATAAGGTGACACTTTACAAAACTTGCCCCGGCAACAGCCCAAGCCGAAGCTCGCACCCCAGGGGTGCCTTTGATCTAGTTGCCCCCCACTTTTATCGGCTGGGTGCCTTAAGCGCCTGCCCTCCAGCCCCGTGACGCTGTAAAAGTCGGTAGAGACCAACAGTATTAGCCCGTTCAAAAAAAGGGGGGGACGGAGATATAAATCAATTATTGTTGTAGCGCGAGGCAAAGGGGCAAAAGCAAAAAGTTTAGAATCAAAGTTATTCGTCTGACACATCCTGAGTCCTGAGTAAAACACTTCTGTTTTCCCAGGATAAACCCAACTAATTCCAGCGATCCTTTGCGCCAGCAGCTGCAGTCGTATGCAGGTGGAGGTTCCCTAATCCACCCAAGCATCGTCCTTACGGCGGCTCACCGCGTAGCCAAATTTCGTAACATAAAAGTCAGGGCGGGCGAGTGGAATACGCAAAATGCGCTAGAACCTTACCCTTATCAGGAGAGGGAGGTGGGGCCCATCGAGATACACCCGAACTTTACCAGAGGTATGTTTCAATAGAGTGAAGTAGGTATAGTATAGTCTTCTTTTCTTCTTTTTCAATCAGGAGCCATGAAGTAGGTAGGTACCGCTAACCACTCCTCTAATATGAAAGGGCCTTCAGTACTTTAGTATGAGCTCTGGCTACTTTCACCCATTTTATTTTCTTCAGAATAGCGGCGAGTCATATAGAACTTACCTATACTAATTAGAACTCTTTAGGTAAAACTCATATTTCAGCTAGTTTTGTTAAAAAGAGCTTTAATTAGAACTTAAATTGGTATATTATCCCGGAAGGGGATAAATCTGCACTCCAAAGTAGACAACATTTTCTTATACGACTTTTCTAAATTAATAGTTTTTCATTGAAGCAATGCCGTGCCCAAATTACATGAAAGAAAAAACGAATTGTAAAGGTCTTGCAAACTTTGTTTTTGGTGATAACGTTTCATACAGATCCAAGCATTTTTTTCTCGCATCAAATTTAGTAAGTACATTGTGATGTGCCATCAATTTCCTTCGCTCCTCAGGCAATCTATTCAACGACATAGCTCTTCTATTCCTCACTCAACCGATGGATCTGGCTCCGAACGTTGGAGTCGTATGTCTTCCTCCACCAAAGTCGTCTCTATACGGTATCCAGCGCGTGCCTGGCGGAACGAAGTGCTTCGCCACCGGATGGGGGAAAGACAAGTTCAAGCCAGACGGCAACTACCAAGTCATTTTAAAGAAGGTACCTACATAGAAACCCGATCAACTGATAACCGATGGGGAAGAAAGGTTCTCGAGTGGCGACCACGAACCGGAAGACGCAGCGTAGGCAGGCCCCCCACTAGGTGGACCGACGATCTGGTGAAAACTGTGGGGGAACGATGGATGCAGGAGGCTAGCAGTCGCTCGAGGTGGCGCTCTCTGGGGGAGGCCTATGTACAGCAGTGGACGTTTTCAAGCTGTTGGTGATGATGATGATGATGACCTACCTAGATATTCGTCCACGTCGGTCATAACCAAAGCCACCGGCTCGGATTGACCTGCCGCCCGTGTTTATTCAAACTATAGCGTCATCAAAGTCTTGGCCAGGGTGCGTGGCTTTACTGTAACGAGAAGCTCTCTGAGTTGTAGACTTCACCACTCTGGTTTGTCTTTTAAATATGATATTTTCTAGTTTTCATCCCCATGGCTAAAATGCCTAAAAAAATGCCTAATTTAATCACAATAAGCAATCCATATAATAGGCATGATAACTACTATTAAAAATTTACAAGTAAATATTACTTTCATAGAGAAGATTAAAAATGATTGCAATCATTGAAAAAATAAGTAAAATCAGTTAATAAATCACGGAGTAATAAGGTTTTAAAGTCTCTATCCCCTATAGAGACTTTAAAAGCTTCTACTGTCCCTTTCTCGCGAAACAGACCACCTCCACAGTTACTAAGAAAAATCCACTTGTGGCGTCACATGCCAAAGAGATTGTATGTAAAGCTACCACAGCTTAGTAATAAGGTACTATGAATGACATTGCTCTGACGTCACTGGCCGTTTGAGCTATCTCTTCCTATTCCGGTTTTTAAAATGCTTGTAACTTGGTCATTTTTTGAGATATTTTATTTTTGTTTTCACAAATGTTTATCTTTTGAGGAACATTATTAATTTATGCATAAAAAAATGTAGCCATCATGCCTATTATCGAACCCTCACAAAGTTTCACGAGAGTCGGTTGAGAAATTCGTCCTGTGAGGAGAACAGCTGAACAGACATACTCCGGACATACGAAACAATTTTCACCCAAACTGGATTTCTAATTTGTAAGTACCTACAGGCTCTTGAATCCTATTCTAACCCACAGGTGGAAGTGCCAGTAGTCAACCGTGATACCTGTCAGGCGCAGCTCCGTTTGACCCGCCTGTATCGTTACTTCCTTCTACACGATTCCTTCATGTGTGCTGGGGGAGAGCTTGGCAAGGACACTTGTAAGGGTGACGGTGGATCACCACTTTCTTGTCCAATTGGAGTACGTAATCTTTCTCGTATATTATTCTTATTTCTTGTTCCACTGTGCCATTGTGCGTACCTTTATTTAATTAATTTATTAGTCCCTTACGTAAAGGTGATTTTCTGTACTTACGGGTTCGGCATTTCTTGCACAGACCAAGTAGGGGTTTCTTGCTTGAGTACACACTTGAGTAAGGCTGCGTTTACACACGTGTTAGATTCGCCTAAATCAATGGATAGAATATATACCTCTACCAGATAGCATTTTGTGAAAAGGGATGGATTTTATAGCTAGAGCACTAATTATATAGGTTTCTCTTGTTTATGGAATGGAATAAAAGATCATAAATAATATCAACTATTCATTTATTATATTTTTGAACCTATAGATAGATAGATAGATAACCTCTTTATTGAAACACTACATTATATCTATGGTTGTATTTGTATAATACTTTTAAATGATATACTATTATATTATTTGGTACTATAACTCGAAATACAATATTACTTAATTTTGCATGGCAATGACTCAATGATCTTAACACAGTACATACATAATTATAATAATTACTATACATATACATAATTGTAAATAAATACACAAGATAACACTTACGTCTGTTCGGTCTGCCAGTCGGACTCGGAATACTCCTCTCTGACACTTCGGTCCGTATTTATAAGCAAAACTGTCACTAACTTCACACTCCGTACTAGCGTCACGCCTTAAAGTCAATCGAAGAACTTTTAATGTCTTCACACTTCGAATTCAAACAAAGGAAAGTGTTTCTACATTATTTTAAAATACTACTACTTATATTCATAATATATTTTATATAATATAATATTATAAATATCTGACACACGCATGAAAACTCGCAGAAGTCTCGTGCGATTTCTGGTCTGTAAATTACGTAATAAATTAATATAATCTACGAATGCAATTACACATGCAAGCTGCTGTCTTACAGAGAGTCCAACACTATTGTAGAAGTTTTTTTGCATATGTGAACGCAGTCTTAGACTGATTTAAGAAAATTCCAATCAGAAAACAATGTAGAACGATGTTGCTTTCACTCGAGACTATGAGACCTTACGAGTCTGACTGCGACATAAACTGGTCAAAGGGCTTTCTGGTGGGTCTAGTTTTTAAAGCTGTTTTTCTTGCATTTTCTTCGCTGTAGTGAGTTGTTAACTCGGCACTAAAGTTCTTCTGCATCTCGTAGGTTCTTAGCTTTACTCGCGCCAAAAACTAACCACGCATAACAAATATATTGTCTGTAGGAGGATTTTCTGTACTTATAACTAGAAAATACTTTTTCCCACAGTTTGGAGAGAATCGTTATATGCAGTCTGGCATCGTGGCGTGGGGGATCGGGTGCGGAACGGACGGGACCCCGGGAGTATACGTAGACGTCGCCGTCTTTAGGGAATGGGTGGACGATAAAGTAGCTGGAAGAGGATACGACACCAGAGTCTACACCTATTAGTCTACATCTTCGACTTCGTTGAAATATACAACCCACTTTCCCTTCCCTTATGGGGCAACAAAAGAGGTGGGGGGGAAGGAAATAAAGATGGTTATTTGTACTTACCTTCTTTGCTCATAAAGACTGATAAAAACAAATAGCGCACGAAGAGTTCCGTGCCATTATCTATAAAAACGAGCAAACAAATCATAGAGAAAATTAAAAACAAACAACGTTTGTGGTATGACTGTAAACTAATTTTGTCTTGGCTTTTCAGTCTTTTGCCAATTGTTGCTAAACCAATGATATTTAGGGGATACTTTTAATCATAATTAGTTGATACATTCTATTTATTTGCGGGAAACTAGTTCTCATGTAATTGCGTTAAGTAATTAAGCTGTAATTAGCAAAAAACGCAAGAAAATTTGAATTTGGCGATATGCGATAACAGAAATACATCAATCAATCAATCAATCAATCTGTGAAAATTTCAACTGTCTAACTACTTATGGTTCATGCAAGGAAGTTTTAAGTATATAGTATTCATGAGATACAGCCTGGTGAAAGACGGAAGGACAGACAAACAAACAGATACAAATAAAACATAAAATCGGAATTATTGTAAAGACATGGCTCAAGTGAGAAAGAAGAAACCATGAAGAAACCCAAAAACACTCCTCGTTTTCGAATTTAAAAGGCAAGTTTCCAAACAAATACTTTCTCAAAACATAGGCTTTTTTTTAGTATTTTAGACGAATTAAGAAATAAAACTAACAGCGTTCCAGTTTAAAGTAAACACCAGAACCACAGAACCACTGGTTTGGCTGTGGTCCGATTTTACCGCATTATTTATTTTATTTTATTGATGTTTAAGAGAAACAAACAGTACAATATTTAGCTTAATTAACTAATCTTACTTACACTTAAACCAATAAAGTTTCTACATATTAATCAAACTTTAATGAAAAAAAAAACACCTATAGTAAGTACATACCTACCTACCACTAAATTTAAAATATCAGAAAAGTGAGTGAGTTAATTGTCATTCAAAATAATTTTCTCGGAGCTATTTACACAGATATGACCGCGTGTACGTTCTTACGGTGCCATATGTGGCACCAAAAACGGCTCAAATTTCACGAATGTCTCGAGATTCTATAGGTACTTATTCCAAGGCTCAAATTTTATTTTATTAAAGTTTCATAATAATTATTGACGTTGGTTTTATTTCTTATTTAACCCTGTTATGATTAGGTAGATATACAGACTGTGAAGTAGCACGTTATATTATAATATTAACTTGAAATGGTATGTTATCCCGAAAGGGCAAGAAGGGTAAACGATATTATTATTTCTTTCTTTCTTGTCTTTAGACTCTCGGGTCTAGCCCGGACATTTGGAAGGCATTGGTGGGGCCGAAGCTAACACCAAGAGGCCCTTTTGAATACATGATTAATTATTACAACAGACGAGGCATGGTTTGGCATTAGACTTAGACTATTTTCGTATAGGTATAAAATAAATCTTGGCTATTATGGTGAAGTTTTGGAAGGATCGTGACATTGGGTTATGGAACGAGAGAACGGCACCTGCCAATTTTGTCTCATATCAAAATGTTTGAGGCAGGTGATGACTTGCCACTCACTAAATGGGCCTCCTGTAGTGGCTACCGCATATTGGTGCCGAGGAAGCAACATTGGTGTGGGTGGCTTAGGGTGTCGAGAGGTGTGCTGCACTTTCACTGAACGCTACTCGCGGCGTTATGCCCTTTAACACTTCCACCCTGGAGCTTAGGTTTTTAGCTCTTGCGACTTCCACCCCCAGACAGCCGGTTAAGGCAAGCCGGGGGGCAAGGGTCTCACTTAGCCCCTTGGAAACAGGGTACGCGGTGTCGCCACTCACCATTATCATTATTATTATTATTATTATTTCTATACAATCGAATGGCAGCGCCGAGTCGGGCATAGAGGAGACAACGCCCACTTTTTTCTGGAAATTAATAGAAGTGGCCACAGCCAGCAGGCAGAGAAGGGGTACCTATGGATTTGGATACCTGGATGAATTTATAATAGAGGTCAGAGTTACGCGAACCTACTGTTAAGGGTTCATGATAATTAATAATTATATAGGTTATTATTTTGATGCCGACATTATTAATATCGTCATTTCCTGTCATTTTCCAACAATAGTAACTTCATTTTGTTTTTTTTTTGGCGGGAACCCAGAAATGTTCACGTCGTTGCATTGTATTATTTCTCAAAGCTTGTGCTTTTTCCAGTGTTAATGTTTAAAATTGGTGGCGTTTTACGCATTAAGTGCTGAATTACGAGCATGAGTGTGGGCAAGTGATATAATGTGGTGAAACAACAAGTAAAGTTGCCACCACTTTACTGGAGCATGACTTAGACTGGGCTATGACTAAGACTTGACTTTACGTGATATATTCTTTCATCATCATCATCATCATCATCATTAACAGCCTGAAGACGTCCACTGCTGAACATAGGCTCCCCCCGGGAGCGCCACTTAGAGCGGCTGCTCGCCTCCTGCATCCATCGGCTCCCCGCGGCTTTCACCAGGTCGTCGGTCCACCTAGTGGAAGGCCGGCCTACGCTGCGTCTTCCAGTTTGTGGTCGCCACTCGAGAACCTTTCTTCCCCATCGGTTGTCAGTTTTACGAGCGATGTGGCCTGCCTATCGCCATTTCAACTTGCTAATCCTAAGAGCTACATCGGTCACTTTAGTTCTCCTGCGGATCTCCTCATTTCGGATCTTACCTCGCAGCGAAACACCGAGCATTGCTCTCTCCATAGCTCGTTGCGCGACTCTGAGCTTAGTAATGAGGCCAACAGTTAGAGACCATGTCTCAGTTCCATAAGTCATCACTGGCAACACATATTGATTGAAAACAAAAGTTTTCAATCAATATGTGTGTGTTGTGATATATTCTTTAATGATGAAAAATTACAATACTTGACACTGGCTAAATACACTATGTGTGGAGGCAAAATATAAGAAAAAAACTTCATTTTGGTATAGCTCAAAACTTATTATAAAATCTTTTATTATTTTTTACCATTAATGAATTACTTACTAGAACTATTATTAATTAAATTATTTGCTCCAATTATGAAAACAGTGTTGAGTTTTCGACTAACCTGCCTGCACTTCCGGGAGAATCAGACACGGTCGGGGGGTGGCAGGGCAGTCTTAAGGGAGGCAGCAAGGAAGGAACACGGCTTGACTAAGCTATATCGTATATATTATGGTCTATGATAATGATATTGATAATTACGATAATTGTAACGGAAAATGTTTGTTAAGCGAAGAAAATGGCAGAAATAAATGCTTGAAGTGTTGACTGGTGTTTGATTTTTTGGCATGCACCAAAACTACTATAAAAATTGTTTTGGTGTCACTTTTCATTTAGAAGCATTATATTCTAAAACTCGTCCGAGAATCTTCAAATTCAAATCCAAATCGTTTATTTGCAGTATAAAACACGGCTGTAAAAAAATGCTTAACAGATGGTATAATTAATTATAAATAGCTCCGAACGTGTTATTTGCTATCACAGCATGCCAATTTTAGACTGACCAATGTTGTCAGTAATTAAGCTACATCACTAACAATAAAACTCGAATAAATAAGCCAAAATATCAAAAACAAATCACGAAAATAAAATAAGTACCTTAAAACGCATGCAAATATTTGAGCTAAGAGTATCAATAATTTAATCAACATTGTGAACATTTATAATAAAAATTAATATTTACAAAAATAACAATAAAAACACCAATACCTACTTGAAATAAATTAAATAAAACACATAATTTCAGTCACATTTTAAAATTTAAAAATTCATTCACCGAATAAAAGCATTTGTCCAACAACCACTTATGTAACTGGTGCTTAAAAATTAATAACGACATTTTTATAAAGTCCTCTGGAAGACTGTTAAATACTTTAGCTGCCATAACATTGGCGTTTTTCTTTAGAGACAGCTTGCATACTGGTTGATAAACGAGGTTGTCTGTGCTCTCACGAAGACGACGCGTCTGCTTCCAAGCTGAAGAAAAGTTTAAATAATTGTTTTTTAATCAGTTTTGTTATTATTAAGTAATGTTTCGAATTATTATTGTTTTGGTCTTATAAGAAAAGGAATCAAGTATCCTATATCTTGACTTAACTTCTTATCCGTAAATATGGGCCGCTAGTTGCCTGAAATAAACGAATTATTATTATCTTTTTTAAATTTGGTCTAAGGCGAGTGTGGGAAGTTAGCCCCGCACTTTTTGAAATCAGGATTTTTTTTTGTTGTGCTGAATTGTTCTCGGTTTGTTCTATATTGTTCCAAAATAAAAAAAATCTAGCGTAAAAACTGTAGAAGGAAAACAAAAAAAAAGAATTTTTCAGCGTAGCCCCCATATTTTGATAAATCCAATTTTTCTTTATTGTGCTGGATTGTTCTAGGTTTGTTCTCAATTGTTCCAAAATATAACGATCCTAGTATAAAAACTGAAGTCAGAAAATAAAAAAAAACTTTTTGTCGTAGCCCCTTTTTTGGAAAATCCAAAATTTTAGTTTTTTCTAGATTGTTCTAGATTTGTTCTACATTGTTCCAAAATAAAAAACTTCTAGAGCCATAATTGAGGCCAAAAATTAAGAAAACCTTTTTAACACACCCCGCCTCCGTGGTGTGGTGGTTGAGCAGATTGGCTCATAACCCGGAGGTGGCGGGTTCGATTCCCGCGACAGCACAAGTATTTGTGCCCGAAAAAAAAGCGCAAATACTTGTTCTGTGTCTGGGTGTCGTGGGAGCATGGTCCTCGTAGTTCCTGGGTCTATGTATGTGATCGTTGGGCGTTATTTATTTTATTTATGGTAGCTCCTCATTTTTTGATAATCTTTATTTTTTTTATTGTGCTGGGAAAAATAGGTGAAATATAGTTTTTTCTGTTTTTTTTCTACAATTTTCACGCTAAATTTTTTTTGTTTTGGAACAATATAGAACAAACCGAGAACAATCCAGCACAACAAAAAAATCCTAATTTCAAAAAGTGCGGGGCTAACTTCACACACTCCTCGAGGAGGAGACGTCACACACGTCAGAGGAAGGTCGTTATAGTATCTCATTACTAAGCTGTGGTAGCTTTTCATACAATCTCTTTGGCATAAGACGTCACGCACGAGTAGATATTTCATAGTAACTGTGGGGGCGCTCTGTTTCGCGAGAACCGATAACCGATTTTGCTTATTTTCTCAATTATTGCATTTATTTTTAATCTTGTTTATGAAAGTAATATTTACTTGTTCATTTTTAATAGTAGTCATCATGCCTATTAGCCTTAAGTTATTTATAAATATTCATGATGTATTTTAGTTAGCTGTAAGTTTCCCGAAGATAATAAAGTAAAATAAAATAAATAAAACAGTTAGGTACCTAAGAAGCATAATATTTATCTATGTTATTAGGTAAACATTAAAAATAAGGTATTTCCATGGATCACAAATACAGGGTTTTCCACCAATGTTTATACCAAGACGGCATATTTATATAATACCTATTATTACCTACACTTTGAAACCAATGTATCTACAACGAAAACAATTTAGGAACACCGTTTTTTGGATATTTTGACGTGGCAGAATCCAAAAAAGGAAACATTTTTACAATTTCTTGCCTGTTTTTCTATTTATAATTTTCATCTAAAGTAAATGCCTAGCCTACAAAGAACATAATGACTGTATAATATCCGCGATGGCCTATAGGCAGTCCAAATGGTCCAGCCCACTGCCGGTAGGTAGCCTACCCAACATGCTGGCAGCATTGCCTCGTTGAATTGCTGATGCGTTGAGCCAAATAAGTGCCTTAGCATTTTGGTCACGCGTCGTCGTAGGCGCTCTGATAAACTTTGGAAAACGCGGTGAGCTCCCGGTGCCCACGGGCCCAAGGTCTCAACACCAAACGCCTCATAAATATATATTACAACCAATCAATCAATCAATCAATCAATCAATCAATGTATTTATTTGCAAGAATATGAGTACATAATAAGATGTTAAATAAAAACGTTTAGCTCTCTAATATTCCACCGTATTGGCATGCAAAACTAGTAAAACACAATTAGAATTTAACTACATCAAGAATTTAAATTAATAGGAGAAATAATCAACAATAATTCATTAAATTCAACACATAATAACTATACAATAAATTCAAAAATATTAAAATGTCAGTTGGGAACACACACATTAAAATACCCCTTCACCAACCGATACAATAGCAATAGAGTACTGAAATTAATCACAAGAACTTATCATTTAAATACTCCTTAATAGTATAATAGCCCTTATTGCTCAAAAATTCAAACAGCTTTCTTTTAAACAGTTCGACATCTAAAATCTCCAAAATGTATTTTGGTAAATTGTTGTAAAGTCTTGGAGCCATACTTAAAACACTCTTGTCATGTAAAGCAGTTTGATGAGAAGGCATACAAATTTGGTTTCGAAGCCGTTTACTTTTTGGGATGTTAAACAATTTTAAGTTTTTCTTTACAAATAATGCCACCTCGTATATATATAAACATGGGTAAGTTAGTATTTTGAGCCGCTGAAAATGTACCGCTACCGAGATTACTATATTTGCGCCGCTTTATAGTAGCTCAGTCGAATTAACCCCGGCACCGCCCCCTTAACCTGTGTCTCGGGAAGGTGTGACGGCACGACACCATAATGTTCTTAATCTAAGTATAAACAAAGTGAAAGTCTGCTTCAACTGTCATCCGTCCGGATGTACTACGTACTCGCCTATAGATCACTTTTTCAATAAATGTTGACGTAACTTGGTGTCATGGTTTCTACAGGTTGCAAATGTTGATTCGTTGTCTCATAAATACGCGTTCTGTGACCATCCGTTGCATCGATGCTTTGTGGTCCAAAGTTTATGAGAGCGTCTGTCAATCAGTCCCTAGGGACCCGGGGTCTCCATACCAAACTCACTATAGTCCATTGAAATGTTACATTTTTTAGGCCTTACCTTGCGTTTCTTAGAGGACGCAATTTTATTTTTTTGATGTATGGGGGGGGGTAAGTGTAAAGCTAAAATCAAGTTTGTGGGGTCGCCACCCTTGTCCCACGGACGCCATCTTGAAAATAGGGGTTGAAACGGTTTTTACGATATATCTCTTAAAATATTTATCTGATAAAAAAAAATTGTTAACATTTTTTGTTGCAAATTAAATTCTCTATAACTTTGGTCCAGTAACTTTTTGTCGTAGAACTATAAATAAAAAAGTTATAAGTGAAAATGTCCAGAAATTCGAGCAAAAAATTTATATTTTTCGATATAACTTTTTTTTTATCATTTTACGAAAAACTTATATCCGACCATTTTTGTAGATCGTTTTTTAAGGAACAATTTTTATAAGCAACATTTTTTCATTAAGTCAATAGCTAAGGTTTTACAGCGCTCCGAAGTGAGTACTATTTTTCAGTACTATACATTATATTATACTATACATTATATATTATACGTGGGTACTAATAATGTGACATCAGTTTTTTTTGTTATTAGACTGGGGCTGGAAAAAATGTGAAAAATTATTGATGCCAGTCCAGAGCTCTAAACCTCCAGCACCCCCTGAGCTTCTAAAATTGATCTTTTGCAAATGAAAAGGAAACTGTGGAGCGATGTGTGGATATCGAAAAGCAGGGCTAAAATGTTCCGCAGTGTGCTTCCATTGTTCTGGAGAGACTTGCAGCAACGTAATGGAGCTCTCAGAATTAATAAATGAAAATGACTTTGTTGATGAACCGCCGACATTGACACCCTTTCCTTCTCCAGTTCTCCCACTGATATTTAATTCAGAAAGCCGATCAGATGCTGAGCCGCAGCCTGGTCCATCGACAAGACTGAGGACGGAGTAATTCAAATTTAGAAAATCACCGTGGATTAGGCCTACCACGTAAAAAAAACGCGCCTCCAGACTCTACCTCGTGGGTGGTGGGGAAAAGAGTCAATAATTAATTATTAATAATATTGCAAAATTACTAATTAAAAGAATTATAATAACAAAATAAAAAAAATAACTGACATATTATTAGTACCCACATAAAATTATAGTCAAGAGTACTGAAAAATAGTACTCACTTCGGAGCGCTGTAAAACCTTAGCTATTGACTTTGTCACGTTACATCCGTTCCTTTCGTGAAAAAGGTAGAATGGAACGCTACAAGTTAATGAGCAGCTCCTCCCCTACCTAAACAGTGCCTAGGTTGACAGGATCCTAAGAGCTGAAGAGAAAAAAAGGAATTGGTAACAGATATTTATTTTCGTAAATTTTACAAGCTTTGTAGAAAGCAAAAAAAAGAGTCTCTAGATGATGCGGAAGAACGCGAAATTTAAGTTGTTTACGGCCTACAAGTTATCACGGTAGAATTAGAATGTTATTGGATCCAAACAAGGCCCACTTCCGGGTCTTCAGATAAACAAAGCCCGCTTCCGGTCTTTAACGAGGCCCACTTCCGGGTCTTCAAACAAACAAGGCCCACTTCCGGGTCTTTATTCAAACAAGGCCCACTGTCGTTATAGAGACTGGGGAATTCGTTGCCTTTAGTTTGTCCGACTTCCAGCGTTCAGCGGCTAGCTCATTCAGTTATTAGCTTCTGGATCCAGAAGAAGATTCTCGTCCTTCCACCGTCGATGAAGTATTATTACGCAGCTCAGATTCAAGATGCAGGAGCAGGAGACACGCAGGTATTAGTCGTCAAAGCTTTGACGGACGACGGGCCGGAACATGGTGATGAAGTTATATTGCCACTCAATGTTTGAAAAAGGCAAGCCGGTCGTCTCACTGGTTGACGCTCGGCGATAGATTCGTCGTGGTAGATACGGCGGCCGACGGTGACAACAGATGTAGTTTCGGCGATCAGCTCTCGGCGATAGATTCGTCGTAGTTTCGCGACTGGCTGTAGCGGATGTAGCTCGGCGATCGGCGATTTGACAATGGATATGTCGTGGCGCAGCGATTGACGTAGATGGAGATTCACTTCACAATTTTGGTGTTGGATAGCCAAAGATGGTTTTTGAAGGCGTTCTTGAGTTCCCGGGCCTTGCCTGGCCCGGGAATGGCCTTATATCAATTTAGTGTTCCTCGTTCGAGGAGTAAATTGAGACTGCCATTCCATAGCGACAGCTTTTCTAAAGAAACCTCGCTAGCATTCCAAGGTTCTAGATTTTTGCAGTTTTCAAAATTTTGAATACAGAATAGTAAAAAAAATAAATCTAGAGTCAAAATACATACAATCATGGCCAAACTATAAAATACCTCACTGAAATTGACAGTAGAAAAAGAAAAATATCAATATGAAGAGAAACTAAATTCGAAACAAAAAAAACAGTTTCAAAACAACTGCCATCCGAGCAGTCGTGTCTAGAAATCGGGCCCGTGACCCGCGCGCAAAATCGATAAAAAGATGTAAAATTTTGAGAAAATCAAGTTTTTTTGTGCTTAAATTACTGTGAAAAGGACTGTCAAGTGCTGTGATGTGAAAGTTGTGAATGAATAATAGAAACCAGGTAATATATTATGATATATACATACATGTAGCATTACATATTTCCCCCACGACCCCAGAAAATTTTCAACTCCATTGAAAATTTTGAAGGTTAGGAATAAAACCTTGCTCTTTCATACTTAAATCTTGCACTTCTTCTTTTACTCGCTCACAAACATACTTAGGGGATATGGTTCACATATTTGATGACGCATACTCCACAAGGAACTATTCATTATACATAACGAAGGCTTATTTTTTTTAATTAGGTGTCGTTATCCGCACCTTTTTGAAAACCCGAGTAAAGATAATAAGTATTTACAATTAAGAAAATGTACAACACAAAGGCTTATTTAACGAGTTGTGTACCGCTCTTTAAGAATATTACACACACCCTTGGGTATTGAAGATTTCAAGGAAATTAATATTCAAGAACCTTGTATTTAAGAAATTGCAAGGAAATTAAGATTAGAGTAACAACATGTGTAACTAAGAAAGTATAAAAAAAATGAGTAAACACAATGGCTTCTTACCCACACGACTCGTGTTAAAGGATAAAACAAAAAGAGTGAAAAAAAAAAATAATAACGTTTGTAAAATGGATTTAAAAAAAATAAGCCGAAAGGGTCTAGTTTCCTTGTACAATACAAAAATAATATACGCTAAAGCTATTTACAGAATAAGTATACAATTTAGAGAAAAAAACAGAATACAACCGCTACACTATTTACACTTTAAAATCTTTTACATGCCACTTTCCTCTTAAGCCGTTAGGATCCTCTAAAATAAAGACGAGAGGTGAGAGCTTCTCAACAACTGTGCATTTGACATATTTGGGAGCCAACTTTGAACTGAAATATGCACCAGCGTTACTCTGGACGTAATTTTTACGCCAGACTGTGTCGCCAACGTTGAACTCTTTAAAGGTGTGTCTCGTGTTGTAATGAGCAGCATTTTTTGTGTGTGCAGTGTGTAATGCAACCTGTACTTTATCGAAGATGTTAGATAATAATCCTAAATTAGCGGCGTAGATGTCACGAGGAAGAAAAATGAAATTATCAAGGTTGGAGCAGTTAGTGTATAGTGAACCACATGGTATGGTTTCACGTCCAAAGACCAGAAAGGATGGAGTAAACCCAGTTGTAGAATTTACAGAACTGTTGAGTGCATATTGGATTTTCTGCAAATGTTTGTCCCATGAACGGTGATCATCTCCGACCAACTGTGAAAGTGCGGTGATAATTGTTCTATTATACCGTTCTGTGGGATTTACTTGAGGGCAGTATCGAGGTGAATAAAATATAAAAGGAATTTTATACTTATTCAGAAAACTTTGAAACTCATTAGATTGAAATTGTGAACCATTGTCCATGATGATGGTTTGTGGCACACCGTGTACCAGAAACACATTATTTTCCAAATACATGATGATATTGGAAGATGTAGCGCGCTTGATAGGGAAAATAAGGCAATACTTTGAAAAAGAACATGTAACCACTAGTATGAATTGATTACGTTGTCTTGTGAGTGGAAAAGGGCCCATTAGATCTAATGAGAGGCTTTGAAAAGGTCTTGAACAAATTTTTGGTTTACCCATAGGACCATATGGAGAATGATTCGAATGCTTATAAGAGAGGCATGTTTCACAAGAAGAACACATTTTAGCCACATCTTTAAACATACCAGACCAATAGTATCTTAAAGAAAGCTTCTTGTATGTTTTGAAAATGCCAGTATGGGGATTACTTTCTGAGTCACCATGGCAAGTTTTGATGAGATTCATTCTCTCAGAGGGAAGTGGAACTTCTTTCCAAGCAAAATCTTCATTTAGATAATCAGGTGAGTTATTAAAACGGTATAAATTATTGTTGAGAATTTTGTAATTTGGATAAGCATCAGGATTATCTCGACAGTTAGTAAAAAGTCTATTATATAGTTCCAATTGTGATGCATTGTCTCTAGATATGGGTTCAACACCACCAATAATAGCAGTATCGGGTATTTTATGACGCGACAGAAGGTCTGGGACAACATTTTCTTTTCCTTTTTTACGTTTTAGGTCGAAGTTAAAACAAGACAGACGAAGACTCCATCGTGCCAATCTGCCAGAAGGATTGGACAAATTTTGGAACCACTTTAATGCTGCATGGTCAGTGTATACTGTAAATCGTTTACCGTTATCAAGATAACAACGCCAATGCTCAAGTGCAGTAATGACAGCTAAAGTCTCACGTTCTGTAGTTGAATAATTCTGCTCATGCTTGTTTAGAGATCTACTCATATATGCAATAACAACTTCTTTATTGTCTTTTTCCTGAGTCAGCATAGCACCTATCCCAAAGTTAGAAGCGTCGCAGTGAACGGAAAATGGATAGTCAAAGTCAGGGCAAGATAGTATTGGTGTTGTAGTCAAGCATTCTTTTAATTTAGCAAAAGCAGAGTCAGCCTCAGCATTCCAGACAAATTTTTTTGGAGATTTTTTTCCAGATGACGTTAATTTACAGAGTGGTGAAGCAATAGTACTGAAATTAGGTATGAATCGGCGAAACCAACTGCACGTACCTAAAAATTTTCTTACTTCTTTTTTAGAGGTAGGAGCAGCGTAAGCTAGAATCGCTTCAATTTTACTGGGATCAGCCCGCAATCCTTGCTCATCTACTATGTAGCCAAGATATTTCAGTTCTTTGCGAAAGAATTGACTCTTTTCAAAGTTAATGGTTAGACCAGCATAAGAAAGTTTCTGATGAACTTTAAGTAGGAGTGAAATATGTTCCTCAAATGTCGCACCTATGATTATTATGTCATCTAAGTAACAGAACACTTTATTCTCAAACTCTGGAGTGAATAAACTGTCCATGAGTCTTTGTTGAGTTGCTGGAGCGTTTGTCAATCCGAAGGGCATAACAGTGAATCTATACATTCCTCTACCAGGTACGTAAAAACCAGTTTTATCTCTGTCTTTGAGATGTAATGGAATTTCCCACAAAGCCTTTGCTATATCGATACTAGACAAATATTTAGCATTTTTGAGGTTATCTAGTATCTCAGAAACAAAAGGGAGGCTGTAGGCATCTTTACGAGTAATTGCATTCAGCTTTCTGCTGTCGACGCAGAAACGCCATTCTCCGTTCTTTTTTGGAGTGATAAGTACTGGAGATAACCAAGGACTCTCACATTTTTCTATAACTTTTAATTCTAGCATTTTATCGACCTCATTGATGAGTGCTTTTTGCTTTTCTGGAGAGAGACGATAACAACGTTGTTTTATAGGTAAAGCATCACCAGTATTGATCCGATGACTAACTAAACTAGTACGGCCTAATTTACCTCGTTGTTCAAAAGAAATACTTTTGAAACGCTTGATTATGTCATTAGCAATTTCTACTTGATTCCCAGACAGATGATCAAATGTTGATATTTGATTTTCAACAGCACAAGCTGTATGATCTTTAGATTCGAGATTGAGTTCAAGAGAAAGTATCTTTGGGGAGAGTTCGAATTCTTTCCAGAAATCCCACCCAAGTATCAAAGAAGGATAAATATCAGGGAAAACATAAGCTTTGATAACATGTGTCTGATTATGAAATCTCAATGGCAAATGAAAATAACCAGAAGACATTGCTTTTTGTTTATTAGCAACCATAACTTGAGTTGGAGACTTGAATAGTTTAAAGCCTAACTTTTGGATATCTTTATGAGAGTTATTACCTAAAATAGTTATACAACTTCCACTATCTAAAAGACCGGAAAAAGGTATATTGTTTATAGACACGTTAATAAAAGGTCTGTTAAAGTCTTTTTCTTTGTCGTAGAAAACAGAAGTTGTTTTGTAGCAAAACATAAAATTTCGAATAGTATTTAACCATTGATTCCAGTCGTTAAGATCAAAATTATTGTTATGTGATTTAGTGAAACCATTCAAGTCGTCAGCTAGTTTTTTTGTTGGATTGATGGAGCACATTTTGGACATTCGCTGATTCTCACGCCTTTACGACCACATTTAAAACAAATGAGGTATCTAGGCTTAGTACAAGTTTGTAAAGAATGGCCTGTGATACGACAGCGATAACAGAATTCTTCTTTAGAAATGTCATTAGTTTGAGATGACGAGCGTGGATGTTTATCTTCCTGCACTGCATTAGTGTACCTTACGTTTGGAGACGCTTTAGGAAGTGAAGCTTTAGAAAATGAAGGAAGATAGGCAAATTCAGCAGCACAAGAAGTGTCTTCAGATCTAGGCTCATGAAAATTTTTGTCTCGTTCAGAAATGCGTTCGTAACTTTGACAAGTAGAAATTAAAGAATCTACCGTTTTAATAT
This sequence comes from Ennomos erosarius, assembly GCA_963580505.1. NCBI lineage: Eukaryota > Metazoa > Arthropoda > Insecta > Lepidoptera > Geometridae > Ennomos > Ennomos erosarius. The sequence goes on along the minus strand of OY757005.1, from coordinate 3,414,385 downwards.
CTTTAAGTGCAACAAAAACTGAATAGCACGGTCTTATATTATGGAGTAAAATCTCTAATTGTTCGCTCTCGCTAAGTTTCTTTGAAAGACGAGCAAACATACCGAACATAATTGAGACGTAAACGATAATGGTCTCAGTTGCTCCTTGCGTTCTATTCCTTATAGCTTCCAACAGCTTATAGTCGTAATCATGTATACCAAAATCTCGAATCAGCAATGTGCAAATATCTTTCCACGATAAGGTAGGATTTCGATTATACTGAAAACGAAACCAATGAAGGGCATCACCTGTGAAAATCTCAAAGGCGTGCTTGCAAAGCATACCTTCCGGAATGTTTCGAGAAATCCTAAACTCGTCCAATCTTTGAAGAAATGATCTAGGGCACGATTTTCCATTGAAAGAAAACGTTTTGAGCTCCTTCACAAAATTATCCGAAGTGTGATAGTTTTGTACAGACTCGGAAGCCAGTGGTATACTAGTCAGAATGCTTGAAGGTAAAGTGGGTTGAGGAGTACTCAGTACTTCCAAAGTTTGATTGGTTCCAGTCATAGGTAGTAATTGATAAATCGAGGGAGGGCTAGGCTGAGTCTGAGGACAAGGATTGTGAATGTCAACTAACACTTCTTCAGAAGATCCTGAATAATCTGAAGTTAAGACTTCAAACCGTTTTTGGAGCGTGAAGAAGCGAGATCGTATGTTTGAGCATGACTCAACAAATGGTGGAACGGCGTTAAAGCGTTCGAGGCGATAATGAAGATGATTTACGAAAGATTCAACTTTCCTCAGGTTACTTTTATCATCCGTGGCTTCGAGGTGCGAGATTTTACCCTCGACGTAATTAAACGTGATCTCTGCTTGGGAGAGGTCATGTTTGAGAGGTATTGGAGAAGATTTTATGTCCTCAGGTTGAATGTGACTCAATTTTGCCAGCTGCTCCTTAAGAGTTGTCAAAGTGTCAGCTGGTTTTTCACCTCTGATAGTCACTTCATATTCCAGTTCAAGTTTGTTTAGAAACGAGTATTTAATTGGTCTCGCCATAGTCACAAGTTGAAGTCAATAGTCAAGGATAAAATCAAGTCAAGTTTAAGTTCGTTTAAGTATTAAGTACTATGCCAGTGTTGTAGAATGTAAGTGTGATGTTCCGCGTGTCCTGCCTGTATAAAAATAAATTAAGCAAGTACCTAAGATATTACGTTAGAGCCAAAAGTCAATATCAAATTTTAGCCTACTTGAGTAAGTATTATTTTAGAATTTAGAAGAATGTTTTAGAGGGTTCATTTTAGTTGGGCGCCAAACTGGTTGACGCTCGGCGATAGATTCGTCGTGGTAGATACGGCGGCCGACGGTGACAACAGATGTAGTTTCGGCGATCAGCTCTCGGCGATAGATTCGTCGTAGTTTCGCGACTGGCTGTAGCGGATGTAGCTCGGCGATCGGCGATTTGACAATGGATATGTCGTGGCGCAGCGATTGACGTAGATGGAGATTCACTTCACAATTTTGGTGTTGGATAGCCAAAGATGGTTTTTGAAGGCGTTCTTGAGTTCCCGGGCCTTGCCTGGCCCGGGAATGGCCTTATATCAATTTAGTGTTCCTCGTTCGAGGAGTAAATTGAGACTGCCATTCCATAGCGACAGCTTTTCTAAAGAAACCTCGCTAGCATTCCAAGGTTCTAGATTTTTGCAGTTTTCAAAATTTTGAATACAGAATAGTAAAAAAAATAAATCTAGAGTCAAAATACATACAATCATGGCCAAACTATAAAATACCTCACTGAAATTGACAGTAGAAAAAGAAAAATATCAGTATGAAGAGAAACTAAATTCGAAACAAAAAAAACAGTTTCAAAACAACTGCCATCCGAGCAGTCGTGTCTAGAAATCGGGCCCGTGACCCGCGCGCAAAATCGATAAAGTGATGTAAAATTTTGAGAAAATCAAGTTTTTTTGTGCTTAAATTACTGTGAAAAGGACTGTCAAGTGCTGTGATGTGAAAGTTGTGAATGAATAATAGAAACCAGGTAATATATTATGATATATACATACATGTAGCATTACAACTTAAGGAAAAAATGTTGCCTATAAAAGTTGTTCCTTAAAAAACGATCTACAAAAATGATCTGATATCATTTTTTCGTAAAATGATAAAAAAAAGTTACTTATATCGAAAAATATAAATTTTTTGCTCGAATTTCTGAACATTTTCACTTATAATTTTTTTGTTTATGGTCCTACGACAAAAAGTTACTGGACCAAAGTTATAGAGAATATAATTTGCAACAAAAAATGTTAACAAATTTTTTTTATCAGATAAATAGTTTAAGAGATATATCGTAAAAACCAATTCAACTCCTATTTTCAAGATGGCGGCCGTGGGACAAGGGTGGCGACCCCACAAACTTGATTTTAGCTTTAAACTTACCCCCCCTACATATCAAAAAAATCAAATTGCGTCCTCTAAGAAACGCAACCCCAAATGTAACTTTTCAATGGACGGAATGTCTCATTAGCGTAGTGTCGCATTAGCGTCGTGTCGTACTAACGTGAACTCGCATTGTTGTAGCAGCACAGTGTTCGTAACATGTGTTAGTGAGTCGCACGCGCACTGCACCTAAGCATTTCTGTCGCATCGCATCTCCATATGTCACATTAGCGTGCTCAATGCAAACAAAATATATTAAAAAAAAAAAACAATATATAATCAATATATATAATCGGCCAAGTGCGAGTTCCGTACCATTATCTGTCGCCCCTATAACAAAAAATATCTACTTAAACCAGAATAATATAAATATTTAAGGGGCTCCCATACAAGAAACGCGACTTTTTGCGTTTAAAAACGAAATAAAAAAATTTATAAGTATTTAATTTTCTTATTTTATGATTCTTAGTATTTGTTGTTATAGCGGCAACAGAAATACAGCATCTGTGATAATTTCAACTGTCTAACTATCACGGTACATGAGATACAGCCTGACAGACAGACAGACGGACAGCGGAGCCTTAGTATTAGGGTTCGCTTTACCCTTTGGGTACGGAACTCTAAAAATGATATCAAGTATGTAGGTACCTATAATGTTATCAATGTTAATACCAATGGTATAAAATACTAGACATACAGCCTACTAGCCAGTGGGTTAAGGTACTCGGGTGGTGACCACATATTGAGTAGAGCAGTTATTTGACAATGGTAAGTAAGTTATTATTTTACCTACCTATTCCCCAAACTTTTAGGAATAACCAAATATTTTCCTTTCATCATCTAAATTCATCGAATACGTATAAGCCACTAATTATTCGCAGTTAACTAATAGGGATAATGTTAGCCTGAGAGTTTTTTTTAACGGGCTTATGCTGTTGGTCTTTACCGACCTTTACAGCATAGGCACCCAGCAAAGTGGGCGGCAACGAGCCTCGGCTTGGGCTGTTGCTGGGATAAGAGGATCGAGAAGGCTACGTCCGCTGGAGGAGTGGACCCTATGGAAAGTCGCGACCGTTCAGGATTTTTATTTTTTAATTGTTCTGGATTATAATGTTCCTAGAATGATATATGAAGTAAAAATAATCGCCCTAGTGCGAGTCGGACTCGCGCACGTCGGGTTTTGTACCTATATCTTGTCACGTTACATCCGTTCCTTTCGTGAAAAAGGTAGAATGGAACGCTACAAGTTAATGAGCAGCTCCTCCCCTACCTAAACAGTGCCTAGGTTGACAGGATCCTAAGAGCTGAAGAGAAAAAAAGGAATTGGTAACAGATATTTATTTTCGTAAATTTTACAAGCTATGTAGAAAGCAAAAAGAAAAAGAGTCTCTAGATGTTGCGGAAGAACGCGAAATTTAAGTTGTTTACGGCCTACAAGTTATCACGGTAGAATTAGAATGTTATTGGATCCAAACAAGGCCCACTTCCGGGTCTTCAGATAAACAAAGCCCGCTTCCGGTCTTCAACGAGGCCCACTTCCGGGTCTTCAAACAAACAAGGCCCACTTCCGGGTCTTTATTCAAACAAGGCCCACTTCCGGGCCTTTATTCAAACAAGGCCCACTGTCGTTATAGAGACTGAGGAATTCGTTGCCTTTAGTTTGTCCGACTTCCAGAGTTCAGCGGCTAGCTCATTCAGTTATTAGCTTCTGGATCCAGAAGAAGATTCTCGTCCTTCCACCGTCGATGAAGTATTATTACGCAGCTCAGATTCAAGATGCAGGAGCAGGAGACACGCAGGTATTAGTCGTCAAAGCTTTGACGGACGACGGGCCGGAACATGGTGATGAAGTTATATTGCCACTCAATGTTTGAAAAAGGCAAGCCGGTCGTCTCACTGGTTGACGCTCGGCGATAGATTCGTCGTGGTAGATACGGCGGCCGACGGTGACAACAGATGTAGTTTCGGCGATCAGCTCTCGGCGATAGATTCGTCGTAGTTTCGCGACTGGCTGTAGCGGATGTAGCTCGGCGATCGGCGATTTGACAATGGATATGTCGTGGCGCAGCGATTGACGTAGATGGAGATTCACTTCACAATTTTGCTGTTGGATAGCCAAAGATGGTTTTTGAAGGCGTTCTTGAGTTCCCGGGCCTTGCCTGGCCCGGGAATGGCCTTATATCAATTTAGTGTTCCTCGTTCGAGGAGTAAATTGAGACTGCCATTCCATAGCGACAGCTTTTCTAAAGAAACCTCGCTAGCATTCCAAGGTTCTAGATTTTTGCAGTTTTCAAAATTTTGAATACAAAATAGTAAAAAAATAAATCTAGAGTCAAAATACATACAATCATGGCCAAACTATAAAATACCTCACTGAAATTGACAGTAGAAAAAGAAAAATATGAATTTGAAGAGAAACTAAATTCGAAACAAAAAAAACAGTTTCAAAACAACTGCCATCCGAGCAGTCGTGTCTAGAAATCGGGCCCGTGACCCGCGCGCAAAATAAATAAATATATGTGGACATTTCACACAGCGCCATCTAGCCCCAAACTAAGCATAGCTTGTACTATGGGAACCAAGATAACTAATACAATACTTATATACTTTTTGTTTGTAAATACATACATAGAATACAATATAACACCCAGACGTAGAACAAACATCTATGTTCATCACACAAATGTTTGTCCCGGGTAGGAATCGAACCCACAGCCCTCAGTTCAGAAGGCAGGGATACTACCAACTGAGCTATCGGGCCCGTCAAAAATCGATAAAGTGATGTAAAATTTTGAGAAAAATCAAGTTTTTTTGTGCTTAAATTACTGTGAAAAGGACTGTCAAGTGCTGTGATGTGAAAGTTGTGAATGAATAATAGAAACCAGGTAATATATTATGATATATACATACATGTAGCATTACAATCTTTAATAACGAGCAAAAAAATAACGTTTTTGTATGGAATTGGGAGCCCCCTTAGCTATTTATCTTATTATATTTTTTAGTATTTGTTGTTACAGTGGCAACAGAAAATCAGGCATCATTTGTGAAAATTTCAACCATCTAACTGTCACGGTTCTTAAGATACAGCATGGTTGGCAACAGACGGACAGATGGACAGGCGGACAGCGGAACCTTAGTAATAGGGTTCGCTTTACCCTGCGGGTTACGGAACCCTAAAAACTGAGAAAACTTTTTTGTAAACTATAGGTAGATTCGCATAACCCCTCATCATCATCAAATCTGTACGTTGAATATTCAATTTTATGTCTGTCTGTTCCTTTCATTATGCATCACGCTAAAATTTGGTAGTGTGGGTTGCACGAAGCAGCAAGAATGTAATTTTTATGCCATATTATACGTCTGTAAGTATAAGTTTTTACTAGGTGGTAGAACTTTTCTGCAAAGTTCGTCTAGGTAGGTACCACCGCTCTGCCAGTTATTCTGCCGCCAAGCAGTAGTGGGCAAACACTACTGTGTTCCGGTTTGAAGGGCAATGTAGCTAGTGAAATTACTGGGCAAATGAGACTTTACGACCTGATTACACAGTGTAGTAATCTGATTACTAGACTGTGTGATGTATCAGGATGACGTGCGCAGTGCAATGTCACGCAAAACTTTATTATTTTAAAGTTACGAGTGAAACTGCAACTGTTATGGGCAGCCGTGTCGCTTAATATCAGGTGAACGATTAGCTCGCCACGTCATCCATTCACATAAAAAAAAGTACTACTTATTATTTTTACTTAAGTACCTATTTACCTATATTGTACTTATTCATTCCGTCGAAGAGAAGTTAAAAGGGAAGGGGAAAAGGATGAATAGATGGGCCGGCGAAGTGCTTCTATTGCTGTCCTATCTATTCATTATTATCCCCTACCTTTTCCCTTTCCCTTCCCTCTTACCCATAAAGGATTAGGATCTAAAACTATAATAATTAACCTAAGCGAAGCCAGGGCGGGTCAGCTACTTTATTATAATAGGCATGATGACTAAATTTTTTTTTTCAATAAATTAATTATTTTTCTCAAAAGATAAACATTTGTGAAAACAAAAGTTAAATATCTCAAAAAATAACCAAGTTACAAGCATTTTAAGAACCGGAATAGAAAGAGATAGCTCAAACGGCCAGTGACGTCAGAGGAAGATCGTTATAGTACCTCATTACTAAGCTGTGGTAGCTTTTCATACAATCTCTTTGGCATGTGACGTCACGAGTAGATTTTTCATAGCAACTGCGGGGGCGCTCTGTTTCGCGAGAAAGGGACAGGAGATGCGTCCTATGGAAACTTTAAAAGCTTATTACTCCGTGATTTATTTACCGATTTTGCTTATTTTTTCAATTATTGCATTCGTTTTTAATCTTCTTTATGAAAGTAATATTTACTTGATCATTTTTAATAGTAGTCATCATGCCTATTTCTTCCAGGTATCCAATGCCATACCCCTTCTCTGCTTGCTGGCTGTGGTCGTTTCACAAAATGTCCAGAAAAATGTGAAAGCTGCCATAAACGACATTTTTGGAACACCTTCCATCAACAGTAAGTTTTTTTATCTTCATTTATTTAAGAGGTTTTGGTCTTTACAGAATATGTCACCCTCATAGGGGCACTCCAAACAATATTTATGATTTTTTTAGCAGTATCGCCTATAGATCAATTTGTAAAAGAAAAAATTTTAATCACGAGCGGAGATTGAACCCTCATCCATCCATCCCTCAAGCCGGGATATGCTTTACTTAAGCTACCGTGACAAGTGGTCTCATGTCCAAATTTTTCCTTCACCTTTACAACCAACTTAAGGGGTTGGTAGCGCCATCTATTGAGTGATTCTCAAGAATCATCCCAACCAGCATGGGTCAAGTTACATCAACACAGTTGTAAGTTGGTTGTAAAGGTGAAGGAAAAATTTGGACATGAGACCACTTGTCACGGTAGCTTAAGTAAAGCATATCCCGACTTGAGGGATGGATGGATGGGGTTCAATCCCTGCTCATGATTCAAATTTACTCCAAACACTTATCTACGTTTAAAACCTAACTTAACTAATCTGTACTGACATTGGGCTTCCTCTGGCAGAGGTGCAGCCAAAATACTGTTAAATATTTCAACGTCGTACAATATTGAAATTATACTTCAACATAAATAAATATCTTTCATTCAGCCTCATTTCGGACACACTCCGCCAAAATATGAGTCACGTGTTCTACTACATTACATTCAGTTCTAACAGTAAGTTTATGAGCGCTGACTGTCGATATACTGGGTGTAATTGTATTCATTAGCATCCTTTGAGACTAGGTACTCCTGATACCGGTCACTTGTGAACCAAAATTTTTGAATCTAACACATTGGTTTGGTAATAATAATAACTCCAAAAAATGGAATAACTTACTTAATCCAATGCTACAATACCAAATTTAATTGGAATAATGGAGTACGGTTCTTAATTAGTACATACAAGGTATAAAAACGTTTAAATGTATCAAAAATGTATCAAATGTATCATCCGTGCCAACCGCGTTAGGCGCCGCGGCAATCTTCATAATTTTCAATAAAAATATTTTCATTTACACTCTTTACTCTTTAATAATCATCTATAAATGATGTACCATCCATGGGCTCAATTTATGCTAATGAATTAAATTACATCCTGTAGAAATATCAATTGTCAGTAGTATCGCTTGTGTGCAGCATTCGTCTTCAGCCTGTTGATGTGATTAAGTAGACTTTGACTTATCTAATAACGATAACACTTTAGGTGTAGCACTGAAACCTTGCACCACTCCAGACGGAAAAGTAGGCGATTGCGTCCCGTACTACAACTGCGTAAACGTTACGATGGACACTGGCGGTGACTACCTCATCGACATCAGGTAATATTTATGACCGTTGGTTTACACTCGCGGCTCGCGGCTCGTCCTGTGCCTCTGCCCCAGATTAGGAGCATAGACGGCGAGCCCGGTGATAAGCCCCACGAGCGCACCGTTTACATTCGCGGCTCGCGGCTCGTCCTGCGGTTATTCTCTATGGAAACACAGATTCCACACGATACGAAACACTAAATCGTCGTTATCGTGTCTTGTGCAAATCGTGTCACAGCGTTAGATATACCTTCACGTTACATTAAAGTTATCTTTATTTCGAATAAAATATATTGACATAAGCGATCATATCTTTTGATGTATTGATGTTTCGGAACGCGTCTCGGTAAAACATATTATTTTTGACAGTTCAAATCGCGCCAATTCCAAATTCATTTCGCGCGGTTTTGTTGTCGTTTCATAGAGAATAGATTTTTGCAAATTTCTTATGTAAGACAAGGAATACGCGTGGTTTCGAAGTAAGGAATCGATACGGAATAAGGGCCCTGCGGTTCGTCTCGCGGCTCGCGCGCGAGTGTAAGCCAAGCATTAGAATTTCATACTTAAAAAGAAAAATGGGGCCCGATTACCTGTAGGTATTATACCTATTATATTATCTGTGCTCTAAGCCTCCTGTCTGTCTGTCTGTCTGTCCGACGAATAATCAAGGCAGCAAATCTTGGTCATGAAGACTTGTTTATCAGGTCATTTTGCGACGTCAAAACATCCTACGATGACGTCTGGAAGTACCAGAAAAGTACGTAGAGTCACAGCCTCTAGGAACTTAGAGGTATAATATACGTATAACTTCCTTGGTCTTTGGCTAATATAATTACACGTCTGCCATTATCTTCCTATCTCCTTTCCTCTTGGGCAGTTTGTTTTTACTTGATTTATATTACGCGCTCCCACGCTTCGCGAACGAATTTCTACCTCTGTTGGCGTCTTCCAATAAGAAACGCGCGAGCGAAGCGAGCGCGATAATTTTTGAAACTTCCGGCGGCGACTTGTTCTTTCAAATAAATTCGTTTGTAATGTGTAGTAATTTTGCTCAATCGGAAAAACAGGAAAGCATAGAATACATAATAGGTAGCAATTCTATGCAGGAAAGGTTCATAAAATAAATTATGAATTAATAAATGAATGATTTATTGCAGAAACTGTGTACATGTAGGTCTTAAAATTAACTAATATTAGCACAATAGGGTCAACAGTTTGTCCATTCCATGACCGACATGCAATATTTTATTGAGTCTACGTTAAGAATGATTATAATATTTAGAACTGTAACAAGTCGTCAGAGCGTTTGGGTTGTAAAAATGAACCCCACTGTAACAGGTGGGACTTATGCTACCAAGAAAAGTGCAAGCGCCCCATGCCACCCTCCACCTCCTGGATCCACCGTTGGAAGTTTACCTATATTTTATGTGGTTGTTACAGATCCTACCGTCCCTGTAAAACCTTGGAAACTTGCTGCCCTTTGCCTGATATAACATATACAATGACCACACCCCAGCCACCCATCATCACGGTTAGTGTAAAATAAAGGCCTATTTAAAAAGGTGCGATATTTCTCTACCGTCCGCGGTAGCGGTACCTATATACCGGGATCGCCGGCTACCGCTTAGGTACGCGAAAAGTACCGCAGTCACGCGCGGGCGATGGAGGGCGATTCTGTCAACAAAATTGCGTAAAATGGTGTGAGAATTGTTGATTTTAAATCGGGCCCCGGGTGAAAAAGTTCCACTCGAGTTCCGCTACGCGTTATCCGCTTGTGTGTGAGTGAACAGGCGGAATATAGCGTACCCACTCGGATATTGCTACCGCGGGTGGTACAGGATACCGGTCTGATTAGGCCTTAAGTTCACGGCTGGCGATTCACATCTCAATGACGGTGCGTCTCACTATCACGCTAATATTCGCCGTAGCCCGATACTGTAGCCGCGCCATGATAAAATTACAATGCTGTCCTTTTGCCGAAAGAACTTTTGATTTCCTAAATGCTGAAAGTTTTTTTATGGGAATGAATAAGGTGACGAGCTAGTCGTTCACCTGATGTTAAGCGACACGGCCGCCCATAACAGTTACTTACCTACTGAACTGAATATCGAATACCTATGTTTGGCCGAAAACACTGCTGCGTTCCATTTTACTCCATTCTGTGTCATACCCACTGAATTCGTAGTATCATACCAACAACTTTTCCAACCACGGTCAGGGTTTTATCTAAAAATATCTCATTTTCAGCCCGGTAAAGGCTGCGGTTACCGTAACCCTGATGGTCTGGGCTTTAAAACCACCGGCGACGTAAATAGAGAGACCAAGTTCGCCGAGTTCCCTTGGATGTGTGGGATTCTCAGGTATGATCCAGAGCTTTTACTCTAAAGTAAGCACTCTCTACATCCTTTAATAAATCAAACAGCACCAGTGTACACACCATATTCTCTGACACACAATTTGTCAACTCAATTAGTGCAGTCGCGTAATTTTTTGGATACAGTCATTTTGATTGAAGGCGTGTTGCGCCTTTCATCCAGCAAATTGAGGCAACATTATTGAGTGACAGATTGCATGGCGTGTAGAGGGCTTATGCGCTCTCGTATAGGCTTATTTAGTCATGAGCGAAGGTGACGTCTAACTGTTGACGCAATTTTTTAATTATCAGTGGACCTAGCACGAATGTTTACGCGCGCATAAGTGTAACGTTAACGTAAGCCAATTGTATGGCATTTGATCTGTCCCCCTATTACGATTGAGCTAGCAGCACTGCTGACCGCGTCTGCCGCTCAACTTCTGTCAAAATTGTATGAACTTTGACAGCAGCTGAGCGGCAGACGCAATCATAATATAGGGGTTTTACGTTAAGGTTACACTTACGCGCGCGTAAATATTCGTGCTAGGCCTACTGAAATAAATGTTATAAGGCCTATGATGATGATAATGAGAAGGCTTAACTCGCGAATTCCAATGTTACGAGTTCGTTGTGCGGAGACATAGTGCATGATAGAGTAGATTATCCTTATCCTTTTCTTACATAAAAGACTTCACTTACCGCGATAATAAGCTGTTGCTGTATTTAAATGATTGAATTTTAGAAGAACTTTTATTTTTTTACAAGTTCTACAATACGCTACCTACAGAACGGGTTGATGGATTAATGAAAGTTGCGCATCTGACACGTCTTGAGATTTCCCAGGGTTACACCAGCTAAAGCCAGCAATCCTGGTGGCCGGCAGCGCCAGGTGTATGTAGGCGGAGGTTCCCTAATCCATCCAAGCGTTGTCCTCACGGCGGCTCACTACGCGGTAAAGCCAAACCTGAAAGTCCGGGCGGGCGAGTGGGATACGCAGACTACACTAGAGCCATACCCTTATCAGGAGAGGGACGTGGGATCTGTCGAGATACACCAGGACTATAACAGTGGTAATTTATAATAAAGGACGTATATGGAGGCCAATAAAGTTAGTAAGAAATTCTTCACAGCGGAAAGAAGATATATCTACTAATTTTATCAGCTCTCCATACATCTCGGTACCTAGAAAAAGCAAACTAAGCTCCTATTTGTTTTTAGTGATTTTGATAGTGAGAATTCATTAGATAACTCTCGAAATGTTGGTAGTGTACAACAACAAACGTGGTTTCGATCGAACTTCCTGAACAGTGCCGATCCTGACTGGATGAGGATGGAGTGAGAGTCTTTCGGCCACCTTTTGATTAGCGATACTTTCACATCACATAATTTCTATATCAGTTGGGTAATTTTAAACCAAGTGTTGCTGTTATATTAATTCTTAGGATTAGGTACTATGAACCTAAAAACGGGCTTGTTATAAACACAGTACCTAGTGATCAGAAAGCACGTGCGCGAGAGAAGCGAGCTTGAAAATTTTTATTTAATGCCATATTGTATTTCAAAAAATACAGGAGATTCCAAGCATTTTCAAATCCACAAACTTTTATATACACTTCATACTTTTACATTATGTACTTTCTTTCGCTTCTCAGGCAATCTATTCTACGATATCGGTCTCCTATTCCTCACTCAACCGATGGAACTGGCTCCGAACGTTGCCCTCGTCTGTCTTCCTCCACCACCGAAGCAGTCTCCATACTCTACATTCTACATTATCCAGCGTGTGCCTGATGGGACAAAGTGCTTCACCACTGGATGGGGGAAAGAAAAGTTTGAGGCGAACACCTACCAAGCCATTTTAAAGAAGGTACCTACCTAGATATTCGTTCACTTCGGTCATAACCAAAGTCACCGGCCCGGGCAGCTTGACCTGTCGCCGAGTTTATTCTAACTAAATAGTGTTCTACACATCAAAGACTTGGCCCGAGTGCCGGGTGGCTAACTAGTCGAGCCGAATCGAGCCGAGAGCCTCCTCTTAGTAGTAGACCTCACCAGTCCAGTCTGTCTTTTAAATATATTATATTTTCTACTATTCATACCCCAAGGATTGTCTATATTGAAAAAAATCCGAATTGAATAAAAAAAGGATTCCATATACCTAAAGTATCACGAGAATCGGTTGAGATAGCATCCTGTGAGGAGAATAGCTGGACAGACATCCTGCAGACATACGAAATCATTTTCGGCCAAACCGGATTTCTGATTTGTGAGTATGAGTACCTACGCTCATGAATCTTATTCCAACCCACAGGTGGAAGTGCCAGTAGTAAACCATGCTACTTGTGAGGCGCAGCTCCAAGGAACTCGCCTCAAGAGTCAATTCCGTTTGAACAAATGCTTCATGTGCGCCGGTGGAGAGCGTGGCCAGGACACTTGTACGGGAGACGGTGGATCGCCACTTTCCTGTCCAATTGAGGTATGGGGGAGGGAATATACATTAGCTATACTATCTGATTTTGAATTGGTATATTATCCCGAAAGGGGGTAAATCTACACCCCAAGGTAGACAATGTTTCTTCTACGACTTTTCTAAATTAATAGTTTTTCATTGAAGAAATGGCATGTAAAGTTTACGTTCGAAGATAGCCTTAGCGCAGCTGGGTGGTTGAACTTCGTCCTTAACCGAATGCAAAATTATGCCTTAAATGAGTTTAACAACCTGTGTTTAGAAATGAACTTATATTATCTTGTTAACTCTCGTAGCGATCGCACGTGCAATTTTGTGAGTGGATTTATTTTTTACTATGAAGGTTAGGAAACACGTAGTATCAAGTAAGGCTCTCACAACTTGTGGGCCATTATGGTCCCCCCCTTTCGGGATAACATACCAATTCAAGGTCACCTTGTATAGGAATAAATCCAAACAAACCCCTCAAAAGATGTGGAACAAATATCCAAGTAAATACATAGAGGTCTCATAAATCCCTCAGAGGATACATGGAGAAAAAATACTATTGAATCCCCTAAGGGGTCCAAGCTAGGGGAGCCAAGTGGAAATAGGTAGAGATATCGAGTATTGTAAAATTCATCAACAGCCTGAAAATATACACTGCTCAACATAGTCCTTCAGAAAACACTAATTTTAGCGGCTGCTTGCCTCCTGCATCCATAGGCTTCCCGTGATTTTAACCAGATCGTATATAGGTCCACCTAGTGGGGGCCTATGCTGCGTCTGATGGATGCAGCATTCAAGAAGCCACTCAAAGTGGAACTCTACGTTCAGCAGTGGACGTCTTTAGACTGTTCCGTTTGCTGACCAATAGTGACGATAGCACAACGCGCAAGAGTCGCGTCAAGAGTTTCTATCCCAAATTTTTTTATGCTATCGAGCTGTCGAAGAATTTCGCTCCTGCCAATATATTGTTCGTTATATTGTCGGCTCATATAGCTTGTTATATGCACACATTATAATAATCCATATGTTTCCTCACAGTTTGAAGAGAATCGTTACATGCAATCCGGGATCGTGTCGTGGGGAATCGGTTGCGGCACGGATGGAGTCCCAGGGGTGTATGTAGACGTCGCCTTCGTTAGGAAATGGGTGGACGATAAGGTATCCGGGAGGGGATACGATCCTAAAGTCTACACCTATTAGGATACCTATCTATTGATTATGTAGCTCATTGACATATACCCACCACAGAGCACTGAAAATATTATTCTTCATGTCGTACTACCCAAACGTTTCGTATCCAGATAGAGGCACCTTATTGATATAAGTTCTGAAACATGTAGTCGGCGGCTCAACCGGTAGAGGACTTTTGTTGGAGACATAGAGATAAAAAAAATCTGGGCCTGTAGTCGGAGATAGAATGTGTTTTACATGTTATAGAAATATGCCCTTCCAATAAAATCTCACCTATAGTATTTTGTTTCTCTCTAATCTGTGTGTTAGGCACAGACTTATATCTGTTAAGTATTCAATCTTCAAAATTGTATTATGTCTGTAAGTATTTCATTCTGAAAAAAAATAAACTTTAAATAAAATTATACAAATAAACTTTAAATGATTATTGTCGTTGGCTTTGTTTAATTTTATTTACCTACAAAAAGCTACGGCGATTATTCTTCGTAGCCCGCTAATGTGGTCACATAAGTATTAAACTAACATAGTCACATAAAACAAAATCCTGTATCGCCGACGACGATTCGCCCCGTGCCGCCCGATGACGTTACAGCGTCACCGGGCTCCCGCCCAGGCAGGTGATTGAGGCACCCAGCCGACAAAAGTAGGGGCAACTAGCTCAAGGGCACCCCTGGACTGCGCGCCTCGGCTTGACCTGTTGCCGGGATAAGAGGATCGAGACGCTGGAAGAGTGGACCCTGTAGAAAGTCGCAACCGTTCTAGCTAACTAATGGAGGGTACGTCGACCTCGCCGGTGTTTTCTGATTGTGGTACGCTGGTACCCTATACCGGTGCCGAAATCGGTATGAGCCAGAAAGGCTAGACTGGTGATCCTAGCGCAGCTGAAACAACGGCTGTTATAGGATTGTCCGGTTCGCTCAAGATTTGTCTTAGGCGGCGACGCGACGCGACGACGGGGTGGAATGCATCTCCGTATGTCGCACATTACTGAATATTACTTAAGTACTACTTACTTTGACGGGCTCGATAGCTCAGTTGGTAGTATCCCTGCCTTCTGAACTGAGGGCTGTGGGTTCGATTCCTACCCAGGACAAACATTTGTGTGATGAACATAGATGTTTGTTCTGCTCCTGGGTGTTATATTGTATTCTATGTATGTATTTACAAATAAAAAAGTATGTAAGTATTGTATCATTACGGGCCCGATAGCTCAGTTGGTAGTAGCCCTGCCTTCTGAACTGAGGGCTGTGGGTTCGATTCCTACCCAGGACAAACATTTGTGTGATGAACATAGATGTTTGTTCTGCTCCTGGGTGTTATATTGTATTCTATGTATGTATTTACAAATAAAAAAGTATGTAAGTATTGTATCATTACGGGCCCGATAGCTCAGTTGGTAGTAGCCCTGCCTTCTGAACTGAGGGCTGTGGGTTCGATTCCTACCCAGGACAAACATTTGTGTGATGAACATAGATGTTCGTTGTATGTTTGGGTGTTATATTGTATTCTATGTATGTATTTACAAACAAAAAAGTATCAAGTATTATATCAGTTATCTGGTTCCCATAGTACAAGCTGTGCTTAGCTAGATGGCGCTGTGTGAAAATGTCCACACATATTTATTTATTATTTACTATGTAAGTAATATGGCACTGAATACTCAATGCAAACGAATAAACGAAGCATCCGACACAAACATCATTAATAGGTACCCAATACGTTATCAGTTTTACAAATGTTATTTTTACTGGAAATACCGCTTACCTACTAGTCAGTGATTGAAGATACTCGAGCGGGTGGTGACCACAGATTGTGTTGTGCAATTAAATAATGGTAAGTAAATAGTTGTCATGGTTTTAGGTGTAGGTACCCCCAAAATTTGGGAAACCAGACTAGATTATTAACCAGATTTTTATTCACCTAACATCAACTCAAGTTCATCCGAATAACTCCCTCACACACACACTGCACTTTACCGCATATCACTTTTTATCATCAAGATTTTTTGTGTTGAATTTGTTTTAGGTTTTTGTACTGTAAATTATATTTGTATTATCTGTGGTTAATGGTTATACTTACGTAATATCATTAAGAATAACCAATGTTTGGTTGAATCGGCATGTGACCAAAATGCTGAAATCTTAGTTTTTTTTAATTTTTTATCAATTTATATAGTCTAATGTTAATGACCACGGTCTCACCTGATGGTAAGTGATGACGCGGTCGACGATGGAGCATGCTTGCCTAGAAGATACCGGCTCACTCTAGCCTTAAAAACTCCCAGGTTTTAAATGTCAGGAAAAAATTACGTTGGTAAGGTGTTTCCTTCCTTTCTTTTATCAAAGGATTAGCCAACTATACAGCGGAATAAAGAACGCTGAACATAGGCCTCCTCCAAAAATGTCACTTTGGACGCTTATAAGGTTGGGATTTGCTGTAATTGCTTAGTCGCAGAAGATTTTAATATAGGTAGGTACAGAAGAAAACGCTGCCCATTCCCTGAATATTACCTTAGTCCTTAGAGCATTTTAAAAAGGAGGTGGCAAGGCGAGGCGTTCCCCTCTGGCTGTCATATGGCGCTACTTGGTCTACAATATCATAGTGTGCGTGTAGACACTGCGTAACTACGCTAGTTCATATAACAGTGTGCGTGTTTTAAGATGGTGTGCGGCGTGCGTTTACACGCGCGGTTGGCGCGTGTGCTATACGTGTTTACTTCGTCCTCCGTAGAAATTGGCAGAAAAATTGTGCTTGCGGATTATGACGTTAACCAATAGTATACTTAAAACTTCCTTAAAAGAAGTTTTTAAGCATTGGCTAACTATAAGTGGCCTGTATAAGTAAGGCCCTATATGTATACAAGGTGACCTTGAATTGGTATGTTATCCCGAAATGGGGAGACTGGGACCGTGATACCCTACAGTTGTGAGAGCCTTACTTGAAACTAGGTGCTTGAAAACCTCCATGGTAAAAAACAAATCCACTCGCAAAATTGCACGTGCGATCGCTACGAGAGTTAACAAGATACCATAAATTCATTTCTAACAGGTCGTTAAACTCATTTATGTGCACTCGGTCAAGGACGAAGTTCAACCACCCAGCTGCGCTAAGGCTATTTTCGAACGTAAACTTTACATGACATTTCTTCAATGAAAAACTATTAATTTCGTAAAGTTGTAGAAGAAACATTGTCTACCTTGGGGTGTAGATTTACCCCCTTTCGGGATAACATACCAATTCAAGGTCACCTTGTAGATGCTCTAAGCCTTGGCCGGCTCTTACGGCACCGACGGGAAGAGATGGGGTGGTCCTATTCGGAAACTGGGACCACACGGCCATCATATATAGGTACCCCATGTTTATAACTGGCACGCTGCCAGATTCTTATGGTTCACGACACAGATCCTTAAATTTTAGGATCTGTGATCCACGATGGTTCATGATTTTTTTATTATAAGTATTTGGTGGTATAATGCTGTGGAAGATTAAATTTTCTACAACTTTTGTTTTATCATTTTTTTATACTTATCTTTAACTTTTTTTAGATAGAGGGCAGAACGCGTATCATTCGAGATCAACCTGTAGTCCCGATTAAAAACACGCCGTATCAAGTTTATTATCATCATCATCATCATCATCATCATCATTATCATCAATAGCCTGAAGGCGTCCACTGCTGAACATAGGCCTCCCCCAGAGAGCGCCACTTTGAGCGGCTCCTCGCCTCATCCACCCATCGAGTCCCCACGTTTTTCACTATACTGTCCGTCCACCTAGTGGGGGATCTGCTTACGCTGTGCCTTCCAGTTCGTGGTCGCCACTCGAGAACTTTTTTTCTCCATCGGTGGTCAGTTATACGAGTGATGTGGCCTGCCCATTGCCATTTAAACTTGCTAATTTTAAGGGCTTCACTTTAGTAGTTTAATGTTTATAAATTATTGATAATTATATAATTATAAATGATTTCCGTTCCTATTATAATTTCCTCCAGGTATCCAAAGCCATACCACTCCTTTGCTTGCTGGCTGCGGTAGTTTCCCAAAATCTCCAGAAAAATGTGGATGTCAACACCTTAGTCGAGCTATTTGGAACACCTCTTCCCATTCGTAAGTTTGTTTTTATCTTTTGAACGGGCTAATGCTGTTGGTCTCTACCGACCTTTAATGTGTCACCGGGTGGATTTGTAAGTTTGTGTAACAAGCACTGGCTATGGGCACAGATAATCTATACTTATAATAAAACTGTACTGTAACAGGACCAATCAGGTGATGATGATAATGATACTCTGCCAAGATGCAGACAGACCGACAGACTAAAAATGGGTTTGACCCTTCAAAAAAAATAAGTCAATGTAGGTTCAGAGTTGGACCTTTACAGTTTTATTATAAGTACTTACTTACCTAGGTATTACTTAGATTGTTAAAATCCCTCCGGTCGGTTTGATCCACTTCTTAAATTGTCCATTTCCAAAATTGACATGTTCCTAATTTGTCTTGATCCTAGCTCGTCAATTTCTAAAGCCGCCACTTCCTTAAATGTTTCCTTCCTGCTTCGCCCTCTTCCTATCTCTCCCATTTTTTTGAGTGGTGAAATGCCCTCTCACTTCCCTGCCACCACGGGGGTGATGGCAGAGGGTATGTGGGACTCAGACACGTTAAAACCTCCCCCTGATCCGTCTACCGCCGGGACGGGGCGAGATAGGGTCGCGCTAGCATTCACTATCTCGCCCTTTAGTACCCTATCGGTAGGCCCTTTCGGGTCTCTGCGCTAGTGGGTGTGTTTCCACCTCGGTTACCCACCATCTCGCCCATTTCCTAACTTATCCACTTATAACTCTAATTACAGCATCCAAAGCTTGCACTACTCCCGACGGAAAGACGGGCGAGTGCGTCCCGTACTACAGCTGTAACCTTGTGACCAATACGGTGATAACTGATGGGCTGAGCCTCATCGATGTCAGGTAATTTAATAGGGTTACCTGAAGGGTAAAAAAGGTACCTATAATATGTCCGTCTGTCCGACTCAGTTGAGCGGCAGACGCGCGTCAGAAGAGGTAAACGGAGTGCGTACTTGCGTAGCGTGCGGAGGCTTGCAGCGCACTTCACAGCGCCGCCTAAACGTTTGGCGCGGAATCTACATTATAATAATATTATTTGGTTGTTACAGATTCAACTCAGATCCTCCCTGTGAGTCAGTTCTACAATATTGCTGTCTTGTGCCTGATATAACAATTAAACCCAAGCCATTCATCACTACGGTTACGGTTAGTGTAAAATAAGTACCATATTCACGTCGCACGGATAGAACTTAATTACTTCATCACCAACAGCTTGAAGACATCCAACCCTACACAACATAGGCCTCCCCCAGAGAGCGCCACTAAGCGGCTCCTCGCCACCTGCATCCATCGGCTCCCCGTGGTTTTCACCAGAATCACCAGATCGTCGGTCAACCTAGGTGGGATGATAGCCGTCTGCCGAGGATTTTTGCACCCCCTACTTTGCCGTTACTGTGACCGCTACCGTACCCTCGGGATACCAGAGCCTGGGATTGGGGGCATAGATTATAAAGTCGGTTGATAGCTCGTGAACATAATTTCTTCTACAAACACGACTCACTTATGCGGGCAGGAGGCGAATTAATAAAACGAGACGAAGTCATACGAAATTTCAAAGAACAGAGCAGGATGGGACGCTTAGCAGACGGCTTGGTGATCGCAGTAGATTAAGATGAAGACCAAGGAGTAGAGCCATACCCTGGATATTTCCTTAGCCGCTTTTTGCGGCACCCACGGGAAGAGAGGTGGTCCTATTAGTAACCGGCGGGGTTATTACGTAACTAGAAATCAGTTTGC
Organism: Ennomos erosarius; assembly: GCA_963580505.1. Lineage (NCBI taxonomy): Eukaryota > Metazoa > Arthropoda > Insecta > Lepidoptera > Geometridae > Ennomos > Ennomos erosarius. The sequence goes on along the minus strand of OY757005.1, from coordinate 3,394,247 downwards.
AACAAGCGCAAATTGCGCAATCGTCCCAGTCAAACGTCACTTTGACAGAGCAGAAAGAGATCGAGTGCTAGATTTCCGACTGTCGGACAAACGATGAACTAAAACATACATTATTTTGTTTCCATCTATTGCTGTTCTGTTGCGAGTGGCGCTAGTGTCTAAGGCCAAAGTACATTCAGCGACAGGTGTGCAAACGGCGGACATCTTGCAACCGATTGCTAGGTGTTTGGTGTACCGCATTGCTACTGCTGTTACTTTGCTACTGCTGTTGCAATTTTTACGAGATACAATTACACGGCAAAATCACTGCCATTCCATTTCTGTGCCATACCAACAAGTACCTACGTTCAGGGTTTTATCTAAAAATATCTCATTTTCAGCCTGATAGAGGTTGCGGCTACCGTAACCCTGAAGGTTTGGGCTTTAGAACCACCGGCGACGTAAATGGAGAGATCAAGTACGCCGAGTTCCCTTGGATGTGTGCCATTCTCAGGTATTTTATTCAGGGCTTTTACCATGGACCTACCTAAGTCCTTATTTAATTCATCCATGGCTTTAACTTACTTTTTGATTGTACTGAATTTCGATGATACATTAAAAAAAAGAAAAGGAAAAACTCCTGTTTTTCCAGGATTACACCAGCCGAAGCCAGTAATCCTGATGGCCAGCAGATCCAGATGTACATAGGCGGAGGTTCCCTAATCCACCCGAGCGTTGTCCTCACGGCGGCTCACTACGCGGTAAAGCCAAACCTGAAAGTCCGGGCGGGCGAGTGGGATACGCAGACTACACTAGAGCCATACCCTTATCAGGAGAGGGAGGTGGGGTCCATCGAGATACACCCAGACTTTAACAAAGGTACGCTACAGTAGGATTAAGGTGGTTAGGTAGAATGTGGGGCACTGGAGGATAAAGCGCCCCGCACAAGGCGTGCGCTGCTTGGGATCATGCTCGGCAGTGAGAGCGTGGCAGGCAATGGTCTCCTTCTGCGAGGCGGTGTGTCACAGAAAGAGGTCAGGGGTTCCAGCAAAGATCACAACCACTAACGCTAACGCCTCACGCTAACTCTACAAAATGTATTGAAATGAGATTCGCTGCGGAAAAGTTAGCGATTTCCGATATGTCATCCTAGTACATTTTGGAGTTAGCGTGAGGCGTTAGCGTTAGTGGTTGGTATCTTTGCTAGACCCCCAGGGAGGATAATGCAAACTCTGACCCACTCCGGCGCAGACGGACCGGGGGAGGGAGGAGTTTCGCGCGCCTTCTCTTCCTCCGTAGTGGGGTCGGTGGTGGGTAGTCGGGGGACTCTACTTACTCCCCCTATTTTATTTGGTGTTTTTGGATTTATCCAAATGTATTTTTTACAAAATACATGTTAACTCTTGAGAAAGAAATCTCTATCAATTTTCACATCATTATCATCATCATCATCAACAACCTGAAGACATCCACTGCTGAACATAGGCCTCCCCCGGAGAGCGCCACCTTGAACGGGCGCTTGCCTCTGCATCCATCTAGTGGGGGCCAACCTACGCTGCGTCATCCAGTTCGTAGTCACCTTTCTTCTCAAACATAACTTTCACATGGGTCTTCGAAAATACTTTTACCTATACTTATATATGTATTGTAAAGATATGTTTTTGGTAGACTACACCTAGCTCAGTGCTTTCCACAACAAATCTAGAAACGTTTACATCTAGGTAGGTACTTATCTTTGTGTTTTTAGTTGGAAACGCACGATAGAGTTTCATCTGCTCCATACTTAATGGCGGCTGTGAAATCCGCGCGACACACTATTGCGCACAAAACAACATGTGCGGGTGAAGATGCCTAATAAGCGGCATGCGCAGCGTGCGGAGGCCTTGCAGCGCACTTCACAGCCGCCATTGAGTTTGGCACAGACTAAACATTGTTTCCCTTTGCCTCGCGCTAGGTAACCTATTCTACGACATCGCTGTCCTATTCCTCGCTAAGCCGATGGATCTAGCTCCGAACGTTGGGGTCGCATGTCTGCCGCCACCACCGAAACCGTCTCTATACTCTACATACTCCATCCACCGTGTGCCTGACGGGACGAGGTGCTTCGCCAACGGATGGGGGAAAGACAAGTTTGAAAAGGAAGCCAGCTACCAAGCCATATTGAAGAAGGTAGATGTTTTGTGCTTTCGTTTGACCACATTTCTGAAGTGACAATCTGACGATCGATGTTATGTTTAACACATTTTCCTCAAAAAAATGCATTTACGAAGCCTGTGTACATTGTACGAAAGTTAATTATGACGCAGTGGACGCACCATACAACGGACCGTGCGGTTAAATAGGTAGGTACTCTCACCTAATGTAGGTACCAATTTTACCGCCTCCTCGGTTGAATAGCGCAAAAACGAAAATATCTCTACGGTTTTCTTTTTAATTTCCATAAAAAATATATAAGAATTCCACCGAGGAGTTTCACATTATGAGAATAAATAAGCTGAATGAACGAAACTCCTTGGAAGCGCGTTTGCTGGATACGTTTATCTCACTTTAATTCTAAAGAGAAATTGAAACTAATTAGTTATAATTTTCACCACACGCAGGTGGCACCATTAGCATTAATATTTGCATTGTAAAATGCGCTCCATTTTAGACCATTTTTTCTTCTTATGTTATGGCTCCGAATCCCATTTGGACACAGGTTGAGGTGCCAGTCGTAAACCGTGACACGTGTGAGGCGCAGCTCCGTAAGACCCGCCTAGGACGTTTCTTTGAGCTGCACAGTTCCTTCATGTGCGCCGGTGGAGAGGCTGGCAAAGACACTTGTATTGGTGACGGAGGATCACCGCTATCCTGTCCTATTGAGGTAAATATGCCCTTTTCTTCCTTCAATAACTTTTATGACATCCCTATACCCTAGTAGTAACTTAGGGGCTTACTTATAAACGCTGTGTTCAAAATTTTGTCTCGTTTTCGTTATTTTACACATTTTTAATCAGTCAAAAGTTGACAGAAGATTTTAAGCATTGGCTAACTAGTGGCCTTTATAAGTAAGGCCCTATATGTATACAAGGTGAATGGGGAGACTGGGACCATGAAACCCTACAGTTGTGAGAGCCTTACTTGAAACTGGGTGCTTGAAAACCTCCATGGTAAAAAAATAAATCCACTCGCAAAATTGCACGTCGATCGCTACGAGAGTTAACAAGATACCATACATTTATTATTAAACACAGGTCGTTACACTCGTTTTTGTGCACTCGGTCAAGGATGAAGTTCAACCACCCAGCTGCGCTAAGGCTATTTTCGACGTAACTTTATATGGCATTTTTTTTTCTTCAATGAAAAACTATTAATTCAGTAAAATCGTAGAAGAAACATTGTCTACCTTGGGATAACCGGGTATTGCCCGTGGTCCACCTGCAACATACCAATTCAAGGTCACCTTACATACTTACCTACGTTAACTGAGAATTTCATACTTACACAGATATTATACGACTTTGCTGCCACGATAGAGAGATTAAGCGTTTTTTTCTAAGTTAAATATTTAATTACAATACGTAAAAAAATTTTTATAACCTTTTAACTTTCCTAATAATAAAACATGAAAAAAAATCCCCGACTTCAGTTAAGGTATCGATCTTTGATGATAATACAATGTTATTGATTGTGTAAGGCTGAGTTGCACCAGCTTACTTTAACGGTAACTTTAACCCTAACTATAACCGCTCCACGCTTCGCGGGGCGGGCTAATGTCAAAATTTGACCGTAACTTTAACCGTGATTATGGTGCAACTCAGCCTTAGTATTATATTGCGCTACTTAGTACCTACCTACCACTGTAAGGTAGAGACCGCGCCAAACGTTTAGGAGGCTGTGAAGTGCGCTGCATGCTGCGCACACCGCTTACCTCTTGCCGCGCATATCTTTTTGCTACTGCGCAGCGTTTCGCGCCGACTTCACAGCCGCCAGTTGCACGAAAATATCAAAGATTGATCGTGTAGGGTCCGCCTAAAGCTTGGATCTCTAGGTACTTATTGTACTTTTTTCTCCACAGTTTGAAGAGAATCGTTACATGCAATCCGGGATCGTGGCGTGGGGAATCGGTTGCGGCACGGATGGAGTCCCAGGGGTGTATGTAGACGTCGCCTTCCTTAGGAAATGGGTGGACGATAAGGTATCCGGGAGGGGATACGATCCTAAAGTCTACACCTTTTAGGATACATAATCATTAAGTATTATACTACTTAACTCATTGAAATATAGTATAATTATAATGAAATATCGTATTATTTAATATACCCACCTCACTTTCCCTGAAATATAACCTACTTACCTACTAATTATTAAGTCCCGTAGGTACGGGACACATTTTACGGGTATACATTTCCTTGTATTTATCATAAGTCTTTTATGATTTCAAGAAAATGTATAGCTTATGGAAAGTCACACCTAAGGTTTGAGGGTTCTATAGGTAATTATTCTAAGCTATGTTTATTTCATATTTAAAAAGGAATGAATGGTTGCCATGCCACACCGCAAATAATGTAGATTATGGAAATTAAAAACAAACTATAATATTGGTCTCACTGTTTAATACTTCTCAAAACAAAACAACAAAGAAATAATACAGAAAATGGAGAAAATAAACCGTAAAAATACGAAATACTTTTATTTACAATTCATTAAGTTGTGGAGTTAAATTAAATACACCTTACAATCTAAAGGTCCTTGCAGATTTGCAAATCCAGAGCCGTATTATGAAGTCACAATAAAGAGAACCTTTGGGCTCCAAACTCGTTGGTGATTTTTCGTATGACAGTTGGAATAATAATTATTAAAACTAATAAATAATCCAATAGCGACTTTTTTAGTTGTTGTTATAGATAACATAAAAGTAGTTTTTTTAAACCTTAGTACAAAAAATGCTAGTTGCCAAAACAGTTTTAAAACCTGGATTTACAAATAGTTTTACTTTTATAATTTCTTCATAATTATTTTGTTCATGACACGGCTCCAGATATGAAACGCGATGAACCTAAAAAACGCTTACACAATCGCTATATTTCAACAACATTAATATTTCACAAATTATCGTTTATTTTCTGTTTAATATTATTTAAAAATCGAAGTTAACTAGTTATTGAAGGTCACTTACAGAACTCTTATAATGCTAATTGTTAAACACATTGACGTACTTTTTATAAACTTTATTCGACGTTTTGGAATGATCTAAATATGAATTGGCACTAGCGTGGAGGGATTAAATTTTTTTTACAACAATTTATTAATACATTTCATTAAAACTACGCTTATTTCAAGCTCGGAACTGACATCGTTGCTTTAAACGAAAAAAACATTCAGACTTGTTTTTATTGTACGAGTAGTGTTAAAAAGTTTAAGGCCGTATCTATTTAGGAAGCTTTCGAAAATCGAACACCGTTTTAGAATAAACATTCCAACAACCCTTGGAAGAAAAACGCAACGTTTATTTTTTTAGTGTAAAGGGTCCTTTATGCATATCTAAGCGTACAAACATTTCACCTACATAAGAATTTTGTAGGCACATACAGTTTAATACATAATACTACTTTTACATATATATATTAAGCACGATAAAGCGTTTTTTTTTTTGCGTCACTAGTGCCTCTCTCGCACTTATTTCGGTTTGTTCGCGCTAGAAAGAGACAGTAGCGTGTTCTCGACTTAGTCTTTGAACGATTTCTATTGCATTTGAGGCACCGTTTTTTATAATCTAAGGGACTCGTAGGAATAAATAGTTATTTGTTTTGAATAATTTGAGCTTTATTGTACCTAACAATCTTCACACATTGCACCAAAGTAACAACAACTTAGATGCGACACCCTCAAAAATGTACCTATCTTTTGTAGAACACTTCTAGAAAATGCACTTAGGTCTGTTGGTCTCTTGTTAATACAGAGTTAAGTGCTAATAATTACAACCCTCTTTATATTACGTATTGAATAATTGTAGTTCTATAAAAAAAAATGCAATAAAAATACTAGTATTTATCTAATAAGAAAACTCGAATTTTGTAATAAATATATCTAAAAAGCCCGACTAATAAATGTTCAAAACGAGCGTAATCGAAGAAAACAATAGACTTTAAAAAGTTTCTGACATGATAATAAATTGAAACAAAAAAAAATCCAGCACAAGACATTAAAAATAAGTCCCAACAGATCCCACCTAATATATTTCGCAACGGATTTTTCAATCCCACAAATTATTATTTTGAATTCCCATCAGTGGGCCTAGCACGAATATTTACGCGCGCGTAAGTGTAACGTTAACGTAAGACAGTTGTATGGCATTTGTTCGCCCCCTATTACGATTGAGCTAGCAGCTGCCGCTCAACTGCTGTCAAAATTGTATGAACTTTGACAGCAGTTGAGTGACAGACGCAGTCGTAATAGGGGGGTTTTACGTTAACGTTACACTTACGCGCGCGTAAATATTCGTGCTAGGCCTACTGATCCCAATATGTTGGACGTAAAACAAACGATAGGCACACAAAGTCAAGTGTCGTATCTGTAGATATTTACTCAGATGTGTTTATGGTGATGGTCTTGCCTTTGGGATCATCGAACCTGTCCATGGTTCTGATGTCCATCATCATCATGATGCCGTAGAAAGTGATGGCCAGGAGTAAGAAGGTCACCATCAGACCAGCCCAGATTGGAGCGGAGAAGTAACCAACGCAGTCAAGGGGCTCACCGAAGGTTTCGTTGGTATTCTTATTGAAAAATGGCTGGATCTGAAACGATAAAGATATTATAGTACTAAAAATATTTTTTATTTATTTTTTTTTGGTATCTTTATAGATATACCTTAAGTGTGGTTTACACATTATAATCAGTCCCATGTGAAAGGATGACAACATAATATTATTGAAACGGAACACTAGGTGGTAGGACTTTTCTGCAAAGTTCGTCTAGGTAGGTACCACCGCTTTGCCAGTTATTCTGCCGCCAAGCAGTAGTATGCAAGCACTACTGTATTCCGGTTTGAAGGGCATTGTAGATAGTGAAATTACTGGGCAAATGAGACTTTATGATCTGATTACACAGTGTAGTAATCTGATTACTAGACTGTGTGATGTCTCAGGATGACGTGCGCAGTGCAGTGTCACGCGAAACTTTATTATTTTAAAGTTCCGAGTGACACTACAACTATTATGGGCGGCCGTGTCGCTTAACATCAGGTGAACGACCAGCTCGTCACGTCATTCATTTTCATAAAAAAAAACACTAAAGGCTGGATCACACCAAATCCAGTTGCAGTCTGTGTTTGCTGTAGGTGCAAATACATGAGGACTGTATTCATACAGGCACTCACACATATTTTACTAGACGGTAGGAGTTTTCTGCAAAGTTTCCCTAGGTAGGTGCCACTGCTTTGCTAGTTATTCTGCCACAAAACAGCATAAATTTAGTAAAATTTGGCTTTTGATACTGGGGCCAATTTTAAAGGCTTCTTTAGTTGACATATTTAAAACTTAACTGTTGCTGTTCTTGTCAAATAGACGGCAATGTAAGAGATGGATATATCATCAATCAATCATCAATACATATTTATTTACTTCATCATAGAAAAACTTACAGCCAAATAAACAATAGAAAATAACATAATTATAGAAAATAAACTAGGCCGATTACAAGTTTCCACCACTATTTACATAACATATAAAAGAAATCCGTAGTAGATAGCTAGTGAAGTCAACATGAAGCAGATAAATAAACCTACCGATAGTGTAATTAAATGACACAGTACATCTAAGTTTGAGAACCGAAGAAATCAGCTGCCAGTTTTTGCCTTGTAGAACGCACTCCATCAAAGAAAACGTCAATATCACTATTAGTCTTGTCATGATATGGAATTAAATTTGAACTCATGATCCACTGTCATGATATAAATTAAAGTTTTATGCTCATGAACAGATACTTTGTCAAAAAGAAAGGTAAATAAAAAGAAAGCTCGCGGATAGGATAGCTCAACGGCTTCACATCAGGCCTTTGGTTTCAAGGACCGTTCTGGCGGTGGACTCGCCGAGCTGCCTGCCCTACCTAACCTAGATAGCTAGCCTGCCTGAGGTCGTCGATTGGTGATGAAAGAGAAACAAAAGTGGATCTAGTGTAACGCGATATTTACTGACATCAAAACAAACAGTCATTAAGAAATGAAGATGTTCTCCAGAAGAAAGTATTTTGCTTGTAATTTGTCCTGGCTAACGGAACAGAAAGAAGTGGCGTATGGCGTGAATTAAATGTTGGAATACGAAGGGAAATTTTGATATAATAATACTTTTTTTTTCCCAGTTCTTCATCTACAATCGGTGTGTCCACCTTCAGCAGATTTTTTGTGAGATTTGTGGCATTTTGAGTGTATCCTCCAGCGAGGATATCTACTCTTAAGATTATTAGGCTCTCTCTGCCTCTTAGTCAAGAGTAAATACTCTTTTCCTCTTAAGGCGTGGCGTATATTTTTGGTTAAGAAGTTGTGTTGCTAGTGTGTTGGGGTGTCTCTTTAGCCTTTCCAGGGCCATTATTCCGTATCGATTCCTTACTTCGAAACCACGCGAATTCCTTGTCTTACATAAGAAATCTGCAAAACTGTATTCTCTATGAAACGAAAACAAAACCGCGCGTAATGAATTTGAAATTGGCGCGATTTGAACTGTCAAAAATCGTATGTTTTACCGAGACGCGTTCCAAAACATCAACACATCAAAAGATTTGACCACTTATGTCAATATATTTTATTCAAAATAAAGATAACTTTAATGTAAAGTGAAGGTATATCTGACACTGTGACACGATTTGAACAAGACACGATAACGACGTGGTTTTGTATCGTGTGGAATATAGAGAATAGAGAATAACCACCCTGGTAAGTTTTGTTCGTGTTTTCGATTTCCTCTTTGATTGTGCTCATCTCTAAGTTTGTGTGTATTTCTGAGGTGGTGATATACCATGGTACATTACTAATTGTTCTGTGTATTGTGTTCTGCATTCTTTGAAGCATTGATATATTTGAGTTACTAGCGCTGCCCCACAATTGAATCCCGTACATCTAGACATCCCGTGCGAAGTCGGGGCGGGTAAACTAGTTTATAATATTTTAACGACTGTCAAATAAAGCCTTCAATTAGGCCACTTGTTCGGTTATAAATTAAAATTGTTTGACTATGTAATTGTACAGCAATGTACGGCATGCATTAATAAAAAATGGTGTCTATTAGTTAATTAACCATGCAGCGGGTCAGTAAACATATTACAAGGGGGAAATACCTGAATATCTTCAAAGATAACAGAGCGGGTGACATTTTGAACGGAACCAGTAAATACCACCGTCTGACCGCAGCGGTACGAGAAATCATTCAGGGCGTAGATCTCTTCATAGGAACGCAAGTCATCCTCAGCAGACATGTCGGGGAAAATGATTGAATCTGAAATGAAACGAGCTGAAGTGTTAGGAAAGAAAGAATTTATGAAAATCATTTATTTGAGGCGAGGTTCATAGACAAAAATATTGTAATCAACAGCCTAAAGCAGGCCACTGCTGAAGAGAGCACCACTTTGAGTGGCTGCTCACCTCCTGCATCTATCGGCTCCCCGCGGTTTTCACCAGATCGTCGGTCCACCTAGTGAGGGGTAGGCCTACACTGCGTTATCTAGGTTCTGGTCGCCACTCGAGAACCTTTCTTCCCCATCAGTTGTCAGTATTGCGAGTGATGTGGCCTGCCTATTGCCATTTCAACTAACTAATTCTAAAAGCTATATCGGTCACTAGTTCTTCTGCAGATCTTATATCGCAGGGAAACACCTAGCATAGCTCTCCCCACAGCTTGTTGCGCGACTTAGAGCTTACTAATGAGGCCAACGGTAAGACCATGTCTCAGTTCCAAAAGTCAATAGCAAAATAATCACAAAAACAAAGACAATACACAAAATAATATATTACATGAATATTAAACACAATAAATAGGAATAGTGTGAAATTAGGAATAAGTTGAAATAGGTAGAAGACCACAGAAGACTTTGATATTTTATAGTATAGGCGCAGCGCACAACAACAATAGGCATGATGACTACTATTAAAAATGAACAAGTAAATATTACTTTCATAAAGAAGATAAAAAATGAATGCAATAATTGAAAAAATAAGTAAAATCGGTACAAAAATCACGGTGTAATAAGCTTTTAAAGTTTCTACAGGAGGCATCTCCTGTCCCTTTCTCGCGAAAAAGAGCGCCCCCACAGTTACTATGAAAAATCTACTCGTGACATCACATGCCGAAGAGATTGTATGAAAAGCTACAGCTTAGTAATGAGGTACTATAACGACCTTCCTCTGATGTCACTGGTTGTTTAAGCTATCTCTTTCTATTCCGGTTTTTAAAATGCTTGTAACTTGGTCATTTTATGCAATATTTAATTTTTGTTTTCTCAAATGTTTATATTTGAGGAATATTATTAATTTATCCAAAAAAAATTCATCATGCCTATTAAATACGGGCTAAACTCCATCTAATGTAAGAATGCATTTGACAGTTACAATAAAATATTAAAAAAACTGTATAGCTAATGTATAATCCACTACCCAACCGATAGAATTAGTAGCAAAAATGATCCAAATTTTCGGTTTTCGTTCAGATTTTTACTATTTCATTATAGCTGTCAAATGCATTCTTACATTAGATGGGCAATAGCAACAACACAATAAAGCACAGTTCAGCTCACACGGCTTCCCAAAAGATGGCTCCCTATCATTATAGCTTTGCCATTCAGCTGCAGCATTCATAACTGTAGGTTACTGAAATCAAGGCCAATCTTACATACTTGCAGATTTGTACCTAAAGTAGGGTGCCAGAAATAACCTGTGTGATGCTCTGGGGAGTCACCTTTTTGCCAATTAGATGTCAAAATGAGCCAATTTGTGACAAGTTTTGTAAAATACTTACCAAAAAACCAGTATCCCATGCGCTGTCTAAATAACATGACGAAACTGTTGTCACCAAAAGTTATCGTGGTGTTCATTGTAAGCCCATCTTCAGCCACATTGGTGCTAGATGTTGGGTGTCCGTCCAGTGTACTAGTGCTGTTTCCATTTTCGATACGAATACTGTTGACGTACATAAGGAGTCCTTCAAGGTGGTACACGTCTTCGTTAGTCATATTCTCCGTCTGACGACGCACTCTTGAGTGTAACTCTGGGATCGCCCATGAGGGATTACGGCCGGTGTAAACCGCTACGACTTTCTTGTAGTCAATTTGGAGCTTTGCAACCGTGTCTTGCATAAAATCGTTGTGCCGACGCAATAGTTCAGCTCTGGATTCACCTTCCTTGGCGTCTTCTAAGTTGATGATCAAAAATTTAGGTTCTACTGAGTTTGACTGAATCTCTGCTATAAGTCCATCTTCAGTAAGCCTAATGTGATCTGCCTTTTTAGGGTCTGCGAACTCGTTCAAAGCCTCTATTGGGTTTTGCACAGAAGGCAGGTAAAGTGAGTCCCCAAGGTTAGCATGAAGGTAAGGGAAGGACGATTCCCCGCTGGCATCCCTACGCGACAAATCTTCGACGGACAAAGTTTTCTCCATGAAAACGACTGTGAAGGGCTCCTCCGCGAGCTGCTCCTTGATGATGACGCTGAACTCTGGAGTTGTTATCGTCACCAAGGGGTTTGACTCCGCAGACGACTTCGCTAAATTTCCCCATAGGAAGGCTGGAACATTACTCGCGTAACAACTAACACTTAGCAGTAAAACGGTGAACACTAAACGGCTAAACGCCATTTTTAAAGCTAATACTAGTGGACGTTTACGGACTAAAAATACAGATTTAGTCCAAAATTATTAGAAAAAGATGAAAAAAGGGCGATGACGATTGACCATCGGTCATGTGAAAAGAGATCATATGATTGGTTCAATTTGACGTTTGTCTATGACCTATTAAAATATTGCTAGTAAAGAAAAATAGATACGTGCCAATGAGTATATAATACCTACCTCAAGGAAGTTTTGAGACCTACCTATAATAATACCGTAAAGGATACTTAACTTATTATGCCATGCAAAGTAACAAGGCCATGATATCAGTTTACATAATATAGGTACTACTTATATTGCATATGGATGTTGAATTGAACATCATAAATTGAATAATTGAATGTCAGAATTTGCTGAATATTGACCCAATGGATTGAATCACTAATAATCCAAATATATACAACCAACCCAAAAGTAGAGTATGAAATATCCATTGGAACGACAAAAACAACTTCTCGGATGCATTTTTCGTGTTAATTTAACATTTTGGCACAACAACAGATTTTCTTGAGGATGGGTTGGACTTTATGAACCGGAAGGGAGCGCGCAATGAGGCGTTTTATTAAAAAAAAGCTGTCATTTTATAAAGACTCGATAGACGGCGTTAAAATGGGGTTTTTAAGTTCTGTCATTGTTAAGATAATTATGTGTCGAGTTTAGTATCCTATCCTTATTTTATGGAAGGCATTATACCCTGCCCCCTTATTACGAAGGAGCGCGGCTGACGCGCGTCTGCCGCTCAACTGCTGTCAAAATTGTATGAAAAGCGACAGCAGTTGAGGGGCATACGCGCGTCAGCAGCGCTGCTAACTCGTTCGTAATAGGGGGGCTGATGGCTTTCTATCTACAAATCGACAACGTATTCTGTGATCCACCCAACTGAATTTGACATTTCCTTGTTTTCTGTGGTTTGAAACTACGACCATGTTTGAAATACGTCGTTACTACGCCATCTAGTAACAGAATGGGAACTAGATTTTTTTTTAAATAAAACGTCTCATTTGCCAGGCTTGGCTATATTGAACTAAAGTAGCAACACTTGTTGATTTTACTTGTCTATGGTGCTAATGCAGGGCCATAGATTAGACAAAAAAATATGTTCTTGGTAAAAAAAATGTGATGGAATATATATATGATATTTTTATTTATTTCTACTTTACTAATAAAATAACTAAAATAACTGCCTTCTGAACTGAGGGCTGTGGGTTCGATTCCTACCCAGGACAAAAATTTGTGTGATGAACATAGATGTTTGTTCTGCGTCTGGGTGTTTTATTGTATTCTATGTATGTATTTACAAACAAAAATGTATCTAAGTATGATATCAGTTATCTGGTTCCCATAGTACAAGCTATACTTAGTTTGGGGCGAGATGGCGCTGTGTGAAATGTCCACACATATAAATATAAAAAAAATAGTAGTATCGCCTGCTTAACGTATTCAACAGGATTGGTAGTTTTCTGTTCCGTAGATCTCAGTATTTGTGGCATGCAAACTATAATAATAAATTACAAACACATGTGAGCTTGTGACAAGTTTTGCTATAGCGGTCGGTTAACCGTACTACTCGGCAGCTGATGTGACCTGTAAGTAACGCCCTGGTTTACGGGTCGGTTAGCGCTACTCGGACATTCTGAAATTCGTTACTGCAGTTACAAGTGACATTACGTGGTGACTAGCCAACTCGGAACTTTACTCTAATATAGCCTTAAGTAGAATAGGCACTTTTATTTCAGTTTTAAGGGCAATGTAGCTCTCCAATAGTGAAGAGAACAGAACCGAAAATAAGTATCTTCATTGTCGGGTCGGCTCCATTCAAATTAGCCGGAACGGCCCCAATCCAGCTTAATCTCAAAGATAAATTTGTAAAGGAAAAAATAGAATCACGAGCGGGAATTAAACCCGCATCCATACATCCTTCAAGCCCGGATATGCTTTACTTAAGCTACCGTGACAAGTGGTCTCATGTCCGAATTTTTCCTTAACCTCTAATTCTTCCTCTACAAATTAATCTAGATTACGCTGAGCAGGTGATACCTACTGCTATAAGAAATCATAAATTTTTAAATTGATCACAAAGGTCCAAATTACCTACGTATAGCAATGCACTTACGTACTCTTTGGATCCAAGTCACAGAACTTTTTGAAGATAATATATATCAATCAAGAAAAAATTCTACTCATGTGAAAAAAAATCAAAACTGACTGAAAAATTCCATTGAGAAATGGTTTGCAGAAAATTGGCGAAAAGTCTAAGAAGAGTTATTGTGTTCATAGTTTTTCTATTAAGAAAATGTTGCTTCGTTCTCTCTTACTTTCAACTTTTATCATATGTTGTAACTGCTCCAGTTCTCACCCACTACCAGTCTTCCTCATCGACTACGACAATGTGATGAGCCACTTGGTTCTTGTACCGAATCCCTTCTTCAAAATATCCGGAGAATTCTTTAACGAAATCGTCACAGATTCAATCAAACGGAGCGTATGCGTTATCGCATTCGTCGAAGAACAATTATGCACTGAAGACGTCAGCATGCGGGACAGCATAGGGACGCCATTTTCCCATCTTCAAAAAGGTATACAAGACAGAAAGGTTCTGTACATGCCTTACGTATCTGACCCGTACACTCTTCTAAGAGAAACGCTACCACCTCAAGAGTTTAACTCGTTTAGGCTAGGCTCCGGCTTGAAATTGAAGCTAATAAGCAACTATACCTACCTCCATATATTTTTCGAAGACAGCCCGGAAATTTCGCGTATTGGTAACTTGAGGAAACATGATATTATAATGAAGGAAGTTTATTTTACTGTGAGGCAGTTGAAACCAGGTCCGATTATTGGTTTTTATACGGGGAAGAGGAATCCTGTTACGGCCAAGTCGTTGGAGTATGTGCCGATGAAGCCTAAGGCAGAGGATAATGCGGCAGATAAAGCTGTTGTTGTAAAAACTAAAGATGCTCTGTATAGGCTTTCAGGTGCGTGTCAATATTCTGTCTACTTAGGTATATTACAGTCTTAACAGAGATCTTTTGGCCGCATTCTGATGGCACTCAGTATTTCTGTATAACCGCTCAAGCCGTTAACGATCCTTCCTATGAGTTATGTTACAATCTGGATAAAGCCGCGGGGAGCCGATGGATGCAGGAGGCGAGCAGCCGCTCAAAGTGGCGCTTTGTGGGGGAGTCCTAGGTTCAGCAGTGGACGTCTCCAGGCTGTTGATGATGATGTTATGGTAGTTAATGATATGACGAGCTAGCCGTTCACCTGATGTTAAGTGTAACGGCCGCCCTTAACAGACTGTAGTGTCACTCGGAACTCGAAATAATAAAGTTTCGCGTGACACTGCGCACGTCATCCTGAGACATCGGCGCAGTTTAGTAAATTACTAAGCCATGCCATCAAGTGCATAAATTCCCACTTGCCCATTACTTATCATAGTTACAGTTCCAAATGCCCTTATCGCAGTAAGTAGTGCTTGCACACTACTGATTGGCGGCAGAATAACTGGCAAAGTGGTGGTATTAGTGCGAGATCCCACAGTAGGAATACCTACGTCATCGAGTACCTCAACAAGCTATCTGTAGATCGTTAACAGACACATAAAAACATTTAAAATAAATCAGGGGCCGTACTGAGCTCTTGGCGCGATTCAAACCAGAGCCTATATTGGATAGATTTGTTTTTTTTTGTATGAAGATTTTGACTAGCGATCCAATATAGGCTCCGTTTTGACTCGCACTAAGAGCTCACAGTACGGCCCCAGGTCTGCCAATTCCGATCCTGCCGGGTCATAGAAATCCGTTTTTTTATTTTAAAAATTACGTCATAAGGTACCCAAATGAAAACAACAGTTAATCATTGATTAATTACTAACGCAGGGATGTCAACCACGACGCAATCCCGTCGCTCGTCATTAGACAACGTGCCGGTGGTAGACGAAGAGGTGCGCACGCCCAGAACGCTGTCCACCACCATGCAGTATACAGAATTCCAGTTACAGTTCAACTTCGATCTCGGAGAGAAGGATTGGAAGCTTGGTTAGAACTGAAATTCTCGTAACTTGTGACTCGGGGGAGGCCTACGCTGCGTCTTACAGTTCGCGCTCGCCACTCGAGAACGTTTCTTCCCCATTGGTTGTCAGTTCTACGAGCGAAGGGACCTGCCCAAAGATTATAAAGTCAAAGCCTGCCCATTGCCATTTCAACTAATGCTAATATCGATCACTTTAGTCCTCCGCGGATCTCCTAATTTCGGATCTTACCTCGTAGGGCAATATCGAGCATAAGTAACTCTCGTAGCTCGTTGCGCGAGTTTGAGCTTACTAACGAGGCCAACAGTAAGAGACCACGTTTCAGTTACATAAGTCAACAAGACAACACATACTGATCAAAAACCCATATTTTCAGGCTCTGCGGTATTTTGGACGGCAAAATAGGTCGAAGCTTCCCGAACACTGCTCAGGCTAGTTGGTTTCTTAGTGCGACTTCTTAAGTTGCACCTATCACGGCCTGTCCTAGGTTAGACCGTTTAGATTCTTCAATTTCCAGCAAACGTGGCCCTCCTAGAAGCTGGGGAAGAGGTGGGTAAGATTGACATGGGAGTGGGCGCGCCGTGGGATTGGTCCTACTACTGCTCCGAGCCCATCACCATCGTCAACCAGAGGGACGGAAGCTCTGTCACAGTGACGGAGTACCAGGTCCGTACTTCGTTCGTTATGACACATGAGATTCCTTGCCAATAACGCGTGACGTGTAACATGTTCCAAACGTAAATGCGGGCTTTAACGCGCCACGACATGGAATTAACCTGGAATCAAAAAATTGTGTTCTGTATGTCACGCGTTAGATTGTTTGTGCCCAGTGTATTCTGTTTTTTGTCGTGCGTGTAACGTGTGATGTCGTGTTTGTCAAATTTGACAACGGCATACAGAATAGCATTTTAAACCCAAAACCATTCCACGAAGATATCGTAACTCGCCGTGTTACGTGCGTGAATGGTCATACGGAATAAGGGCCCTGTACTATAACTAAAACATAAAGCACTAAGAAAACTGACACTCAGCATGTTAGCACCCAGAAGAGGCCCAATCAAAGCATTGAATTGATATTCTGTATCTGTGTGTGTATGTGTATGTATCTGTCTTAACACTAACATTAACTTAACATCGACTTCAACACAAACCTTTACACCAACTTTAACTAAAACGCCAATTTCATCACCATCGTATTACGAATTGTACTGAAAATTTGAGTGTACACAAATGTTTAAACGCTACTATATACAATAGGCCAGTGAGTCTGCCGATGATGTCAAGAAGCAATAATTAATTACTTACCTACTTTAATTTTAATTATTATTTAATGTTAAATTGCAACTTTATTTAGCTTATTTAGATTTAGATAGCTCGTCCAATCGACGGGCCCGATAGCTCAGTTGGTAGTATCCTTGCATTCTGAACTGAGGGCTGTGGGTTCGATTCCTACCCAGGACAAACATTTGTATGATGAACATAAGTAGATGTTTGTTCTGTGTCTGGGTATTCTATGTATGTATTTACAAACAAAAAAGTATATAAGTATTATATCCGTTATCTGGTTCCCATAGTACAAGCTATGCTTAGTTTGGGGCTAGATGGCGATGTGTGAAATGTCCACACATATTTATTTATTTATTATTTATTCATCAAAGATGGTTAATTTAGTAATAATTCTATAAATAATTAAGCGTCCTTCAATGGTGTCAATTCTCAATTATTTTTTCTTACTTCACTAGGATAATACGCACAGCAGCTGCAGCCGCGTTATAAGTCTGCCCAGTGAGAACTTACACCAAGAACAACACCAACACAAAAACCAACATCAACAGAAAATTCAACACCAACTATTTTACCAAATCCAACGACTAGCGCAACTTCAAACTCAACAATCTAAGGAAAACCAAAATAAACGTTACAGCCAGCACCAACCACAGCATTTGCCCAATCTCAAACACGTGCACCAACATTTACATCAACATCAGCTATTACACCAACACCTTCAGCAGCATTACTATCACCTGCAATAATTAAAGCAACACCAAAATCAACAACTAAATCTACATCAACACCGATTTCCACACTTATCAATGTGAGAAACAACTTTAAACTACATTCAAACTAAGAATCAAAGCAGTCTTCATCAACACCTGCTACTACACCAAATGTAACTGCAGCATCAACATTATCACTAAAACTAAATCACACCAATACCAAAATTAACTGAATTATCAATACCAACAACAATTTGCACACTCATCAATTTGATAAACATTTTGAAATACTCAAACCATGAATCAAAGCAATATCTTCATCAACACCAACTTCTATGCCGGATGAACAGCAGCTACAAAAACCAACTATCACATCAACACCAAAATCAACTGAATTATCAACACCAACACCAATTTCGACAACTCATCAAAGAAAACGCCTTAAATGACTGATGAGAAATTCAAAATAACAATCAAACCAACAACATCATCAAAAACCACTACACCAACACCAAAATCATCAACACAATCAACACCAACACCAATTTTAACACCAATTTCATCAATTTTATTAAGAGGACTCCATCACCATTGCAGACTGACAACGAAGTACCAAGTAGGTAAGACACACTACCCCGGCACTAACTTAGGAAACCCACAATTTATACCAAAAATAAGTCAAAATTAACCAGTCGATTTTTATGCCAGGTCCAGCCGTTACGCCAGTGCGATTCTGGAAACAAAACAAGGAGGTCAAATGTAAGGACCATTTTAATTTACATGTTTCATTTAATTTTAATTTTAATTTTAATTGACAGACCTAATAGCTCAGTTGGTAGTAGCCCTGCCTTCTGAACTGAGGGCTGTGGGTTCGATTCCTACCCAGGACAAACATTTGTGTGATGAACATAGATGTTTGTTTTGTGTTTGGTATATTGTATTCTGTGTATATATTTACAATTAAAAAAGTATATAACTATTCTATCAGTTATCTGGTTCCCATAGTACAAGCTTTGCTTAGTTTGAGGCCAGATGGCGCTGTGTGAAAAGTCCGCACATATTTTTTTTATTTTTTTTTTATAACTTGGACAGACAAACTAGCAGACGGCCCGCCTGATGGTAAGCAGTTACCGTCGCCTATAGACACCTGCAACACCGGGGGCGTTGCCGATGCGTTGCCTACCTTTGAGGACTCTATTTACCCGTCGTTTGAAGTGCCCCCTGTTGTAGCTCAGTGGAAACACCTCAGAGGGAAGCTCATTCCAAATCTTATTATTATTATTATTATTATTTCAAGTGAAAAAGCCTAAACGCTGAAGCGCTTTCTCGAGAGAAGTATGCTAACCATAGATTTATGTCTATGATGCTAACTTAATAGCTCTGCTGATCAGTGAATTAATAAAATGAAATCATTACAGGAAAAGTGTGGTTCTTTCGGAACGGCAAAGAAATGTGGTCCATACTTCAACTCGGGCATTATTTCGTGTCTTATGATCACGTTTATTCTATTGGTAAGATTTTATATTTCAAATTACTTTTATAATGCTTCATAATATGAGAGTCCTAGGCTTGAAACTCTTCTAAGTTATCTCCTCTCCGCGACGAGACAAAGTCCGTAGTTGCACCTAATAGATTATTTTATAGTTCACCTAGAACAACTAGTTGGACCAAATAGTTGAACCACTGCCTTTACTTATAGATGGTATGGCTAGTGGTCCAACTACCTAGCTGGATAAAAAAGTCCAACCACAGCTGCCTCGGTTTCATTAATTTAAAATAACCCAGGTCCAACAAGGTATAATAAGTTATTTTTATCGCGGTCCTTGTTATTTCAGTTATAATGAAAGGGACGGCAATATTTATTAACTTTCAAACTTTTTTCTTCTAATACTTTTTAATAATTTTCAGGTAATTTTGTTTTGGGGCATCATAATGTTGTTTAACTGCGAGACGAACAGCAAGTTTGATGACCCGAACGCCAAAACGATTCAAGTTGTTCAAGAGAGATGATTGGTTTAGAGCTTTTTTTTTTATGGTCTACGTTGGACTCGCACACTCTTACGCACCTACAGGTACAAATAGGAAACCTTGTATACTTAACTCATATATTGGTAATCTCAGTTTACCCTGAATCTTATGCGTCTTAAATAGCAATTTCTGTTCTAATTTCTTAGTATTTAACTGGTTTATTAATCTATCGGTAATTATTATCAATCGGCATCAGCGCTAGACTGG
Organism: Ennomos erosarius; assembly: GCA_963580505.1. Classification (NCBI taxonomy): domain Eukaryota; kingdom Metazoa; phylum Arthropoda; class Insecta; order Lepidoptera; family Geometridae; genus Ennomos; species Ennomos erosarius. The sequence goes on along the minus strand of OY757005.1, from coordinate 3,374,156 downwards.
TTATGGGCAGTCGCGCTGATGTTTTGCATAACAATATAATATCAACAAACCGGTCAAATGCTGTCGTTTTCATAATCATAAATAATATAAAAAATCTGGTCGAATACGACGTTTTGAATAACAATAGATGAACGAATCGACCTGGGGGGTTATTCGCTATGCCACATGAGATTCCTTGCCAATAACGCGTGACGTTACTTTGCCTTTTTGGCGGGAACGCGGAAAAGTTCACGTCGTTGCATTGTATTATTTCACAAAACTTGTGCTTTTTCTAGAGTCAATGTTTAAAATTGGTGGCGTTTTACGCATTAAGTGCTGAATTGCGAGCATGACTGTGGGCAAGTGATATAATGTGGTGTAACGTGGTTTTTCGTGTTGCTTCCAAAATTCCATAGACGTTTCTAGTAAAGTTGCCACCTCTTTACTAGAGCATGACTTAGACTGGACTATGACTTGACTACGTGAAATATTCTAAAATTCGATGAAAATATACAATACTTGACACTGGCTAAATACACTGTGTGTGGAGCCAAAATATAAGAAAAAAAAAACGCGTGACGTGTAACTTGCTCTAAACGTAAACGCGGGCTTTATCGCGCCACAACATGGAATGGAATGTCATGGAATCAAAAAGTCGTATTCTGTATGCCACGCGTTAGATTGTTTGTGCCTATTTTATGACGTGCGTGTAACGACATCCCTCATCAAAGGTGTAACGCTTTGACGAAAAAAGGTGTAACGTACCTTGTCGTGTTTGTCAAATTTGACAACGGCATACAGAATATCATTTTAATTCCGAAACCATTCCACAAAGATATCGTAACGCGCCGCGTTACGTGTCTGAATGGTCATACAGAATAAGGGCCCTGTTTGTTCATCTGTTGTTAGGTAAAACGCCAGAATTCAGAATTTGTTGACAAACAGGTCGAATTCTGACGCTATCGATAGTTTAAGTAGGTATATTCCTAAACCCGTGGTTTAATATCTGGAATATCTGTATTTGAGATGACAATAGAATAGCGATGCACGCGTGATCGATATCAGGTCACTGAGAGTTTAAGAGTTAACTGTTTTGGTTATAAAATTGATTGATTTTGCTTTTAATTTACTAATGGCACTTAAATTATTCTAGATACCTATAGTTGGACCACTGCCCCTAACAAGGCCCATGGTCCAAGTAGTTGGACCCCGTGATAGGTAGGTGTATAACTGATTTTACGGATGTAGGTATTTTATTTGATCTCATTTTATAAGTTTGAAGTGTTTAATTTTGTAAGTTTGTTTAGAATAATAATTTGTGTTAATAAATATTTTTAGGCAATTTCTGGCTTTTGTTTTACTATATTCATTACCTACATACTTACCAGTAAAGCTACTTTCCGAAGAAGAAAAGAAGAAAGGTTCTCGAGTGGCGACCACGAACTGGAAGGCGCAGCGTAGGCAGACCCCCCACTAGGTGGACCGACGACCTGGTGAAAGCCGCGGGGAGCCGATGGATGCAGGAGGCAAGCAGCCGCTCAAACAGTGGACGTCTACGGGCTGTTGATGATGATGATGATGACTTACCAAGCCTTACCCGCGCCTTCCAACTCACCGGATTGGACGCTCTACCAACTGAGCTATTATAGTCTACTTTAGGTTTGGTTTACACTTCAAATTCAATTCCATGAACTACTGCAAACCCAGAAATCTGCATTTTGTTCTTGACTCGTGACTAATGGTTAGGCAGAAACTTAAAAATAAAAGTCAAAAATAAGGAAAAAAATAATTTTTAATTAAGGACTCAAAATAAATTAATTATAGGTAGGTGCGCATGTAAACAATTTTAATAAATAATTGCAGCTTTTCTATAATGTATGTACCTAAAGACGGTTAACATAAGCAACATTTTCAATATTAATGAAGTCAGTAATTAAAATTATGATGAAGAATTAAATTTTCCTTTACAAAACGAACAAGCTTTAGTTACTTGCTGCTTTAATTTCTATGCGGAACCTTCAAAAATTATGAAAAGAAACATTCCAATTTACAATTTTAGGATTTTCCCTCAAGAAGTCTAGTCTACATTCATTCAAATTATTAAATCTCACTTACGCTAGAATTAAATTTTTTTAATCACTTCTATAATCAAATCTATCGATCTTTGTGTTTCTCATTGGATCTATTTATAAATTCTCAGTAGATCCATCATAGATCTGACCTATGGACCTACTGAGAATTAACTCTAAATTTACTACTTGGAATCCTTGAAAATGTTCCCAAAGTTAAACGTTTTATGCTCGTACCTCTTCACTTAACTTCGTCCAATTTCACGAATAGTGTGGAGGCCGTTTTAGTTTCTTACTTCATGATTTCTTCTGACCATCATAACAAAAAAATATATATATAATATTAAGTAGGTACCTATACATAATCATTAAAAGTTAATTATGAGATATGAAATGCATTTTTAACGATAGTCCATACAGAAGTTGTATGTGGCTGCTATATTCTTTGTTTATATCTATTGTTTGTATTTCTATGAATATGTTTTTATTTTTATTTTTTAGGTTTAAAATAAAATAAATAAAATATAGGTAAGCATTCATTTTTTAGGTTTTCAATTTTCTAATGCATAATGCTGCCATTCTGTAATTAGGACTACATGTAGTTTAAAACCTATCAAAACCTCATCTAAGCTATAATGTAGGTATCAATTAATTCCTAAAACATGTAGCACTGTTTAAGGTCCATAAATAAATAATTTTTAAGATAATAGTAACTGCAACGCATTTTGGGTACGACTAAAGTGCAAATTTAGAGCAGTAAAATCTTAGTGCAGACGGGCATTTCTCATAACTTCTCAGTTCTCAATAAGTCTAAATCTTGAGCGCAAGTCACATTTTCACAAATCCTAAACATTCTTGGCTAAATCCTGTGCCTTAGCCACCACATCCTCTATTGTCCCGACCATGTAGAATGCCGCTTCTGGTATATGGTCCAATTCACCGCGGAGAATCTTGAAGAAAAACATACTAATATGACGTCCAAGTCCAACAATCACCTACATAGATCCTGGACCCTAACTATGATTCCCTGGACCTAGGAACTACGAGGACCATGCTCCCACAACACCCAGACATAGAACAAGTATTTGCGCTTATTTCCTGTGCATAAATACTTGTCCTGTCGCTAGGATAACTCGCCGCCTCCGGGCTATCATTGCAATTCTTTCAATATCACAGATTATTTACGAAATTGTTGATGTTGATTCATCAACACCCTGAAGACATCCATTGCTGAACATATGCCTCTCCCAAAGAGCGCCGCTTGATCAGCTGCTTGCCCCCTGCACCCATCGGCTCCCCGTTTTAGTTAGGGACCTACGCTGCGTCTTCCGATTCGTGGTCGCCAATCGAGAACCTTTCTTCCCCCTCGCTTATCATTGCAGTACTTCGGGCGACGTGGCCTGCCCAGCCTATTCAACTTGCTAAATCTAAGAGCTATATCGGTCACTTTAGTTTTCCTGCAGATCTCCTCATTTCGAATCTAATCTCGACAAATATATTCGAATAAATCATCAAAATCATCATTTGTGTCATACGTTAAAACAAGATATAAAGAAAAAAACCTTTGATTCTATTTGAGAACCCATGCTTAAAAAAATCTCAGTAGTTCAAACAATTGAACTATTAATTGAACTACTGAGAATAGATGGATTATCCACCCATGTTTTAGTATCTATTATGGGACACCTAAATAGAGCTCACCTTTTGGAATCCTTTAATAGTCTCCTCAAGTTTCACCAGTTTTCCAATATGACCGGTAAACACTTCCGCCACCTACAATACAATGAATTTAAATTTTTTTATGAGAATAAATCACGTGATGAGCCAGTCGTTCACCTGATGTGAAGCGACACGGCCGCCCATAACAGTTGCAGTGTCACTCAAAACTTTAAAATAATAAAGTTTCGCGGGACACTGCACTGCGCACGTCATCCTGAGACATCACACAGACTAGTAATCAGATTACTACACTGTGAGATCAGGTCATAAAATCTCATTTGCCCAGTAATTTCACTAGCTACAATGCCCTTCAAACCGGAACACAGTAGTGCTTGCACAGTACTGCTTGGCGGCAGAATACCTGGCAAAGCGGTGGTACCTACCTGGACGAACTTTGCAGAAAAGTGCTACCACCTTCAATAAATTAATTAAATTTAACCTTCTAATTTAGAGTTCTGAGTGATACTACAACCGTTATGGGCGGCTGTGATAGCAGTGGCACCGCTGCTTTATACCTGGAAGGGCTGTGACAGGAACCGCTGGATCTTCCTCGCCCGTGCCACTGTCAGCTTATCATCCTCGGACAGCTCGTCCATTCCCAAGATAGCGATTATGTCCTGGAGAGACTTGTAATCCTGCAAAAATTCGATAACTGTGTATCATCATCATCATCATCATCATCATCATCATCATCAACAGCCTGACGACATCCACTGCTGAACATAGGCCTCCCGCAACGAGCGCCACTTTGAGCAGCTGCTCACCTCCTACATCCATCAGCTCCCCGCGGCTTTCACCAGATCGTCAGCCCACCTAGTGGGAGACCTACGCTGCTTCCGGTTCGAGGTCGCCACTCGAGAAACTGTCTTCCCCATAGGTTTTCAGTTCTACCAGCCTGCCACACAATTTCGAGAAACGAAAAAAGAAAGTAAACAAAGTGAGTGAGTGAAATGTGAGCGTATTTGTGTGTTTTGTGTGGCGTATTTTGTAAATCAGGTAATGCTGTGCTGTACTGTGCTATGCTGTATGTGCTGCGCTGTGCTGTGTTGCATTGTACGTCCTTACCTGTAAAATTTTCTGCACACCCCTGGCAACCCCGTAATGCTCTGGTCCAATGATGTTGGGGTCCATGACCCGCGAGGTGGAATCCAAGGGATCCACAGCCGGGTAGACCCCTAGCTCGGCTATCGCGCGAGACAGCACCGTGGTTGCGTCCAAATGTGCAAAGGTGGTAGCTGGTGCTGGGTCTGTGAGGTCGTCTGCTGGCACGTACACCGCCTACCAGAAAAGCTTCGTCATCATCGTAAGTCTTTTTTGGGTTCCGTACTCAAAGGCTTTACAAAGGCTCCACTGTCAGTCTGTGAGTACGTCTGTCACCAAGCTGTATCTCACGAACCGTGATAGCTAGACAGTTGAAACATTCACAGATTATGTATTTCTGTTGCCACTATAACAACAAACACAAAGAGAATAAGATAAACATTTAAGGGGGCTCCCATACAACAAACTTTATTTTTTTGCTCGTTTTAATAGAGAATGGTACGGAACCCTCCGTGCGAGAGTCCGACTTGCTCTTGGCCGGTTATTGTTAACATAGGTCTCGCCTGGGCCGGCGGAGGAGTTGCTATAACCAACACTCTTAGCAGGCGTTTTGGTATTTTGGTAATCGCAGTAGAATACACAGTGCAGGCTGTTGCTGACATTATCAGCTGGAAAAAGTCCACTGCTGAACATATGCCTCCCACGCAACGCGTCACAATACAATACAATACAATAACTCTTTATTGACACCAATATCATAAAAACATGTAGATATGAGAATTACATATAAAATAGGTACAATGGGCGGTCTTATCGCTAAGAGCGATCTCTTCCAGACAATCTTAGGATGGACATAGATGAATGAGACAATATGAGCATTGGACGGTGGTGCAAATAATATAATATACATATTATACACATATATATATTTCAGTACTTACTTCTACCTATATAATATATAATATAATATATATACAATACATAATACATATATACTTATAACAGTTAAAAAAGGAGATAGTTAACGTTTATTTAGGAGTTATCTTGGATAAATAGAAACCGGAAGTTCATTCCACAGGCGTACAGCCTGAGCTGCGAAGGAATGGTCGTAAAACGCGGTACGACGTACCGGGGGCTTAAGAAGGAGGTTTTCTGACGACCTAAGTGACATAGTGTTAGAATGAGAGTGGTAAAGAAAATCAAATTGAGCCTTTAAATATTGGGGAGTAGATGGGTTAAATAGAATGTTATAAAGAAGGGACAAGATACGTTACTTTAAGCAGCTGTTTGCCTCTTGCATCTATCCCATCTTCAGCTTGCCACAGTTTCAACCAGGTCATCCGTTAAAGAAAAAGAAAGAAAGAACCTTAAATAAGCCAGAACAGCTCATCACTTCTTACCTGCACGCTGGTGATTGAGCCAGTTTTCGTGGTGGTGATCCTCTCTTGCATGGTACCCATGTCAGTGGCCAGGGTCGGCTGGTACCCCACAGCAGATGGTATACGACCCAACAAGGCTGACACCTGATGAATTTATTAATGTTAAGCATTCACTCCGACCATGAGAAGATTAAAAATAACAAATGTGTTAGGAGCAGAGAGCAGATGAAACGGCGAATATTCTCATTGTCATAACTTCTGCTTAAAAATTTACTAAATGGTAGCAGATGTAAGGTTCTCGCAAGGTTACCACCATTAGCTACTAGCTACCTCTGATTCCGGCCAGCGTGAACCTGAATGATATAATATTGTCAAAAATAAAACAAAAAAACTCGGTAGAATGCTGAAAACAGTGAGATCTAAATAAACGTAAGAGCAGAAGTAAACAGCAATGCTTCTTATTGTCATAACTTCTGCTCCAACATTTTACTACGTAGGAGCAGATGCATGGTTGTCGCAAAGAGCTTGTAGCTCTACCTCTGATCCATCTTGCATAAACCTAATTGACAACGTATTCAGCAGCACTTTTTGCCCCACCATTGTAACAGAAATACTCGGTAGAATGCTGAAGACAGTGAGATCTAAATAAATGTAAGAGCAGAAGTAACAGCATTGCTACTTTGTTAATAACTTCTGCTCCAATATTTGCTACGTGGAAGCCAGGAGCAGAAGCAAGGGCAATGCTTCTCATTGTTATAACTTCTGCTCCAACATTTACTAGCAGTCGTAATGTTGTTGTAGCTACCTCTGACCCAGCCTGCGTGAACCTGAAGATATTGTCAACAAACAGGAGTACATCTTGCCCCTCCTTATCTCGGAAATGCTCCGCCAGGGTCAACCCGGTGAGAGCCACTCGGGCGCGTGCCCCAGGAGGCTCGTTCATTTGACCATACACCAGGGCCACCTTAATGAGAAACAAGCATCATTATTTTTAAGCAGCAGCAGCAGTTTTGATAAATATACGAAAAACCAGCTAGGTTAGCATAGCCAGGAGACAAGTGTCTTTCCCCTGTTTTACTTCACTCGACTAGTAAGAAATTATGAAGTGACTTAAAACGGGGAAAGAACTTTGTCTACTATCTGTACTAGGACGGCTGCAGGGCTAAAGAGAAGCGCAAACTTAGGAAATGCCAAACTCTACTACAACTGGGCATCAGTCTTATACGATGGGGTAAAAGAGGTAGTTCACGATGGGGTTGAAAGGGTAGTGTTGCCATGTGTAAATACTACACATAGCTGGTGTTGCTGTTGGCATGTGTTCTTTGATACGTTTGAATTTGACCATTATCTCATCTGATGTTATGTGACTCACCTTAGAGGTCTTGTAATCATCAGTGATGACGCCACCGACTTTCATCTCGTTGTACAAATCGTTACCTTCGCGAGTTCGCTCGCCCACTCCGGCAAACACCTGTGTACAACATTTATGACGTATGATTTGACATATTTCTTCTCTAGAGTTTGAAACACAAATGCCGGATCCGCGTGATCATTCATTGGTCGCTTTCTCGAAAGAAGAGATATGGCTAGCTTATGATTGGTTAAGAGGTATGGTTGGCTTAAGCTCGTGCTACCCGTGCAGGTTTGTCGGTCCAACTCGTTTTGGCTCCTATCAACCTACGTCGTTTCAGTTTGTAGACAATCTTACCGAGAAGCCTCCATGCGCCTTTGCTACGTTGTTGATCAACTCCATGATGAGTACAGTCTTGCCGACTCCAGCGCCACCGAATAAACCGATTTTCCCACCTGGCGAAATAAAGTCTGTTATTAATTGTGTTACTGACGCTATCTCTGCGCACTCTACTTACTCTACACTACACACAAGATAAAATCTCTTATTTGCGTCTATTATTGTACCCGTTTCAGGCTCATCTAAAGAAATCCAGTCATTTTGATATATCCTACACATAGTGCAATTTAGACCTATTTAGGTTTACAATGTTTATTTTAAACAATTTAAAAACTAATAAAGGAATTAACAGGTTTGTAAAAATAACGAAATACGGAAAAAATAATTACAACTATAACATTATTTACAGAATTTACAATGCATATACGCCATCCAGCTCACCACCGCGGGGTAAGATTCCCAGAATACTGGCAGCAAGGTTACTGGCATCACTCAAACATTTTGACTCTGATTTTCAATTTTGAATTCTCACAATTTTCATTAATAGGTCAATTATTGATTGACAGCATAGGAACCGCGCCGCTTGTTGTTATAATATACTTATCGTTTATAACCCTTGCTGTTAGTAATGAAAGTGAAAAGAAAAACCCCATTTTCCCACCGCTGCAGCTGGGAATCATCGAAATACCTACATATCTACAGCTGCTAACAAAACATGTAACAAATCAAATAGTTGAAACCTGTTTTACCTACCTTTTACATACGGAGCTAAAAGGTCCACCACTTTAATTCCAGTCACCAGTATCTCTTGATCCACGGACATTTCAACAAATGGTGGAGCGTCCGCGTGTATCGGCGCGTACTGATCAGTATCTATGGGGCCGCGCTCGTCTGGTAGACAAAATTGAACTATTGAGAGTACTTCAATCAATTGAAGTATTGAGAGTGAGAATAGGCGAAATAATGAGATATTGTGTGTATGAGAGAAGAACACAGTCTTTTTAGAGTGATGTACCTGTTTTAGAAAAGCGGATCCTTTATGAGTCACTTTGTTGCCAGTCTGTCTGTCTAACAAGACCATGTTTTTTATAATATCCATGGCCTCATTCCTCCAAATTAAGATTTAAAATAACGCCAAACGATCACATATGTACATAGATCCTGAGTGACCCTTACTAGGATTCCCTGTATCTAGGGACCCAGGAACTACTAGCACCATGATCCCACAGCCATACACGCAGACATAACACATATTTGCGCTTCAATTCCTGCGCAAAAATACTCACTTGTCCTGTCTCAGGAATCAAACCCACTGCCTCCGGGTTATGAGCTGGCCTGTTCAACCATACTTTAAATCTGTTCGCTTCATTCCCTGTCATCTACATCCTCTCAGATATAGCTCTTAGTATAAGCAAGTTGAAATGGCACGTCGCTCGTAGAACTGACAACCGATGGAGTTCTCGAGTGGTGAACACGAACCCGAAGCATAGGCCGGCCCCCGACTAGGTGGACCGACGGACTGGTGAAAGGCGCGGGGAGCTGATGGATGCAGGAGGTGAGCAGCTACTGCAAGTGGCGCTCCCTGGGGGAAGCCTATGTTTAGCAGTGGACGTCTTCAGGCTGTTGATGATGATGATGATGATGATGATGATGATGATGATGATCTACGATGAAGGATGAGACAAAGCACTCTATTTTTCGAATGGAATTTTTTAATGGATTATCCTGGAACTGGCAACATCTTCAACGCAAACATACCAATAGGGTCTCCAATGACGTTGATGATCCTTCCCAGCGTGGGTTCTCCTACAGGAATCGTGATGGGGGCTCCAGTGTCCACTATCGCCTGGCCTCGCACCAGGCCTTCAGTTCCGTCCATAGCTATAGTACGGCACGTGCTCTCGCCCAAATGTTGGGCCACCTCGAGGATCAGCTTCGGCTCTGAATAAGAAGGTTATCAGGGAAATAAATAACGCCCAACGGACACATACACTCATCCTGGACCTTAATCAGGATTCCCTGTATCTAAGGACCCAGGCACTACGAGGACCATGCTTCCACAACAACCATAACAAGTATTTGCGCTTTCAGTGGACAAGAAATACTGAGGAGATGCGAGTTATAAGAAATATTAAATGTAAAATAGTGGCGTTTTAGATAAAGTGAAATGTTGACGGAACTTACTCCTTCCGGGCACTTCAAGAGCGTTCAATATTGGGGGCAAGTGAGCATCGAACTGCACATCCACGACAGCACCGATGACTGGAACAAAACCCTACTATTAAAATGCGGAGCAAGGTCGAACCTTCTGTTCGATACCGCATTTACAGTCGTTCATGGCTTATAAGTTAAGTCGTCAAAAGTGGAGGCAAGTAGAGAGCATTAGATTGAGCTGTTGCTAGGAGATAAGTATAGAAAATATCTATCCACTGGAAGAGAGGACCAGTTACAAGTTAAAAGTAACTATAATATTAGATGGGGAAGAAAGGTTCTCGAATGGCGACCATGAATTGAAAGACGCAGCGTAGGCTGGCCCCTTACTAGGTGGACCAATGATCCTGGTCAGAACTGCGGGAAGCCGATGGATGTAAGAGGGAAGCAGCCGCTCAAAGTGGCGCTCTGGAGGGACGGGGGGAAGGTTTTGTTCAGTGGTGGACTTCTTCAGGCTGCTGATGATGATGATGATGATATATCAGAGTAATTAGAGAATCTCTATGAAACAATTATTTAGGTGTGTTAAAAATACCTTATTATTTAATTACAATCTATAATCTATGGTCACCTGCAATAATTTTCCCCGTAGCTCCAGCCTTTGCTGATCTAGGAGGTCCCCCTTTGCCACCACTACTCACGGCGCCCCCGCCACCTTTCTTTACTCCTTTGCTGCCAGGGCACATAGAATACTGTAAGAATAATCGTGGGTAAAGAAATACCTTCCTGCAGGGCTAGAGCATGAGCTATTAAATTGACATTATCTCTTATTCGAGACAGCGTCTGAGTAAAATAGGCATAGGTACGTTTGACAACATCTCACCTGAACCTAAATGACGAAGTTGGTCTAAGGTATGGTGGAGGTAGGATGGGGGGGATGTGGGGGATGAGGGAAGGATGTTTTGCCATAAACAGCCCACTTAGTAGAACTCTTGCAAATCACAGATTATACTGAAGACGGAAAAGAATCCTGCTGACGACTCCTTGGATATTCTCTTAGCTGGCTCTTACGCATGGAGGAACTTTCCTCGATGCTCTAAGGCACCCATGAAAAAAGTGATCCTTTCGTCCATCAGACCATGGCATATTTGAATGGTTATTGTGTCGTTGGGGACGAAAGGTTCTCGAGTGGCGACCACGAACTGGAAGACGCAGAGTAGGCCGGCCCCCTACTAGGTGGACCGACGACCTGGGGGTCTAGCAAAGATCACAATCGCTAACGCTAACGCCTCACGCTAACTGCAAAAATGTATCGAAATGACATTCGCTACGGAAAAGTTAGCGATTTCCGAAATGTCATTTCAGTACATTTTGGAGTTAGCGTGAGGCGTTAGCGTTAGTGGTTGGTATCTTTGCTAGACCCCCTGGTCAGAACCGTGGGGAGCCGATGGATGCAAGAGACAAGCAGCCGCTCAAGGTGGTGCTTTTTGGGGGAGGCTTATGTTAAGCAGTGGACGTCTTCAGGCTGATGATGATGATGATTGTGTCGTATGCCATCTGATCCCGGCTTTCAAATAGGACCACCCCATCTCTTCCCGTTGGTGCCGTAAGTGCTGGTTAAGGAAATATTCAAAGACTAGACAGCAGCATTCTTTTAGGTAGGTACATATAAATCTGCCATCACCATTCACCAAGCAGCCTGGCAAGCATTGTGATTATGGCAAACCTCCCTATAATAAGCTTACAAAAAGGCGTTTCATAGGGGAGGATAGTTCAACAGTGCACGTCATCTGGCTGATAATTATTGTAAGTCATAGAGTACGATCCAAACTCAATGGCGGCTGTGAAATCGGCGCGATACACAGCACACACAGTGCCTAGCCACTAAGCACAGCTTGTACTATGGGAACCAGATAACTGATACAATACTTATATACTTTTTTTTTGTTTGTAAATACATACAAAGAATACAATATTAGACAGCCTCCGTGGTGTGGTGGTTGAGCAGGTGGGCTCATAACCCGGAGGTGGCGGGTTCGATTCCCGCGACAGGACAAGTATTTGGGCCCGAAAAAAAAAGCGCAAATACTTGTTCTGTGCCTGGGTGTTGTGGGAGCATGGTCCTCGTAGTTCCTGGGTCCCTAGATACAGGGGATCCTAGTTAGGGTCCAGGAATGTATGTGATCGTTGGGCGTCATCATCATCATCATCATCAATATAACACCCAGACGCAGAACAAACATCTATGCAAACAAACGCAGCGCAGTATCAAAAATTAGATGTGCACGGGAAGAGTTAAGAGGTGGGCCTGCAACGCACTTCACAGGCGCCATTAAGTTTGACTCACACTCTAAATGCTAATGCTAACCTTAGCTGACGGCACAGTTAGATTTATGCACGCACCAATCCTAAAACACTTCTCTGTGACGTCTGTTCGACTTAACGGGGTCATTTTGATCTTGAAATCTATCGGCGGTTGAGGCCGTTTACCCCATCTCCTGACTGCCCTTCTTTTGGGCGGTGGTAAAGGAGTTACTACTGCCCTGGGAGGTACTTTGGCTTTGCTTGTGCCTGACAAGTATTCTTCTATGGGTTGGTGAGGGCGACTGGGTATTTCAGAAGAGAACTGCGTATGAGTTTCGGGGGTAGTTGGGCTATCTGGGAAGTAAAGTCATCATTACGTCAACAGCAGCGCTTTGAATTCGTCCATGACACGTGCTGATTCAGATTTTTCTGTACATCACTTTTTATGGCAGGTATGTTCTACAAAAACAGTATAACCATCATCATCATCATTATCATCATCATCATCATCATCATCATCATCATCATCATCATCACCTCATCAGCCGTTATGCGTCTACTCTTGAACATAGCCCTCCTCCAATCTGTCACCACACTTGGCTGGCATCGAATGCCACTGCCCATTCCTTGGATATTCCCTTAGCCAGCTCCGACGGCAGCTGTCATTATTCCGTATCGATTCCTTACTTCGAAACCACGTGAATTCCTTGTCTTAGATAAGAAATCTACAAAAGTCTATTCTCTATGAAATGAAAACAAAACCGCGTGAAATTAATTTGGAATTGGCGGGATTTGAACTGCCAAAATCATATGTTCTACTGTGACGCGTTCCGAAACATCAACACGTCCAAAGATATGACCACTTATGTAAAGTGAAGGTATTTTTAACGCTGTGACACGATTTGAACAAGACACGATAACGATGTGGTTTCGAATCGTGTGGAATCTGTTTCCATAGAGAATAACCGCCCTGGGGAGAGATAGGGTGGTCCTATTCAATTACCGCTGGTACCACATAGTGTTTAAAAGCATAGGTATCAATAGTCTTAGTTCGTTTCTTTACATAAAAATATAATGTTTTGAGCAGTACCTATCAAATGTCCATTCACGGTAGATCCTTTCTCTTCGTTTTGTTGTATTTGGGAAGATTGCTGCAAAGGTTCTCGAATTGCTCCGATTAGATTTTCAGTTGGGGTGAACTCAAGGGGTATTGTCTGCATTGCGTAGGTAGCATATTGTGTAGGTAGGTCGGGGTTCGCCTTGCTAGTAGAATGACTTGAAAACGACGCTAAATAAAACATGATTTATTTATAAAACAAAAAAGATACAAAAATCCTAATTTGGTTCAAAATGTTTACCCCCTTAAAACAAAAAGGTTAATTCGATTTCTGTCGCTTTCATGTCATCATCAAAAGCCAGGAGACGTTCACTGTGGGGCTAGCACGGACGGTAGAAAAAATTGTCTTTCCCCGTGTTATGTCACATTCTTCATATAATTTACGTGTCAAGTGGAGTAAAACACTACTACTGTCCGTGCTAACCCTGCTGCTGAACATAGACATCCCTCAGAGAGCGCCACTGAGCGGATGCTCGATGCAGGAGCATCCATCAGCTCCCCGTGGTTTCCACAAGATCGTAGGTCCACCAGCCTATGCTGCGTCTTCCGGTTCATGGTCACCATGTGAGAACCTTTCTTCCCTATCGGTTGTCAGTTCTACGAGCGATATGGCCTGCCCATTGCCATTTCAACTTGCTAATTCTAAGAGCTATATCGGTCACAATTAGTTCTCCTGCGGATCTCCTCCTTTCGGAACTCATCTCGCAGGGAAACCCCAAAGAAATTAAGTAAAGCAGATTTTTCCGAACCGGTTTGTAAATGATGGAGATCTGAGGTAACATACATTGGAAAAAGTAGCAAGTAAAAATATGGAAAAGTAGCAAACTTACTGTTGTCAACGGTATTCTTGTCTTTCTTTTGAATTGTCTGGTCTTCAACCCTTTGCTCCAGTAAAGGAGTTTTAAACCCTTTAGGTGAATTTGATGTATTTTCGACGTCCAAAGGATTTACGAGTGCCTTGGGCGTAATCTTTAAAGGAGTTACCAACGCCTTGGACGTGCTTTTATTAGTAGAACCATGCAAGGGAGTTATAAACGCCTTGTTAGCTGTTGCAGAGTACAAAGGCGTTAAAACGGCTTTAGTTGTTTCTTGGGCTTCAGTTGAGAGCTCTAAAGGCGTTATAGGAGCCTTGGGTGTAACGGGCACCGCCATTGTTACAAGTTTCAAGGGTGTTATATACGCTTTGGGTGGGACGGGCTTATCCAGTTTTCCATTCTCTTTCTGGTTTGTTGAGGGAATTTGCTCCGCTAGGGAATCCTTCACAGTGCTTGGAATATCGGTATTTCGGTCAGAGGGTAAGTTGGGTAGTTCCAAGGTAGTCAGGGTAGAGTGTTTGATTTCCGCCTGCTCTTTTGAGTAGTCCATTTTAGGAGTGATTATATCTTTTGATGACGTTTTGGTGTTTTCATGTGTAATTGCTTCAGCGGGTGTGATGAGTAGTTTTGGGGTAGTCGGGGTAGTGTTTTCTTTTTCTGTTTGGTTTGTTGTGATTTTATCCTCTATTGCGGGAGGTATTTTGGTTTTAGACATAATATAACTAATAGTATTTTCAAGATCAACAGGTTCAGTGGGTAGCATAGGTATTTCTTCGTTAGTCGAAACACCTGTAAGTTAGGATAACATAGAGAATGAAGCCCTTGGTTTTTTTAAGTACCTTGTTAAATTGCTAACTAAGATTATTTGCAATAGATTATTTGATTTTGACTAAACGTTAAATCAATTATTGATAAACTTGCATGGAACCATATCAACGAAAAAAATTTAAAAGAAAATTATAGTTTAATGGCTATAAAGCATAATTATTTAATACAACATAATTATTATTAATACCTACCACTCAAGGTTCTATGTAATCATATTTTTGCTATTTTAAAAATAAACGTTAAGTTTAAAACTAACGGTTATCCGTATTCTTTTTTTCTTCAGCTTGGTCCATTTGGGAAAGTTTCGGCAAAGGAGTCATATATTCAGGCAAAACTGGATCAAGACTTCTGTCATGCGCAGTGTCTTCGGCTGGGGTAGGTGTCAAATCATCCAGGGAAGTGGCATGATCTGGGAAATTTACTTTATCATAGTTCTAGTAATAGGTACTGTTGTGTGTTAAAATAGGTTTTTTTTTTTTATATTTTGGCTCCACACATAGTGTATTTAGCCAGTGTCAAGTATTATATTTTCATCGTGTTATAAAATATTTCACGCAAAGTCATGTCCTAGTCATAAGTCCAGTCTAAGTCAGGTAGTCATAGTCCAGTCTAAGTCATGCTCCAGCAAAGTGGTGGCAACTTTACTAGAAGCTACTATGGAGTTTTGGAAGCAACACGAAAAGTCACGTTTCACCACGTTATATCACTTGCCCTCACTCATGCTCGTAATTCAGCACTTAATGCGTAAAACGCCACCAATTTTAAACATTAACACTGGAAAAAGCAAAAGTTTTGAAAAATAATACAATGCAACGAAGTGAACTCTTCCGCGTTCCCGCCAAAACTCCTAAAATAGGTTTTATATCAGTTTACAATCAACCTCTTTTTATATTTTTTTATTCTTCTTTCTTGTGTTCTATTGTTAATTGACTGTCATTTGTTTTTTCGGTTGTCTTGCTCCTTAGCACAATAAACGTGTTCTTACAAAAGATAATTTAATCATTTTATTAAACATAATAGTACCTACTTCCATTTTATTTGCGTAGTAATTTACAAACTAAAATGATGAGAGCGTAGTAAATGTTGTTTCTCTATTCTCACTACGGGACCACAACACGTCACTTTCCGTGGCTACCGTAAGGGCTGGCTTAGGAAATATCCAGGGAAAGCAGTATTCTTCTCGGCACATTATTAATGTCTTACCAATAGGTACCAGCGCAAATTTCTTTTACCAAACAAAAAAGAACAGGTATAAATCGGTCCAGAAATCTCGGAGAGATTGGAACATACATAAAAAATACATACACTCGAATATACAACCTCTTTGTTAAGTCGGTAGAAAATATTACTAGGTGGTAGGACTTTTCTGCAAAGTTCGTCTAGGTAGGTACCACCGCTCTGCCAGTTATTCTGCCGCCAAGCAGTAGTGTGCAAGCACTACTGTATTCCGGTTTGAAGGGCATTGTAGCTAGTAAAATTACTGGGCAAATGAGACTTTAGGACCTGACCTTTAGGCCGTACTGTGAGCTCTTAGCGCGATTTAAAATTGAGCCAATATTGGATCGCTTGTCAAAATCTTCATACAAAAAAAATGAAGCGATCCAATACAGGCTCTGGTTTGAATCGCACTAAAGCTCACAGTACGGCCCCTGATCTCACAGTCTAGTAATCTGATTACTAGACTGGGTGATGTCTCAGGATGACGTGCGCAGTGGAGTGTCACGCGAAACTTTATTATTTTAAAGTTCCGAGTGACACTGCATCTGTTATGGGCAGCCGTGTCGCTTAACATCAGGTGAACGACTAGCTCGTCACGTCATTCATTTTCTTAAAAAAAATAGAAAAACTACAAGCTTACAATCCTGTTTTCCTTCTTCTTTCTCTCCCTGATCCATTAGGTAGGGTCTCGGTAAAGGGAATATTACGGCTCTGGGCGCGGCGGAGGGTCTACTGGGTATTTCAGCGCCTGTGACGGGGGGTAGGATGGGTAGTGACGGCCGAGTGGGCATAGTGGACGACCACGCGGATTGTTGTGGGGTAGCCCGGGTAGTGGAGTTGTCTGGAAAAATTATTAATTGTGTACTCAAGGATGAAATAAAAAAAAGAAGGATTGAGTTTTGATTGACATCGAACTGAAGCCCAGAATGGCGGACATATTACATGTGTGTCAGATGAAAGTAGGGCGACCGGCTGCATATGATGTGAGTGTGTGCGTGCCCCGCTAGTACGTACGAAGCGTTTCGGCTTCCTAAGGGTGCTTCAGTTTTGGATCAGACGGGGTTCCCTCCTTCTTTTTTTATTAGCTCCATGTGTGTACTATAATAATTATGAATTAAAGTTAAATACCATTTATAATAGATGGATAGATAGAGAAGCTTTGAACATTTTACCGATGAAATATACAAGTTATGTAAAAAAACCTTACATTACAATATACCGGAGAATTTAAACTAAATCCTTCTTTTTTTTATTTTTTTCGATGGTTTGGAGTTATAGAGCTTATGGAGCATAGTTTTATGATTAATAAGTAGTAGGTACTGGACTGATGAGCCTAGAGATGATGATTTGCTAATGGTCTGAAAAAAATTCTATTCGAATGAAGCTGTTTCCTCGCATTTTTTTCCTGAAAAAGTTCTGGTGATCATACCAAGACGGCTGCCAAGCTTAGTGGTTGTGGCAAACCTCCTAGGGAGGCCTATGTTCAGCAGTGGACGCAAAGCGCAAACTTCAACTTCAACTCTTGGTTAATGGCCTTTGTGGAGAGGTGACCACAATTTTGCCAGTGTCACGTGGACTAAGATAGAACATCAAACATTGTTCAGTGAGAAATTTTGGCACATGTAGGTAATGAGGCAAAGAGAAAGAATATATAATTTAAAAAGATCTTATGATGTGAAATAGACCCATGGCTGAAATAGAGAAAATAAAATAAAATAAATAAATTTTTTTTATTAGCTCCATGACCTGTCAAAATTATGAAACTTACAACCAAGGTTCGTGTTGAGCATTTTGTTTACGACGAATCGCCTCATCTTGTGTTTGGTTCCCCGATGCGTCTATTATTCCAATAAAATATCGTTTCGAAACTTCGTGAGAAAGATGGAACTCACGGTATCTGTGAAATTCATAAATTCACAGGAGTAAACGTCTTGGTTTACTGACGTTTTTGGAATTTGACAGCTGTTTGATAGTATCTTTTTCTTTTTTTAATTTTATTCCTTTTAATCTTTTTTTATGAGAGGTTTCATTTATAGTTTATACAAAAAGGTCGCTTTATTTTTATTTTTTTAGGAAACCAATTTTGATCACTAATCATTATAGGTACAGCGTGGGTCTTTGAGAGGGGCGGTGTTGGCCGAGTCATTGGACTCGGCACCGGAGAATTAGAAAAATATCGTGAAAACAGTTATGCCCTCGATTTATATTATAAGAAAACAAAAACCTACTGCATTCTCTTCTTTTCGTTTCTTTAATAAAAAAACGTGTAAATCCTTTATTATTGAACCAATGATTACTGTTGCTAATAAGGATCAATGTCTGCAATGAAATGTAGGTACCGTTAAAAATTAAATAATAACAATTTGTAAATGCTGTTACAAATTACTTTTTTATTAAAAACCAACCTGTGTTAATTAGGCGGCATTTTCTGTAAAGTTCGCCTAGGCAGGTACCACTAAATAAAGGCAATAAAAATTGTTAACAAAAATAACCTAAACTGAGCAAAATTTTCTGAAATAATTTGAAAAGAAAAACATGTTTGTTCTTCGTAAATAAACTGTAACTTATCGTTACTTACCTAACTTACTTACTTATTGTATTTCTTCTCTGTAGGGATACCATACCTACCAATATGAAGTGTAATTTGAAACATTAATACGACCTGTACACCGACAGGTCGAGGTTTATGTAAAACGTGTAGAAAGGGTTAATTGTCGCCGCCACCCGCCCGTTCCCATGGTGGTCGATTCGGGGTTACTAGTTATTGCACTGGCGGTGGAGATTGAGTACCTGTGGTATTTATTATGCCAGAAATACTAACGGTAACTACTATTAAAATTTTTCTTCTTTTTCTTCTCGTGTAGGCAAGTGGTCAGCATCCCAAACGCTAACGCTATCGCCGGGAATTTTGGCGGGAACGCGGACAAGATCACGTCGTTGCATCGCATTATTTTTCAAAACTGGTGCTTTTTCCAGTGTTAAAGTTTAAAATTGGTGGCTTTTTACGCATTAAGTGCTGAATTACGACATGCTCGTGGGCAAGTGATATGTGGTGAAACGTGATTTTTCGTGTTGCTTCCAAAACTCCATAGAAGCTCCTAGTAAAGTTGCCACCACTTTGCTGGAGCATGACTTAGCTGGACTATGACTACCTGACTCAGACTGGACTATGACTATGACTAGGACATGGCGTTGCGTGAAATATTTTATGACACGATGAAAATTATAATACTTGACACTCTAACTCCAAAATTGTATGGAAATGACATTAGCTGCGTAGAAGTTAGTGATTTTGATTTCCGAAATGTCATTTCAATACATTTTTGGAGTTAGCGTTTGGCGTTAGCGTTAGCGTTAGGGATCTTTGCTAGACCCCCTGGTGTCAGAATTTTTAGGCCGCCCAAAGGCTTCTGAATTGGCTTAACGACTTCTACTATTAAAAATTATCAGTTAAATATTATTTTCATAAATTACATTAAAAATTAAAGCAAAAATTGAAAAAATAAGTAAAATAGGTAAATAAATCACGGAGTAATAAGCTTTTAAAGTTTCTGGCTTGGTTTGGTTCGCGCTGTTAGTAAGTGCGCCTATTAAAATTCTAGAGTTGCCGCGAATAGTGTTTATAGCGAATAGTCGAATATCGATTAATCGCCATTCACTTTGGCGAATAGTCGAATAACTCGACATTACTATTCGACATAAAAAAAAAACATTAAACACATTAAAAATATTTCTAATTTATTCTAAGGTTGTGAGAAAAGAAATACTTAATCACACCAGCAAGCTCTGTTTATTCAGAAATACTATTTTCCGAGGCAGGTTTAATTTACGAGGAAAAACGAAACCAACTTGTTCCAGAACGTGCAGAAAAATTGTTTTTTTGCACCACAATCTGCCTCTGTTGGATTTTAAATATTAATTAAAAAGCCTTACTAATTTAGTTTCATGAATATGATAGGCACAGGCACATATTACAGATAATAATTGATATTGTGTATTGTTTTGTTAAGGAAAATAATTTAAAAAAATATTATTTTTAACTCATTAGTTCTTTTGTTCGTTAAAAGTTTATTTTCGACGACTATTCGCCGAATGCCGAATAATACTAGCTATTATTAAAAAAAAATGACAAGTAATGCCGAATACCGAATAATGGCGAGTATTCGCGGCAACTCTATAAAATACACATTTTAGCCCCACTCATCGATAAATAAAAAAATCCTTGTATCTTCTGTCGTGGGACCCTTCTCCTCTTTTCGAATATACTGGGTGTAATTGAATTCATTAGCATTTTTTTTTCAGTTCGTTGGTTCAAACAAACCTGTGCGATGTAAATAAAACGGTCGAGCTATAACGATGTAGGTCCAACTGTTATTAGGTGGTAATTTGAATGAAGGAGAAGCTCCATTAGCATAGAAAATCTTTAGAGAGTGCTTTTTAAGAATATTATATGAGGTAATTACCTATGAGAGTGCTATAATATTTATTTTCTAAAAAAATACACACAATAATAAAAACTCAATTGTGTCGTATGTCCTCAGGAACAACCCTAAAATCGTGAAAAAGGTAGAATGGAACGCTACAAGTTAATGAGCAGCTCCTCCCCTACCTAAACAGTGCCTAGGTTGACAGGATCCTAAGAGCTGAAGAGAAAAAAAGGAATTGGTAACAGATATTTATTTTCGTAAATTTTACAAGCTTTGTAGAAAGCAAAAAAAAAAAAGTCTCTAGATGATGCGGAAGTACGCGAAATTCAAGTTGTTTACGGCCTACAAGTTATCACGGTAGAATTAGAATGTTATTGGATCCAAACAAGGCCCACTTCCGGGTCTTTATTCAAACAAGGCCCACTGTCGTTATAGAGACTGAGGAATTCGTTGCCTTTAGTTTGTCCGACTTCCAGAGTTCAGCGGCTAGCTCATTCAGTTATTAGCTTCTGGATCCAGAAGAAGATTCTCGTCCTTCCACCATCGATGAAGTATTATTACGCAGCTCAGATTCAAGATGCAGGAGCAGGAGACACGCAGGTATTAGTCGTCAAAGCTTTGACGGACGACGGGCCGGAACATGGTGATGAAGTTATATTGCCACTCAATGTTTGAAAAAGGCAAGCCGGTCGTCTCACTGGTTGACGCTCGGCGATAGATTCGTCGTGGTAGATACGGCGGCCGACGGTGACAACAGATGTAGTTTCGGCGATCAGCTCTCGGCGATAGATTCGTCGTAGTTTCGCGACTGGCTGTAGCGGATGTAGCTCGGCGATCGGCGATTTGACAATGGATATGTCGTGGCGCAGCGATTGACGTAGATGGAGATTCACTTCACAATTTTGGTGTTGGATAGCCAAAGATGGTTTTGAAGGCGTTCTTGAGTTCCCGGGCCTTGCCTGGCCCGGGAATGGCCTTATATCAATTTAGTGTTCCTCGTTCGAGGAGTAAATTGAGACTGCCATTCCATAGCGACAGCTTTTCTAAAGAAACCTCGCTAGCATTCCAAGGTTCTAGATTTTTGCAGTTTTCAAAATTTTGAATACAGAATAGTAAAAAAATAAATCTAGAGTCAAAATACATACAATCATGGCCAAACTATAAAATACCTCACTGAAATTGACAGTAGAAAAAGAAAAATATGAATTTGAAGAGAAACTAAATTCGAAACAAAAAAAACAGTTTCAAAACAACTGCCATCCGAGCAGTCGTGTCTAGAAATCGGGCCCGTGACCCGCGCGCAAAATCGATAAAGTGATGTAAAATTTTTGAGAAAAATCAAGTTTTTTTGTGCTTAAATTACTGTGAAAAGGACTGTCAAGTGCTGTGATGTGAAAGTTGTGAATGAATAATAGAAACCAGGTAATATATTATGATATATACATACATGTAGCATTACATATTTCCCCCACGACCCCAGAAAATTTTCAACTCCATTGAAAATTTTGAAGGTTAGGAATAAAACCTTGCTCTTTCATACTTAAATCTTGCACTTCTTCTTTTACTCGCTCACAAACATACTTAGGGGATATGGTTCACATATTTGATGACGCATACTCCACAAGGAACTATTCATTATACATAACGAAGGCTTATTTTTTTAATTAGGTGTCGTTATCCGCACCTTTTTGAAAACCCGAGTAAAGATAATAAGTATTTACAATTAAGAAAATGTACAACACAAAGGCTTATTTAACGAGTTGTGTACCGCTCTTTAAGAATATTACACACACCCTTGGGTATTGAAGATTTCAAGGAAATTAATATTCAAGAACCTTGTATTTAAGAAATTGCAAGGAAATTAAGATTAGAGTAACAACATGTGCAACTAAAAAAGTATAAAAAAAATGAGTAAACACAATGGCTTCTTACCCACACGATTCGTGTTAAAGGATAAAACAAAAAGAGTGAAAAAAAAATAACGTTTGTAAAATGGATTTAAAAAAAATAAGCCGAAAGGGTCTAGTTTCCTTGTACAATACAAAAATTATATACGCTAAAGCTATTTACAGAATAAGTATACAATTTAGAGAAAAAAACAGAATACAACCGCTACACTATTTACACTTTAAAATCTTTTACATGCCACTTTCCTCTTAAGCCGTTAGGATCCTCTAAAATAAAGACGAGAGGTGAGAGCTTCTCAACAACTGTGCATTTGACATATTTGGGAGCCAACTTTGAACTGAAATATGCACCAGCGTTACTCTGGACGTAATTTTTACGCCAGACTGTGTCGCCAACGTTGAACTCTTTAAAGGTGTGTCTCGTGTTGTAATGAGCAGCATTTTTTGTGTGTGCAGTGTGTAATGCAACCTGTACTTTATCGAAGATGTTAGATAATAATCCTAAATTAGCGGCGTAGATGTCACGAGGAAGAAAAATGAAATTATCAAGGTTGGAGCAGTTAGTGTATAGTGAACCACATGGTATGGTTTCACGTCCAAAGACCAGAAAGGATGGAGAAAACCCAGTTGTAGAATTTACAGAACTGTTGAGTGCATATTGGATTTTCTGCAAATGTTTGTCCCATGAACGGTGATCATCTCCGACCAACTGTGAAAGTGCGGTGATAATTGTTCTATTATACCGTTCTGTGGGGTTTACTTGAGGGCAGTATCGAGGTGAATAAAATATAAAAGGAATTTTATACTTATTCAGAAAACTTTGAAACTCATTAGATTGAAATTGTGAACCATTGTCCATGATGATGGTTTGTGGCACACCGTGTACCAGAAACACATTATTTTCCAAATACATGATGATATTGGAAGATGTAGCGCGCTTGATAGGGAAAATAAGGCAATACTTTGAAAAAGAACATGTAACCACTAGTATGAATTGATTACGTTGTCTTGTGAATGGAAAAGGGCCCATTAGATCTAATGAGAGGCTTTGAAAAGGTCTTGAACAAATTTTTGGTTTACCCATAGGACCATATGGAGAATGATTCGAATGCTTATAAGAGAGGCATGTTTCACAAGAAGAACACATTTTAGCCACATCTTTAAACATACCAGACCAATAGTATCTTAAAGAAAGCTTCTTGTATGTTTTGAAAATGCCAGTATGGGGATTACTTTCTGAGTCACCATGGCAAGTTTTGATGAGATTCATTCTCTCAGAGGGAAGTGGAACTTCTTTCCAAGCAAAATCTTCATTTAGATAATCAGGTGAGTTATTAAAACGGTATAAATTATTGTTGAGAATTTTGTAATTTGGATAAGCATCAGGATTATCTCGACAGTTAGTAAAAAGTCTATTATATAGTTCCAATTGTGATGCATTGTCTCTAGATATGGGTTCAACACCACCAATATCGGGTATTTTATGACGCGACAGAAGGTCTGGGACAACATTTTCTTTTCCTTTTTTATGTTTTAGGTCGAAGTTAAAACAAGACAGACGAAGACTCCATCGTGCCAATCTGCCAGAAGGATTAGACAAATTTTGGAACCACTTTAATGCTGCATGGTCAGTGTATACTGTAAATCGTTTACCGTTATCAAGATAACAACGCCAATGCTCAAGTGCAGTAATGACAGCTAAAGTCTCACGTTCTGTAGTTGAATAATTCTGCTCATGCTTGTTTAGAGATCTACTCATATATGCAATAACAACTTCTTTATTGTCTTTTTCCTGAGTCAGCATAGCACCTATCCCAAAGTTAGAAGCGTCGCAGTGAACGGAAAATGGATAGTCAAAGTCAGGGCAAGATAGTATTGGTGTTGTAGTCAAGCATTCTTTTAATTTAGCAAAAGCAGAGTCAGCCTCAGCATTCCAGACAAATTTTTTTGGAGATTTTTTTCCAGATGACGTTAATTTACAGAGTGGTGAAGCAATAGTACTGAAATTAGGTATGAATCGGCGAAACCAACTGCATGTACCTAAAAATTTTCTTACTTCTTTTTTAGAGGTAGGAGCAGCGTAAGCTAGAATCGCTTCAATTTTACTGGGATCAGCCCGCAATCCTTGCTCATCTACTATGTAGCCAAGATATTTCAGTTCTTTGCGAAAGAATTGACTCTTTTCAAAGTTAATGGTTAGACCAGCATAAGAAAGTTTCTGATGAACTTTAAGTAGGAGTGAAATATGTTCCTCAAATGTCGCACCTATGATTATTATGTCATCTAAGTAACAGAACACTTTATTCTCAAACTCTGGAGTGAATAAACTGTCCATAAGTCTTTGTTGAGTTGCTGGAGCGTTTGTCAATCCGAAGGGCATAACAGTGAATCTATACATTCCTCTACCAGGTACGTAAAAACCAGTTTTATCTCTGTCTTTGGGATGTAATGGAATTTCCCAAAAAGCCTTTGCTATATCGATACTAGACAAATATTTAGCATTTTTGAGGTTATCTAGTATCTCAGAAACAAAAGGGAGGCTGTAGGCATCTTTACGAGTAATTGCATTCAGCTTTCTGCTGTCGACGCAGAAACGCCATTCTCCGTTCTTTTTTGGAGTGATAAGTACTGGAGATAACCAAGGACTCTCACATTTTTCTATAACTTTTAATTCTAGCATTTTATCGACCTCATTGATGAGTGCTTTTTGCTTTTCTGGAGAGAGACGATAACAACGTTGTTTTATAGGTAAAGCATCACCAGTATTGATCCGATGACTAACTAAACTAGTACGGCCTAATTTACCTCGTTGTTCAAAAGAAATACTTTTGAAACGCTTGATTATGTCATTAGCAATTTCTACTTGATTCCCAGACAGATGATCAAATGTTGATATTTGATTTTCAACAGCACAAGCTGTATGATCTTTAGATTCGAGATTGAGTTCAAGAGAAAGTATCTTTGGGGAGAGTTCGAATTCTTTCCAGAAATCCCACCCAAGTATCAAAGAAGGATAAATATCAGGGAAAACATAAGCTTTGATAACATGTGTCTGATTATGAAATCTCAATGGCAAATGAAAATAACCAGAAGACATTGCTTTTTGTTTATTAGCAACCATAACTTGAGTTGGAGACTTGAATAGTTTAAAGCCTAACTTTTGGATATCTTTATGAGAGTTATTACCTAAAATAGTTATACAACTTCCACTATCTAAAAGACCGGAAAAAGGTATATTGTTTATAGACACGTTAATAAAAGGTCTGTTAAAGTCTTTTTCTTTGTCGTAGAAAACAGAAGTTGTTTTGTAGCAAAACATAAAATTTCGAATAGTATTTAACCATTGATTCCAGTCGTTAAGATCAAAATTATTGTTATGTGATTTAGTGAAACCATTCAAGTCGTCAGCTAGTTTTTTTGTTGGATTGATGGAGCACATTTTGGACATTCGCTGATTCTCACGCCTTTACGACCACATTTAAAACAAATGAGGTATCTAGGCTTAGTACAAGTTTGTAAAGAATGGCCTGTGATACGACAGCGATAACAGAATTCTTCTTTAGAAATGTCATTAGTTTGAGATGACGAGCGTGGATGTTTATCTTCCTGCACTGCATTAGTGTACCTTACGTTTGGAGACGCTTTAGGAAGTGAAGCTTTAGAAAATGAAGGAAGATAGGCAAATTCAGCAGCACAAGAAGTGTCTTCAGATCTAGGCTCATGAAAATTTTTGTCTCGTTCAGAAATGCGTTCGTAACTTTGACAAGTAGAAATTAAAGAATCTACCGTTTTAATATCTTTAAGTGCAACAAAAACTGAATAGCACGGTCTTATATTATGGAGTAAAATCTCTAATTGTTCGCTCTCGCTAAGTTTCTTTGAAAGACGAGCAAACATACCGAACATAATTGAGACGTAAACGATAATGGTCTCAGTTGCTCCTTGCGTTCTATTCCTTATAGCTTCCAACAGCTTATAGTCGTAATCATGTATACCAAAATCTCGAATCAGCAATGTGCAAATATCTTTCCACGATAAGGTAGGATTTCGATTATACTGAAAACGAAACCAATGAAGGGCATCACCTGTGAAAATCTCAAAGGCGTGCTTGCAAAGCATACCTTCCGGAATGTTTCGAGAAATCCTAAACTCGTCCAATCTTTGAAGAAATGATCTAGGGCACGATTTTCCATTGAAAGAAAACGTTTTGAGCTCCTTCACAAAATTATCCGAAGTGTGATAGTTTTGTACAGACTCGGAAGCCAGTGGTATACTAGTCAGAATGCTTGAAGGTAAAGTGGGTTGAGGAGTACTCAGTACTTCCAAAGTTTGATTGGTTCCAGTCATAGGTAGTAATTGATAAATCGAGGGAGGGCTAGGCTGAGTCTGAGGACAAGGATTGTGAATGTCAACTAACACTTCTTCAGAAGATCCTGAATAATCTGAAGTTAAGACTTCAAACCGTTTTTGGAGCGTGAAGAAGCGAGATCGTATGTTTGAGCATGACTCAACAAATGGTGGAACGGCGTTAAAGCGTTCGAGGCGATAATGAAGATGATTTACGAAAGATTCAACTTTCCTCAGGTTACTTTTATCATCCGTGGCTTCGAGGTGCGAGATTTTACCCTCGACGTAATTAAACGTGATCTCTGCTTGGGAGAGGTCATGTTTGAGAGGTATTGGAGAAGATTTTATGTCCTCAGGTTGAATGTGACTCAATTTTGCCAGCTGCTCCTTAAGAGTTGTCAAAGTGTCAGCTGGTTTTTCACCTCTGATAGTCACTTCATATTCCAGTTCAAGTTTGTTTAGAAACGAGTATTTAATTGGTCTCGCCATAGTCACAAGTTAAAGTCAATAGTCAAGGATAAAATCAAGTCAAGTTTAAGTTCGTTTAAGTATTAAGTACTATGCGAGTGTTGTAGAATGTAAGTGTGATGTTCCGCGTGTCCTGCCTGTATAAAAATAAATTAAGCAAGTACCTAAGATATTACGTTAGAGCCAAAAGTCAATATCAAATTTTAGCCTACTTGAGTAAGTATTATTTTAGAATTTAGAAGAATGTTTTAGAGGGTTCATTTTAGTTGGGCGCCAAACTGTCACGTTACATCCGTTCCTTTCGTGAAAAAGGTAGAATGGAACGCTACAAGTTAATGAGCAGCTCCTCCCCTACCTAAACAGTGCCTAGGTTGACAGGATCCTAAGAGCTGAAGAGAAAAAAAGGAATTGGTAACAGATATTTATTTTCGTAAATTTTACAAGCTTTGTAGAAAGCAAAAAAAAAAAGTCTCTAGATGATGCGGAAGTACGCGAAATTCAAGTTGTTTACGGCCTACAAGTTATCACGGTAGAATTAGAATGTTATTGGATCCAAACAAGGCCCACTTCTGGGTCTTCAGATAAACAAAGCCCGCTTCCGGTCTTCAACGAGGCCCACTTCCGGGTCTTCAAACAAACAAGGCCCACTTCCGGGTCTTTATTCAAACAAGGCCCACTGTCGTTATAGAGACTGAGGAATTCGTTGCCTTTAGTTTGTCCGACTTCCAGAGTTCAGCGGCTAGCTCATTCAGTTATTAGCTTCTGGATCCAGAAGAAGATTCTCGTCCTTCCACCATCGATGAAGTATTATTACGCAGCTCAGATTCAAGATGCAGGAGCAGGAGACACGCAGGTATTAGTCGTCAAAGCTTTGACGGACGACGGGCCGGAACATGGTGATGAAGTTATATTGCCACTCAATGTTTGAAAAAGGCAAGCCGGTCGTCTCACTGGTTGACGCTCGGCGATAGATTCGTCGTGGTAGATACGGCGGCCGACGGTGACAACAGATGTAGTTTCGGCGATCAGCTCTCGGCGATAGATTCGTCGTAGTTTCGCGACTGGCTGTAGCGGATGTAGCTCGGCGATCGGCGATTTGACAATGGATATGTCGTGGCGCAGCGATTGACGTAGATGGAGATTCACTTCACAATTTTGGTGTTGGATAGCCAAAGATGGTTTTGAAGGCGTTCTTGAGTTCCCGGGCCTTGCCTGGCCCGGGAATGGCCTTATATCAATTTAGTGTTCCTCGTTCGAGGAGTAAATTGAGACTGCCATTCCATAGCGACAGCTTTTCTAAAGAAACCTCGCTAGCATTCCAAGGTTCTAGATTTTTGCAGTTTTCAAAATTTTGAATACAGAATAGTAAAAAAATAAATCTAGAGTCAAAATACATACAATCATGGCCAAACTATAAAATACCTCACTGAAATTGACAGTAGAAAAAGAAAAATATGAATTTGAAGAGAAACTAAATTCGAAACAAAAAAAACAGTTTCAAAACAACTGCCATCCGAGCAGTCGTGTCTAGAAATCGGGCCCGTGACCCGCGCGCAAAATCGATAAAGTGATGTAAAATTTTTGAGAAAAATCAAGTTTTTTTGTGCTTAAATTACTGTGAAAAGGACTGTCAAGTGCTGTGATGTGAAAGTTGTGAATGAATAATAGAAACCAGGTAATATATTATGATATATACATACATGTAGCATTACAACCTTTATCTTTAATTTTATATTTTTTATGGCAGCTCCACAGTTTTCGCTGTTCGGTTACTTGATCGCCCATAACGCGCGTACCATCGGCGTCACTGTATGCGGCAATTATAACGCCGACGCCATGTTGGTTTCTCTAGGTTCTTTATCATGCAACTCAACTTTTTTGAGAAATTTAATTTATGTTTTCACAAATGTTCTTTTTTTTCTTCTTATATTTTGGCTCCACACATAGTGTATTTAGCCAGTGTCAAGTATTGTAATTTTACATCGTTAAAGAATATATCACGTAAAGTCAAGTCTTAGTCATAGTCCAGTCTAAGTCAGATAGTCATAGACATGCTCCAGTAAAGTGGTGGCAACTTTACTAGAAGCTTCTATGGAATTTTAGAAGCAACACGAAAACTCACGTTTCACCACATTATATCACTTACCCACACTCATGCTCGTAAATCAACACTTAATGCGTAAAACGCCACCAATTTTAAACATTAATACTGGAAAAAACACAAGTTTTGAGATATAATACAATGCAACGACACGTGAACTTTTCCGGGTTCCCGCCAAAACTCCTTCACAAATGTTTATATTTTGAGGAATATTATTAATTTATTTAAAAAAATAATTTGTTCATCATGCCTATTCTGTAGACTAAAAAGACATAGCATAAAAAATCCAGCGCACAGATTCGCAAACAGAGAATGAGATATAAATCACTGGAACTGGACGCATCTTTCTACATACAACGCAAAATAAAAGAAAACTTTGTCGCGGTGGCTAGCTGGGGCAGGTAACTCGCTCGCTAGCTCGTCACGCCATTCTTTACCATAAACAAATGTAGAGCCTTAAACAATTTATTTCACAAAATAAAATCATCATCATCAGCCTCAACCACTGCTGAACATAGGCCTGCCGGAGCATCACTTTGAGCGGCTGCTTGCCTCTTGCATCCATCTGCTCCCCACGACTCTGACCAGCTCGTCGGTCCAGTGGGGGGCCGGCCTACGCTGCGTCTTCCATTTCGTGGTCGCCACTCGAGAACCTTTCTTCCTCATCGGTTGTCAGTTCTACGAGCGATGTGGCCCGCCCAATGCCACTTCAACTTGCTAATTCTGCAAGCTATATCGGTGACAAAATAAAATAATATATCAAAATGTAAATTGCCTACTTCCCACAGCACCCTTTGAAGAACCCACGACATCGCACGTAGCTAATGACACTTCATTAACTATTCATCACGAATCGTCACAGACTATGTCATAAGGCAGTAACGGAAAACACGCGGGCGTGGCGGGAAAACTCCGTCCAATCACAGCCGTGGAAATCTCCAGTCATTACCGTGTCAGCCAATCAGCGCGCGCGGCGGGAATTACATAAGTGACAGGCATGTTTTCTTTTGTCCCGTAACGGTATGCGCCGTGTTGACTTAGTTCGATTATTTTATTTGCTTAGTGAAGAGGTTTTATTACTAAGTGCGGTTAATTTCAACAACAACATGTAAAAAAAGACTCAAACAGTGATTAAAACTTAGTAAAAACATCCGAAAATCTGCAAGTCTAATGAAAATCGATTTTTTACAGTACCTACCTACATAAATAAATAAACTTAATATAATTCTGTCGTACACTCTGATAGAAAAAAAAATTGATTCCTTTTTTGTAGTACATAAACCTTTTGTAGGTAGTTACCGATGGATTTGTGAATAATTATTTTATTTCCTTTAAATAATAAATAAATAAAATAATCTATTGATCACGCTATACAGTAATTAAATTCATTAGCATAAATTGAGCCCATGTTAGTACACCATTTATAGATGATTATGAAAGAGTAAAGAGTGTTTTCATTTAGAAAACGATTTTATTGATAATTATGAAGATTGCCGCGGCGCCTAACGCGGTTGGCACGGATGACTTTGATACATTTAAACGTTTTTATACCTTGTATGTACTAATTAAAAACAGTACTTCATTATTTTAATTAAATTTTGTATTGTAGCATTTGATTAAGTAAGTTATTCCATTTTTTGGAGTTATTATTATTACCAAACCAATGTGTTAGAATTAAAAAGTTTTGGTCCACACGTGACCGGTATCAGGAGTAGGTACCTAGTTTCAAAGGATGCTAATGAATTCAATTACACCCAGTATAGGTAGAGTAAATTAAAGATCTTTAAAAAAACATAATTAAATATTTTATTTAAAGTTGTATATCACGTCCCGTATACACCCTGATTTTTCCATTATAATTATTTCACAGTGCTATATAAATAACCTTCTATTAATTCGAAATTCAAAATATGAAAAATAAAATCCCGCGGACAGCCGGAAACGACAAAAAAGAAGAACTACAAAGAGGTTTCATTGAATATGAAATCAATTTAAATTGAACTGCGAATTAACCGTAAGACACCACTGCAGAAGATAGGCTTCTAAAACGCCACTTGGGACGATTATCATAGAGGTTGGATATAATCCACGAACCATAAAATCCACGGAAAAAAAATATGTTATCAAATATTAAAAATCAAATAAATAAAAAAACACATAATTAATCTGTGAATCACGTTTAGCAGGCGATACAGTTAAAAAAACACACACACAGCTTTAAAAAATGTATACCTAATGTATTAGGTTTGTAAAACCTTTGGACATAGCCATCGAAAGAGTACATGATCAAAACTCATGATCATCGAATGTGTGTACCTGATCAGAACTTATGACAATCGAATGTGTGTACCGACCTGGGCCTATATTCCGTATCGATCCCTTACTTCGAAACCACGCGAATTCCTTGTCTTAGATAAGAAATCTACAAAAGTCTATTCTCTATGAAATGAAAACAAAACCACGTGAAATGAATTTGGAATTGGCGGGATTTGAACTGCCAAAAATCACATGTTCTACTGAGACGCGTTCCGAAACATCTACATGTCTAAAGATAGGACCACTTACGTCAATATATTTTATTCAAAATAAAGATAATTTTAATGTAAAGTGAAGGTATTTCTAACGCTGTAACACGATTTGAACAAGACACGATAACGACGTGGTTTCGAATCGTGTGGAATCTGTGTTTCCATAGAGAATAATCGCCCTGATCAGAATTCATGACTATCGAATGAGTGTATCTGATCAGAACTAATGACTACCGAATGAGTGTACTTGATAAGAACTTATGGCTACCGAATGAGTGTACCTGGTTAGAACTCATAACCATCGAATTAGTGTTCTTGATAAGTACACATGATCATCGAATGAGTGTACTTGATCAGAACTCATGGCTACCGAATGAGTGTACCTGATCAGAACTCGTCCCTCTCCAAAATGGAGCATCCTATATACGACCTAGAGGCAGGATGTACAGCGCAGCATAGCAGCGCTCTGGCCGCTCTCAGGCTTTTGAGGAGCTACAACCACTTTCTGGTGCCACCCGGTGAGTTTTTTAGTTTTTTTTTTACCATTTTATTTCATGCAAAGTTCTTGTAAAATATTTTTCAAGTAGGACCAGCGAGCATGAAATCACACAGAGATTTAATTTGCCGGAACAGTGGCATAAGATTAACTTTTTTTTATGTTATTCGTGTGGCGACTAAAAACGTACGGCGAGCCTGATGGAAAACGGGTTACCGTCGCCATTACATCAGCAACACTAGAGGCTTATATTTACGAAACTTAGTTGCCAAGACGGCCGGAAACTTCGCATTAATCCAATCAGAATCAGTAGTTTTGTTTTTATATCAACTGGAAAAATCTGGCCCTTAGAATTAGCAAGTTGAAATAGCAATGGGCAGGCCACATCACTCGTAGAATAGGCATGATGACTACTATTAAACAAGTACAAACAATGAACAAGTAAATAATACTTTCATAAAGGAGATTAAAAATGAATGCAATAATAGAAAAAATAAGTAAAATCGGTAAATAAATCACGGAGTAATAAGCTTTTAAAGTTTCTATAGGAGGCATATCCTGTCCCTTTCTCGCGAATGAAATATCCACTTGTAACGTCACATGCCAAAGATATTGTATCTAAAGCTACCACAGCTTGTATTATAGTAATGAGGCACTATGACGACATTGCTCTGACGGCACTGGCCGTATGAGCTATCTCTTTCTATTCCGGTTTTTAAAATGCTTGTAACTTTGTCATTTTTTGAGATATTTTTTTTCACACAAATGTTTATATTTAGTGTAATATTTTTAATTTATGCAAAAAAAATTTTAGTCATGCCTATTAACAACGGATGTGGAAGAAAGGTTCTTGTGTGGCGATTATGAACCGAACTACGCAACTACGGCTCCCCACTAGGTGGACTGATGACCTATAGTGAAAACAGGAAGCCGATGGATGCAGGAGACGAGCTGCTGGTCAAATTGGTGCTCTATGGGAGAGGCCTATGTTCAGCTGCTAGGCTGTTGATGAAATGGAAAAAATGTATCAAAATACTTCTCAGCATGATAAAAGCAATTGAGGTTGGTTCGACCCCATTTTTTACAGATTTTAACGATATTATTTAAATTATTTTAAAAAAAGGCAGATTATCAATCGAGGCGGGCAAGCTATGATTGCACTTAATTACATCGACTCAAGCGCGAGCCACTTCCGCCTGGCACGAGCGCTGAGCGCTGACCCTTCTACACCGTGTTGTTTATTGTTATGGCAATAAAATAATATTAGCAGAGGGGCGCCACTTGTAACTCATTATCACAGGTTAAAGAAAATAATGTTTTTTATATCATCCACTTAGCTCGTTTGATATAGGGAACAGTAGGCCTAGCACGAATATTTACGCGCGCGTAAGTGTAACATTAACGTAAAATTACGATTGCGTCTGCCGCTCAACTGTTGTCAAAGTTCATACAATTTTGACAGCAGTTGAGCGGCAGACGCGTGTCAGCAGCGCTGCTAGCTCAATCGTAATAGGCGGGCAGATCAAATGCCATACAACTGGCTTACGTTAACGTTACACTTACGCGGGCGTAAATATTCGTGCTAGGCCCACAGGTTTTCAACTAGCTTCAAATAACTGACCAAGTGCAATTCGGTCACGCACACAAAGAGTTCTGTACCAATATCTATAAAAACGAGCAGCTAATCAAGTTTTTTGTATGGAAGCCCCCTTAAACTTTTGTTTTATTCTGTATTTTCGAATTTGTTGTCATAGCGGCAACAGAAATACATCATCTGTGAAAATGTCAACTGTCTCACTATCACGGTTCATGAGATACAGCCTGGTGACAGACGGACAGACAGACATGCATACAGACAGACCACGGATGGACAGTGTAACCTTAGTAACGTAATACCGTTTTACCCTTAGGATAAGGAACAAAAATCAAATACCTAGTATCAACATAAAATTCTTGAATATTTCTTCAAATCACTAATTATCAATAATCAATTCTTTATTAATAATGAGGTGATTTATTAAAAAAAAAGCTGTAATTTTATAAAGACCCGATAGATGGTTTTATGTAAGTCATTGTTAAGATAATTATGTATCGAGTTTAGTATTCTATCCTTATTTTATGGAAGGCTTATTATACTCTAATGGCTTTTTATCGACAAATCGACCACGTACTCTGTGATCCACTCACATATTACTTAGAGAAAAAAAAATCTAGATCCATTCAACTGAATTTGACTTTTCCTTGTACTCCGTGGTTTGAATCTACGACCATCTTTGAAATACGTCGTTGGTACGCCATCTAGTAGGAGAAACGGAACTAGTTTTTTTTTTAAATAAATGTCTCATTAACAATTCTGTTCAGGGGGTCTAGCAAAGATACTAACGCTACCGCCTCACGCTAACTCCAAAAATGAGGAGTTTTGGCGGGAACGCGGAAAAGTTCACGTCGTTGCATTGTATTATTTTTCAAAATTTGTGCTTTTTCCAGTGTTAATGTTTAAAATTGGTGGCGTTTTACGCATTAAGTGCTGAATTACGAGCATGAGTGTGGTCAAGTGATATAATGTGGTGTAACGTGGTTTTTCGAGTTGCTTCCAAAATTCCATAGAAGCTTCTTGTAAAGTTGCCACCACTTTACTTGAGCATGACTTAGACTGGACTATGACCCGACTTAGACTGGACTATGACTATGACTAAGACTAAGACTTGACTACGTAAAATATTCTAAAACTCGATGAAAATATACAATACTTGACACTGGCTAAATACACTATGTGTGGAGCCAACATATAAAAAAAAAACTCCAAATATGTATTGAAATGACATTTCGAAAATCGCTAACTTTTCCGCAGCGAATGGCATTTCAATACATTTTTGGAGTTAGAGTGAGGCGTTAGCGTTAGTGTTCGGTCCCGTTGCAATCATTATACTCTCGTTCTAATAAAATTTATATGGCTTTGTATTGTACCACAGATATTTAAATAGTAGTTAAATAGTAGTAGTAATTTTATACTCAAGTTTTGCGTTATTTTCTGTTAACTTGTTATTATCTGTTACTGTTATCTATTAGTTTTTTTATCGGTTAAGACACTCAATAGCTACAAACGAAAACTGTTTAAGGCTTTCTTATGTTTATAATCATAATTTTATTAGCTTCTAAGCAGCTGTTTGATTCCGATTTGATTCCGCAAAGCCTGAAAACAAAAGTTTTCAATCAATGTGTGTTGCCAGTGATGACTTATGGAACTGAGACGTGGTCCTAACTGTTGGCGTCATTACTAAGCTCAAAGTCGCGTAACGAGCTATGGAGAGAGCAATGCTCGGTGTTTCCCTGCGAGATAAGATCCGAAATGAGGAGATCCGCAGGAGAACTAAAGTGACCGATGTAGCTCTTGGGATTAGCAAGTTGAAATGGCAATGGGCAGGCCACATCGCTCGTAGAACTGACAACCGATGGGGAACAAAGGTTGTCGAGTGGCGACCACGAACTGGAAGACGCAGCGTAGGCCGCCCCCCCCCCCCAGGTGGACCGACGACCTGGTGAAAGCCGGGGGGAGCCGATGGATGCAAGAGGCGAGCAGCAGCTCTAAGTGGCGCTCCCTGGGGAGGCCTATGTTCAGCAGTGGACGTCTTCAGGCTGTTAATGATGATGAAGCTGTTGGTTTTCCATGTAGAATAAAATAAAATAAATATAATTTAATTTCTTTGTATAATATGTACACAAGAGTTCACAAGACATAGCAAAAAGACGAAGGCAAGATGACTAAATTTTTTTTGGATAAAATAATTATATTCCTCAAAAGAGAAACATTTGTGAAAACAAAAATTAAATATATTACCAAGTTACAAGCATTTTAAAAACCGGAATAGAAAGAGATAGCTCAAACGGCCAGTGACGTCAGAGGAAGGTCGTTATAGTACCTCATTACTAAGCTGTGGTAGCTTTCATACAATCTCTTTGGCATGTGACGTCACGAGTGGGTTTTTCATAGTAACTGTGGGGGCGCTCTGTTTCGCGAGAAAGGGACAGGAGATGCCTCCTGTAGAAACTTTAAAAGCTTATTACTCCGTGATTTATTTACCGATTCTGCTTATTTTTCAATTATGGCATTCATTTTTAATCTTCCTTATGAAAGTAATATTTACTTGTTCATTTTTATTAGTAGTCATCATGCCTGTCGTGAATTTTATAATTTATTCTCACTTTTTAACATTAAGAGGTTGGTAGACTGTTTAAAAATACCATTTTGGTTGGCCACACTGGCGGAAGGAGCGTACGCTGAACCCAATTACGATGGCTGCCTTGGTAGTTCCGGTAAAATAATATTAAGGTTTAGGAGGGAAGTTTTGGAGGGAGGACAAGGTCCAAAAATGCGGTCGATTCTGGTTAAGCAGCCGAAGCGTCAAGATGTATTATTGCTTCTGTTCGTTTATTATGTACTGAGTGTGTCCCGAATATTTATAGAAGAAAGAATATAAGAATATACAAGGATTGAATTGAAAAGGTTCTCTGTGTTTTACTTCATGCCTATTGTAATCGATCCATATGTTATAAAACACAACATTTAACAAATAGAGACAATTAAAGTACAATCACCATTACTCCATCGCCATCACGGAGTCGCAAGGGTCGCGCAGGTGTGATAGTTCACATGGTCGTAAGTGCATTAGTTGGTTAGTCTTTTGTAGGGTTCTGTACCCAAAGGGTAAAAATTGGACTCTATTTTTTTCTACGGTTCTGTACCTAAAAGTTAAAATAATAAATAAATAATAATAAATATGTGTGGACATTTCACACAGCGCCATTGCATCTAGCCCCAAACTTAGCATAGCTTGTACTATGGGAACCAGATAACTGATACAATACTTATATACTTACATTAAATACGTAAATACATACATAGAATACATTATAACACCCTATTATTAAGAAGCATTTGATTTCTGTCTGTCTGTCTGGCATATAAAAAGGTAGCTATTTTTTTTTAATTTGAATATAGACTACGAGCTAGTCGTTCACCGGTTGTTAAGCGACACGGCCGCCCATATCAGTTGCAGTGTCACTCGGAACTATAAAATAATAAAGTTCAGCGTGACACTGCACTGCGCACGTCACCCTGACACATCACACAGACTAGTAATAGATTACTACACTATGTAATCAGATCATATAGTCTCATATGCCCAGTAATTTCACTAGCTTCCTGAAATTTTGCCCATTCAAGAATCGTGTATCGGTATTTTGTTTTCTATTATATATTTGAGCGTTAATACATAAACGCCTCAAACTTACTATAATTAGACTGCATACATACTCTGTAGCACAATAATTATGTATACAAAATAATACTAAAAAGTCTAAAACTGCGTGTTGGGCTCGTGATAAAAGTAGCTTGTGTACGGAACCCTCAATGCGCGAGTCCTGCTCGCGCTTAGCCGATCTTATCTTATAAACATTGCCAAAACAAAAAAAAACTAAGAGAGCTCACGAATTTTACCGAGCGTCACGTACTTAAAAGAAAAGTATTTGGTATTTTTTTCTGGTATTTATACCTGCGCTAACTTTGTTTTGTTTTTCTTATATTTTGGCTCCACACATAGTGTATTTAGCCAGTGTCAAGTATTATATTTTCATCGTGTTATAAAATATTTCACGCAAAGTCATGTCCTAGTCATAGTCATAGTCCAGTATAAGTCAGGTCATAGTCCAGTCTAAGTCATGCTCCAGCAAAGTGGTGGCAACTTTACTAGAAGCTTCTATGGAGTTTTGGAAGCAACACGAAAAACCACGTTTCACCACATTATATCACTTGCCCACACTCATGCTCGTAATTCAGCACTTAATGCGTAAAACGCAACCAATTTTAAACATTAACACTGGAAAAAGCAAAAGTTTTGAAAAATAATACAATGCAACGACGTGAACTCTTCCGCGTTCCCGCCAAAACTCCTGCGCTAACTTTACAATCAATTTTGTACCAAAAGGTAACGTAACCTCACACTTACCTTGTGCGATTGCGAGATCACGAGGGTCGTCCAGGTGTGCCACTTCACACGGCCGCAGGTGTATTCCATGATTTTGTTTGCGCAGCTAGTTTACATAGGGTGTGCCACTATCATCATAATTGTGTTTTTTTAACCATTTATTTCAATAATATGGTGTCAGTGATAAGTTCATAATATTCAGGATTTTCCACATTTTATATCGATTGTTTTTTCTCTAATCTACGCTGAAGTGTGTGTTGCTAGTGATGACTTATAGCACTGAGACGTGGTCTCTTACTGTTGGCCTCATTGGTAACCTCAAGGAACTATGCTCGGTGTTTCCCTGCGAGGTAAGATCCGAAATGAGGAGATCCGCAGGAGAACTAAAGTGACCAAACTCTTAGAATCAGCAAGGTGAAATAGCAATGGGCATGTTACATCGCTCGTATAACTGACAACCGATGGGGAAGAAACATTGACTATAAATCCAGTTGCCCAATGATACAACTTCCCTTCATACAAAAATTAGTGGTGTATTTCAACCGCTAATCCTATGAGAGCAAACGGAACACCCAATGTGCCTTTTGTTCCATCCTTCTCTGTTCTTTGTAATTTTGCATGACTGTCTGGTTTTGTTACTTCGCCCCCTGCCCGCGCAAGGGACTCGTGTTTATGGAGAAATTATGTTCGCGAGCTATCAACGAGCTCTATGCTATAATCTTTGGGAAGAAAGGTGTGTAAGTGGCGACCACGAACTGGAAGCAGCATCCGCAATAGATGGATCGATGATCTAAAAATAACCGTGGGGATACGATGGATGCAGGAGAGCAGTCGCTCTGTGGGGGTATATGTTCAGTCAGAAGTGGAGGTCTTTAGGCTGACGATGCGAAGTATACAAAAAAAAAATACATACAGTCGAACATACAACCTTGTTTTTTTGAAGTCGGTTAATAAACGTAACAAACCTAAACATACTACAACCAATATTTGTCCAACTCATCCCTTAAACAATTAACCACCGTGCCCCACCGTTTAGAGGGTCGCGCCACGTCACCTCGTTCCAACCCCTGCTAGCAGGTGCGACACCTGTGATGTCTCGCAATTACTTTTTTAAATATGACGTGGTTTATTGTAAAAAGACTGTCCTTCACGGGTAACATGAGCTGTATAGAAATCGACATTTTATCCTTTTTAATTTGTACTGCAGGAATTAAATAATAGACACCAAAAGTACTGAGACACCATTTATTGGACAAATATCTATGCAAATATATATAATAAAAATACAAATATTTCAATATTAATAACAGAGATCACCTTCACCCTTAAATCCCAAATTTTTGTGCTTAAATCCTAAGTTTAACAATATAAATACAAGGTGACCTTGAATTGGTATGTTATCCCGAATGGGGCAAAATAAATGCGCTTCCGAAACTTCATTTACTTCATTTTTTTTTTCAATGCTCTGTGGTTAAATCCGTTCGCGCCCGTAACACTAAAATGTAGGTAAATGCGCTCATAGGCTCTATATTGTCATTTGTCTCTAATATACGTGTGGCGAGCAAACGAAACGGCAATAATATTTTCAAATCATGTAACTGACCTACGGTTATGCCATTAGACTGGCCTGATAGCTCAGTTGGTAGTGCCCTGCTCACTGAACTGTAAGTTGTGGGTTCGATTCCTATCCAGGACATATGTGTGATGAACATAAGCGTTTGTTCTGTGTCTGGGTGTTATAATATTGCATTTCATGTATTTAATTTACAAACAAAAAGTATCTAAGTAAATACTATCAGTTATCTGGTTCCCGTAGTACAAGCTTTGCTTAGTTTGGGGCTAGATGGCGCTGTCACTTTTCACATTTCCACGAATATTTATTAATTTTGATATCCTCAGATGTGCACAGCATGGTGCCCTTATTGGCGGCACTGCCACAGCCGCAATGCCTGCCACCGGCGCCTGCATCGTACTGCCACCATTTACCGTTGAGGACTGCGCCTCCTTGTAAGTATAAGCGAGTTATTCATGTTTATATCAACAGCTAATTTCCAGTGCTATGACACGCCTTAATCTCTGGAATCCCGAATACCTACCAGCACTGAGATAACAACAATAACAATGCATGTGTGCTCGATATCGAGTCGCTAGGAGTTTAAGAGTTAAGGCTGCTAAGTGCTATATTCGCGGATCCACTATCTCACTCGCGCGTTTCGACCTTTTTGAAGATGTTATATAACTAAAATTACTTAGGAAAGATTAAAAATATTTAACAAGAATATCATATCCAAAATGTGAATCCTAAGAGTCAAGACCGGGCCACACGGTGTATTGCTACACCGCACCATAATGATTTAACGGTGCGGCGCCACTAAGGCCCGGTTTCCACCAAAGCGGAGAGGAGATGTGCTGCTAAGCTGGTAGGTTATTTCCACCAGAGCGGAGAGGACAGGAGATGTGAGCTGTGTTGTCTACGAAAGGAAGACGTCATGTCATTATACCCACTCACCGCGCGCCTCGCAACGCTTCGCGCCGCCTGGCGCAGCCCGGCCACACACTTCTCCGCTCTCGCGGATTATTTGTTCGTGCGCGGCGCAAAATTCTATAGGAAAATGAGACATCTCATCTCCTCTCCGCTGGATCCATTTCCACCGGAGCTAAGCGGAGCGGAGAGGAGATGTAGATATAATTAAATCTGATTGGCTATTCAAAACAAACCTCCTCTCGTCTCTTCTCGTCTCCGCTTTGGTGGAAACCGTGCCTTAAATGGCTTAGATAGACACTGCCCATGCGGCGCCGCAGCTGTTTGTGCGGCACCACAAAAATGCTACGGCACCGCAACGGCTACGACTTAGGGATACTTAATACTCAATTATTAAACATTAGTACATACTTTTATTACAGGTGCTATGTTCCTATGTATGTGTGTGCAGGACATAATTATGACCCAATCAGGTTATAGCAACAGTTAGGTCCAGGACCAGGCCGCATTCATTAAATAAATCTACAAAAACCCTTTGGGCAATGTTATGGTTTACTTTTGTCATTCAAGAAATCTGTCCAACTGTCATTTTCTATACATATAATAAAACTGTAGAGATAAAAAAATCTGTAAATGCTAGATATCGAAAAAAAATGACACAGGTTGGCTTGAAATTTTTCGCTGATCACGTTAAGCTACTATTTAGACATTTTGTCTGTTTGTTTGTTTGTTTGTTTGTTACGGCACAAGTCCGAAAATACTGAACGGATTTTCATGCGGTTTTCACTAATAAGCTTAGAAAAACCCGGCGCACAACATAGGATATATTAAATTTTATATATCGTTAATTTTTTTTTTTTGTAAAAATGATTAAGGTTTCATTATGAAATGGAACGGGATTTTAACAAGATGGCGGCTTCAAGGCCTCAAGGTAAGATTTTTTTCTTATATTTTGGCTCCACACATAGTGTAGGTATTTAGCCAGTGTCAAAAAGAAAGTTATATTTTGGCTACTAACCATAGATGAGAGAAAAAATATGTTACTCTGCTACACTGCTATCTCTGTTGACTATCCTCGATGTTTTTGTAGCGCCCTAACCTGGACACACAGTCAATTTGTTTGCCTGCTGCACGTTATATTGCGTGTCGGCGAATAAATATGTTTTACAAACTGTGAGAGTATTATTTGCGATTACAAAAATAAATTGTGATAGTTTTAATTTATAATTCCTTATCAATATGAAGTAAAACCATTTTTTTTTATTTGTCTGTTTATCTGTTCCTTTGAATACGGATCACGGTTGTTATAGTGGCAACAGAAATATATCTTCTGTGAAAAATTCAACAGTCTAACTATCACGATTCATGAGTAGATCCTGATGACTGTTGGACAGACAGACAGACAGACGGACAGCGGAGGTTTAGTAATAAGGATTTACCCTTTGAGTACGGAACTCCAGTCATTTTTATTTCATTCTGAACAATCCCCACTGCACTAAGCAATAAGGAAGTAATTTAATGCATGTTTTTATTTATAACTTAAAAGACAAAAAACAGTAAATAACAATTGGTGCGCCTGCATTACCGGCAGTGTATCACACTTTTCGGGCTACGGCGAAATACATCGCGCGATAACTTCGTCTGCGCTCGATGAAATGCAGATTAGAGAAAAACAATGTGTTCATTATGTAAGTACCTATACCCAAGGAAGTCATATGTATTTACATATAGAAAAGTTTTTTCGTTAATCTGTGGTCCAAACTAAAAAAGAGGATAGGTATGAGAACCTTCTTGAATATGAGCACGACACAGAGAACAAGGAATTTAGAAAACTAAAAACTTCTTAGAATTTTTACTATAAGGCTTCACGCGATATCATATTTAGCCAATATTGAAACATAACTAAATTATTATTATGTTTTCGATTTATTGGGTGCTGGCAAGGGCAAAATTCTTTATTGGCGATCTGGTATTATGTATTAGTTTTCAAAAATCTACTACGCGTTACCATTCGAAATAAGTATTTAAAATTGTATTTATAGTACCTATAGCTTAACCTTTAGTAGTAACATATTCAGTAATCTGTGCCTATTGACCCTTGATTTTG
This sequence comes from Ennomos erosarius, assembly GCA_963580505.1. Lineage (NCBI taxonomy): Eukaryota > Metazoa > Arthropoda > Insecta > Lepidoptera > Geometridae > Ennomos > Ennomos erosarius. The sequence continues at coordinate 3,330,999 of OY757005.1, read as the reverse complement.
CTACGCATTGTAAATCCTTTTTTATTTTGGCATTAGAAAAAATTTGTATTTAGCCAATGATAGGAAGTATTTTATGAAAACTGTTTAAAAAGGGTAGGTACTTAGACTTTTTATAATTATTCATAAGGCTTCACGCGATTATCATATTTTGCCAATATTGAAGCTTACATTTTTATTCAAGTTTTCGATTTATAGGGTTTTGGCGGGAGCAATGTTCTTTATTGGCGATGTGTATTATTTACATAAACTTACTACACGTTACCATTCTAATTAGGTAGATAAAATTATTTTTGCGCTACTGCTACATTCTTGATCGACCCCAAGGAAGTTTTAAGGTACCTGGGGGTCTAGCAAAGATACCAACCACTAACGCTAATGCCAAACGCTAACTCCAAAATGTACTAGGATGAAATTTCGGAAATCGGTTACTCTTCCACAGCTAATGTCATTTCAATACAGCTATAGTACTTATAGCTACTTATGTTATAGACCCTTACCATTGCTACGCATTTTAAAACCTTTTTTATTTTGGCATTAAAGTAAGCCGCTAGAGGTGCTATTATTTGTATTTAGCCAATGATACGAAATATTTGATGAAAAATGTTTAAAAAGGGTAGGTACTTAGATATAATAATATGTAGGTATTCATTAGAGCAATAAAATTGTATCCTCGAATTAACAACATGGCACTTAACGTTCGTTTTTGACTGTTTTTGATTTGTTCTTCTTCTTCTTCTTGCATGTTGAAATAAGTTTTTAATAGTTAAAATATTTTAGATCTGTGGGCTTTTAAATAAACCGGGAGCAGAAAATGATTGATTACTCGGTTACTTCAAGAAGGTTATAGTTATAGTAGGTAAGTAACTGTCTTATGTGTAGGTAGTTAGGTACTCATTTCGTAAGGAACCAACTTAAGAAGGTAATAAAATGTGGTAAATGGAAAAAAAAGCGCGCGGGTAATATGTAAAACTGAGCAAAACAGGATCATCGTGTGTGATTCTTCCATATTTTTCTAAACTGTACCTGCCTGCTTAGGTAACTACTACCTAAACAAAATTTACTGAAACATCTGTTAAAGACCTGAGTGAAGTGATGATGATTTCTTTTTGTTGTAATATGAAGAGGTACTTATAAAATTGTAGTTTTTTGTTTGGAACTTCTTTTACTGTTATAAGTCTATGTTAGACTCAAAACATTTAATTTTATGTAATGGCTTAAATAGCTTCCACTTACGGCTATGCTTGCGTTATACCTATACCATACCTATGCTTATACAGGTTACTGTGCTCAGCTTCGGAAAGATTTATTGGATTTTGTTGTTTGGTACGAAATACATGATCTATTATTAGACTAAGTATAACGTAAAAATAACATAACACAAGCGTGCGAAGCCGCGGGCAAAAGCTAGTTTATCATAAAGTCTTTTAAAACGTTATTAAATATGGACTCTTTTTCCCAGCGAGAATTTCTTTTGGGATTTTATTGTATGATGATTGTAAGTATATTTTTACTGCCATTATGTTCGGGCCTGAACCATTTTTAGCTTAGAACTTGATGCGGCGAGTTTGTGTTTTAATCTTGTCTCGTACCGTCGCGTCGGATGTCTATATACGAGTATTGAGCGCACCGCACTCCGGCGAAAAATTAACAAAAGTCGGACAAAACCTAAACATTCATGATTATCATGGGAAACGTGTAAATAAAGATTGTTATGTAATGAAAATTATATATTAATTATTTTTAGACATTTTTCACTTTCACGGCACTTTGAACTTTTTTAACCAAATATGCCATGTCGCCGATTAAAGTATATGTGCTGAAGCTTGCTTCCTCGTCAGTTGATCCTAAAACAATATTAAACAATATTTGGCACCCCTCAAATACCCGATTCCAGACAAAAAAAAAACTGTTTTTTGACCGAGTTCTATACAAAGTAGCCCAGTAAAATAATAATTTTGTTAAAGCGTCGCTTACGGTCGCATACAATTATGGTTGCATATTGACAACCAAAGTCTAAATTCTCTAAAATGCCTGATAACAAAACCGGATCTGTCAGGAAGATACACTTTACCCCCTTCTGCAATTTTAAAGTATGCAAAAAATACCATGCTATACTAATTATTTAGTCAAATATTCAAAAATCAAGCATTACTATCAAAACTAAAAAACTAAAATATAAAAACTAGTTCATTACCTCCTGGAAGAGAATCCATCACAAAAACGAAAAATATCACAAAGCAACTGATGAAAAAGTAATCTCTAAAAGTAACACTTAGACTCCGTAAACACATCCGCTGTTGACCAAGACTAACTTTGGACTGAAACCGAGACGGTTACACGGAACCGAACCCCCGCCGCATGCGCAGGTAGCGTGCATTGTTCATCTGTAAAAACAGGTACCCTGGTTCATGTTTGCTTGGGTTACTTTTACATTTTTTGGTTTTGTCCGACTTTTATTAATTTTTCGCCTGTGTGCGCCACTGCGGACGCAATGCTACCGCCCCTTCCACTCCGTCTTGCTGTTCACAATACGCATCGTGTGGCATACCATGGATATTTCTACGTAGAACTCTTATATTATCTATGACTCCAGTGCTGACCCCGCCACCAAGCGAAGCTGAGATCCGTCGGCGCGGGGAGAAGCGACCCATTCCGGCAGAGCTGAAGGACGACAAGTACTTCGAGAGGCGAAGACGGAACAACCAGGCTGCTAAGAAGTCAAGAGATGCGAGGCGGATTCGAGAAGACCAGGTGGGAATGTTATCTTACCTACTACAGAAATGAGAGTATCTGGATTTATAGTCAATGGAACACATTTTAAAGTGAGGGTAACCCCGGGATTGCAGAATCCTTTTCAAAAATCAAGTTGCGTATATTTTGTAAGACGGTCTGCGGGGATCCGCGGTTTGTGGCGTCTACGGTCTTTATTTAACCTATTATTTTTTGTTGTGATACTGGGATGTTCGGTTTTTTGATAACACCACGCTATCCCTCTGAGGCATGCTGAGGTTTTACCTGTACGTAAGAAGTCATCATTATCAACCCAAAATACTTCCATTGTTGAACATAAGCCTTCACCATAAATCGCCATTTTGAACACTTATCTTATCCGCTCAGGCGCTTCAACCACATGTGCGGCCGGCATCGCGCAACGTGGACCGCTCCCCACCACAATTGTGGCTTACAGCTGATTGCGCTACTAGGGATGGCAATCAATTTTTAGAGGTGTCACTCGTTATAAATCGACTTAAATTGAAACTAGTTGAACATCACTATCGAATAAAGTAAAAGTCTCTATAGTTCAGGAGAAAAAAAAAAGCCTCAGTCTAAATTGCATCTCGCGCCGAGCTGGCGCGCGCCGGCGACGGAGTAATTTTCTTTAGGTACGGCGGAGCGTCAATTATAATGTGTAGTGTTGTTGTGTGTGTTTTTTATACTGCAACACACGTAAAAATGCATTTGTTTAGAAAGCCAAGTAATGCTACTTACCAAAACTAGTTTTGAAATTTTAAAACACTACTTAGTTTATTCGTATAAACCGTAAATATGCAAAACCATACCACGCTATTTGAAGAGCGCTTTGGGACCTACCTACGCCCGCCGCACCGCGCCTGAGTGGGAAGGGTTTGCCATAACCACGCATGGCAGGTGGCGTGGTGATCGCAAAAGATGTGATTGTACCGGGTAAGTGCTGTTGCCCATTTTCTTTATATTCCCCGGGGAAGAAAGATTCTCGAGTAGTTACTACGAACCGGAAGACGCAGCGTAGGCTGGCCAAAGTGGCGCTCAGTGGATGTGGCCTATGTTCAGCAGCGGACGTCTTAGGCTGTTGATGGATACTTCGCAATTTACCAGTTCTTCCACAATTCTTAATTTTCTGCCTTTGGGGCCATCATGTACCTACTGGCCCCAATCCATGTAATTAATACCAAAAATTATAAAGGCCATTGATAACTCGTGAACATAATATCTTCTATAACACACACGACTTACTTGCGTGGCAGGGGGCGAAGTAACAAAACGAGACAAAGTCATATGAAATTACAAAGAACAAGGTAGAACATGACACATTTTGTGTCCCGTTTCCACTCATATGATTAGCGGTTGAAATACACCACATTTTGTAGAAGTTGTATCATTATTCAACTGGATTTATAGTCAATGTTGCCAACAGATCGCCTGGCGTGCCTGTGTGTTAGAACAAGAGAACGCATCCCTCCGAGCTCACGTCACGGCGCTCAGACAAGAGGCGCTTGCGTTGCGAGCACTGCTAGCCGCAAGGGACGAGCCACATACCGCACCATCTTCTACCACGCCAGATTAAAAAAACCAGAACAAAGAGTATAAATAACCAGTTTAACAACAATCAAAAGACCTATTAGTGACAGGCAGCCGACTAATGAATGAGTGACATAGACTGGTTGGTGACCCTAGTGAGTGAATAGACTTGGTGACTCTAGTGGTGAGCTAGTGAGTGACCTTCTAGTAGAGAGACAGATCAGCCAGTATAAACGATACAAAATAGGCTTATTTCTAATAATATTAAATTATAAATAGATATAGATACCTACTATTTATTGAAACACCACAACACAATACATATCATTAAAAACTAAGTGAACTTACAATAATTAAGTATTATAGGTATGTAATTGTTGTAAATTTTTAGGGCATTGTAGCTAGTGAAATTACTGGGCAAATGAGACTTTATGACCTGATCACACAGTCTAGTAATCTGATTACTAATCTGTATGATGTCTCAGGATGACGTGCGCAGTGCAGTATCAGCTTTATACTCGTAATTTTAAGGTTTTGAGTGACACTGCAACTGTTATGGGCCGCGTCGCTTAACATCAGGTGAACGACTAACTCGTCACGTCATTCATTTTCATAATAAAGATTGTGTAGTTTCCTCTCCTATTTATTTTATTGATAATTTGATAAATTGTAAAACAAAAGACATTTCTTTAGATACTTAATTACTCGACCTAAATACCCCTATTAATAACAACAACAAGAATGGCAGTACTAGGACTGCGAGATGAGTCTGCGCCGAATTCAATGACGGCTGTGGAGTTGGCGCGAAACTCTGCGCAGTAAAAAATAAAAAATAAAATAAAAAATCACTTTATTGCCGTTTTAAAATTCGCACAAATACAAATTAATGAAAAGAACAGTTATTTCACTTAGTTTACAGCAAAAGGGATGGCTTCAGCATTGTACCGCATGCGCGTTTTCCCGTGCACGCAGTGCTGTTTTTCAAGCCATCCCTCGCTCGAACTGATGATCGCCGAGAGTAAAAAAAAAACCAGTACAAGCGGGTATCATCAGGAAGCACTATACAATCATATTCAATACATACTTATTGTAAAATCTAAAACAGCTTTAAACAGCTTTTAACAGCTCTAAAACAGTACTTAGCAAAACTTAGATGTGCGCAGAAAGAGGTGAGGCAGTGTAGGCAGCGTGAAAGTAGCTTGCAGCGCACTTCACAGCCGCCATTGGGTTTGTTTCGAACTCTATCTATGTATGGACGGGTCCTCTATATTATATTATATAACCTCTTGGACAGTAATATATTATGTACATGTAAAAAGGGGCTAAATAAAATGAAACCAGAAAATGACACCATAATAAAAGTTTATTTAAAAATATTTGAGTATTAAATTAAAGGCGCCTACATTAACCCTACACCAAGATAAGGTAATGTATTCTGAATGAATTGCCAATGAAATGTAATGTATTATAAAGTACCTAAATAAATGAACCCCAATAAGTACTAATAATAGGTTAAGTCTACTATACTAACAAAAATGGATAATATTTGTCTGAAATAAATACATATTGATTGATTGATATACCTCTGCTTTGCGTTCCATCACCTCCGAAGAATGCCGGCATACCGGCGCGCGCACGCCAGGCGAACAGCACCGATGATGCAGCAACGAACGCAGCAGAAGTATTCCAATCGCACACAAGCACTAACACTTCACAGAGAAACCAAATCAGTCGCGGAATTCAGATTGGGCTCGGCCCTCTTCTTAACCCACACTTATCAAACACAACGCATCAGTGGCACGTCTAGTATTACAGATGTCCATAGGCTACGGTGACCTCTTCCCATCAGGAGGGCCGTATGCTTGTTTGCTACCTATAGCATAAAAAATAAAAAAAAACAAAGACTCAATTGCCCACACGAGTCTCAAAAACAACCCCACTCTACGTGGGTCCAAATTACAAAATAAATCACACGCGCTCCGCATTCGATGGAGGTCAAAACAACGTGCGTTTCCCGCTACAACTGTATCTAACTATCAACTGACTAACTCTCACGCACCTCATCAAAACAAAGTGGAGTGAACAACCTAGATATAATTGTTTTTATAAGAAGGCTCCTTTCCGTAAATTTTTAATTTTACTTTATCGGTGGAAAACCCGGTAGTCTATATTGTGATAAGTAATAATAATATGATGAAAGAAAAACCTGTTTTTAATAACCCTGTAGAGTAGCGTAGTTACACCGTGTCTACACCATAGACATATATATGTATAAGGACAGGCCTAATGACAGATTAAACTGCTTCAAAGAGGGAGTCAAGTTCACAGATTGACATCCACTAGCGCCCAGTCTGTTGAGAAGATATCGGTCGTGTGTCTCAAACAAAATATGCCAAGTTGTGTTGTGAAGGGTTGCAGAAACTACACTCAAAAGTGCAATAAAAAGATATACAATTCTTACCACAAGTAAGTCAATATTTTCAATATTACACTCCGTTTTGTACGAAAATAATCGAATTTATATTTGGAATAATCATTGTAAACAAACATTGACGGACATAATGGCAGCGTTTAATTTCCCAACTCATCGTAGTTCCTGCGTAATCTAAGAGATGGCGCTGACTTTTCCCCACACCATTTTGAGTAAATAAAATGTTCCTTCGGGCATATCCTGATATATAGATCTATGGTCTACACGCATATTATGTTATTGTAGATGACCAAGTAGCGCCATATGACCGGCAGAGGGGAACGCCTTGCCATGCCACTTTCTTTTTTAAATGCTCTAAGATTATTATCGATTCGGCAGCCTCTGTGGTGTGGTGGTTGATCAGGTCGGCTCACAACCCGGAGGCGGCGGGTTCGATTCTCGCGACAGGAAGTATTTTATTTGTACACAGGAAATACTTACATGTTCTGTGGGTGGGTGGGACTGTGGTCCTCGTAGTTCCTGGGTCCCTAGATACAGGGAATCCTAGTTAGGGTCCAGGATCTAAGATGTGATCGTTGAGCCTTATTTATTTATTTATTTATTATTTAACTATTATTTAACGATTTAACTATTATTTAGACGAGCCCGATAGCTCAGTTGGTGTATCCCTGCCTTCTGAGGCCCTAGCACGAACGTTTACGCGGGAGTAAGTGTAACCTTAACGTAAGCCAGTTGTATGGCATTTGATCAGCGCCCCATATAACTGACTTACGTTAACGTTACACTTACTCCCGCGTAAATGTTCGTGCTAGGCCTACAGAACTGGGGGTTGTGGGTTCGATTCCTACCAAGGACAAACATTTGTGTGATGAACATAGATGTTTGTTCTGCGTCTGGGTGTTATATTGTATTCTATGTATGTATTTACAAACAAAAAAGTATATAAGTATTGTATCAGTTATCTGGTTCCCATAGTACAAGCTATGCTTAGTTTGGGGCTAGATGGCGCTGTGTGAAATGTCCACACGTATTTATATTTTATACATATTTATTTATTTAACTACCGACGAAAATGTCTTTTTATGTATGGGAGCCACTTTAAATGTTTATTATACTTATTCGGTTTTTTCAGTGTTTTTTTTTTTGTTATAGCGGCAACAGAAGTACCATCATCTGTGACTACTGTTTAAATATCACGGTTCACGTAATCGGGGTGACTGACAGATAGATAGAAAGACGGACAGCTGAACCTTAGTAATAGAACCTTAGTACGTAATGAAAATATTCTAGGCCTGTGGTTTTCCATTTTTTCGTAGTGTCATCTCTGAAGTTTTGTGATGACTATAATAGTAAAACTATGGAACACAAGATGGCGCTAGAATATTCAAGATTTAAAATAGTATTCCTACTTCCCGTTAGATGGTAATACTAAAGTTAACTCACAATTGTTTGTTTTATTTTCTATTTGTCGAAAACGAAGTGATTAGATTATTATCTTTGTTGTCCAAGAGCAATGACCACAATGCATGACATGATTGCCACATCATTTAAAAGTTATTTAATTTGTGACTGCCACTTTCGATTGGATTTATAAAAAGAAAGCTTGAAGACACCACCCTTGTATATCCTCTACTTAGTTTGTGCCATATCATATGTGCCATACCAATATACTCTTTGAATTGTGCCACCACCCAAAAAACGTAGAATACGCATTGACGTAAAAGCAGAGTATTTTTTTTTCTCTAATCTGTGTGCAAAGCGAGAACATTCCATGATTCAATTTATTTTTGGTTGCGGCAACACTAGCTTACTTATGCTACCATTTGTGACAGATTCCTGCCATTTCGGCAGATTTAATATCCTCAAAACATACACTGTAATCGTACTGTCTGTTTTAAAACATTTTCTGTTGGTGTGAGTATCTAAATATGCATTAGTATGCGTGAGTAGGGAAGTGACCCCTATTACACAATGTATCGATATATAGTAAACCTAACCAAACAGTGCTGCAGAATATCGATACATTTTACTGTTAATAAAATAAAGAAAATTAAATATTAGTAGAACCAGAAGACGCAGCGTAGGCCAGCCCCCACTCGGTGGACCGACGATCTGGTGAAAACCACGGGGAGCCGATGGATGCAGGAGGCCGTGGTCGCTCAAGGTGGCCCTTTATGGGGGAGGCCTACGTTCAGCAGTGGAGCAGTGGTGGTTACAGTTTTATTATATGTATTGATAAGTCCGTCCTACCTAGCCTTATCATGCATAACATACCTATGAGTTATGACCTACTTGTTCTAAGGTATGCTACCTACCTATAAATACCTACTCTATGATTCCTTAACGTTTATTACTTTTTGACTTTTACCTAAAATGACAACATCAATAAAATCCCCTTCCTAGTTTGTGGGACCCACATTCTCACTGGGACGAACAAATTACAATTTATTAGCAAAGAAACATAACTTTAGACGTAGTCTTTCGGTGATCCACGCGTGAGGTTGGCAAAAGAGGCCCCGCCACAGAGATTAGGCCAAGACAAAGAAGACCTGGTGGATCCCGGGTGGTCGGTCAGCCGAGGAACGCCCGGGTGCACAGCGGGCAGCTGCGTTGTGTGGAGTGTCCTTCAGCACAGGAATAGATGCCGCGCACCTCAGCCCGCTGTTGGGCTTCGACTAGACTCAGCCTAGGAGTGCCTGGTAGGGCGGGGCAGCTGCGCAGAGAGTGGTCCCGGGTTGCAATGAAGAATTTTTAAGACATTTTAATTTTTAATTAAAAAAATTCATCATTTTTTTATTAATTAAGTTTCAGTACTCTTAAAGACGCCAGGCAACTTAGCCTACCTACTAAATTTTCGAAAACGATTATTTTATTTTTAAAATGACATAATATTTATACTTATTTCGTAAGCTTAAAATTACACATTGATCTAAATCCATTCAGCCACTTTTAGCGAAACCGATTTTCTACTTTTTACTCTCTCCAATGCCAATGTAATTTTGTGCGAAAGTGTGAGATTTACGAATATCGACAAAGTCTAATGGGCAGTGTGGGTACTATTCGAGAGGCGTAATATCTCCCATCCAAATAATATGCATTAAAGCATTAAATCTTTCAGAAATTGCAATTACTTGGTATTTATACGATGCCAAAAACGTATATCCTTAATGTGAAATGCATATTTACTTCGAAACTTCAATAATTAGCCTAAAAATAGCCAGTAAACACTTACGCATAAAATTAAGATTCTGGATTTCCTTCGACTCCTCGGGTAATTGTTGATGCACAAAACACAGCACAACACGACACAGTTTCACTATTGTCATAATATTTAGCCCTAATCACAATATAATCAATATATTTTAACATGTTACGCTCTCCCATTTCAATTTTTTGACAGACTTGTGTGACATGACACGCGGTGCGAGGTAAGGCGAAGTTGCCGTACCTACAGTCACTTTCTCGCATACTCTATGCGACGATTCGTGTATTAGACAGAGATACAAGATAGTATGTTTACACGAAGGATGCGGAGCGGCAACGTCGCATTGGCAGGCATTGGCTCTCTCCTTATACCTCCATGATTCTGGGCATATTTCTGGCCGACTTTGGCAGATTTCTTGACTATATAGGGAAGAATTTGTAACTTACAGATGATCACACTGAATAGAGGAAAAAAGAAAAAAAAATTGTTCTTTCATGAAGTTGCGTCACCCACATGTTCTGTTTGAAGTGAAGAAAAAGTCATAAAATAAATTAAATAGTAGAAAATAACACGAGAAAAATGTTGACCGCGACGCGGGTGTTCGGCCGAAAGGCTTTGGAGTGTTCAGGAGTTGGATCTGATTTATACACACAGAGAAATTTCTCTTCAATCCTCAGAAGTGTAAGTAACCATTTTCTATTTGGAAACGAATGAATATCGTTTGTCACAAAACTGGAAATGTCAATAAATTCAATAATTCATCATTAGATACCGCGTTAAAGTGATTGTTAATATAATTATGGTGTAATTTGGACCGGTTTTTGAGGGCACATGGAGTGAGCAAGTGTCCCCCGCATATCCTCAAATAGCCTAAAAAAGTCCTCTTTTTCCGTGTATTTGCAGACCGCAGCCCCCACAGTCCCCATCTACCAGCGACATGGACTGCAATCCAGGAACAAGTAAGTAAAATTTATTAAACTAGTCTTTCAAAATATTTCATCATAACCTAACTTTGCCAGTCCGAATGACCTTTGTATGTTTACTCTGTGTGACATTTTAAAATTGTGTGAAAGGATATATTTTATGTCTATTTACTTCACAAATCCAACTAAGTTAGTTATTTCATGAATATGAAATGTATGATAATTTCATCATGTGATTGCAATGACTATGGAAATAATATTTGGAATAGTTGTAAGTTATGGTAATTTAAATTGCATGCAAAAATCAAACAAAGTAACCCGAATGAAACCCCATGCAATTACAAAAACTTACTTTATATTGATTTTATTAGTATTATTTGACAATAGACAAGCAGCATTACTGCTGATGTGTTTATAATATCCTCTGTCTTGGAAAGTCACTCACATCACACACACATGGTAATTTTAGTAACAACAACATTTGATAAGCTTGTAGTTGTCGAGTTTATTTTCAAAGATATTCCCAGAGGTTTTCAGTCTGACAATCTTTATTTGTGTCAGCATTTCATCATCGCCATTTTTGTTTTTTAATTAGAAAAGTCTCAGACTAGAACCTGGTTGTAAAAGGTGGATTAATTTAGATATACATCATCTAGTGGCATATTCCAGTTGTTTCCAGTCATGTTTATCCATCAGTTGTTCCAGTGGTTTTGCAATTTTGATCATTTCGTGCACCTCTTGGGAAATAAATTAAACTATGTAGTCATATACCATCAGAGGAGATATGGTCAATGGTGCAAAGCATTTAAAACATAGCACCGCAGATCAGTGTCCGCGCCTGTGCACGGTCCACTTTTGCAGCGGTGCGAGAGTAACGCACGGAACCAGCTAGTCGCAGGCTCCATGCCGCCGGCTTTCCTAGATACCGTGGTACATTATAAACTTAAATATATTTACTCTTACCTTTAATTCTTTTTAAAAAATTACTTATAATGCATATTGTCACTGAGACTTAACACAGTCTAGTAATTTGATGACTAGGCTGTAAGATCAGTTCATAAATCCTCATTTGCCCAGTCATTTCACTAGCTACAGTGTCCTTCCAGCTGGAACAGTAGTGCTTGCACACTACTGGTGGCAAAGCAAGAGTCGAGAAATTTACCACTCAAGGAATAATCCTACCACCTGGTGAACCCACCTTTTATATCTGGAATACCAGAACTTTCGATAACAATAGAATAACAATATGCTGGCTTAATATCAAGCTGGCAATCTAAGAGTTAAAGTATATAGTCATTTTATGCACACACATGAATGCTGTGTCTACCTGTCTCTCATACATTATATTTGAAATGTATCCATAGATCGGATGGTGTCAAAGGAGCAGTCATTGGAATTGATTTGGGAACCACCAACTCATGCGTTGCCGTCATGGAGGGAAAGACGCCTAAAGTAAGAGATTTAATATTGTAGTAATATCTGATGCATTATCATCATCATCATCAGCCTGAAGACATCCACTGCTGAACATAGGCCTCCCCCAAAGAGTGCCACTTTGAGCGGCTGCTTGCCTCTTGCATCCATCAGCTCCCAACGGTTCTGACCAGGTCATCGGCCCACTTAGTAGAGTGCCGGCCTACACTGCGTCTTCCAGTTCTTGGTTGCCACTCGAGAACCTTTCTGCCCCAACGGTTGTCAGTTCTACGAGCTATGTGGCCCGCCCACTGCCACATTAACTTGCTGAGTTTGAAAGCTATATCTGCTGTTTTATTGTAGTAATAGTCAGTATCTTTGATATCATAATGATATACAGGCTGTTTCACAAAACGCCAAACTCAGGGGTGAATCATGCCCTCTGTTATTTTAATTGTTTGGGAGCTATGGGCATTCTTAACATTCAGTCAAATCTCTACAATGGCCTTTTTAATGACCCTGGGTAAGGTAATGGCAACACAGAGAGATATTATTTGGGTTTTACTTTTCTATATTCATACTGATGCAACAAAAAAATCAATCTCATTAACAATCACACAACTTTAATGTTCAGACAGTACCTAAATATTTTCATTTTTGATTACTTTAAAACTTATAACGTTATAAACGTTAACGGTATAAACTATTATGTCATGGTGACAAGCATTCGTATAATATTGTTTATTACATGGTAAATAATAAATATCCTATCGGTAAAAACTATTTAAGAAACTTAAAAACGTCATTTACATATTTGTTTGTAAATATGCAATAACATTATGCAAACCAAATTGTTACTTATACTACAAGTTGATGTACCTCCCTTACAACCAATGTATGATCAAATAAAGTTTAATGTATTTATTTATTTATTTATTAGCAGTTAAATAGTAAAACGATAATCCTACTAGTGTAACGGCAACACTGAAAATTGGGGTGTACATTGAAGTAACTACCTTGTTGTCCATGGTTATTTTTATGGTGAAACGTAGATACAATTGAAAACTTATTGAGAATATTATAAAAAAAATGGGTTCACCGCACCTATTAGCTCTGTAGTGATTTGATAAAAAAAAAACCTTATCTATCTAAGTCACCATGCCAGTTATTATTTAATTTTTATCTTTGCTATCACAATCTCAAAGGAATTTCGTGTGTATTAGAAACAGATAACTCGTAGCTAAAGTCCAAAATGGTATAATAACAAGTGTTTAAAGTTCCAGAAACTTAACAAATTTTCATTTTTATTTGTGATCATAATGTACTTTGCGGTCGTTCAGCAAATTTCATATAATTTTGACAGCAGTTGAGCGACAGACGCGCGTCAGCAGCGCTGCTAGCTCAATCAAAATAGGGGGGCAGTACCATTGACTATAAATCCAGTTAATCAATGACACAACTTCCCCTAATTCGAAAATTAGTGGTGTTTTTCAACCGCTAATCCTATGAGAGGAAACGGGACACCCGTTGTCTTTTGTTCCATCCTGTTCTGTTCATTGTAATTTTGTATGACTGTCTCGTTTTGTCACTTCGCCCCCTGCCCGCGCAAGTGAGTCATGTTTGTAGAAGAAATTATGTTCAAGAGCTATCAACGGGTCCCGAATCGCCCAAAATGGTATAATAAGTGTTAAAAGTGCCAAGAACTTAACACATTTTCATATGTGTCCTAATGCAATACGCCTTCGTTCAGTACATAAGAATACCTAACAGTAATATCACTCACTACTGTGCCACATACTATTACCAACTTAGTACTAACTACTCTGGTCGGTAGCAACATAATGACGTCACCACGAGTCTTGGAATAGGCATGATGACTAGTTTTTTTTTGGATAAATTAATTATATTCCTCAAAAGATAAACATTTGTGAAAAATTAAATAATTAAATATCTCAAAAAATGACCAAGTTACAAGCATTTTAAAAACCGGAATAGAAAGAGATAGCTCGAACGGCCAGTGACGTCAGAGGAAGGGCGTTAAAGTACCTCATTACTAAGCTGTGGTAGCTTTTCATACAATCTCTTTGGCATGTGACGTCACAAGTAGATTTTTCATAGTAACTGTGGGGGGCGGTCTGTTTCGCGAGAAAGGGACAGGAGATGCCTCCTGTAGAAACTTTAAAAGCTTATTACTCCGTGATTTATTTACCGATTTTGCTTATTTTTTCAATTATTGCATTCATTTTTATCTTCTGTATGAAAATAATAATTACTTGTTCATTTTTCATTTAGTCATCATGCCTATGAGTGCACTCAAATCGCAATATTATCGTCATTTTTGAACCTATATAAATAATATACAATTTAAAAAAAAAAAAAAAGATTATCCGACTTTTTTCTTTTCGGCCTTATTAACAAAATAACCGCGCACGAAGGGTTCCTTCCGTACTCACATAATCACAAAACGTACATAATCTATAAAAAAAAATTGTATCGTAGCCCCCATAAATAAGACTTTAACTGTCTAACTATAACGGTTCACGAGATACAGGCCGGTGACAGACAGACGGACAGCAGACCTTAGTAATAGCGTGCGCTTTACCCTTTGGGTACGGAACCCTAAAAAACGTAGCTGGTGCTCACTAAGTGGACGTTAAGCCGTCGATCTCGGCTTATGAGCAAAGCCACAAGTCCTGCGAACCTCTGGGTTGGCACTCGCCTTTTCTGCTGGTGAATATGCATGCCCTGTTTGGAACCGCTCCGCTCATGCAAAACTAGTGGATACCGCATTAAATGAAACCTGTCGGATCATCACGGGTTGTCTAAAACCAACACCTGTCAAACTGCTGTATCCACTATCTGGTATAGCACCTCCAGATGTCCGCAGGGCTGTGGCAAGCTCCAACGAAATGTTAAAAAAAGAGCGCGACACTCGACACCCACTGCACGATCACATCCCTGTGCCACAAAGGCTGAAAAGCCGCACCAGCTTCACCAAAAGTGTCAAGCCCTTAGCCTCCGATCCCTTAACAGCCAGATGCCGCCTGTGGCGTGAGAGAGTGTCCCTTCCACAGCCATTCATCGAACCTGCTGAGAACCTCCCACCAGGTCATGAGGAACCGTGGTCGACCTGGAAGTCTCTAAACCGACTTCGGACTCAGGTTGGCCGCAGCAAGGACAACATGTCTAAATGGGGATTCTCGGCAGACCCCAACCACCAATGTTTGTGCGGAGCGGCTCAAACCATGACCCACCTAACAACGTGTTCTATATGTCCCGCCACTTGCTCGATGCAGGACCTTATGGATGCCACCAGCAATTCAGTTGACGTAGCCAGGTTCTGGGCCGCAACTATATAGGTAACTACATTTGCCATCGACTCGCTAAGAAGAAGAAGATACAGCAATAGTCGCTAAGCCAAAAAAAAATGTGTGTCCTAAAATTTCTTACAGTTCGGCTAACCACAATAGAAAAAGTCGAATTGGCTCATTTATGTTGTAGTAGATGCTATCTATATTTTTGACTATAGATAGCGTTATAATACAATTGACATTAAATTAATTAATGATTATAATTACTCAATACTCAATCATTTATTGCAAACATTATTGGTTACGTGCAGGTGTTGAATATCATATTTAAGTATGTTATATAATGACCCAGCTTGGGTATAGCAATATTGTGCGGAGCGAATCGATCTAGTCTATAATTAAATAGTTGATTTGTCCGAAAGGAATTCGTCTAGCGTATAGTAACTTTTATTCAGTAGTACATTTTTTAGGGCTACGGTAAATTTTTTCTCTTCTATTTCGATTAGATGGATTGGTAATTTGTTAAATACTTTTATGGCTATTGAACGCAGGCCGGAACTGTGCATTGCTAATTTTAATGTTGAATTAAAAAATTGCCATAATCAAATTAACATTTTTAACTATCATTGTCTTTGTGAGTACATAATGATTTTTTTGTGATGGCATCCTCTCCATTTTTGTGGCCGACGGGGTCCTTAATGAGCCTACTTAAGTTCTTATTACTTTTTATATTTCCACCTATGTATACTATGGAAGCAATAAATAACAGAATTTGAATCTATTATTATATTATTATAAATAAATAAATAAATATACCGATAGCACCGCCGATCAGTAGCCGCGCCTGTGCGCGGTTAACTTTTGCAGCGGTGCGAGAGTAACGCACGGAACCAGCTAGTCGCAGGCTGCATGCCGCCGGCTTTCCTAGATACCGTGCTACATTTGTATTATTTGAAACAAAAAATCATTAGTTACACATAAGGGATGGATGTACCCACCTTACCCCAGGTTGTGAAACACTGATTAATTTTGCCCGCCTTTCCCTAGGTCGTGGAAAACAATATAACTTTGCCCGCTTTTCCCAAGCCTGTGGAAATCAAATTAATTTTGCCCACCTCTCTCCCTAGGTCGTGGAGAACACCGAAGGCTCCCGTACCACCCCATCTCACGTAGCCTTCTCCAAAGAAGGCGAGCGTCTAGTAGGCATGCCGGCCAAACGGCAAGCGGTGACCAACAGCGGTAACACTTTCTACGCGACCAAACGACTCATCGGCAGACGATTCGACGATCCAGAAGTGCAGAAGGATATGAAGAATTTGTCTTATAAGGTTGTCCGGGCTTCGAACGGCGATGCGTGGGTGCAAGGTAAGATATAGCGATGTAATATAGAATAAATTTACATATACGTGTTTGATGCTAAAGAAAAAATAGGTGACAATATAGATCGAGTCCAAGTGTGTAGCACCGCCGATCAGTAGCCGCGCCTGTGCGCAGTTAACTTTTGCAGCGGTGCGAGAGTAACGCACGGAACCAGCTAGTCGCAGGCTGCATGCCGCCGGCTTTCCTAGATACCGTGCTACATTTCATTAAAAAGCTTTTTTCAAGCATGTTTTTGAAACAATATGTCGATGATATCAACATCAACATCTTGAAGATGTCCACTGCTGAACAGAGTCCCCCACAGAGCGCCAGTTTGATGGGCTTCCTGCATCCATCGGCTCTCCGCGGTTTCAACCAGATCGTCGGTCCACCTAGTGGGGGGTCTACGCTGCGTCTTCCGGTTCATGATCACCACTCGAGCCATTCTAAGTTGAAATAGCGGAGAACGGCCTTGGGTGGCTGGCACTGCTGTGATGGTGATGGAGCACAAATGGTGATCAATGAGGATCAGTACAGTTATAGCAAGTTCAATAGACGGCGACGCAATGACGTCACGGCCACTCAGTGAACTTCGCTAGTAATTTGGTCATAACTTCGTCAGTTTTGTCGTAGAACAAACATTTTTACACTGTATGTTAGGGATTTCTTAGCTCTATAAATCTGCATTCACAACTTTAATCGAGATTGCGTTTTGTACTAAAAGATATCTGTATCCCTAGTGGGTTTAGGATATCTGCTTCTCAAATTTTTATCACAGGTATAATTAGTGTACCTCTATGTCTCTTTCTAGGGCATTTATAAAAATAAATTAATAATATAATTATATGCTAAACTGCCCCGCCCCAAAGCTCCAATTCTCATGTTATGTGTACCTTTTTGTAGTTTAAATGGTGTCTAATAAAATATATCTTTTTTTAATTTTATATTGTTTCCACAGGCAGCGATGGCAAAGTGTACTCACCGTCTCAAATCGGAGCATTCGTCCTGATCAAGATGAAGGAAACCGCTGAAGCATACTTGAACACCTCCGTAAAGAACGCAGTGGTCACCGTGCCAGCATACTTCAACGATTCACAGAGACAGGCCACCAAAGATGCCGGTAGATAACTCACATTATATATTTCTTCGTAAGTGTGATGAAAGGTACAGTGGCACTTCAAATAGTGAGCCGGACTTACAGATTGTCACATGTTTTTTTATCATGATAGGCTAATACCTAACATTTGACCATGGTCTCACCTGATGGTAAGTGACGATGCAAATGATAAAAGTGTCCCAACATTGGGAATGTATGATGATGATGATGAATTTTCGTGTCAGGTCAAATCGCCGGATTGAACGTGCTCCGTGTTATCAACGAACCTACTGCGGCGGCGCTCGCTTACGGAATGGACAAAACTGACGACAAAATGTAAGTAACATATAAATAAAACCCGGAACTATATTCTGTAAGACTCATTATTAAAGCTTTTTTTAATTTTGATTATACAAGGTGACCTTGAATTGGTATGTTATCCCGAAATGGGGGGGACTGGGACCATGATACCCTACATGTTGTGAGAGCCTTACTTGAAACTGGGTGTATCCAAACCGCCACGGTAAAAAATAAATCCACTCGCAAAATTGCACGTGCGATCGCTACGAGAGTTAATAAGATACCATAAATTCATTTCTAAACACAGGTCGTTAAACTTATTTATGTGCACTCGGTCAAGGACAAAATTCAACCACCCAGCTGCGTCAAGGCTATTTTCGAACGTAAACTTTACATGGCATTTCTTCAATGAAAATCTATTAATTTAGTAAAGTCGTAGAAGAAACATTGTCTACCTTGGGGTGTAGATTCACCCCCTTTCGGGGTAACATACTAATTCAAGGTCACCTTGTATAGACTAAAACCGACCAAGTGCGAGTCATCATCAAAATCATCTGTGAGAATTCAAACTGTCTAACTATCAAATCCTATCCTATGCCAATAACTTGTAAAAAAAACAAGCTGCACATTTTGTGACGTCATCAGTAAGTAAATAGGAAGCTTTCAACTGATCAAGTCAAATCAAAGATGTTGCCTGCATAAATTCTACTTTTATGGTGACGAAAGCAGATGCTAAATTTTGATTTCAATAAAATTGTGTGATATGTTTGTTTGTGTCTTTATTATTTTTAACTTGTGTAAAAAAATACAAGATGGCTGTTTTGTGACGTCATTAGTAAGTAAATAGGCAGAGTTCAACTGATCAAGTCAAATCAAAGTTGGTATCTTTAATTCTACTTTTATACAGGCGAAATCAGATGTTAAATTAATCTTGATTTCAATAATATTGTGTGATTTGTTTGTTTCTGTTTGTTGTTCTAATAGGCATGATGACTACTATTAAAAATGAACAAGTAAATATTACTTTCATAAAGAGGATTAAAAATGAATTCAATAATTGAAAAAATAAGCAAAATCGGCAAATAAATCACGGAGTAATAAGCTTTTAAAGTTTCTACAGGAGGCATCCCCTGTCCCTTTCTCGCGAAACAGAGCGCCCCCACAGTTACTATGAAAAATCTACTCGTGACGTCACATGCCAAAGAGATTGTATTAAAAGCTACCACAGCTTAGTAATGAGGTACTATAACGACGTTCCTCTGACGTCACTGGCCGTTTGAGCTATCTCTTTCTATTCCGGTTTTTAAAATGCTTTTAACTTGGTCATTTTTTGAGATATATAATTTTTGTTTTCACAAATGTTTATCTTTTGAGGAATATAATTAATTTATCCAAAAAAAAATTAGTCATCATGCCTATGGCTTTTTTTTATATTATATGCTATTAATGCTATTAATTATTATGTATAATAGCACCGCCGATCAGTAGCCGCGCCTGTGCGCGGTTAACTTTTGCAGCGGTGCGAGAGTAACGCACGGAACCAGCTAGTCGCAGGCTCCATGCCGCCGGCTTTCCTAGATACCGTGCTACATTTCATTAGAAAACTTGTGTATATTTTCAGTTTTTGGGAAAAAAAAAGAATGAATAACAAGGCGTTTTATAAAAAAAGCTGTAATTTTATAAAGACCCGATAGATGACGTTAAAATGGGGCTTTTATGTTCGGTCATTGTTATAATAATTATGTATTGAGTTTAGTATTCTATCCTTATTTTATGGAAGGCATATATATACTCTAATGGCTTTCTATCGACAAATCGACAACGTACAATGTGATCCACTCAACTGAATTTGACTTTTCCTTGTGCTCCGTGGTGTGAAACTACGACCTTTATCGAAATACGTCGTTACTACGCCATCTAGTAACTGAAGCGGTAAAAGTTTTTATTTGTCTCATTCAAAATGTTTACCCTCCCTCCCTCTTATATAGGTTTTATTAAAAGCTAGTTGTAAAATAACAGACAAGTGTTTTTATTATCGCTTTGATAACATTATTAAAATAGTACTTTTTCTAATTTTGTTTAAAGTGAGGCTAAATTAATATTTAAAGGGGCTCCCATACAACAAGCGTGGTTTGTTTGCTGATTTTTATAAAATAATAGTACGGAACCACGGAGGGTGCGAGTCCGACTCGCATTTGGTCAGTTATTTAATAATAACAACTTGAAAATTACTGAATAAAAAATGTTATACTCATTATACTTAAAGCATAATTTTGAAATGGTTTTCTAGTTTCGCTCCATTACATAAAGAAAATATTTAAATATATATTTCGTGAGTAACATTCGGAAATAAGAATCACGAGCGGGGATTGAACCCGCATCCATCCATCCCTCAAGTCGTGATTCTAATTTTTCCTTTACAAATTAATCCGTAGATTACGCTGAGCAGGCGATACTGCATTAAAAATCATAAATATTAATATTCGGAAATAAGGTTAATAATATATTTATCTTTAAGAAAAAATATAAACAGAACATGAAATATTACTTATTATTATATTTATTTAATTTTAAATAAATTTAATTCCGGCTGATACTCACGGGTAGTTCGGAGTCTGAATACGGTCGGAATTCGACAGTTGGAAATATATTTATTCGAGAGAACTTTCATACTAAAGAAATGAAATGTTTGTCCAACAGCATCGCAGTTTACGACTTGGGCGGCGGTACGTTCGACGTGTCAGTTCTAGAGATACAGAAGGGAGTGTTCGAAGTGAAGTCTACCAACGGTGACACGCTGTTGGGCGGTGAGGACTTTGACAATGTCATCGTCAACTTCTTGGTGGACGAGTTTAAACGAGACGTAAGTACAACACGCATTTTATAAATTTAACTTGTAGGTAGGGCCTTGTTTATAATAATAATAATAATAAATATGTGTGGACATTTCACACAGCGCCATCTAGCCCCAAACTAAGCATAGCTTGTACTATGGGAACCAGATAACTGATACAATACTTATATACGTTTTTTTGTTTGTAAATACATACATAGAATACAATATAACACCCAGACGCAGAACAAACATCTATGTATAAAAACGCTGCTTAAAATTAATCATCTCTAAATGGCTCTGTCTCATTTTCGCCCGTGACATTTCATGTCAGCGAGAAGTTGAGAGGAGGTTTAAGCATTGATTAAACTCAACGTTTATAAATGAGGCCCATAATGTTTTTGTTGCCTTGTATGTAAAAAAGTGCTAATTATTGTATCCCAAAAGTTCAGAAAAGAATATTTTAATATAATTTTGTACTGTAGCAGTTGATTAAGTAAATTATCTCATTTTGTTTTTTGGAGATTTCATCAACTCTAAATCGGTGCGTTTTATGTCATAAATATTGGTCTTCGAGTAGGTTCAAAGGATGCTAATGAATTCAATTAAACCCAGTAAAATAGAAGTGTCTATATTAAGTAGCTGTTACTCCCACAGCAAGGCTTGGACATCCGTAAAGACGCAATGGCGATGCAACGGCTAAAGGAAGCCGCTGAGAAAGCCAAGATCGAACTGTCCGGCTCGCTTCAGACTGACATCAACTTACCGTACCTGACCATGGACTCTTCTGGGCCTAAACATATGAATTTGAAGGTTAGTTGTAAATATAATTTTTTTTAATAAGTGGATTTCTTTAAATACACATGGATTTTTTTGAATACACATGGATTTTCTTGAATACACATTGATTTTCTGAATACACAATATGGTGTCTTGAATTTACATGGATTTTCTTGAATATTGTTATTTAATTAGTATGTTGCATTGCATTGCCTAATAATTTTTTTAATATAATTGTTGGTTTCCTTATAAACAAAATATACAGATTTTCTGGAATAAATGGAGTTTCTTTACATTGTTCAGCTTGCGCCGTATCAGGTTGCAGCTTTTCGCCGCTCTCAAATTAACCACATTTAGCGTATATACCTCAATAGCTTTATGCTTCAACATAGGGGTAAAATTAGAATGGCTCTAACCCCCAATCACCATCTCCCTGTGTAGACACGGACACCCCAAAATTCTTGAATACACGTCGCACATTTTCTTGAATCATCATCATTAACAGCCTGAATATGTCCACTGCTAAACAAAGGCCTCCCCCAGAGAGTGCCACTCTAAGCTTTGAGGTTTTCTTGGATATACATGAAGTTTCTTGGATAAACATAGATTTTTTGGAATACACATGGATTTTCATAACTACATGTGGAGTTTCATGAATACAAAGGTAACATGTGGTGAAACGACACCCTGTCTTATACAAAACTAATGGTATTTTTCAATCTACAGATGACCCGTTCCAAACTGGAGTCCCTAGTGGGTGATCTAATCAAGCGCACAGTCGCACCGTGCCAGCGAGCTATGCAAGACGCTGAGGTGCAGAGATCTGACATTGGGGAGGTTTTACTTGTTGGAGGAATGACCAGGATGCCAAAGGTAGGATGATGAGGAAATTGGTTTGATTAGGGACTTATCTTGCTAGATAAAATGGCTGCAATGACTTGTGCCTATAGTAGATGCAGGTTCTTAAGTTGGTAGATAATGTGGCTTGCAATGTCTTAAGTTGCTGTAGAAAAAAGGCTTCCCGGTCTAAAGTTCCTATACAAAGTCGCTAAAGTGTCTTAAAGTGGCTGTACAAGGTTGTTGCAGTGTTTATAAGCTGTTAGAAAATGTCACTGAAAGGGCTAAAGATTCTAAAGTTGCTAGATTAAATCGATGCGGTTTCTAATCTACAAAATATACTAAGTTGTTACCGTATATAAAGTGGCTGCAGCATTGTTAAGTTGGTATACAAAATGATGCAGTGGCTAAAGTTTACTAGGTGGTAGGACTTTTCTGCAAAGTTCGTCTAAGTAGGTACCACCGCTTTGCCAGTTATTCTGCCGCCAAGCAGTAGTAGTAGTAGCAAACAGTAGCCAACCACTACTGTGTTCCGGTTTGAAGGGCGTTGTAGCTGGTGAAATTACTGGACAAATGAGACTTGATATGACCTGATTAGTAATCCAGTGTAGTAATCTGATTACTAGGCTGTTTGATGTCTCAGGATGACGTGCGCAGTGCAGTGTCACGCGAAAGTTATTTTTTGAAGTTCCGAGTGACACTGCAACTGTTATGGGCGGCCGTATTGCTTAACATCAGGTGAACGACCAGCTCGTCACGTCATTAATTCGCATAAAAACAAAGTTACTATTAAAACTGAACAAGAGCGAGTCGGCCTCGCGCAAGAAAGGTTTCGTACCATTATCTATAAAAACGAGCATAAATCACGTTTGTTATATGGGAGCCAACAGAAATACATCATCTGTGAAAATTTCAACTGACAGACCGGAGCCTTAGTAATAAATAAGGCATGCAAGTAAGATAAAACTTAACTAAGATATCGTTCATTTCACATAATACTTTGGTCAATAAAAATAATGTTAAGGTAAGAAGTGATATTATAGTACATGTAGCACCTAGCACATGCCGACGTCGATTCCTATAGTCGTCTAGGCTGGTCCATCGGACGGGTGCTAGAGTGAATTGGGGATATATTCCCCGGTGGCATTCCTATGCTTTCGGGTTATACTCTCACAGACAAAATAATAAATAAGGCCCCGCGGCCACATAGATCCTAGATCCTAACTAGGATTCCTTGTATCTAGGGACCCAGGAACTACTAGGACCATGGTCCCACATCCATCATCATCAACGGCCTGAAGACTTCCACTGCTGAACATGGGCCTACCCCATAGAGCGCCACCTTGAGCGGCTGCTCGCCTCCTGCATCCATCGGCTTTCACCAGATCGTCGGCCGGCCTCTGCTATGTTTGCCCTGGGTGGTAATCGAACCCACAGCCTACAAGTTCAGAAGGCAGAGGTACTACCAACTGAGCTATCAGGCCTGTGTGAGTAGATCGCACGATCGCCGAAAATAGCACAGTTTAAACTGTTCTCTCAGTCCAGTCTCAGTGTCACCGCGTTTTGAATGTTATGTAACTCACATATTATTGTGAAGAATTAAAATCGAACATTTTCATGTAGGTCCAAACAACAGTGCAAGAGATATTCGGTAGGGCTCCGTCAAGGGCAGTGAACCCAGACGAAGCGGTCGCGGTGGGCGCCGCCGTCCAGGGCGGAGTCCTAGCCGGTGACGTCACTGACATCTTACTGTTGGACGTCACTCCGCTGTCTTTAGGTATCGAAACCCTCGGGGGAGTGTTCACGAAACTCATCACAAGAAACACCACCATTCCTACGAAGAAGAGTCAAGTTTTCTCCACCGGTGAGTATTAAATTAAGCATCTGAGAGCTTTGGACAGTTTTTAGTTTTAGACATTATTCATTTTTATTCATTTTATATATAAAAGCACCGCCGATCAGTAGCCGCGCCTGTGCGCGGTTAACTTTTGCAGCGGTGCGAGAGTAACGCACGGAACCAGCTAGTCGCAGGCTGCATGCCGCCGGCTTTCCTAGATACCGTGCTACATTTGATTAAATAAATAGTGTAACAAATGTACAGAATGTAATTTAATTCATTAGCGTAAATTGAGCCCATGATAGTACATCATTTATAGATGATTGTTAAAGGGTAAAGAGTGTAAATGAAAATATTATTATTGAAAATTATGAAGATTGCCGCGGCGCCTAACGCGGTTGGACGGATGATTTTGATACATTTAAACGTTTTTATACCTTGTATGTACTAATTAAAAACAGTACTCCATTATTCCAATTAAATTTTGTATTGTAGCATTGGATTGAAGTAAGTTATTCCATTTTTTGGAGTTATTATTATTACCATACCAATTTGTTAGAATTCAAAAATTTTGGTCCACACGCGACCGGTATCAGGAGTAGGTATCTATTTTCAAAGGATGCTAATGAATTCAATTACACCCAGTATAAATAAAATCACTCAACAAAACGCTCAAAAAAGTATAAAATTACCAGCGTTTTAAGATAATAGTACATTACTGCAGCGGTCTGTAATGGGTGCGTTGCTGGCTGTGATGAATAATGGGCGAGAGCGAGGTGTAGCGAAGCTCCAGGCCATCACAGCGCGGTCAGCATGCAGCCCGCGATGGACAAGCTGGAATAAAGGCCGAGACCGAAGGTCCCGACAGCATAGTTCAGCCTAATATGAGAAAATAACGTTTCTCAATTTATTTTTAGTAGTAAAAAATGAAAGAAATGCTATATTCGCACAAGCTATACACAGTGACAAACAAAAATAATAACGTTTTTGATTATTATAGCAGTATCGTAATCTACAAATTAATTTGTAAAGGAGAAATTTGAATCGCGAACGGATCTTGAACCCGCATCCCTAAAGCTGGGATATGCTTTACTTTAAGCTACCGTACCGTAACAAGCAGTCTCGTGTCCGAATTTTTTCTTCACCTTTTACAACGCAACTTACGGGTTTGGTTTGGTAGCGCTGTTTTTAGAGAAATCCTTGAGAATTAGCCCGACATTAATAATTATGCTAAGCACCTAATAACACAGAACCTACTTCTGCGTGCGAACATTTTTATGGTGTACAAAATGTTCTGAGCTCAGCATGAGCCATAGATTAATCCAGGATGCTGATTTTCAGCCCAGACCTTGATGAAGATACTAATAATGGTTAAATAGTTATAGGTATCATAATAGTAGTGAATCCTTATGTATTAAATAATTTGTATATCTGTGTAGTCTAAAGTCTCTAAATTTTGTCCTAACAGCGGCCGACGGCCAAACCCAAGTGGAGATCAAGGTTCACCAAGGCGAGCGAGAAATGGCCACAGACAACAAACTCCTCGGACAGTTCTCTCTGATCGGAATCCCGCCAGCGCCGCGCGGCGTGCCACAGATTGAAGTCACCTTTGATATCGACGCGAACGGAATCGTTCATGTTTCCGCCAGAGACAAGGGCACCGGGAAGGAGCAGCAAAGTGAGTGAATGAACATTTTACAACGGCATTTTTTTCAGGTGAACAAAGCTTAGATGACCGTGTCAACTATGATAGTTAACTATAATTAGCTTAGTGCTATATTAATTATTTATGATTGGAGGATCCAATTCAGCGAATGAACCTTTTAAACTAATCTAGATACTATAAGGTGAATGAAGTTTTTATGTCTGTTAAAGAAAAACAGTCATTCATATCTCATTCTTTGCATTTTGTGATTTAAGGAGAAACAGAGTCAGTAAATGAACGAAGTCTAGAATAGGCTTGTGTCGTGCTTTTCTTTTATTGTATAAATTAA
The DNA here is from genome assembly GCA_963580505.1 of Ennomos erosarius. NCBI lineage: Eukaryota > Metazoa > Arthropoda > Insecta > Lepidoptera > Geometridae > Ennomos > Ennomos erosarius. The sequence continues at coordinate 3,304,402 of OY757005.1, read as the reverse complement.
TAATATTCCTCAAAAAATGAACAGTCGTGAAAACAAAAATTAAATATCTCATAAAATGACAAAGTTACAAGCATTTTAAAATACAGGAATAGAAAGAGACAGTTCAAACGCGCAGTGACGTCACTTCTTCCACCTTTATAGTACCTTATTATTACTAAGCTGTGGTAGATTTACATACAATCTCTTTAGCATGTGACGTCATATCCCAAAGTTACATTAGCTGTGGGGATGCTCTGTACTGCGAGAAAGGGACAGGCGATGAAACTTTAAAACCTTATTACTCCGTGATTTATTTACCGATTTTACTAATTTTTTCAATTATTGCATTAATCTTTAACCTACTTTATTAAAATAATATTAACTTGTTAGGGTGACCGTGTTGATAGTAGTACAGTGAAACCTGGTTAAGTGAGACGTCAAGGGACCTGCAATGTCGTTTCACTTATAGAGGTATTCCACTTACCCAGTGTCTCAGATAGATAGATAGATAGATAGATAGAAAATGCTTTATTGCACAAGAGTAAATCAAGTACATAGGCGAACTTAATGCTAAGTAGCATTTTCTTCCAGTTAACCTTTGTGTAGTGTGGAACGAGTTGTAGTATATACAGGTATAAATATATATCTGTCTCATTTACAGAGGGTTCCATTAATAGAGGTGAGAATACAGGTTATTTCAGTTATACAGGTGCGATCATTAAATAAAATAACGTGTTATGTATGTAAATGAGTTTTAATAAAAAAAAATTAGTACTTAAAGGTAATCATACAAATGTAATCAACAAAAATATTCAAGCACGTTTTTACTTTAAGTTGCTTGACCCATGTTAGCAAACACTGTTCAAGTTCACTGTTCAAGTTCGGGATATTCTGATAAACGTACACGTTTTAGTCTTCCTTGTCCTTCAGAACATTAAACATAATTTATTTCCAAAAATATACAATCATGACGGTAATTACATGTACAAATGTTACTAAGACATAGCTATAGCTTGTATTAACGCACCATTTTATGTCGTGCTTAACCTACACTAAGAATAATCTTGTGCCGTAGGTTTAGCATTGTGATTCAATTTTATGTTTACTCTGAATTATTCTACAAAGAGTAGATTTTGGCACATTAAATTCGGCACAAACTTCTTCGCGTGTCTTCCCACTTTCATAAACGGATATTAACTTCAGTTTTTCACGTAATGATAACAATTGTAGCTTTCGTTTTGGCATTTTTCAAATAAACATCATAAGTAAAGCGAAACTAAAACTGAAGGTAATTGAAGCTCCAAATTACTTACGTACTTGGAATTACGTGTGTAGTAGTAGTTACATTTTGTTTAATTAGTGTTTGCATGTATGTATGTATGTACTATGTACCAGCTGAATGAGTGTATGAACATATTGAAATATGGGTATGATGAAATAGTACTTACCATTATGGTTTTGTGCTTATAGAAGCAGAAGAGTGAGTGAAAGAACGTTTGGCACTTAGCTTAGAGGGGAAATGAAATTGAACGAATTTAAAAATTTCGCTATCGGTTGGATGTCTATATTGAAAAGAAAATTAAAAGCTAATATGATTGTTATTATACGTAAGTTAAATTACAAAAAAGGCCAGAAAAGAAAGGTAAAAGGTCAAAATTAGTTTTATTATAAAAGCACCGCCGATCAGTAGCCGCGCCTGTGCGCAGTTAACTTTTGCAGCGGTGCGAGAGTAACGCACGGAACCAGCTAGTCGCAGGCTGCATGCCGCCGGCTTTCCTAGATACCGTGCTACATTTGTTTAAATTGAATAGGCTAAGTTGCGAACCCTGCGAAATTTAAGTCACTTAAATAAATCATCATCATTATCAGCCCGTAGATGTCCACTGCTGAACATAGGCATCCCACAGAGAGCGCCACTTTGAGCGGTTGCTCGCCTCCTGCATCCATCGGCTCCCCGCGGTTTTCATCAGGTCGTCTGTCCACCTAGTGGGGGGTCTTGAATAAATAGAGACTTGTTACATTGCAATAAAGTGTAGTTTAGTCTGCAGACTACCCCGGTTCGTGGTCGCCACTCGAGAACCTTTCATCCGAGAACATCGGTTGTCAGTTCTACAAATGATGTGGCTTGTCCATTGCCGTTTCAACACGCTAATTGTGACAGCTTCCGTGGTCTGGTGGTTGAGCAGGTCGGCTCATAACCCGGAGGCGGCGGGTTCGATTCCTGCGACAGGACAATTGCGCACAGAATGAAAGCGCAAGTACTTGTTCTGTGTTTGTGTGTTGTGGGAGCATGGTCCTCGTAGTTCCTGGGTCCCTAGACACGGAATCCTAGTTAGGATCCAGGATCTATACTATACGTTGGGGCATAATATAAAAAATATCTAAACCTATATCGGTCACTTTAGTATTCCTGCAGATCTCCTCATTTTTAAAACACTAAGTAATTTTTTTTAAATCAGTGCTAATACAAAATTTGTTCCGCAGTCGTGATCCAATCATCTGGTGGTCTCTCAAAGGATGAGATCGAGAACATGGTCCATGCAGCGGAGAAGTTCGCAGAAGCAGACAAGCAGAGACGCGAGAGGGTTGAACTGAGCAACCAAGCGGAAGGAGTGTTGCATGATACAGAGTCCAAGATGGACGAGTACAAACATCAGCTGCCTCAGGAGGAGGTGAGATATTCAACACTAAAAAAAATAACCGGTGGTAAATAACGAGTAATAAATGAAAAGTAGGTAGCAACATAAAAATAACTAGCCAAAGCGAGTCGGACTTGCGCACGAAGGGTTCCATGCCATTATCTATAAAAACGGGCAAAAAATGACGGTTGTTGTGTGAGAGCCCCCTTAAATATTTATTTTATTCTGGTTTTTAGTATTTGTTGTTATTAAAGCGGCAACAGAAATACATCATCTGTGAAAATTACAACTGTCCTAACAATCATGGTTCATGAGATACAGACAGACAGCGAAGCCTTAGCATTAGGGTTCGTCCTTTGGGTATGGAACCCTAAAAATGCACCCAATCTAAGCCGTATATTACTACATGAAATATAAGGTAAAGCCGGGTGCGACAGTATAACGTAGTTCACTACATCCATCTCTTGAAGTCACTCTTTTTGGGAGCAATGTTAACTACAACATTCTTTACATTACTTCTTTTTTGATTATTTGGCTTATAATCGCTGTTTGGCGTTTTTCTGCCAGTGTCGGAGTGAGGCCAGTGTATGGTATAGTTTTTTTTTTTCTTATATTTTGGCGCCACACATAGTGTATTTAGCCAGTGTCAAGTATTGTAATTTTTCGTCATGTTAATAGAATATTTCACGTAAAGTCAAGTCTTAGTCATAGTCCAGTCTAAGTCAGGTAGTCATATTCCAGTCTAAGTCGTGCTCCTGTAAAGTGGTGGCAGCTTTACTAGAATCTTCTATGGAATTTTGGAAACAAGACGGAAAATCACGTTTCACTACATTATTTCACTTCTTTATTACTCATGCTCGTAATTCAGCACTTAATGCGTAAAACGCCATCAATTTTAAACATTAACGTTGGGAAAAAGCACAAGTTTTGAGAAATAATACATTGCAACGACGTGGACTTTTCCGCGTTCCCGCCAAAAACTCATGGTATAGTTATAAAAAAATCCCGGGTACAAAATACCAATAATGAGGAGTTTTATTAAAAAAAAAGCTGTTATTTTATAAAGACCCGATAGATGGCGTTAAAAGGGGGTTTAGGTTCTGTCATTGTTATGATGATTATGTATTGAGTTTTGTATTCTATCCTTATTTTATGGAAGGCATATAACTTTAATGGCTTTCTATCGACAAATCGACAACGTACTCTGTGATCCACTCAATTGAATTTGACTTTTCCTTATACTCCGTGGGTTGAAACTACGACCATGTTTGAAATACGTCGTTACTACGCCATCTAGTAACAGAAACGGAAATAGTTATTTTATTAAATAAAACTTTATACTATCTGATTTTGAATTGGTATATTATCTCAAAAGGGGGTAAATCTACAGCCCAATGTAGACAATGTTTCTTCTAACGACTTTATTAAATTAATAGTTTTTCATTGAAGAAATGCCATGTAAAGTTTACGTTCGAAGATAGCCTTAGCGCAGCTGGGTGGTTGAACTTCGTCCTTGACCGATTGCACATAAATGAGTTTTTTTTTTTTTTAAATTTATTTATTTTGTTAACTCTCGTAGCGATCGCACGTGCAATTTTGAGAGTGGATTTATTTTTTACCATGGAAGTTTGGAAACATGCAGTTTCAAGTAAGGCTCTCACAACTTGTAGGGTATCATGGTCCCAGTGTCCCCGTTTCGGGATAACATACCAATTCAAGGTCATCTTGTGTAACCCCGTATCTGTACTGTAGGTATTATATTATCTGTGCTTGTTACAGTGCGACAAGCTTCGCGGTGAGATTGTGAAGCTGCGTGATCTCCTCGCCAAGAAGGATACCGTCGACCCTGAAGAGATCCGCACCGCAACCAATTCCTTGCAGCAGGCCAGCTTGAAACTGTTCGAGCAGGCTTACAAGAAGGTAGATATTTTGTGCTGTTAGTGCGCCTTGTTGGCTAATAGATGGCGCTGTTATTAAGTTTTGTCAAACTATTTTATAAAGCTCAGGTTAGTGTTTTGTCGTGAACGTGAATTAAGCCTACCCGATGGTCTACTGTGTTGCTTGTGACTGGCAACCAATGAGCGTTCAGTATTTGGTGTGGCAAGTTGGCACGCATTTAAAAACCCGATGGAAAGTATTGCTTAGCTAAGTAGCATTTTAATGGAGTTTAGCGCAGATGGCTATAATTAAGTAATATACACTTACGTTAACATCTGCTGTGAGGTTCTACCAGAACTCTCATTTTTGTTTAATTTTTTATAGATCAAAATTATTATGCGACAAAAAAATAATAATACCATATTACCATTGCCATATTTTTTTCTTACTAAACTACTGACTGTATAAGCGGCATGGGGTCCCATCAGGTACAAACTAAAAATAGCCCGAACGTGAAAAATATGTAGTGATCGTGTCTAGAGAGTTACTAGTTAGTGTCCAGTGTATTCATTTGGCCCAATACTTCGCCAACACGCAATAAATGTCGCTCGATAATCTTGCGTTATGCAGAAATAAAATGATTCGTGAAATAGCCCGCGTTATTCCGTTGTATGGGATGAGGCATCTGTACTGTAGGTATTATATTATCTGGGATAAGCGGTTAGTCACTTTTTTAAAATAAAATATTATTTAACTTGACTAAATACGGTCAACGCGTCAAAACAATTTAATAAAAAGAATTACTAGCACTTTTTTGAGCCTCTGCATTGTCCAGTAAATGCAGTGGTCAAGCAAAAGTGCGACATTGACGGCGGTTCGTTATCAGCTGGCGAAGTTTCTATAGCGCGCTGGTCGATTATAGCCTCCTACATATGAACATATCATCATCATCATCAACAGTCTGAAGACGTTCACTGCTGAACATAGGCCTCGCCCACAGAGCGCCACTTTAAGTGATCGCTCGCCACCTGCATCCATCGGCTCCCCGCGACTTTCACCAGGTCGTCGGTCTACCTGTCGTCCACTTACGCTGCATCTTCGGTGATTTTGGCGCTTTTAGCACCCCTTGTGTGAGATGTCGTGAGATTTGGCTCTACTATCTCCCCTCTTATAATATCACGTGAGATTTACAAAGGGCAATTTCATTGTAAATACTTCAATCCGGGCTTGATTGCGTTGGAATTGCTTAAAAACCAAAACAACTTATATGAGAAACATATTATTACTTAATTTAACCTAGTTTCCTCACAATTTTGCACAGTTACTTGCGGAAAAAACGTGATATTTTCCTTTCCTCGCGTGAGATTGCGTGAGAACTGGCTCCACCACTAAATGCCTCACATTGAATGACCCCTAAAATCATTATATTTCAGATGGCAGCGGAACGCGAAGGTCAGAACCAGCAGCAGTCGACGGAACAGCCCCAAGAAGACAAGAAGGAAGAGAAGAAAAACTAAATACCGCCTGATATAAGGTCTACTACCAAATAATATTATGTACGATGTAACTAACTAACTTCACTTAGGTCTATTCTCAGTACACGACATGATGTCTTTCGAGTGAGAACTCCGTCTTCGATATTTTGAGAATTGACCCCTGGCATTAGAATGTTTGTCTTATTGCATATTTGTCTTAATATTTTATGCTCTGCGGAATGATTTTTTTATACAATATTATTACGTAATATTTCTGTGAAATTTATGACGATTATAATGAAACAAATAATTCAACCTAATAGTTTTAAAACCGCATAGAAATCGATCCATCAATTTCTCAGCTACAAATGATTCAAAGTCAGAGAGGATAAAAATTACAATAATTGTACTGTCTAGTAGAGTTATTTAGTATACTGTTGAAGTATCATTAATGAGTAATGAATTGTTAATTTCAAGGAAAAAAAAAACTGAGCTCAAAAATTCTTTTATTTATTAAAAATGGTTTTACAAGATATATCTGTGGTGTAATAATTTGTCTTATTGCCACACAAAAAAGGTTTATCTAAGGAGCTATTTAACTGATTAACAACAGAGCGGTTTATTTGATGTCTAAATATTGTCGTCTCGCTCCCACTGTTGTTTCAAATGCGTAGTGAGAATGAGAAGACAACAGAACTCTTCTTACAAGGGGGTAAGCATTTTACAAATATTGTATATTTCGTTTATTTCAAAAGTATATATCGAATACAATTCCAAAAGAATAATAATTAGTACATCGCTTCTCGCAGTTTGTTTAGCGTTAGATTTAGTTATTACTAATAATTGTTAATTAGTGTAAAAGATGGGTGTATGTAGATAAATTAGTTGGGAGGTTTGCAGTTTGGGTCCTACCATTTTTTTTTTATTGATTTTTAAGGCATTTCCATAGAGATGTTAGTCGAAAATTGGCAACATTGAAATTGGCGCAGTTCCTTTATGTACCATGTATTACAATTTGACCTATAGGTTGTGGGCTTGATTCATTTGTGTGATATAACATGGGCATTTCTTCTGTGTCCGGGTGTTATACTGTATTGTATTTACAAACAAAAAGTATCCAAGCATTGTATCAGTTATCTGGTTCCCATAGTACAAGCTATGCTTGTTCGGGGCTAGATGGCGTTGTGTGAAATGTCCACACATATTTTTATCTATTTATATATTTTAAAAATTTGCTTAAAATGTCAAGTTAATAAAGCCAATGTTGCGATCCAAATTGCAAACCTCCAAACCGTAGTGAAAACTTTATTTAGGCTGTTATAAATATAATTAAAACACTGTAATTTAATATAATTATGTATGTATAAGGAATGGTTTGATCGGACACATTGTTTTTTTTGGAAATTCACAAGTGTTACAAGCTTTTACCGCATTTAGTGTAATAATGTCTTCGTGAATTGTTCCTCGTTTGGTTGTTTTTTTTTTGTTTGTTTTCTACATATCGGTTATGTAGTTGGTTATACATGTATTTCATTTTATCGAAATAATTTATTCGTATGTGTATGTGGTATTTATTGAATTGTAAATTCTTTCCGGTAAAATTAGAAGGGTTTCCGAACGCGATTTTTCTCGAGTCTATTTTGAAAAATAATTATATTTGTTGCTATTTAGTTTCGCGTTCAAATTTTCGAGTAGTTTTAGCGATACCAATATGTTTCATTGCTGTTACAAGGAATCATCACGACAGATTCAATGCAGAAATTGCTAAGAGAAACCGTAAACGACTCTATTTAACTTAAAAGCAGGTCGGTAAAATCAAAGAACTTTAACCCTAAAAAACTAGTTTTCCTACAGCCTAAAAGGTCGTATACTAACAATGGAATGTACGAATTTGGTTGATTTTGCAATATAAGTGCTTACCTGCCTAGATTATAAGTTACAATTTGGCTGACCTTGTTTTGAGTTCTTTTGCAGCGCAACATTAAAATTGTTTATTTCCATTGTACAAAAGATAAAGTCAAAACATCACGAGTCGTTTCGAAGTTAATTTCACGAAACTTATTTCTGTAAACTTTACTATGTGAAACTATGGTTAAATGAAATATGCGTATAATATAGTGTGTATGTATAAGCCGTGCGGCTGCCGCTAAGGAATGCGTTTGTCGTGCGTGCGGCTGCCGCGCGGTTGTCGCGGCAAATTGTATGTGTATGATGTTGTTAGTTTAGTAAAATATATTATTTCCAAATATTTTGGTGGTTTCATTTTGTAATTTGTAGAAAATCCCGTTCAAGAGGCTGTGTGACACGTCACTGACAAGAGGTAGGTAGGTTTTAAAGAGAATAACCGCTAACGCTGAGTGGGTTTTTAGGGTTCCGTACCCAAAGGGTAAAGCGAACTCTCTTACTGAGGCTTCGCTGTCCGTCTGACCAGGCTTTTAAGGGGGCTCCTATACAGCAACGTGACTTTTTGCTCGTTTCTATAGATAATATTATGTACCATCACTTAGGTCTATTCTCAGTACACGACATGACGTCTTTCGAGTGAGAACTCCGTCTTCGACATTTTGAGAATTGACCCCTGGCATTAGAATGTTTGTCTCATTGCATATTAGTCTTAATATTTTATGCTCTGCGGAATGATTTTTTTATACAATATTATTACGTAATATTTCTGTGAAATTTATGACGATTATAATGAAACAAATAATTCAACCTAATAGTTTTAAAACCGCATAGAAATCGATCCATCAATTTCTCAGCTACAAATGATTCAAAGTCAGAGAGGATAAAAATTACAATAATTGTACTGTCTAGTAGAGTTATTTAGTATACTGTTGAAGTATCATTAATGAGTAATGAATTGTTAATTTCAAGGAAAAAAAAACGGAGCTCAAAAATTCTTTTATTTATTAAAAATGGTTTTACAAGAATTATCTGTGGTGTAATAATTTGTCTTATTGCCACACAAAAAAGGCTTATCTAAGGAGCTATTTAACTGATTAACTACAGAGCGGTTTATTTGATGTCTAAATATTGTCGTCTCGCTTCCACTGTTGTTTCAAATGCGTAGTGAGAATGAGAAGACAACAGAACTCTTTTTTTTTTTTTCAGATCTAGTGGCGCTTGTCCTCATCATAAATGGTTGATAACCATGGACATTAGTATTCTATAAAATTATTTGTCACTTTCTCGCCGACCAGAAAGGTCACGGGTTAAAACGAGATAAAACATGTATATAACAGCACCTCGATCCAAGGTCCGCTTCGTGACTTCATCCTGATATTAGATGTGGATTAAAAAAAAGGTTTGTCCTGCTCTAACCTGTGACGTGTTTCATCGGCGTGAAGGAGACAGATACTTTTAGTCTTTTATGCATAGTAGTCTTACAAGGGGGTAAGCATTTTACGAATATTGTATATTTCGTTTATTTCAAAAGTATATATCGAATACAATTCCAAAAGAATAATAATTAGTACATCGCTTCTCGCAGTTTGTTTAGCGTTAGATTTAGTTATTACTAATAATTGTTAATTAGTGTAAAAGATGGGTGTATGTAGATAAATTAGTTGGGAGGTTTGCAGTTTGGGTCCTACCATTTTTTTTTATTGATTTTTAAGGCATTTCCATAGAGATGTTAGTCGAAAATTGGCAACATTGAAATTGGCGCAGTTCCTTTATGTACCATGTATTACAATTTGATTTAAAATTAACATTAACATCGTAAATTTAAAGGTTAATATAATATATAATAATTTGGCTGGCCTGATAGTTCAGTTGGTTGCTCTGCCTTCTGACCTATAGGTTGTGGGCTTGATTCATTTGTGTGATATAAATTTTAAAAATTTGCTTAAAATGTCAAGTTAATAAAGCCAATGTTGCGATCCAAATTGCAAACCTCCAAACCGTAGTGAAAACTTTATTTAGGCTGTTATAAATATAATTAAAACACTGTAATTTAATATAATTATGTATGTATAAGGAATGGTTTGATCGGACACATTGTTTTTTTTGGAAATTCACAAGTGTTACAAGCTTTTACCGCATTTAGTGTAATAATGTCTTCGTGAATTGTTCCTCGTTTGGTTGTTTTTTTTTTGTTTGTTTTCTACATATCGGTTATGTAGTTGGTTATACATGTATTTCATTTTATCGAAATAATTTATTCGTATGTGTATGTGGTATTTATTGAATTGTAAATTCTTTCCGGTAAAATTAGAAGGGTTTTCGAACGCGATTTTTCTCGAGTCTATTTTGAAAAATAATTATATTTGTTGCTATTTAGTTTCGCGATCAAATTTTCGAGTAGTTTTAGCGATACCAATATGTTTCATCGCTGTTACAAGGAATCATCACGACAGATTCAATGCAGAAATTGCTAAGAGAAACCGTAAACGACTCTATTTAACTTAAAAGCAGGTCGGTAAAATCAAAGAACTTTAACCCTAAAAAACTAGTTTTCCTACAGCCTAAAAGGTCGTATACTAACAATGGAATGTACGAATTTGGTTGATTTTGCAATATAAGTGCTTACCTGCCTAGATTATAAGTTACAATTTGGCTGACCTTGTTTTGAGTTCTTTTGCAGCGCAACATTAAAATTGTTTATTTCCATTGTACAAAAGATAAAGTCAAAACATCACGAGTCGTTTCGAAGTTAATTTCACGAAACTTATTTCTGTAAACTTTACTATGTGAAACTATGGTTAAATGAAATATGCGTATAATATAGTGTGTATGTATAAGCCGTGCGGCTGCCGCTAAGGAATGCGTTTGTCGTGCGTGCGGCTGCCGCGCGGTTGTCGCGGCAAATTGTATGTGTATGATGTTGTTAGTTTAGTAAAATATATTATTTCCAAATATTTTGGTGGTTTCATTTTGTAATTTGTAGAAAATCCCGTTCAAGAGGCTGTGTGACACGTCACTGACAAGAGGTAGGTAGGTTTTAAAGAGAATAACCGCTAACGCTGAGTGGGTTTTTAGGGTTCCGTACCCAAAGGGTAAACCGAACTCTATTACTGAGGCTGTAATCTCATGAACCGTGATAGCTGAAGTTTTTACAGATGAGGTATTTTTGTTGCCGCTATAACATACTAAAAACCAGGATAAAATAAATTTTAAGGGGGCTCCTATACAGCAACGTAAATTTTTGCTCCTTTCTATAGATAATGGTACGCGGAACGTTTCGTTCGCGAGTCAGACTCTCATTTGGCCGGTTATTGGGTAGTGGGTATTTGATATGGGTACGATACTTGGACGGTCTACTCGACAATGATATAGCTCTGGGTCTACAGTTTATTTCCATTAGTTGTGGCAGCGGTAGGCTCGGTCGCATCGAGCTACCACGTCGGCGTCGGTTGAACAGTTTCTCTTACCAGTCCAAGGCCATGGGTAAGAAACCCTAAGTTCTAAACGTAGTATTTTGTGTCCATCATAACGGAATGGACGATCACTATCATCATATTTAACGTTAAATTGGTTGGCTTATAATTGCTAACCTATTTGGTTTCCAGTCTGACATAGCTAACTCTGCAGTGATATAAAATTTAGTATATGGTAGCACTGAATACTACAAGGGGATAGGAAAGTTGAATAAAACCAACACTTCGCTTTGTACAAATCACAAGAATATATTTACAAATAGATGCTCGTCCTCACGTACAAATTTAAAAGTAAACTATTCCATAAATTATTTATTACGTACATATCCGATAGTAAAATTATAATTATAGGAAACAAAACTCATAAACTTAGTACAATTATAAAATACATCTGAAAGTTGCGTACATAAACAGTGGAGTATCGTGAAATGAATTTTTTCTTCAACTAAAGTTCGGGTAACTCTTATTATGATCGGCATTTCTCGTTAAATTGGCAAAATATTTTTTTTGTGTTAAAAAATGACATGACGAGCAAGGCGTTCGCCTGATGTTAAGCGACTTGGGAGTGACACCAAGTCGTAGTCGTAGAAAAAATTCATCCCCCAATGCAGTACAATGAAACCATTAGCAACAAAAAGTGATAAAATTGTGCAGTTAAATAATTAAAAAAAAAACAATCGACAGACACTTCTAGCTATATTATGTTCTACAAGTTCAGGATACACACGCTTGGAATGACAAAACTGCTCAGTTTTTATTTATGTCGGGGAAGAGACGTATTCGGATCCGGTAGACGAGTAAGCTAATCGCGACAATATTTAGTAACTATCATGAAATATCTCGAGTTTAACTTTGAATTATCGCTTCTGCGGGATTGCTAGTGCAACCATTACGCCAAAATCGCGATCGCATGGATAATGGGAGACAAAGACAAGTTACACATACGACGCATCTCTATCTTGCACTTGTCGGCCACTACAAATAAGCCAACTGGCATCTTCTCGCTCATACGATGCTCGGCGCTCGAAGCGACGGCACGACCCGTCACCCGAAACCGTGCCTTTTCCAAATATACAGTTCAAAACACATTGACACAAAATGTAAAAAGATTGTCATAAAGAATTGAGCCTATTGCTTCTCAGAACAGAAATCAAAGGACCTTTACAATAGCAAATATACAAGTACCGGTGGGAATAATGCACACCGAGCGAAAGAAACAACGCTATGCGAAGCCGACTATCTTCCTGTGAGTGACAGAGACAACACTCTACAAAGCTGACTATCTCCGTGTGAGTGACGGACAGGACGCTTTATCAAGCCGACAATCTCCCTGTGAGTGACAGAGACGACCAACCCGGTTATCACCATGTGCATTATTCACCAAAAACCTACTCAGCGTTAGCGGTTATTCTAACCGCTAACGCTGAGTGGGTTTTTAGGGTTCCGTACCCAAAGGGTAAACCGAACTCTATTACTGAGGCTGTAATCTCATGAACCGTGATAGCTGAAGTTTTTACAGATGAGGTATTTTTGTTGCCGCTATAACATACTAAAAACCAGGATAAAATAAATTTTAAGGGGGCTCCTATACAGCAACGTAAATTTTTGCTCCTTTCTATAGATAATGGTACGCGGAACGTTTCGTTCGCGAGTCAGACTCTCATTTGGCCGGTTATTGGGTAGTGGGTATTTGATATGGGTACGATACTTGGACGGTCTACTCGACAATGATATAGCTCTGGGTCTACAGTTTATTTCCATTAGTTGTGGCAGCGGTAGGCTCGGTCGCATCGAGCTACCACGTCGGCGTCGGTTGAACAGTTTCTCTTACCAGTCCAAGGCCATGGGTAAGAAACCCTAAGTTCTAAACGTAGTATTTTGTGTCCATCATAACGGAATGGACGATCACTATCATCATATTTAACGTTAAATTGGTTGGCTTATAATTGCTAACCTATTTGGTTTCCAGTCTGACATAGCTAACTCTGCAGTGATATAAAATTTAGTATATGGTAGCACTGAATACTACAAGGGGATAGGAAAGTTGAATAAAACCAACACTTCGCTTTGTACAAATCACAAGAATATATTTACAAATAGATGCTCGTCCTCACGTACAAATTTAAAAGTAAACTATTCCATAAATTATTTATTACGTACATATCCGATAGTAAAATTATAATTATAGGAAACAAAACTCATAAACTTAGTACAATTATAAAATACATCTGAAAGTTGCGTACATAAACAGTGGAGTATCGTGAAATGAATTTTTTCTTCAACTAAAGTTCGGGTAACTCTTATTATGATCGGCATTTCTCGTTAAATTGGCAAAATATTTTTTTTGTGTTAAAAAATGACATGACGAGCAAGGCGTTCGCCTGATGTTAAGCGACTTGGGAGTGACACCAAGTCGTAGTCGTAGAAAAAATTCATCCCCCAATGCAGTACAATGAAACCATTAGCAACAAAAAGTGATAAAATTGTGCAGTTAAATAATTAAAAAAAAAACAATCGACAGACACTTCTAGCTATATTATGTTCTACAAGTTCAGGATACACACGCTTGGAATGACAAAACTGCTCAGTTTTTATTTATGTCGGGGAAGAGACGTATTCGGATCCGGTAGACGAGTAAGCTAATCGCGACAATATTTAGTAACTATCATGAAATATCTCGAGTTTAACTTTGAATTATCGCTTCTGCGGGATTGCTAGTGCAACCATTACGCCAAAATCGCGATCGCATGGATAATGGGAGACAAAGACAAGTTACACATACGACGCATCTCTATCTTGCACTTGTCGGCCACTACAAATAAGCCAACTGGCATCTTCTCGCTCATACGATGCTCGGCGCTCGAAGCGACGGCACGACCCGTCACCCGAAACCGTGCCTTTTCCAAATATACAGTTCAAAACACATTGACACAAAATGTAAAAAGATTGTCATAAAGAATTGAGCCTATTGCTTCTCAGAACAGAAATCAAAGGACCTTTACAATAGCAAATATACAAGTACCGGTGGGAATAATGCACACCGAGCGAAAGAAACAACGCTATGCGAAGCCGACTATCTTCCTGTGAGTGACAGAGACAACACTCTACAAAGCTGACTATCTCCGTGTGAGTGACGGACAGGACGCTTTATCAAGCCGACAATCTCCCTGTGAGTGACAGAGACGACCAACCCGGTTATCACCATGTGCATTATTCACCACCGGTAGCTGTAAAAACACAACTTGTGGGGACGCCATCTTGTGACGTCACAAGCGGTCACATGACATCTACTTTTCGATAGTAAAAAATGTTTTTTTCATTAATTAAAACGACAAAAGTTAACGACATAATTTGATCAATAGATCCTTTTGTAGGGTTTAGTTGAAATAACTGAATTAAAATTCTTTTTAATAAGGTATCCAAGAATTCGGAGATTTTATCCTGGGCCCCATTTCATAGAGCGACAAAACATAATAAAATTACAAAGTCAGTCAAATGACTGACAATAATCAGTACCTAGTTTTTTTGTTATTAGACGGACATTTTTTTATTTGTGTTTTAATGCTTTTTTGAAATAGGGCTTTTACTTATAACTTCTCACTTTGATTAGAACATTGAGTATAAAAACAGTTGACCACTGATACAAATTCCCCTCACACGAAAATTAGTGATGTATTTCAACCGCTAATGCTATGAGAGGAAACGGGACACCCAATGTGTCTTTTGTTCCATCCTGCTCTGTTCTTTGTAATTTCGTATGACTTTGTCCCGTTTTGTTACTTTGTGAGTCGTGTTTGTAGGAGATTATGTTAACGAGCTATTAACGGGCTTTATAATCTTTCTTCTTCTTCTTCTTTAATGGCTTTCTATCGCTTTTTGCAATAATTCTGCCAATGTCAAATGAGTAAAATTTGTACGGTTATGTCAAGTCAATGTCATATTTTGTCAGTCAAAACGCCAACAGTAAAATGGTGGACATTTTACTGAAGGCATTAAAAAAGGCCGTTGAAGTAAAAACGAAAATGCATGGTTTTATGATCTTAAAACCATTTGCCAACACTCGTGCACGTTCACGAACACTTAACGGATAATAATCCACCCTTATTACACATTAAAGTTCAAGATACACTAGTTTTGAAAAATAAATTCAAAATTTTCAACCGCCATTGTCGGATTTTCTTCAAAGACCCTTTATTATCTTTATATTAGAAGAACAATACACATTATTAAAATTATTTTGAATTTGACTTGTAAGTGTGACCTAGCTCTGAGTTTTCCAAATTTTTTCTTAGATTTCGTAAAAAAAAAATTACCATTGAAAAGTAAATGTCACATGACCAATCACAGATGTTCATATTTAGGCAACTCACACACGCATCGTTGCGTATCTACACTCCATCTAATGTAAGGATGCGTTTGACAGCTATAATGAAATATGAAATAGTAGAAACCTGTACGAAAACCGAAAATTCAGGATTATACATTAGCTATAATAAAACATTTAAATGTTTTAATACGAGCGGGATCATTGACGGATTCAAAAGAGCCTGCCAATTATCCCGCTCGTATGAACAAAATAGTACTAGAATGTAAATGATTATTGTGTGTACACCGGGAGCACTCACGCTCACTAAAAAGCTTCTTCTTGCGGCGGCGTCGTGCGTCGGGTCGTCCTCTTCCCTCAAAAATGGTTGAGGAGGGCGATGGCTGCCGCATGCGTCAAGCTCGTGAACGGGCGCTGCTTGCGGGAGCTGGGGCCGTACTGTGAGCTCTTAGCGCGATTCAAAATTGAGCCAATATTGGATCGCTTGTCAAAATCTTCATACAAAAAAAACGAAGCGATCCAATACAGGCTCTGGTTTGAATCGCACTAAAGCTCACAGTACGGCCCCTGGTCTGCTCGCGGTGTATGCACAAATCGAAAAAAAAAAAAAAAAACAAAAATAAAACAAAAAAAGAAAAATAGGTTAAGTACTTAATTGTCTTCTCGTGTATAATATTTTGTTCAATAAAATAAAAAATAAATAACAATAAATAATAAATTAACAAAGACCACGGACCCGGGTGTCTGTGGTAAAAAAAAAAGTTTAATATAGTTTTTTTGACTATTTCATTGTAGCTGCCAAACGCATTCTTTCAGCGGGCGGACATTAAATCTAACCATATCGACGTATCGTATAGGCGTGAGGCGTATTTATCGTCACAGGTAAAAGTCACTGATAAAAGAAAGTCACAGTCAGTCACAGCGACAAAATACCTCCGGGAGCAGCGACACTGTGACTTGTGCGCGAGTCTATGAGAGCGTGCTAAAGTAATAGGTGCATCCTTTTCTCACGAAGGCGTCTGTAGCGTGCCAGAGAGGGACAAACCTAGTATTTTTTTCAAAGGAGCTGTGACAGCGACATGTATTGCCAGCCGTCAATTCAAAAGTAATAGGTGCACCCTTTTTCCACATAGGCGTCAGAGAAAGACACACCTATTATATATCTACGTCCTGTAAACGTGACTTGTGCCGCGAGTAAAAAATACTCGCTAGTATTTATTCACAGGTATTTGTCACAGGTATGGCTGAGTCACAGTCACAGAGTCACTTAGTATCTCGATTTACCTAGTACGACCCACCTCTAGTATCGTATTTTTAGTAACACCACGGTACACTCCAAGCACGTTTTATTGAACGTCGAAAATCATCGGATTATGGACTCCATTATACAAAATCTTTAATTAAACTGTTCTATGGCGATCCTTGTTATTTCGACCTATATGAAAGAGAGGGCAACAATTTACTATCAAATTAAATTCAGGTTAGAGTACTTTACCAAATATTTTCCCATATAATTGATTCATCTTTTCAGGGGCTACATATTTGTTACATAATCACGAAAAATGGCAATATTTTGCACTAGACAACACGATACGGTACGTGTGTAAACCGCCTTATTTACACTGAACACCGAGTTTTGTTCGAAAACTAAGATTACTTTACACTGTATGTTATAATACTCAAATGTATAACATTATATAGGATTTAATATTAAAAACACAGACGTTTGTGATATTCACCTAAAGTGTAAATTTTTATTAAAAAGATTTCCTCTAACACATTTATACATAGTTTAACTATTTTTTTACATTGTGCAATTGAATTCATTAGCATAAATTGAGTACATATTACATCCTTGTTTGGCTTGAGGTATGGATGGATGCGGGTTTAATCCCCGATCCTGATTCTAATTTTTCCGTTTTAAATTAAACTATATATTACATCCTCTCAGCCTCTGTGGTGTGGTGGTTGAGCAGGTTTGATTCCCGCGACAGGACAAGTATTTATGCACAGGCATACGTACAAATACTGGTTCTGTGCCTGGGTGTTGTGGGAGCATGGTCCTCCCTAGATACAGGGAATCCTAGTTAGGGGCCAGGATCTATGTGTGTGATTGTTGTGCGTTATTATTTATCAAGGAGTAAAGAGTGAAAACGAAATTAGTTTTAATTTTATAAAGATTCCCGCGGCACCTAACGTAATAGACACGAACGATTTTGATACCTTTAAAAGTTTTTGTTAATTTGTATGTAATAATAACACACAAACAGCAATTTTTTTATGAGATTGAATAACGTGACGAGCTGGCTAGGCAGCGTCGCTTAACATCTGGTAAACGGCTAGCGAGCCAGCCGTTTACCAGCGACGCTGCCGCCCATAACAGTAGTAGTTAATTTTGTACTGGTACAGTTGAAAAAGGAAATTATCCAATATTTTGAATATCAACACCATTTTTTTATGAGATTGGACGACGCGACGATCTCGTCGTTCACCTGATGTTAAGCGACAGTATAACTCGGAACTATAAAATAATAAAGTTTCGCGTGACACTGCACTCCGCACGTCATCACACAGCCTAGTGATCTGATTTAGACTGTGAGGTCAGGTCATAGTCTCATTTACCCAGTAATTTCACTAGCTACAATGCCCTTCAAACCGGAACACAGTAGTGCTTGCACACTACTGCTTAGCGTCAGATCGATGCATTACAGTTCAGAAATGTTGGTCCACACGGTCGTGATCGGTGTCAGGAGTAGGTTCATAGTTTCAAAGGATGCTAATGAATTCAATCACACCGACAGCGTACGTAAGTACTTTACGTATAAGTTTCAACATACAACGCTAGTCTAAAAACCAACAATGACATCTATTAAACAAAACTGTGATAGTAATTACCAGAGCCGAATAAAGAAACTGGAAATGACGTTCGTTGTGTTTTAACTTCCATTGAAAATTATCAGAGACAGAAAACAATAAGACCGACGTCCTTTTCTGGCATTTTTTTTATTGGGAAATCAATTTACTGCTTAATAGCGTGTGATGACGTTTTAATACTAAAATCAATGATGACGTGTTTTAAAACGTCTATTTAAAAAAAGACGGCATCCGAGCTGACAAGTTTAAGTTCTATTTTATACATGAAGCAATCACAATCTGTACTACCCTTAACACTGGGATTCATAGTCAAGATGGGGGCTCCTCTAGGGGATGATCAGGCGCTGTCTGGCGAAGTCTAGTTTTATGCATTTCATAAACAAAATTAAGTAGCCTCCAATCTGACAATTCTGACATTGTCAAAGGCAGGGTGCTATGAAAGTGAAAGAGGTTTTTTGAAGAAAATCCGACAATGGCGGTTGTGAATTTTGAATTTATTTTTTAAAACTAGTGTATCTTGAACTATAATGTGTAATAAGGGTGGATTATTATCCGTTAAGTGTTCGTGAACGTGCACGAGTGTTGACAAATGGTTTCAAGATCATAAAACCATGCATTGTCGTTTTTGCTTCAAAGGCCTTTTTAGAGCCTTCAATAAAATATCCTCCATTTTACTGTTGGCGTTTTGACTGACAAAATATGACTTTGACTTGACATAACCGTACAAATTTTACTCACTTGACATTGGCAGAATTATTGCAAACAAGCGATAGAAAGCCATTAAAGAAGAAGAAGAAGAAAGTGAAAGAAGAATAATTCAACATTGAACCTCTCTGTGAAAGTTGTATGATAGACTTTGGGTCTTTGTTCACCCCTTGACTATGAATACCACTGTTAGACATATCCTATTATAGTACCGTATTTAAAAAATACATTTAATGACTGTCAATCTTAAAAAACATACCAAAGATAAATTCTCGACAAAATGTCGAACACGAAGTGACGTCAAATGCCCTCATTCGAGATGTTATTTCAAGAATAGACGTCCCGGGCACAATCATCATTAAAGTTTTGTAATGACGTAATAAAGGACCACTACTGATTGATTTAAATTCGATACGGCGATTCACTAATGATGTTTTCGGTATGACACATTCCTTAGTTCATCAAATCATCACAATACTACTTCGCGGTCAAAATCACCAACAACTATTGATTACTTACATGTTATATTATTTTTTCTAGTCTAAAACCATACATTTCTTCGACTCATTCATACGACCTCGACCGTTTAATTAGCAGTCCATCACTTTATTAGACATTTAGAATACTTTACACATCATTCTATAAACAGAAATTAAAAATAAAAACAGTAGGTTTGACGTGATTTACATGTACAAACCGTTTAGACTCCGTCTCACGTAAGTTGTCCCGAAACCTCGTCACCACAATCGCGCTACGGAATGTTGCTGACCTCTATATTTTAGACTCCCCAAAACTTCAATATAAAATGATTTGTGGGAGTTAAGGCGGGGACGCGGAAAAGTTCACGTCGTTGCATTGTATTATTTATCAAAACTTGTACTTTTTCCAGTGTTAATGTTTAATATTGGTGGCGTTTTACGCATTCAGTGCTGAATTACGAGCATGAGTGAGGGCAAGTGATGTAATGTGGTGAAACGCGATCTTCCGTGTTGCTTCCAAAATTCCATAGAAGCATCTAGTAAAGTTGCCACCGCTTTAATATGACTACCTGACTTAGACTGGACTATGACGTGACTATACGTGAAATATTCTATTAACATGATGATAAATTACAAACCTTGACACTGGCTAAATACACTATGTGTGGAGCCAAAATATAAGAAGAAAAATTAATTTGTGAATATCGATTTTATTTAGTAAATAAAGCACTGTATAGATACATATATTATGTAGTGACGTAAACTACTTACTTTCAAAATTGGTTCCACATAGGAACAACTTACGTGAGACGAAATTAACGACGATTATCAGCTGATCTGTCGTCGTTAACGTCAAATCGATACAACAAATCACACGCGCCGTCTTTTTTGTCAAACGTCATTTTTGACGTCACTTTAAGACACAGTCATCATTGTCGTCACATAACGCTGAGTTGCACCAGCTTACATTAACGCTAACTTTAACCGTTCCACGCTTCGCGGGGCGGGCTAATGTCACAATTTGACCGTAACTTTAACCGTGACTACGGTGCAACTCACCCTAAGACAAGTCAGCAGTCCATGTATATAGCTAATTTAAGATAACAAATACCTAGTATTGCTGTCGGTTTCTCTCGTCGACTATTGCTCAGCAGTCTATGAGGGTTGTTATGATGTCATCATGTCATTGACGTTCGCTCCGTTGTTGACGGATGACGTCCCTTTGAGGAGATCGTTTATGTCGCGTCTGAACATTGACAGATTTTGCGTGAACCTGCCAAACAGAAATTACGTTTCATTTTGACGTTGTCAAAAATAAAAAGCATGAAAATGGCATTATTCTTAAGAGATTACTATATTTTGATTCGCGGAGCCGAAATTAAATGAATTCCTTAAAAAATTAGTTAAATATGTTAAAACCGGTTTCAGAAAAGGTTCAGTAACAAAAACTAAATATCTCAAAAAATGACAAAGTTACAAGCATTTTAAAATACAGGAATAGAAAGAGACAGTTCAAACGCGCAGTGACGTCACTTCTTCCACCTTCATAGTACCTTATTACTAAGCTGTGGTAGATTTACATACAATCTCTTTGGCATGTGACGTCATATCCCAAAGTTACATTAGCTGTGGGGATGCTCTGTACTGCGAGAAAGGGACAGATGATGAAACTTTTAATAGCTTATAACTCCGTGATTTATTTACCGATTTTACTAATTCTTTCAATTATTGCATTAATTTTTAGCCTACTTTATTAAAATAATATTAACTTGTTAATTTTTAATAGCAGGATACGAGCCTATTCTGCAACAGTCCAGGGCTCAAGTCTGCTATTTCAATTGTTTCATAATGGTTCATGAATGGTGCCGTAATGATAGATTTTGACACTAATGGCGGTCTACTTATGGCTTATAGACAACTATTGACAGGGAGTTTTGGCGGGAACGCGGAAGAGTTCACGTCGTTGCATTGTATTATTTTTCAAAACTTTTGCTTTTTCCAGTGTTAATGTTTAAAATTGGTGGCGTTTTACGCATTAAGTGCTGAATTACGAGCATGAGTGTGGTCAAGTGATATAATGTGGTGAAACGAGATTTTTCATGTTGCTTCCAAAACTCCATAGAAGCTCCTAGTAAAGTTGCCACCACTTTGCTGGAGCATGACTTAGACTGGACTATGACTATGACTAGGACATGACTGCGTGAAATATATTATAACACGATGAAATATTGTATTGTTAACGCTGTTGGATTACCTTAATAAATAAGTAAATATATAAATAAATAAAATGTAATACTTGACACTGGCTAAATACACTATGTGTGGAGCCAAAGTATAAGAAAAAAAAAACTATTGACAGATTTACTGATTATATAACAGATTTTGACAGTAATAGTAGTCTACTTATGGTTTTTAGACTACTACTATTAGTGTCAAAATCTGTTATATAATCAATAAACCTATCAATAGTTGTTTATAAGCCATAAGTAGACCGCTATTAGTGTCAAAATCTGTCATTACGACACCATTCATAAACCATTATGACATAATTGAAATAGCAGACATCGCAGTAACAAACCAGTTATGAGTTTCGTGCAGGTTCAGTAACAGTTCTCAATTGCATATTTTAAAGTAGTGACCGCAGCGAACGTTGCTTAACTTTACCGATCGGTTAGTAACGGCTAGTCATACTTCGGTACTTATTGGCTAGTGTATTAGTACTGACCTGTCTCTATTCTTAGTTAGCAGGTTGGGTTCGATTCCCGCCATGAGCCCGGAGAACCACTGCGCCAGCGGCGGCTGCTTGTCGCGCGGCTGTTGCGCAACAAGCTCGTCCCGGATCCGATGGAAATGTTCCTCGTTTAGCAACACGAGGCCTAGTAACGGGCGCGACATCGACCATTGGTTGCAACAGTCTTCAAACATTATCACGTTTAGTACCTGAAAGAACAAAGTTATGAAATTTATCGATTTTTTATCAGGATATGGAGAAATTTATATTTTGAATTTGTAGTTTGGGATGACTAGATGACATGAGAAATGCCCACACATTTTTGTGTATTCACTAGTTGGACCAGGCGGTTTTCACCAGGGCCCTTTTTCTCTATCGATTCCTTACTTCGAAACCACGCCAATTCCTTGTCTTACATAAGAAATCTGCAAAAATCTATGCTCTGTGAAACGAAAACAAAACCGCGCGAAATGAATTTAAAAATGGCGCGATTTGAACTGTCAAAAATCATATGTTTTACCGAGACGCGTTCCGAAACATCAACACAGCAGGTTTTGGCGGGAACGCGGAAAAGTTCACGTCGTTGCATTGTATTATTTCCCAAAACTTGTGCTTTTTCCAGTGTTAATGTTTAAAATTGGGGTCTTTTTACGCATTAAGTGCTGAATTACGAGCATGAGTGTGGTCAAGTGATATAATGTGGTGTAACCCGGTTTTTCGTGTTGCTTCCAAAACTCCATAGAAGCTTCTAGTAAAGTTGCCACTTTACTGGGGCATGACTTAGACTGGATTGGAGTCATAACTTGACTCCGTAAAATATTCTAAAACTCGATGAAAATATCCAATAGTTGACACTCGCTAAATACACTATGTGTGGAGCCAAAATATATAAAAAAAAAACATGAACACATCAAAAGTATAAACCACTGTTAATATATTTTATTCAAAATAAAAATTAGGACCGAGATCGTCGGTTCACCTCATTGACTATAATTCCAGTTGACCAACGATACAACTTCCCCTCGTACGAAAACTAGTGGTGTATTTCAACCGCTAAGCCTACGAGAGGAAGCGGGACACCCAATGTGTTTTTGTTCCGTCCTGCTCTGTTCTTTGTAATTCCGTATGAGTTTGTCTCGTTTTGTTACCTCGCCCCCTGCCTGCAAGTGAGTCGTGTTCGTACGAGAAATTATGTTCACGAGCTATCAACGGGCTTTGTAATATTTGGTTCCTAGTGGACGTGAAGTAGCCTACTATGCGATAGGATAGGATATTAATAAGATTTTATTTCAAATATTCTAGTTACCGTAGCTAGTAGTTGCTGCATGATTTCCGGCCGCCTCTGTAATACTTCTATGAACATATTGCTGGTCTCCGGCGGCGGCTGGCGAGGGTTCGGCACCTTATTGCTAGCTGACAAACAAACATGCACACTTTTACTATTATTATACATCAACACGTAGAGACCCCAGGAAATACAGGATGTAATTTAATTCATTAGCATAAATTGAGCCCATGATAGTACATCATTTATATGATGATTGTTAAAGAGTAAAGAGTGTAAATGAAAATATTTTTATTGAAAATTATGAAGATTGCCGCGGCGCCTAACGCGGTTGGCACGGATGATTTTGATACATTTAAACGTTTTTATACCTTGTAGGTATTAATTAAAAACAGTACTCCATTATTCCAATTAAATTTGGTATTGTAGCATTGGATTAAGTAAGTTATTCCATTTTTTGGAGTTATTATTATTACCAAACCAATGTGTTAGAATTCAAAAATTTTGGTCCAGACGTAACCGGTATCAGGAGTAGGTATCTAGTTTCAAAGGATGCTAATGAATTCAATTACACCCAGTATAATACCTACAGTACAGAAGCCTCATCCCATACAACGGAATAACGCGGGCTATTTTACGAATTATTTTATTTCTGCATAACGCAAGATTATCAAGCGACATTTATTGCGTGTTGGCGAAGTATTGGGCCAAATGAATACACTGGACACTAACTAGTACCTCTCTACTACTCTCTGAACGAACAAGAACAACGACCGCGGGATCGTTTGCAATCGGTCTCCAAGTCAATGTAACATCACTGGAACAGTAGTGCCAGCGACCCAGAGCCGTGCTCCGAAACACAAAGGAGCTGGGCTGGCTTGGGTGAATGCTGGCAGGGGGAAATGCACAATACATCTCAAGTGGGACGTCAGTGCAGGCCTTACCACCCCCAAATAGAATAAGAATAGTACCTCTCTAGACACGATTACTAAATTTTTTCAAGTTCGGGCTATTTTTCGTTTATACCTGATAGGACCCCACGGTAGAGACAATATAAAATAACTAAGGCGACCAATAACAACTTTTATTAAAGACTGTTTTAAACTTTCACGGCTGTTCACCACATTTTTAGTACTACTTACTGGATCCTTACCGTGATTAGAATCACGGCAGTTACATGTTCACGGGTAGACTATCTTAGAAAAGATGCGATTAAGTTAGAGCGTTTACTAGCCAGCGTTGCTCAAGGCCGGTGAGACATTGGTCAAATGATATGCTTATAAAAAAAAAATTTGGACCCAAATGGGAATTTAAACAATATTTATTTATCTTATATTTCTTCAATTCATTTTTAAAATATCTTTATTTAGCAATAAAAGAATTATTTTTTGTATATTCCAGTGTAAATGAATCCTAGAAATACGAACTATTGAGTACTTAAAATTGTTTTGCAAGCTTGCGTGCTCATATAAAAACTTTTGACATAATCTTGTTTGAATGCTATAGTAATGTTAAGTTATCTAGCCACAATGTCCATCTTGAATTTGCGGCCATCACAAACAAGTTATTGAACCATTATATATTAAATTCAAGGCTCCACATGCTCTAATTTCTTCGAGAAACTTGCCAAAAACACCTCGTTTGCCTTACGTTTCGCCTTAAATAACACGAGAAACTTACATTTCTGTACTAATTGCTTGAACAGATACGTCACTATGTGGTCTAACGTCGCGCAGCATCCCGTACATACGCTTGTATCTGCAAAACACAAATCGTAAGTACATAAAACACTAAATATAAGTAGATAGTACACAAAACGTAAGTAGATAGTACACAAAACGTAAGTGTATATTATACAAAACGTAAGTACATATAACACTAAATATAAGTAGATAGAACACAAAACATAAGTAGATTGTACACAAAAGGCTGCAAAGTTCGTCTAGATAAGTACCATCTTGCCAGTTATTCTGCTGCCAAATAGTAGTGTGCAAGCGCCACTGTGTTCCGGTGTGAAGGGCATTGTAGCTAGTGAAATTATTGGGCAAATGAGACTTTACGAACTGATCTCAGTCTAGTAATCTGATGACTACACTGTGTGTAGTCTCAGGATGACATGCGCAGTGCCACACGAAATTTTAATATACCTGAATGACATTGCAATCAATTATGGGCCGTCTTGACGCTTAACATCAGGCAAACGATCAGCTCGTCACGTCATTTGTTTATATATAGAAACACATGTATAACGTAGCTTCGGGCTGTAAGGACGCTAGATATTGCATGTGATCTTGTGGAGTTAGTGGTCAAATGCTACGTCTATATTATAAAAAATAAGTTACCAAGAGCAGTCAGTCCCACGGAGATAGAGCACAGTATGTATAACGTAGCTTCGGGCTGTAAGGACGCTAGATATGGCATGTGATCTTGTGGAGTTAGTGGTCAAATGCTACGTCTATAAATCATTTAAAAATAAGTTACCTAGAGCAGTCAGTCCCTCGGAGATAGAGCACAGTATGTATAACGTAGCTTCGGGCTGTAAGGACGCTAGATATGGCATGTGATCTTGTGGAGTTAGTGGTCAAATGCTACGTCTATAAATCATTTAAAAATAAGTTACCTAGAGCAGTCAGTCCCTCGGAGATAGAGCACAGTATGTATAACGTAGCTTCGGGCTGTAAGGACGCTAGATATGGCATGTGATCTTGCGCCAGCCTCTCTAGAAGGACGTAGTATGTTTGTGATAGCTTCGGGTAATCCTGTGGAAAGAAAAAAAATACATTTGACAACGCCATCTAGCGCGTACTATGGGAACCAGATAACTGATACAATACTTAGATAATTTTGTTTGTAAATACATACATACAATACAATATAACACCCGAACACAAAACAAACGCCTACTTACTACACACAAACGTGGGAATCGAACCCACACCCTACGGTTAAAACGACAGAGCTACTACCAACTGAGCTATTAATAACTTTACCCATTCAAAACGAAATTATTAAATGACCAATTACTTTCATAAGTTTTAACATCTTATAATACAGTTACTCAATACTCAATTATTTATTGCAACATATGTGTACATATTTTTAATACAGGGCCACTATTATGTATCGATACCTTTTTTTTTTTTTTTTTTTTTTTTATATGAATGAATGACGTGACGAGCTAGTCGTTCACCTGATGTAAAGCAACACGGCTGCCCATAACAGTTGCAGTGTCACTCGGAACTTTAAAATAATAAAGTTTCGCGTGACACTGCACTGCGCATGTCATCCTGAGACTTCACACAGTATAGTAATCAGATTACTACACTGTGTGATCAGGTCATAAAGTCTCATTTGCCCAGTCATTTCACTAGCTACAATGCCCTTCAAACCGGAACACAGTAGTGCTTGCACACTACTGCTTGGCGGCAGAATAACTGGCAGAGCGGTGGTACCTACCTAGACGAACTTTGCAGAAAAGTCCTACCACCTAGTCCTTACTTTGAAACCACGCGAATTCCTTGTCTTACATAAGAAATCTGCAAAACTCTATTCTCTATGAAACGAAAATAAAACCGAGCGAAATGAATTTGGAATTGGCGCGATTTGAACTGACAAAAATCACATGTTTTACCGAGATGCGTTCCGAAACATAAACCACATCAAAAGCTACCACCACTTATGTCAATATATTTTATTCAAAGTAAAAATAACTTTATGTAAAGTAAAGGTGCCCCTAATGCTGTGACACGATTTGAACAAGACACGATAACGACGTGGTTTCGTATCGTGTGGAATATGCTTTTCCATAGAGAATAACCGCCCAGGTGGTATGTATGAGTGTGCAGGACATATGACCCCATTAGGGTTAGCAACAGTTAACACCAGGATCAGGCAGTTTCATTAAATAAATTTACAAAAATCTTTCTACTAAATAAATTTAGACAATGTTTTTACTAAAATGGCTTACTTTTATCATTCAAGAAATCTGTCAAACTGTAGTAGAATTTTTTTATCAGTCTTTCAAAACATGACGGGCCCGATAGCTCAGTTGGTAGTTGCCCTGCTTTCTGTGGGGTGATTACGTAACTTTGACAGCAATGCAACAGGAGAAATTTCATTCCGAATATGAAAATTTTCATAGTAACTATGCACATAAACTGCGTATTGAAACTGTCAAATCCATACATTTTTGTGTTTCTATTGGTTGCAATCAAGTTACATAATCGCCTAGCTGAACTGTGAGTTCGAATCCTACTCAGAACAAACATTTGTATGATGAACATAAATGTTTGTCCTGCGTCTGGGTGTTATATTGTATTCTATGTATGTATTTACAAACTAAGTATTATATCCATCATCTAGTTCCCATAGTACAAGCTACGCTTAGTTTGGGGCTAGATGGCGCTGTGTGAAATGTCCGCAAATATTTATTTATTATTATTAAATACGGATTCTTTTTCTTCGGTGAGAATTTCTTTCGGGATTTTATTGTATATTTACTGCCATTATGTTGGGGCCTGAACTATGCATTTTTAGCTTAGAACTTGGTACGGCGAGTTTGTGTTTAAATCTTGTTTCATACCGTCGGGGCTGATCTACTTCTTTTATAAAAAACTGGGGTTACTTTTTTAAAAATTTGCATGCTTCTAGTATATAAAATGGCGTTTGTATTAGTAATTTGAAATCAATAAAATGTGGTTCAAATATTGCCTCGTTCTTATTCTTATTCTACGTGGGGGCGCTAAGTCCTGCACTGACGTCCCGCTGGGGGTGTATTGTGTCTAACCGAGCCACCCCAACTCCTTAAAATAACGGTGTGGCTCTAGGCTGCTGGCACAACTGCTCCAGTGGAACTGATGATGGGTTTTGGAGTAATGACAATGAGGCATTCGTAATGTCCTGAGTAGACTGTTGTGTGTCTACTCGTGTTAACATTCCTGATGTGTATCTGGCTTCCTCTGTAGCTGTGCAGTATCTCAGTACGTGTTCCACAGTCTCGTCTTCTTTCAGGCACCCTCTGCATAGGGGGCTATCCGTGGCCCCAGTCTTATACAGATGATAGTTTAAATTGCAGTGGCCAGTGATGAGGCCAACTATAAGCCTAACATCCTGCCGTTGCAACTTTACCAAGTTATTAGTGATCTTTCTATCAATGGTTGGAAACACGGCTTTAGCCTGTCTACAGTCCGTTTTCTTGTCCCAGATTTTCTGCTGCTCTATTATTGCCTCGTTTTTTTAATACTTTCACTTTTGGGCTCCACGGTTGCATCTTTAATTTTCCCGTATAAAAAGTATCCTATATTAGTCTATACTGGTTGTAATTCAATTCATTAGCATCCTTTGAAACTAGGTACCTACTCCTGATACCGGTCACGTGTGGACCAAAATTTTTCAGACACATTGGTTTGGTAATAATTATATCTTCAAAAAATGGAATAACTTACTTAATTAAATACTACAATACAAGATTTAATTAAAATAATGATTTACTGTTTTTAATTAGTACATACAAGGTATAAAAACGTTTAAATGTATCAAAATCATCCGTGCCAACCGCGTCAGGCGCCGCGGCAATCTTCATAATTTTCAATAAAAATATTTTCTTTTACGCTCTTTACTCTTTAATAATCATCTATAAATGATGTAGTATCATGGGCTCAATTTATGCTATTGAATTAAATTACATCCTGTATAATGAATCTGTGAGCAAAAATTCATCCAAATCTGTCCAGCTCCTTTTTAGGCCTTCGTTCTCTATATCCGAGTAAAGTTCCGAGTTGGCTGGCCAGTGAGTAATACTGATCGGGACGTAAAGGCGTCGAGTAGTTCTTCCCAGTTTCACGAACGAAAACTGAGTTTCGATCAGCTACTCAGTGGGTAAAAATTTAGGGTGATCTGTAGCAACGTCAACTGTTCATTTCGTTCGTTCAATAGTCACCCTGACTGCTGTCAGTGACGCCATTTTGAGTTCGTTTTTTATTTTTTTTTGACATGTTTATGTGCCAGCTATATGCTGCGGTGCGGTAGATGCCCTTCAAAGAGTATTTATTCCCTACCTAAAAACAGTAAGTAGGTAAGGATTTACCTTTACAAAAAAGGGTATCAACTAATTAAATTAATGTAATGAGGAATGTAATACGAATTTAGATTACATTGTTTAGTTCAACGGGAAATGTAATAAGTAATACCTATAGGTACCTGAAATATGGTTTTATCTTGACGCAATAATAATAATTAAAACAACACAAAACAAAAATATCATAATATTATATAAGTATTTAACATATTATAATTGAACAAAAACTTTTTAGTAGTCATCATCATCATAATCATCAGCCTGTAGACGTCCACTGCTGAACATAGGCCTCCTCCAAAGAGCACCACTTTGAGCGGCTGCTAGCCTCCAGTATCCATCGGCTTTCCACGGTTCTGAGTGACTGTTTTACTAATTTAATACAATAATTTCTATATTCATAACTATCTGATCTCGAAACAGAAACAGGAATAGTCGATGTTTTTATAGCAGTAGCGTAATCAACAGGGTTGGTAGTTTTCAGTTCCGTAGATCTCAGTATTTGTGGCATGCAAACTATAATAATAAATACAAACACATGCGAGGTTGTAACAAGTTTTGCTATAGCCGTCGGTTAACCATACTAATCGGCAGCTGATATTGTGTCCTGTAAGTAGCAGCCTGGTTTACGGGTCGGCTAGCGCTACTCGGACATTCTGAAATTCGTTACTGCAGTTACAAGTGACATTACGTGGTGGCTAGCCGACTCGGAACTTTACTCGAATATAGAGAACGAAGCGCTTAGTCTAACAGCCAAACAAACAAACAACAACTATGAGTAAATAATGAAGAATCCAAACTCACCAGTAAATCACTCTGCGGTATACTTAATAATAATTTGACGAACATATTAAGCGCGTTGTCTAGAGCCTCGTCACCATATAACCTGGAAACATAAAAGTTGTGCTACAGACTGTTGGTCTTTACCGACCTTTACAACTATCGGAAAACCTACGCCGAGAAAATTTCACATGCGTACAATATTTCCCCGTAGACATCCGTCATAAGTAATGAATTAAAATAATCTTTTAACAACCCTTTAACAAAGGGTTTTTTGGTAATTGCTAGATCTTTTTTATTTGTATTGTAACGATATAGTTTTACACTCGTTCCATAGAATCATCAAAATCAGTTCACAATAGTGATGGATTCATTAGCATGCGCATTCATTTTTAGCATGTGAAAACTCAATTTATTCAGCAGCATCTTCAGCATTTAGCAAATGAAATGCAGTTGCGAAATTCTGTGAAATATGAAATTTCATTTCAATTAATTTAGTTCGTTTTGAATTTAATTTTTAATATTATTTTCATTTTTCGTTTCATTATCATTTAATTTTTTAATTTCAATATTCATTTCATTTTTCATTTCAGTCTTTATTTTAATTTTAGTAAATAGCATAGCAATAGCAATTAGCATGCTAAGACTCGTGAATTAGCATGTTTATGAAATTTACGCAAAATCGCATTAATTGCCATCGCTAGTTCACAAGTTTGATTTTTAAATAAAAATAACTGCAGTGCAAGCACCGATCTACCGATCGATATATTTAACGAATTTTCATGTCAAATTTGACATAAATTATCGATAAAACGAAATCGGTAGCATGGAATGTATTTTTTCGACGACGATATAAATTCGTTAAATCTTAATGAATATGTTCGTTCTATATCGATTAAACCGCGCATGGATCTAAATTTTGACATCTGTGATCGGTTTAATCTTATCGATCTCATCGAATGTACCGAATATTTATCGGGTTCCTAAAGTTGCTCGATAATATTAACCAAACATTAGTAAAATGGATTTTGGCTATATTTTATTGTTGGAAGCCGAAAGAAGGACGCGGCGGGATGCCTTGAGGATCAACAGGCGGCGTTTAAGAGACGCCAATGATCCTCTCGACCTACCCAACGACCAGTTCGAGATTCTTTTTAGAATCAACAAAGAAATTGCCCTCGCCCTTATTCAAGTTGTTGAGACTGATTTAAGGGAATCATAGAGAAAAGTAATCAACTCTTTGCCATATATATTACTTTTCTCTATGCTCTTTGCTACCAACTATCAATATACCTTTTCAAAGAGTAATTTACTTCGTATAACCTTAAAAAATCCGACAAAGAGTATATAAAATCTACGTGAAACAAATAAAATCGGACAACGGCTATCTCCTAATCTGTGGAAATTTCAGAAATATCGTGCTACTCTGTGAGTCAAGAACGAATGATCGATACGCTGTCGACAAAATAAAGCCCTCGAAAGACATCGACAGAGTTTTGGCGGGAACGTGAAAAAGTTCACGTCGTTGCATTGTATTATTTCTCAAAACTTGTGCTTTTTCCAGTGTTAATGTTTAAAATTGGTGGCATTTTACGCATTACGTGCTGAATTACGAGCATGAGTGTGGTCAAGTGATATAATGTGGTGTAACGTGGTTTTTCGTGTTGCTTCCAAAATTCCATAGAAGCTTCTTGTAAAGTTGCCACCACTTTACTAAGTCGGGTCATTGTCCAGTCTAAGTCATGCGACTTAGACTGGACAATGACCCGACTTAGACTGGACTATGACTAAGACTAAGACTTGACTACGTAAAATATTCTAAAACTCGATGAAAATATACAATACTTGACACTGGCTAAATACACTATGTGTGGAGCCAACATTAAAAAAAAAAAAAAAAGACATCGACAAAATTTACCGATGTTAGATCCATGCTACATGTTACCGATAAGAACGATAAACAAAATCTGTTTATCGACTCGATATATTTGTCGAACCGAAGATCCGTGCTTGCACTGCTGGTCGTATAAATATGTCGTCCAGATACTTCTTTGCGTGTATAAAATTAGAAGAAAGAAGTCGCGTTAACGCCTTTTCTAAAAATAATACCGATCTGGTGAAGCCGATGGGAAGCCGATGGGTGCAGGAAGCAAACAGCCGCTTCAAAGTAGCGCTCTATGGGCTTATGTTCAGCAAAAGGCTGGACTTGATACCCGGGTGCTCCGTACCAGAGTATTAGATATTGTTTTATTTACCTAAATACGCCGAAATTGGCATAGTTCCCGCAGAGAGCCGCCTTCAGTATGGAGAAGCAAAGCGATATTCCCTTCAGTTTGAGCGCGTACATTTGCTTCTTGTTCACCTCCACCGTTAGTATCCTGCTACCTGGAAACAAAACAATAATCCATTCAAAATATACATCTTTAACATCGCATCAACACTTTCGATATGTTAATAGGACCCCCGAGATTAAATTGTACCCAAGTTTTTTTTAAATTACATATTTGACTCCACATATAGTGTATTTAGCCAATGTCAAGTATTGTAATTTTTAATCGTTATAGAATATTTCACAAAAAAGTCAAGTCTAACCCCCATATTCTAAGTCGTTACCACGATATTACTCCACTAGACTCAACCTCGCATTAACCTCATTTTCGTGTTTTGGTATTTTTAAATGACAATAATAATCAACTTGACATTTCTGCGTAAATTTTCTCAAGCGAGGGAAGCGAAGCAACTGTCAACTCAAGGTACGTCGCGATGTACCTTCAGTTTCCCTCAAAGTTAAGTGGAAGTTAAGTGAAGGATTTTTGGTGAAATGTTTTAGAATACGGGGGTTAGTCATAGTCTAGTCTAAGTCAGGTAGTCAAGGTCCGATCTAAGTCATGCTCCAGCAAAGTGGTGGCAACTTTACTAGAAGCTTCTATGGAGTTTTGGAAGCAACACGGAAAACCACGTTTCACCACATTATATCACTTGCCCTCACTCATGATCGTAATTCAGCACATTACGCCACCAATTTTAAACATTAACACTTAAAAAAGCACAAGTTTTGAAAAATAATACAATGCAACGGAGTGAACTTTTCCGCGTTCCCGCCAAAAAACCCGTACCCTAATTTAAAAACCTGGAAGTTTGGAACAACCGGCCAAGTGCGAGTCGGACTCGCGCACGAAGGTTCGTACCATTACCTATAAAATCGATCATAAAATCATGTTTGTAATTTGGGAGCAAAAGTATTTATTTAAATTCTATTTTTAAGTATTTGCTACGTTTTTAATAGTACTTACGGGATATTTACCGTGATTAGAATCATTGCATGTAACTGTGCCGAAATATCGGGAACTCAAAAATGATTCTAATCACGGTAAATATCCCGTAAGTACTATTAAAAACGTGGTAAACAACCGTGAAAGTTTAAAACAGTGTTTTAAGTATTTGCTGTTATAGCGGCACGACAACAGAAATACATCATCTGTGAAAATTTCAACTTTCTAACTATCAGGGCCGCGTTCCAGTACAAGCCAAGAACGCCAGTAACGCCAAAAGCTATCACATAAGTGTCAAATACTCCCACAGTGTCACTTTTATTGCTAGTGGAACGACTTTTGTGATCGGAAATAACAAAAATGGCCAAAATAACACCGACCTGGAGCCGTACTGTGAGCTCTTAGCCCGATTCAAAACATAGCCTATATTGGATCGTTTGTCAAAAAAAACAAAGCGATCCAATATAGGCTCTGTTTTGAACAGCTCACAGTACGGCCCCTGGAACGGACCCCAGGCTTCATGAGATACAACCTGGTGACAGACGGTCAGACAGACCGACAGACTGACAAACAGACGGACAGCGGCACCTTAGTAATAGAGTCCGTTTTACACAATGGGTACGGAACCCTAAAAAAAATCACCAAACATAACAATGTGTTTATTATTACATACTAGCTGACCCACCCCGGCTTCGCATGGGCTTTCCCCCCTCCCTTCTCTCTTTCCCAAAGTACAAGGTAGCAGTGGCTTGGACCTAATACTGAAGGTTGGATGGATGTCGTTTGTGAACCACAAACCGGACGACCTTGAAATATTTCCGGAAAAATGAGGCGTTTTATTAAAAAAAAGCTGTAATTTTATGAAAACCCGATAGATGGCGTTAAAATGGGGGTTTTACGTTCCGTCATTGCTAAGATAATTATGTAAAGAATTTAGTATTCTATATTTATTTTATGGAAGGCATACTATTATACTCTAATGGCTTTCCATCGACAAATCGACGACATACTCAGTGATCCACTCAACTGAATTTGACTTTCCCTTATACTCCGTGGGTTGAAACTACGACCATGTTTGAAATACGTCGTTACTACGCCATCTAGTAACAGAAGCGGAACTAGTTTTTTTTTTTAAATAAAACGTCTCAATAAAGTCCCCCATTTTTAAAAAAAATAAATGATTTCGGACCACGCGTTAATGAATCACAACTACTTAATTACAGATTTTTACTTCCATCCTCTCTCCCGAATCAACCATACTAAATTTCGGGATAAGATAAATATTTATTCTCCAAATAAAGTACATAAATGTTACAAATAAATTTTGCATATTACAGATATTATTTTTACATTTTTAGAACACGCTAAATCAGTATACAGGTAATATACTATTTTGTTACAAAGTGAATTATACTTAAAAGAAACATGAGTTTAGATGAAGGCCAGTCATACTAGGTTGCCCCGTGGGATGAAAAGTATCCTATAGCCTACTTACCTGCCTTAAATTTTACCGCGTTTCTCTTGATTCCAGACAAAGGAACTCACCATAAGCACAGATAATGTTGGAAAGCTCTCGGAACAGCAGTATTCCGTTCGGCGAGCTGACGTCAAAGTGGAGCCGCTGGTTCCTGTTCTGCGCCAGCTCAGCGGTTAGCTTGAGAACCGGCGTCGTGACGCAAGGCTCCGAGAACCACAGTTCGATTCCCCGTAGCAATATTTTCATGTACACCGGATAACTGGGAAAAGTATATAGAATTTATTTATACTGATTACAGGCCTTTCCCACAACATGCCACTTTGGACGTTTACTATAGGGGGGGGGGGAGCAAATATTATAAAGCCCGTTGATAGCTCGTGAACATAATTTCTCGTACAAACACGACTCACTTGCAGGCAGGGGGCGAGGTAACAAAACGAGACAAACTCATACGGAATTACAAAAGAACAGAGCAGGACGGAACAAAAGACATTGGGTGTCCCGCTTCCTCTCGTAATATTAGCAGTTGAAATACACCACTAATTTTCGTACGAGGGGAAGTTGTATCGTTGATCAACTGGATTTATAGTCAATGGGGGGGGGGGGGGGAGTATAAAAATAATCTCAAAAAAAACAGAATAAAACTGACCAAGTGCGAGTCGGACTCGCGCACGAAGGGTTCCGTACTACTGTCTAAAATGGCGAGCAAAAAAATCACGTTTGTTGTATGGGAGCTCCTTAAAAATATATTTTATTGTTTTTTAGTATTTGTTTTTAGAGTACAGAAATACATCATCTGTGATTCAATTGTTTAGACTACCAACTGAGCTATTAGGCCTGTCAAATGACTTCTCATAAAATGTATGAAAAGCCGAGTGTGCCTACGCTTAGGACGCTACGTTTAGGATTCTACTCTAGAATCCTTCACTTCGCTCTGGATTCAAATCACTCTCGCCACAAATAAAATTATTTTTGTCTCTTGTGACACAATCTACTAATCTATTATAATTAGGTGTTATATTGTATTCTATGTATGTATTTACAAACAAAAAATTATCTAAGTATTGCATCAGTTATCTGGTTCCCATAGTACAAGCTATGCTTAGTTTGGGGCTAGATGGCGCTGTGTGAAATGTCCACACATATTTATTTATTTATTCATACTTACATCCAGTCAAACAGCATCATGTATGTGGTTTTAGTGTTGAAAGCAAACGCGAGGCCTCTCAAGTCCCGCGCTAGTCCGATGAGGGTCTTTTTGGCCTCTTCCGTCGCGAATAGAGGCCCCTCAGGGGGCCCCAGCAACCCGATTATACTCTCGAATGCCGCTGGAAAAGAAAATACTTAGTATATACTGGGTGTAAATGAATTCATTAGCATCCTTTGAAACTAGATACCTACTCCTGATACCGGTCACGTGTGGACCAAAATTTTTGAATTCTAACACATTGGTTTGGTAACAATAATAATTCCAAAAAATGGAATAATATACTTAATCAAATGCTACAATACAAAATTTAATTAAAATAACGAATCACTGTTTTTAATTAATACATACAAGGTATCATCATCATCATCATTAACAGCCTGAAGACGTCCACTGCTGAACATAGGCCTCCCCCAGGGAGCGCCACTTAGAGCGGCTGCTCGCCTCCTGCATCCATCGGCTCCCCGCGGCTTTCACCAGGTCGTCGGTCCACCTAGTGGGGGGCCGGCCTACGCTGCGTCTTCCAGTTCGTGGTCGCCACTCGAGAACCTTTCTTCCCCATCGGTTGTCAGTTCTACGAGCGATGTGGCCTGCCCATTGCCATTTCAACTTGCCAATCCTAAGAGCTACATCGGTCACTTTAGTTCTCCTGCGGATCTCCTCATTTCGGATCCTATCTCGCAGGGAAACACCGAGCATTGCTCTCTCCATAGCTCGTTGCGCGACTTTGAGCTTAGTAATGAGGCCAACAGTTAGAGACCACGTCTCAGTTCCATAAGTCATCACTGGCAACACACATTGATTGAAAACTTTTGTTTTCAGGCTTTGTCGTATTTTGGACGAAAAGATAGGTCGAAGCTTCCCGAACGCTGCTCAGCCGAGTTGGATTCTTCGGGCGACCTCTTTGTCGAAGTTGGACCTACCCAATTGGACAGTCTGCCCTAGATAGACGTATTTGTCGACAACTTCGAGAGTATCGTTCCCGACAATTACCGGTATAGGTGGAACATGGGCATTTGACATGATTTTCGTCTTGTCCATGTTCATCTTAAGACCAACCTGTCGGGAGACTCTACTGAGGTCGTTGAGCATGGTGCTGAGATCATCGAGCGACTCCGCCATTATGACTATATCATCGGCAAAACGAAGGTTAGTGATATACTCGCCATTTATGTTGATGCCACATCTTTTCCACTCCAAGAGCTTGAAAACATCCTCCAATGCGTTTGTGAACAGTTTCGGAGAAATAACGTCTCCCTGTCTCACGCCTCTCTGCAATGGGATCTGTTCCGTACTCTGGTCCTGTAGTCGGACTGACATAGTGGCCTTACTGTACAAACACTTCAACACTTCGATATACCTATAGTTAATTTGGCATCGCTGTAAGGACTGCAGCACCGCCCAAGTCTCGATTGAATCGAAGGCTTTCTCATAGTCCACAAACGCTAGGCATAGCGGCCCATTATACTCTTCGGTCTTCTGTATAATCTGGCGTAGCGTATGGATGTGGTCTATGGTGCTAAAGCCTTTTCGGAAACCGGCTTGTTCGGGAGGCTGGAATTCATCAAACCTGCGTGCGAGACGATTCGTAATGACCCTCGAAAACAGCTTATACACATGACTCAAGAGCGAGATGGGCCTATAGTTCTTCAATAAGGTGTTATCACCTTTTTTGAAGAAGAGCACCACCACGCTCTTGTGCCATGCCTCCGGCGTTGTACCTTCAAGGATGACAGAATTGAATAACTTCTGGAGGACTATAAGTACCGGTCTACCACCCGCTCTCAGAAGTTCGGTCGTAATTCCATCCTCACCTGGCGCCTTGTTGTTTTTAAGCTGTTTGAGGGCCATTCTAATCTCGTACAGGCTGACGTCCGGGATATCTTCGGTATAGTGTCGGACTAACTTGGCTCTGGTGTCCTTAGCTGTGTTAGTAGCGGGCTCACGTGTCGATGTGTATAACTGTCCATAGAAGTTCTCAATCTCTCTCAGGATCTCAGGCTTGGATGAAATGACACTACCATTCTCGGTCTTCAGTTTTGTCATTTGGCTTTGCCCAATGGACGAATCTTTTGCGAACACCTTTGAGCCTTGGTTCCGCTCAATTGCGGCCTCAATACGTGAAGTACTAAAAGCACGCAAGTCGTGTCGCATGGAACTCCAGATACGTCTATTGAGTTCACCGTAGGCTGACATATCAACTGAAGACTGTAGTTTCATTTCGCTCCGGTCTGCCATTAATTTAAGAGTGTTTCCTGAGAGTTTCTGAGTCCTCTTTCGGCGTTGGGTCTTGAAGAACTCAGCTCCAACAGCTTGGACAGTTTCCACCAACCCGTTGTTCAACTCGTCCACTGTGTTGCAATCGGCAAGGCACTGGAAGCGATTTTGGAGTTCCAGCTGAAAGCCTTCGGGGTTTTGGATTTGGACAGGGTTTGGACGGAGCGTAGACCTCACCAGACGCGACCTTTCAAGCTTGACATTGATATTCAATGTGCCTCTTACAATACGGTGATCGCTACCGAATTTCACCTTGCTGATCACAGAGACATCATCGAATATTCGCTTCTTGGTCGTCATCATGAAGTCTATCTCATTTTTTGTGGAACCGTCGGGGCTTATCCACGTCCACTTCCTGGATGGCCGCTTCTTGTAGAAGGAGTTCATCATAAAGAGGCCCTCCTTCTCCATGAAGTCAGCCAGCCTTTGTCCCCGAGGGTTCCGCTGCCCGTACCCAAATGGCCCCACTCTCAGCTCATCGCCATTCCTTGTGCCCAACTTCGCATTAAAGTCTCCCATCACAACCGTGAAGTATGTTTCGGAAGTATGCATGGCTTCGGATATATCCTCATACATAGCTTCTACTTCATCGTCGGAGTGTGCCGAGGTCGGTGCGTATACCTGGATGACCTTCAACGAATACCGTTTGGTTATTCTGAGTATCAGGTACGCTACCCTGGTCGACACACTGTCGACTTTGATCACGTTGTTGACGAGAGACCTGCGGACGAGGAACCCGACACCACCTTGGGACAGTTGGTCTCCCTCCCGGTAGAAGAATAAGTTACCGGAATTTAGGATTATCGTGTCCTGTCCCTGTCTTCGGACTTCTGACAATCCCATTACATCCCAGCGTAACTTACTCATCTCCTCCTCCAATTCGACCATCCTTTCGTCAGCCCTCAACGTGCGCACGTTATAAGTTGCCAGGGCCAGGGGTCGTGTTTGGTGGGGTTGGTAGCCGGGCGTCTTCCGGTGATTCTTCGCACCCCCTGCCCTGCCGTTACCGTGACCGCTACCGGAGCCACGGGATAGCAGAGCCGCCGGGGACTGGAGGCCGTTATTGTTTGTGCTTGTCATTAGGGGGGGGGGGGGTTTGCCATAATCACCACGCTTGGCAGGCGGCTTGGTGATCGCAGTGGATTATGATGGTGGAGACCAAGGAGAATGCTGCAGCCCATTCCCTGGATGTTCCCTTAGCCGACTTTTACGGCACCCACGGGAAGAGATGGGGTGGTCCTATTCGTAACCGGGACCACACGGCATATACAAGGTATAAAAACGTTTAAATGTATCAAAATCATCCGTGCCAACCGCGTTAGGCGCCGCGGAAATCTTCATAATTTTCAATAAAAATATTTTCATTTACACACTTTACCCTTTAACAATCATCTATAAATGATGTACTATCATGGGCTCAATTTATGCTAATGAATTAAATTACACCTGTATAACATTTTTATATCATTACTTATATTATGCTAGGCATTTATCTAAAACTATTCAAGTATCTACTATTTTGTATGACATAATATAATGTGAAACATATTATAAGGGAAGAAGCCATGGATCCTGAAACACAGTGTTAAACTAGTTCAGGAGTCTATGTGTACCAGATGTACATTAACTATTGCTGGGGTTGGAGGGGCAGGAGCTCTTGAAGCAGGAAGAAAATACTGTTGCTGGTGTACTGGTAACTTTTTATTCTTGGAGCTGTTTACTATTTGGAGGCTGGAACGATACATGCCAGTAGCGGCTACGCGCTCTATATTTATACAATATTTCCTTAACGAAAAGCTGCGTTCTTATTCGCTAGCCAATTACAGACGTACTCTTTCAACCAATTGGGAGACTTTGTGGAATTTTCCATTACATTTTCTGTCCCCGTCTTTCTTTTTATGGAAATTTCCGTATGCAATGACCAATCAGAGCTCGCTACATTTTTCTATACAAATTTACTATTTAACCTCGTTTCCTTACCTTTTAGAGAGCACTCTACTATTCTAACATGGATCTTTACTTAAAAGAGAACACTATTCTAACATGTAATTATAAACTATGATTAACTACATGTTACTATTTTGGTACTGATATAACCGACCTTCTATTTACCTATCTACCTACGTACCTATTTACCTACACACCTATTTACCTACACACCTACCTATGTACCTATGCACTGTCTGTTTATCCCAATCATTATTGCTTTATTTACCCATCGAGACTTAATCTATTTTACATAGGTAGCTTATGTATTACAGTATAACATAATTATTCATTAAATAGATGTTTCGACGACGTTGTCCTGCACATCTCTCCCGCCGTGTGGCTCCGTCACATCTTCTACCGGTGCTGGATCAACGTCTTCAATCGGCAGGATCACCATTTTCCGTACTGGCCTTCGCAGGACTCCTCCTTTGGTCTTGATGTCCACGGTGCGCACGATGTCGTCCGGCCCGGGGTACGTTGCTATAACTTTGCCTCGGATCCAGATGTTGCGAGGCAAGTTGGCGTCAATCAGTTGGACTAGATTTCCAACTTTGACTATAGGGCCTCGTCCGTGAGGCTCCCGCCGGTTTTGAAGCTCGGGGAGAAACGCGCGCACCCATCTCGTCCAGAATGTATCGGCTAACCTTTGTGCTGCTCGCCAGCTGTTCTTTGAGACGGTGTCCTTATCGTCGAATTCGTCTGGTGTTGGTACTCGCCCAGGTCCTCCCAGGAGCCAGTGATTTGGTGTCAGGGCTTCCGGATCTTCTGCATTGACTGAGACGTGTGTCAATGGTCGACTGTTGACCGTATACTCTGCTTCGGCCAGCAGTGTCGTGAGGACCTCTTCTGAAGGACTTCTTTCGTGGAGAGTTGCTGTCAGGGCTGTCTTCACCGATCGTACCATTCTTTCCCAGGCTCCTCCCATGAACGGTGCGCCAGGTGGGATGAAACGCCATGAGATCGTACGTTTCGCCGCTTCTTCTGATGTCGCTTCGTCGATGGCTCGTCGCAGCTCTCTATCCGCTCCCCTCAAGTTGGTGCCGTTGTCTGACCAGATTTGAGTTGGGCAGCCTCGTCGTGCAATCATGCGTCTGAGTGCCATGATCGCTGAATCTGTGGTGAGCGATGCTGCCACTTCCAAATGTATCGCTCTCGTGGTCAGACAGGTGAAGATGGCCACGTATCGTTTTTGATGAGTGCGACCAACGGTGACTGTCAGCGGGCCAAAGTAGTCCACGCCCGTGAACGTGAAGGCTCGTCTGTGGTGCGCCAGACGACACGGCGGTAGATCTCCTGTTCTTGGGTACGGCGGTGCTTGAGTCTTCATTCTGCAGTGTAGACATTGGCGTACTAACGTGCGGGTTATTGGTCGCAGACGTAGTACCCAATACTGTTGGCGACATTCATTTACTGTAGCTTCGACGCCAGAGTGATGTAGCTGTCGATGAATGCTCGTTATCCAGAGTTTTATCGTAGGATGATTTCCGTCGACGATCATTGGTCTTTTGATGCTCTCTGTTTTTCTGATGCAGTGCAGCATCCTGTTGTGGAAGAACTTGCAGTCATTGATACCGCAAGTCTTTTCCCGGCAGCTGTGAATTCTGTTGCTGCAGCGCAAGGATTGAAAGCACCGACTCTTTTTCTTCACGGTGTCCCATCTTGCGTTTTCATCTGCGTTCTTAAACTTCCTGCAGTCCATCGGTGTGTGACCTGTGTCGTCACATACTAGGCACTTTGCCGTTGACTGCTTCTCTGTTTCTGTATGCACGTTGCGTGTGTGCTTGTTCAGTTGTGTAGGCTGCGGCTGTGAGCCCACTGGTTTAGGTTGTGCGTAGGGCGCACGCGATTCAGTTTCTTTCTTCAGGGATTTCTCGTACTTGAGCAGTTCAAGAGTTTCTTTTGTTTGCAGTGTCATTGCTAAAGAGAGTTGCGGAAAGTCTGGTTTAGGGCAGACTCCCACTGTTACCGACGATATCTGCCGTTGTGGCTGTTCATCGTCTTCATTTCTTCTGTGTACGTGTGTCTTCTGTTCTTTGATCGAAGACTTGGGTCCCGTATTCTGTTTTTCAATCTGTGGTTCGGGCCCTCTGTTCTGTTCTTCGATCTTCGGGCTCCTGGTTGCCCAACCAGGCACTCACACGTACTTTGGCCTCTATCTTGGAGGACATGGAGACGACGTCTTCATCATCAGGAACTTCTGTTTCTGCCGCTGCTAGTCGTACTGCGGCTATTGGTACTGCGGCTCTTTGCGAGAGGTCTGGTTGAGGACAGACTCCCGCCGGTACTGATGGTATCTTCTGTTGTCCCTGTTCATTGTCTTCGTTTATTCTGTGTACGTGTGTGTTCTGTTCTTCGACCGATGGCTTGGGTCCCGTGTTCTGTTTATCGATCTGTAGTTCGGGCCCTTTGTTCTGTTCTTCGGTCGGAGGTTCAGCCCCCTGATGTTCCAACCAGGTGCTCACACGTGCTTCGACTTCTGCCTTGGTGTAAACGGAGACGTCTTCATCATCAGTATCTTCTGTTTCTATTGTGGCTAGTCGTGCTGCGGCTAGTTCCACCTTTAGGCGCATAAGCTCTTCCTTGGCTTTCGCGACCTTTCGCGCTTTTGTGCGCGACTGTACTGTTCTGACCGAACCCCCATGCTTGCGTGGGTTCGGGGGCTTGTCTGCGGCGGTGAGACAAGCTTCCTTTCTTCTGTTTTCTGTTTCGCCCTGCCTGGCTTTAGGCGGGACGGGCT
This sequence comes from Ennomos erosarius, assembly GCA_963580505.1. Lineage (NCBI taxonomy): Eukaryota > Metazoa > Arthropoda > Insecta > Lepidoptera > Geometridae > Ennomos > Ennomos erosarius. Next base: position 3,260,843 of record OY757005.1, on the reverse strand, counting down.
GTTCGGCTGTTGATGTACCCGGCCTCACGATGAGCTTCGCTGTTGTACCAGTAGCCTCCGTCACGTTGGAGCGTGTGACGGAGGGATTGGCGGCGGATGCGTCCGCCATCGTCGCTGTCGAATCTTCTGTCGTCGTGGTTGTTGCCGTCTCCGCAGTTAAGGCTGTGGTTGCAGTCGTCTCGGTCCATACGCTTTGTGAAGTAGCGGTGGTACCAGAGGACGACGACTGCTTGGCCTCTTCCGCAATGAGACGGCCTTTGCTGCTGGAGCGGGTGTTCGGCATTTCGAGCAGCTTCGATGTTCTTCTTGTTTCAGTTCGGAGACTTCCCTCGTTATCCGGCGCTCGATGGACCAGCCAATGTACCAGATGTACATTAACTATTGCTGGGGTTGGAGGGGCAGGAGCTCTTGAAGCAGGAAGAAAATACTGTTGCTGGTGTACTGGTAACTTTTTATTCTTGGAGCTGTTTACTATTTGGAGGCTGGAACGATACATGCCAGTAGCGGCTACGCGCTCTATATTTATACAATATTTCCTTAACGAAAAGCTGCGTTCTTATTCGCTAGCCAATTACAGACGTACTCTTTCAACCAATTGGGAGACTTTGTGGAATTTTCCATTACATTTTCTGTCCCCGTCTTTCTTTTATGGAAATTTCCGTATGCAATGACCAATCAGAGCTCGCTACATTTTTCTATACAAATTTACTATTTAACCTCGTTTCCTTACCTTTTAGAGAGCACTCTACTATTCTAACATGGATCTTTACTTAAAAGAGAACACTATTCTAACATGTAATTATAAACTATGATTAACTACATGTTACTATTTTGGTACTGATATAACCGACCTTCTATTTACCTATCTACCTATGTACCTATGTACCTACGTACCTATTTACCTACACACCTATTTACCTACACACCTACCTATGTACCTATGCACTGTCTGTTTATCCCAATCATTATTGCTTTATTTACCCATCGAGACTTAATCTATTTTACATAGGTAGCTTATGTATTACAGTATAACATAATTATTCATTAAATAGATGTTTCGACGACGTTGTCCTGCACACTATGGACTCGTATTATGCACTGTAAAACCTTTGTCAATCAAATATTATTTGATTTGATTGATGATGATGATGTCTTCCTTGTCGGCGTTCGACAACGGCGACCCTTTCATTCACTTCCTAGCATGAGCTCTAATGTGGCTTGCCATACCAAATTTGTTTTCAAATGTCCGATCACATGCACTGCAGTACAGTTGCCCAGCACTGTTGTAAGTATACGCGTAGGGCTTGACGCGATTTTTGTGAGCAAGGCGCTTCCAGATCGTCAAATCGCAAATCTTCAAAGGTTTTAACACCTTTGTTAACAAAAGAGCGCCAACTTGCTCTATTCGCAGCAAGGCCTTCCCAGCAGCCGTGATCAATGGCGCACGCATGTAGGTGTTTTTTGAGTACGTCTTTATAACGGAGATATTGCCCGCCTGACCTACGCTTCCCCTCAGCCAACCCCGAATACAAAACAGCTTTTGGCAGCCGGTTTTCTTTCATGCGGGAAACATGACCACACCACCTCAACTGAGACTTCATAAGAAGGGCCTCCATTCCAACCATATTGGAGCGGCGAAGAACTTCTTCTTTTTTTTTGATTGATTGAGTATACAACTCTACTAACTGGTTTTTTTTTTGGTGCCGATGGATGCCAGAGACAAGCAGCCGCTCAAAGTGGCGCTCTTGGAGGCCTATGTTCAGCAGCGGACGTCTTCAGGATGATGATGATACAAGTCTTTTACTAGGTGGTAGAACTTTTCTGCAAACTTCGTCTAGGTAGGTACCACCGCTTTGCCAGTTACTCTGCCGCCAAGCAGTAGACGTGACGAGCTGGTCGTTCACCTGATGTTAAGCAATACGGCCGCCCATAACAGTTGCAGTGTCACTCGGAAATTTAACATAATAAAGTTTTGCGTGTCACTGCACTGCGCACGTCATCCTGAGACATCACACAGTCTAGCAATCAGATTACTACACTGTGTAATCAGGTCATAAAGTCTCATTTGCCCAGTAATTTCACTAGCTACAATACCCTTCAAACCGGAACACACTACTGCTTGGCGGCAGAATAACTGGCAGAGCGGAGGTACCTACCTAGCCGAACTTTGCAGAAAAGTTCTACCACCTAGTAGTTTCTATAATAAGTTTAAAAGTAAATCAACCCAGCTTGTGATGTCCCGTGATATAACTCACCGGTTAGAGGCATCATGAACTGATGGAACCTCTCCTCGTCCTCTCCGAGTTCCACCATCAGCAGACGGCCGAGAGCTGTGTATAACATGGTGCGACATCTCATTTCACAAGCACCCACTCCGGTAATCCCAAGGAAAGGGAAATGCTCGGCCTGTGGATCAAATAATACAATATCACCCCAGGGCCCTTATTCCGTATCGATTCCTTACTTTGAAACCATGCGAATTCCTTGTCTTACACAAGAAATCTGTAAAAGTCTATTCTCTATGAAACAAAAACAAAACCGCGCGAAATGAAATTGGAATTGGCGCGATTTGAACTGTCAAAAATCGTATGTTTTACCGAGACGCGTTCCGAAACATCAACACATCAAAAGATATGACCACTTATGTCAATATATTTTATTCAAAATAAAGATAACTTTAATGTAAAGTGAAGGTATATCTGACGCTGTGACACGATTAAAACAAGACACGATAACGACGCGGTTTCGAATCGTGTGAAATCTGTGTTTCCATAGAGAATAACCGCCCAGATAATATAATACCTACAGTACAGATGCCTCATCCCATACAACGGAATAACGCGGGCTATTTTACGTATTATTTTATTTCTGCATAACGTAAAATTATCAAGCGACATTTATTGACAGCCTCCGTGGTGTGGTGGTTGAGCAGGTGGGCTCATAACCCGGAGGTAGCGGGTTCGATTCCCACGACAGGACAAGTATTTGTGCCCGAAAAAAAAAAGCGCAAATACGTTGTTCTGTGTCTGTGTGTTGTGGGAGCATGGTCCTCGTAGTTCCTGGGTCCCTAGATACAGGGAATCCTAGTTAGGGTCCAGGATCTATGTATGTGATCATTGGGCGTTATTTATTTATTTATTTTTATTTATTGCGTGTTGGCGAAGTATTGGGCCAAATGAATACACTGGACACTAACTAGTAACTCTCTAGACACGGTTACTACATTTTTTCAAGTTCGGGCTATTTTTCGTTTGTACCCGATGGGACCCCATGCTATGACTAAGAATTGACTTTACTGAAATATTCTATAAAATGATGAAAAATTACAAAACATGACACTGGCTAAATACACAAATTATGTGGAACCAAATTATAAATAAAAAGGTATAATGTAGCATTTTATAGAGTAAGCCAATGTTCCTTATTTCTTTAAAGATATTTTACATACCGTATGATGTGTCAGCATGAACTGCACTTCTTCCAATTTGACTAGTTTCCTCACGCAAGAGTACCCGCCGCTCAAATCGCTCAAAAGTCCCAGGGTTTTGGAGATTATCTGCTCTGAACCGCCCCAGTATTTCAGATTCGTGATACTGCGAAGCGAAAAAGAATTTTAAGCAAAAACTTTTTCGCTCATTTCGCTTCTCCCTATCGTTTTACCAAATAACATCTTTTATAACACCAATTCACAAAATACAGCCTTTCACACTGAATATTAAAAGCACTCTAAAATCAAGCCTGGTGCATTCTATACTTTAGGTACGGATGCACAAAGTTCACTTAAATACTTAAAATAAAATTTGTTATAATTACTGGGATTTCTCGCTTACCAAAACACACATTTGACATGCAAGCATTCCGGTTTTAATGTCCAAAACTAAAACCAAAATATGGTTAAAATCCCGTACAAACAATTTCCCTCACACTAACTCCGCTCATTCTACTTAAATCGCTCACAATTCAAGTCGACAAAAACACGCTCAATCTACTATTCGCTCACCTTTCAAACCAAATACTTCAGATACGCAATCTTCGCCAAATACTGTAAAGAAAACATTCCTTAGTACACTCATTCTACTTTTTTCGCTCACCACTCAAACTATACAAATATACACGTTCATTTAGCTTACCCTACGATTTCGGCCGAAACATGTAAGACAAAAACCCTTAAACATTTCGCTCGCCAGTCAATTCAAATACGCTCATTATAATTTTTTCGCTTTTGTTTGTAAATACTTACATTTTCCTCATCAAAACGCTGAGCAATCTGCTCTCATCGCTCAGCCCCATAACTTCGCTCAGCCGCCTGTAAACCTTGCTGTTTTTCTGAACCTGCTCGCCGACGTATATTTTACGGAACTGCTCGAAAAACGACATCATTGCCAGTTCTAGTTTTTCACATCCGACCTTGAACCAAAATATTACAATTTCAGATATTTAAATACCTACATAAAGTCTCAGGCCATATTTAAAAATATGGTGCACAATTATTTTTCTGTATATATCTGTGTGTATCTGTATAAACTAAATGCGCACGCACGCACTAGTTCTGCGATCTTACATACTATTAAATATATCTAAATACCAATTTGTCTCCACCAGTCTTACTTCTATACATCTTTTAAATTTTGTGGTGTTAACCATTACTTTGTTATTTGTGAGACCTGACTGATATTTGGTTAACATTAGTGTGACTATAAGTAAAACCAATGTTAAAATTCGAAAGGGAGGGTGAGGACGAGTATTTCATCCCACGGGGCAACCTAGTATGAATGCTAGTCCTTCATCTACACTCGCGTTTCATTTAAGTATAATTCACTTTGTAACAAAATAGTATATTACCTGTATACTGATTTAGCGTGTTCTAAAAATGTAAAAAAATCTTTCTGTAATATGAAAAAAAAAAAAAAATTTAATTGTAACATTAATGTACTATATTTGGACAATAAATATTTATCTTATCTTAAAAAAAAAGAAAAGAAAAAAAAATTGTCATATTAACCGCTGCTATCTATTATTATACTGTCACTATTCCATGCTTTTGTGATAAATATGTATTAGTTTCATCATCATCATTAACAGCCTGAAGACGTCCACCGCTGAACATAGGCCTCCCCCAGGGAGCGACACTTAGAGCGGCTGCTCGCCTCCTGCATCCATCGGCTCCCCGCGGCTTTCACCAGGTCGTCGGTCCACCTAGTGGGGGGCCGGCCTACGCTGCGTCTTCCAGTTCGTGGTCGCCACTCGGAACCTTTCTTCCGCATCGCCAACCTTTCTTCTTCTATTAGTTTATTTTATTGTAAAATATTTATGTATTAGAATGTAGGTTTATTTATAATTAGTCAATAGCTTGTACTAATCTATATTTCATTGTAATTTTAAAGTTGTTTACACCGCCGTATGTTTTATGTCTATTAATACTCTCCATCCAATGGTTGTCTGGAAAAGATCGCTGCCAGCGATAAGACCGTCCATTGTTGCGCTAGTATGTAAGATTCGTTGTATTCCTATGTATTGTATATCTCATTGGTGAAACAATAAAGAGTTATCTATCTATCTATCTACATACATATTTAAATTAAATAAATAACTCCCAACAATCAAGCACATAGATCCTGCACCCTAACTAGGATTCCCTGTATCTAGGGACCCAGGAACTACGAGGGTCATGCTCCCTCAACACCCAGACACAGAACAACGTATTTGCGTAAGGGGTCCATAATAGCCAATTAGTATTGACTAAAACAAGCTTTAAATAGGCCTTCATACACTGGATAATACCTGGGCGGTTATTCTCTATGGAAACACAGATTCCACACGATATGAAACCACGTCGTTACCGTGTCTTGTTCAAATCGTGTCACAGCGTCAGATATCCCTTCACTTTACATTAAAGTTATCTTTATTTTGAATAAAATATATTGACATAAGTGGTCATATCTTTTGATGTGTTGATGTTTCGGAACGCGTCTCGGTAAAACATATGATCTTGGACAGTTCAAATCGCGCCAATTTCAAATTCATTTCGCGCGGTTTTGTTTTCGTTTCATAGAGAATGGACTTTTACAGATTTCTTATGTAAGACAAGGAATTCGCGTGGTTTCGAAGTAAGGAATCGATACGGAATAAGGGCCCAGAGCCTATTATCAGTGAGTTGAAGATCAGAATTTTCCAAATAAGTTAGACCCGCCATGGCAAAGTCACAGTACAGAGATACGGATCTTTATAAAATGGACATTACCAACAATTGCCAGATAGTATAGACCTATTCTTAAGAGCAAAAAGCCTATTATAAAAGGTCTGTATACGCTGGTTTCACCTGAGCCAGCCTGGTGTCAGTAAGATCCATCAACTGTAGAACTCTGCAGACCAGTTCTCCATCCATAGCATCGTTTTCATCACATGCGTTCAAAGAAGCACGGCCGCCTATAGCGGCGCCTATTATGTAGACCAGCCAGGTTAGTTGACCTGCGGGGATGAACATAATTAGTAGATTAGGAGGTATTGTGTGTGGACATTGCACAAAGCGCCATCTAGCCCCAAACTAAGCATAGCTTGTACTATGGGAACCAGATAACTGATATAATACTTACCCCCGGTTTCTGGTACGTTAAAGTTAAACTCTTGTCAATTTTGAAATACTGAATGCTGATTGGTTGAAAAAAGTCAATGACAGACAGGCAACCAATGAGCGCTCAGTATTTAAAAGTTGACGTGAGTTTAAATTTAACAAACGTACCAAAAACCGGGGCTTAGATAGTTTTTGTTTAGTAAATACATACATGGAATACAATATAACACCCAGACACAGAACAAACATCTATGTTCATCACACAAATGTTTGTGTGGGTAGGAATCGAACCCACGGCCCTCAGTTCAGAAGGCAGGGATACTACCAACTGAGCTATCAGTTCGACACCGACAATAGGCATGATGACTACTATTAAAAATGAACAAGTAAATATTACTTTCATAAAGAAGATTAAAAATGAATGCAATAATTGAAAAAATAAAATCGGTAAATAAATCACGGAGTAATAAGCTTTTAAAGTTTCTACAGAAGGCATCTCCTGCCCCTTTCTCGCGAATCAGAGCGCCCCCAGTTACTATGAAAAATCTACTCGTGACGTCACATGCCAAAGAGATTGTATGAAAAGCTACCACAGCTTAGTAATGAGGTACTATAATGACCTTCCTCTGACGTCACTGGCTGGAGCCATCTATTTCTATTCCAGTTTTAAAAATGCTTGTAACTTTGTCATTTTTGTTTTCACAAATGTTTATCTTTTGAGGAATATAATTAATTTATCCAATAAAAAAATTTTAGTCATCATGTATAATTATCATTAAGTATTTCCCAATGAGCAGCCTCTCAAAGTGGCGCTCTTTGGGGAAGGCCTATGTTCAGCAGCGGACGTCTGACGATGACGATTTCCCAATAGGTGGTTGAACTACTCCATTTTTAGGGAACCCCTGACCTTGCAACACCGCGCACTGGTGCGGGTTGGCCTCGCGGCTGTAGGCGAGCGCGGCGCGGTCGAAGTGGGCCACGAGCAGCTGGCACGTGTTCCCGTACTCACACCGCCCTATCACGGACAGCTTCTCCAACTCCTGCTGCACTGTGCCGACGTCGTCTAACGGGTCCTCTAGGCCGTCTCTGGAAATGATAAATTTTTTTTACCTCTTATAGGCTTAAATATAGCTCCATAACCTTCACTCGTTGACTACAAGGTGACCTTGAATTGGTATGTTATCCCGAAACGGGGACACTGGGACCATGATACCCTACAAGTTGTGAGAGTCTTACTTGAAACTGGGTGTTTCCAAACCTCCACGGTAAAAAATAAATCTACTCGCAAAATCGCACGTGCGATCGCTACGAGAGTTAACAAGATACTATAAATTCATTTCTAAACACAGGTCGTTAAACTCATTTTTGTGCACTCGGTCAAGGACGAAGTTCAACCACCCAGCTGCGCTAAGGCTATCTTCGAACGTAAACTTTACATGGCATTTCTTCAATGAAAAACTATTAATTTAGTAAAGTCGTAGAAGAAACATTGTCTAGCTTAGGGAGTAGATTTACCCCCTTTCGGGATAATATCCCAATATACCAATTCAAAATCAGATAGTATAAATCCAGTTGCCCAATGATACAACTTCCCCTCATACAAAAATTAGTGGTATATTTCAACCGCTAATCCTATGAGAGGAAACGGAACACCCAATGTGTCTTTTGTTCCGTCCTGCTGTGTTCTTTTGTAATTCCGTATGAGTTTGTCTCGTTTTGTTACCTCGCCCCCTGCCTGCAAGTGAGTCGTGTTCGTACGAGAAATTATGTTCACGAGCCATCAACGGGCTTTGTAATATTTGCCTTCACTCATGGTGATCTATGATAATAATGGTGATGATTATGGTGGTGATGACGATGATGTACCAACCAATTTATTTACGTGATAATACAAGCTACGCAGTCTAACCGGGAAGCTATATAACTCCATATCCTTCACTTATGGTAATCTATGATAATAATGACGATGATCGCGATGATTATGATGATAAATCTACAGATTAATTTGTAAAGGAAAAATTAGAATCACGAGCGGGGATTGAACCCGCACCCATCCATCCCTCAAGCCGGGATATGCTTTACTTAAGCTACCGTGACAAGTGGTCTCATGTCCGAATTTTTCCTTCACCTTTATAACCAACTTACGGGGTTGGTAGCGCCATCTATTGAGCGATTTTTTTTAAGAATCATCCCAACCAGCATGGTCAAGTTACATCAACACAAATGCTGTACATCTGTTAATCTGTAGATTACGCTGAGCAGGCGATACTGCTTTAAAAATCATAAATAATGATAAATCTACTATATTTACCTGACAACACAAGCGACGCAGTCCAACCGGGAAGCGATGTAAGCGTTAGTGACTCCGGGAGCGTAAGTCTCCAGCAGATGTGGCTCCGTAGCCTTCACGTAAGGCACAGATGACACCATACGCTGCCATAGCGACAGGAGATAGTGGACCGAGTTCGGTGCGAATTGCCACATCTGCGGGGACATAAATGGTACAATTATTACATTTCTGGAGAAAAGTAAGTATATAATTTATTGTAGACTAGCTGACCCGCCCCGGCTTCGCACGGAATGATTAGTTATAAGTCCTAACTTTGTTTATGGGTAAGACAAGCAAAAGGGAAAAATATGATGAATGCATGTGACGCTCCCGTCCCGTCCGTTCATAGCGCGTTCATATCTGCCCTTCGACAGGATAATGAATATAAATAAATAAAAAGGTGACAAATATAATAATAGACATCCCGTGGAACCCGCATTTGGCCGTTTAAGAAAACAAAAAGTATCTAAATGTTTTTCTGGTAAATTAGCTACTACCGTGGCCAGCAAAATTCATTCAGTAGTCTTTTTTTTTATTTGAATGAATGACGTGACTATCTAGTCGTTCCCCTGATGTTAAGCGACACGGCCGCCCATAACAGTTGCAGTGTCACTCGGAACTTTAAAATAATAAAGTTTCGCGTGACACTGCACTGCGCACGTCATCCTGAGACATTACATAGTCTAGTAATCAGATTACTGTAATCAGGTCATAAAGTCTGATTTGCCCAGTAATTTCACTGGTCCCAGCATCACGCTGGGACCAGTGAAATTACTGTTAAACGTGTTCAAAAGGACAAAATATCAAAGACAAAATGTTTTATTGCAAATAGGCTATTCATAGCACTTTTACAAGTCAAAGGGAACCTATGGATGCAGGAGGCGAGCAGCCGCTCAAGGTGGCGCTCTATGGAGGGGGCCTATGTTCAGCAGTGAACGTCTTCGGGCTGTTAATGATGATGATTATGATGAATGTCAATTATTGTTACTATTATAATAGCAAGTCTATTACAATAAGTGTTTAAAAAAAAGAAGTTCTCTCTTCCACGACAGGTGCAAGCAAACTGTACATCTCAATCTCATCTGGGCGGTTATTCTCTACGGAAACACAGATTCCACACGATACGAAACCACGTCGTTATCGTGTCTTGTTCAAATCGTGTCACAGCGTCAGATATACCTTCACTTTACATTAAAGTTATCTTTATTTTGAATAAAATATATTGATATAAGTGGTCATATCGTTTGATGTGTTGATGTTTCGGAACGCGTCTCGGTAAAACATACGATTTTTTACAGTTCAAATCGCGCCAATTCCAAATTCATTTCGCGCGGTTTTGTTTTCGTTTCATAGAGAATACAGTTTCGCAGATTTCTTACGTAAGACAAGGAATTCGCGTGGTTTCGAAGTAAGGAATCGATACGGAATAATGGCCCTGTTGCATCTTCAATGTACATAATTAGACCTATTACAGTTTTATAATATCACCAAAAGACTTTGCAACAAAAGAAATAAATAACAGGGTACAGCTAGCATGGGAAACATATTGGTCCCTTAAGGAAATTGTCAATAATCATCAGGTACCACTCAAAGCTAAGAAAAAGTATTCGATTCATGCATCTTACCCGTATGATGCATGTCAGACATGGAATTAACCGAAACAAAACTTGCGCAAACTAGAGACCTGTCAACATAGTATGGAACGAAGCATGCTCAACGTTAAGTTAAAAGTTAAAAGACTGACGCGCCCGATAGCTCAGTTGGTAGTATCCCTGCCTTCTGAATGAGAATGAGAGCTGTGGGTTCGATTCCTGCTCGGGACAAACATTTGTGTGATGAACATAGATGTTTGTTCTGCGTCTGGGTGTTATATTGTATTCTATGTATTTATTTACAAACAAAATAGTATACAGGATGTAATTTAATTCAATAGCATAAACTGAGCCCATGATAGTACATCATTTCTAGATGATTATTAAAGAGTAAAGGGTGCAAATGAAAATATTTTTATTGAAAATTATGAAGATTGCCGCGGCGCCTGACGCGGTTGGCACGGATGATTTTGATACATCTAAACGTTTTTATACCTTGTATGTACTAATTAAAAACAATACTTCATTATTTTAATTAAATCTTGTATTGTAGTATTTAATTAAGTTATTCCATTTTTTGAAGTTATAATTATTACCAAACCAATGTGTCTGAAAAATTTTGGTCCACACGTGACCGGTATCAGGAGTAGGTATCTAGTTTCAAAGGATGCTAATGAATTCAATTACACCCAGTATAAGTATTGTATCAGTTATCTGGTTCGCATAGTACAAGCTATGCTTAGTTTGGGGCTAGATGGCGCTGTGTGAAATGTCCGCACATATTTATAAAAAAAAAGAAGAAAGAAAAGATAAAATAAAACTAGAAACACTACGAAATCAAACAACATATCGTATAAGAGAATTAAAATGGAAATGGACAGGTGATATGATGAGTAAAAGAGAAAAATGGGTAACAGAACGGTGTCCCAAACAAAACAGAAGAAGGGAAGGAAGGCAGCGTCTCAGATGGGAGGATGATATTCGGAAAATCGCTGGTGTTACTTGGAGGAGGATGACCCGTAATCGAAAAGTATGGCAAGCTTTAGGGGAGGCCTATACGGGAACGCAAGACAATCTCGGCACCGGTGTTTAATAGGCATGATGAATAAATTTCTTTTTTTGCATAAATTAAAAATATTCCTCAAAAGATAAACATTTGTGGAAACAAAAATAAAATATCTCAAAAAACGACCAAGTTACAAGCATTTTAAAAACCGGAATAGAAAGAGATAGCTCCAGTCCAACGGCCAGTGACGTCAGAGCAATGTCGTCATAGTACCTCATTACTAAGCTGTGGTAGCTTTACATACAATCTCTTTGGCATGTGACGTCACGAGTAGATTTTTCATAGTAACTGTGGGGGCGCTCTGTTTCGCGAGAAAGGGACAGGAGATGCCTCCTGTAGAAACTTTAAAAGCTTATTACTCCGTGATTTATTTACCGATTTTACTTATTTTTTTTTATTATTGCATTCTTTTTTAATCTTCTTTAAGAAAGTATTATTTACTTGTTAACTTTGAATAGTAGTCATCATGCCTACTATTTAAGTCAACTGTCATATTAATACTTGAATAAAGGCTATTATTATTATTATTATTATTATTATAGATTACCTGTAAACTCTGCACAGTGAACTTGGCGATCTGCGCAATGAGCCTCGGATAGTTGTCGACCATGACAAGCTCGCCGAGTTGGTAGTTCGACTTCAGCCGCGCCAGCAGGCGGCAGAACTCGTGGTAGTTCGTCGGGTCTGACAGCCCCTGGAATGACATCGGTGCTAGAGTGCGAGGCAAACTTAGTGGCGGCTGCGAAATGTGCTGCAAGTCCCTCGCACACTGCGCTTAACTCTTTCCGCGCGCATCTAATTTTTGCTACTGCGCAGCGTTTCGCGCAGACATCACAGCCGCCATTGAGTTTGGATCGCACTCTAGTTTAGTATAAGTAATTGATTTTGAAATTTCTTTATTGATATAATAATATGTTTTTGTAGGACTGCGTTAGTGGCTAAGATACTTATTCCAAGAATAGAAATGGTATTGAACGCCGAGAGCGCCTCTTAAAACTAAAGATACTTATAGAAGGTGACCTTGAATTGGTATGTTATCCCGAAACGGGGACACTGGGACCATGATACCCTACAAGTTGTGAGAGCCTTACTTGAAACTGAGTGTTTCCAAACCTCCACGGTAAAAAATAAATCCACTCGCAAAATTGCACGTGCGATCGCTACGACAGTTAACAAGATACTATAAATTCATTTCTAAACACAGGGCCCTTATTCCGTATGACCATTAACGTACGTAACGCGGCGCGTTACGATATCTTCGTGGAATGGTTTTGGGTTTAAAATGCTATTCTGTATGCCGTTGTCAAATTTGACAAACACGACAGCACACGTTACACGCACGACAAAAAACAGAAAACACTGGGCACAAACAATCTAACGCGTGGAATACAGAATACAATTTTCTGATTCCATGTTTATTCCATATCGTGGCACGTTAAAGCCCGCGTTTACGTTTAGAGCATTTTACACGTCACGCGTTATTGTCAAGGAATCTCATGTGTCATAACCCCCCAGGTCATTAAACTCCATTATGTGCACTCGGTCAAGGACGAAGTTCAACGACCCAGCTGCGCTAAGGCTATTTTAGACGTAAACTTTACATGGCATTTCTTCAATGAAAAACTATTAATTTAGTAAAGTCGTAGAAGAAACATTGCCTACCTTGGGGTGTCGATTTACCCCCTTCCGGGATAACATACTAATTCAAGGTCACCTTGTATAACAAAATTAATATAGTCTAGCAAAGCTGAATCTGCAGTAATTTAAAATTGCTGGAATACAAAATTTTGTATATGGTAGCAGTACAGTGCATACAACAAAATGGGCAGCCGTGACGCTTAACATCAACCGAACTACTAGCTCGTAGTGTCATTCATTGACATAAAAATAAATAAACAATACTACTAACCTCAGTATGCATGAGTATTCTTTGCACTCCGCTGGCGAGGCGATTGAGAAATTTAGCGCGTTCGTTGTTACTGAACAGAGAGCGACGGACAGATGCCAACTGCACCAGGCAAGAAAGAGAGAGACTAGCCAACCCCCCTCCTAAAGCGTGGTATAGCTCGAAGAATAGGTCCAGTGTTGCCGACTCGAGGAATGTTGGACGCCAAGATGTTGGTATCTGAAAAAAAAATCAAAGTGTTTTGTTCCATAAAATATGATTAAATACAAGGTGACCTTGAATTGGTATGTTACCCCGAAAGGGGGTGAATCTACACCCCAAGGTACACAATGTTTCTTCTACGACTTTACTAAATTAATAGTTTTTCATTGAAGTAATGACATGTAAAGTTTACGTTCAAAAATAGACTTAGCGCAGCTGGGTGGTTGAACTTCGTCCTTGATCGAGTGCACATAAATGAGTTTAACGACCTGTGTTTAGAAATGAATTTATAGTATCTTGTTAACTCTCATAGCGATCGCACGTGCAATTTTGCGAGTGGATTTATTTTTTACCGTGGAGGTTTGGAAACACCCAGTTTCAAGTAAGGCTCTCACAACTTGTAGGGTATCATGGTACCAGTCCCCCCGTTTCGGGATAACATACCAATTCAAGGTCACTTTGTATATAACCAGTTTTGCGGTATATCATAAATAACCAGTCAAGTGCGAGTCGTACTCACATACAAAAGGTACTGTACAATTATCTATAAAACGATCAAAAAAATTACGTTTGTTCTATGGGAGTCCCCTTAATATTTATTTTATTCTGTTATTAGTACTTATTTTTATAGCGGCAACAGAAATACATCATCTGTGAAAATTTCAACTGTCTATCACGGTTCATGAGATACAGCCTGGTGATAGACGGACAGACAGACAGACAGTCAGACGGACAGCGAAGCCTTAGTAATAGGGTTCGCTTTACCCTCTAGGTACGGAACCCTAAAAAATGGCGACATCGTAAAAAGCAAAATGTAGATAACGCCCCAGATAATATAATACCTACAGTACAGACGCCTCATCCCATACAACGGAATAACGCGGGCTATTTCACGAATTATTTTATTTCTGCATAACGCAAGATTATCAAGCGACATTTATTGCGTGTTGGCGAAGTATTGGGCCAAATGAATACACTGGACACTAACTAGTAACTCTCTAGACACGATTACTGCATTTTTTTCACGTTCGGGCTATTTGTCGTTTATACCTGATGGGACCCCGTGATAACGCCATCTAGTTTCAACTCACTTGAACTGTGCAAAGATCATCAGAAGACTCGTCGCTGGTAGTACCGATGAAGTCAAAAGTGAGACAGTTCTGTGCTAGCTTCAACAACGCAGCAATCAACGCATGCTGTCTCTCATCGTTCAGCTCCATTGTCTTCCCTCTCACCGTGCCGAGTAGAGAGCAAGAGAGACGGAACACCTCAAACAGCATTGTGTCTCTGTGGAGAACGAGTATGCATTACTTAATAAGTTTGTAAAAGGAAAATCGCTCAGTGTCCGATACTTTCCGTTACCGTTACCTTGCAACTCGATTCAGAATCTATCGATAAATCGAAATGTATCTCCGTCTCTTTCATTCTGAATGAAGATGAAAGGGACGGGAAGTGTACGCTTTCGACCTTTCCGATGGATTGTCAATCGCACTGCAGGTCGATAGGAGGTTTCGTCGCAAATGATTCTTAGTTTTTTTTTGGAAGCGTGTCCCTTACCCTTTTATGGTGTTCGCAAAGCGGCAGATATTATCTTTGTGCTAATATGTTTTCGGCTTTATACACGTGTCATTAGAACACCATTTCCGTTGACGCGTTCGGCAGACTGCAGCGCCGGCACTTCAAGCGAAATCATGTCTTCGAAGCACGTGAATAAAATCGAAAACATGTCACAAAATTGCGCACCGTTTCTTATTTTGAGCTATATTTATTTACGTAATGCAAAGCCAATTTCAGAATGAGTGAACGAACGAATGAACGAATTCAAAATCGAATGAATGAATGAATGAATTATGTTTATTTATTTACGTAATCCATTCGAGACAGGTTTTTTTTTCAGGAATGAATAACTTTTGCAAGAAATACAGAGAAATGAAGGCGACCAGTACTCTTGCTTTTAAACAAAAGTAGTACCTATGGAATTAGGAATGTTCATCGATATATTATTTAAAATATGAAAATTATGAGACTGTTGATGGAGTACGAGGAAACAAATGGGAAATATCCGAAACCCTTCAATGGATGACAGCAATCAATAGGAATAATATTAAACTATTTAAGGATTTACCAGTGGCCCAGATAGCCAGTGGCTTACTGACCGGACCATGTTATTCATATTGACGGCGTTGTAATAATGACTTATTAACAAAATGACAGTTTCAGAATAACTATGGAGGATAAACGTCGCATATACAGAACATTGGGATAGCAGAAAGACTGGAAGCAAAACGTCTAAGTAATCAATATGTCTTAGTTGCAAAAAACTATGTAGGTAAGACGTTGCACCCTACAGCCGCCTGCGTTTGCCGCTTGATGCTGTCAAAATTGTATGAAAGGGGTTTCATACAGTTGAGCGGCAGATGCGCGTCAGCAGCGCTGCTAGATCCATCGTAATAGGAAGGCTGGACTTCTCATTCTCAGTATGAAATAAAGGCGGCTGTTAAGATAATGAAGAAATCCGTCTTCTTTCTGTATTTTTTTCCTTTTTTTTTTGAGCTTGAAACTAACTCTGAGAAACTGGCCATAATTTCAAGACTCCTTTTATTCTGCGCTCAAATATCCGCTTCCATATTTAACCGAGAACCCAAGGCAACACCTTCAAGGGCTACCTCCACGAGCGAGTCTTATCGCAGCGATAGCGTTATCATATTCTTCCATATCTGTACGTCTCTCTCTGACAGCAGGGGTCAGAAAAAGACACCAATATCATCGGCTTCCCATACCGAATATCGACGTATTGCATTACTTCATCTCTTTCATATAATAGCCATCCGACAAGGAGCAAAGATGATATTGGTTGCTGATATGGGGAATACGAAAACGCTGTCAGACCGCGTCTTCTATAAAAACTTACTACTTCTCACGTAGGCAAGTGGTCAGCCCAGTGTCAGAACTTTAAGGCCTCCCAAAAGCTTGACTTGACTGAACGATTGTCTAACCACTCCAGGACCAACGGCTTAACATGCCCTCCGAAGCACGGTAGCACTCAGTTGTAAAGACCACTTCTTGTAGCGGTCACCCATCAAAGTAGTAACCGCAGCGAACGTTGCTCTTTACCGATCGGTTAGGAACGGCTAGTCGTGCATCGCTATGAGACCTAATAGAAACTAATACGGTTATATATTATAATTACATGAACGACGTGTGTTTTTTATTTCTTGCCTTGTCAAAACATACGCTTATACATTGCTTATCTGAGATACTTTACGTTCGCGGGAAACGTTGCATTGCGTTCGCGTCGAAGCGATACGCGTCTCGACGACGGAATGCGTTTCGAGATACATTGTGCGTTTCACAAATGTGTATTGCGAATCACAATAATACGTTCTGTTTTGCGGCAATACATTGCGCTCCCGGTGATTCTTTATGACTCGCGACTATATTGTTGCGATTTGCGATGAGTTTGCAGCTTTTAATCACAGCGATATGATTTGTTCAGCGCGCATTTTTTAAAGATTTATATTGCGTTCACAATACTACGTATTTCACGAAAAAACATTCCGTTTCGCAAAAATACATTGCGTTACTCGAGAATACATTGCGATTCGCGAGAATACATTGCGGTTCGCGAGAATACATTGCGATTCGCGAAAACACATTACAATGACGTTAAGACAGCGGTATCAAAACATTCCTATCAGCGTCGCTTGTCGCGGTACGACTCGATCGTGGAGACAACGCCTTTGCGCGAAACCTCCTACTTCATCGTACCCAAATTGCCGTTTGGTTTGCCACGACGCCTGATCCGTATGTGCGTCTGTCGACCGCAGCATTACGTGCCAGTGTATGCGCCGCGGTCGGCCTTCCACGTCACAGGTCTCCCCAGAATCACCCCTGTCACAATTACTTAATTTCTAGATAGTGATTTTAAAATGCCAACAGAAACACTGGACAGAAGCCAAAATAAAAGCGTTGCGACGGCATAAAACGATGAATGACAATATATTCATTAATAACACCTCCAATAATTTAATTTTTCTGTAAGTAACTTTCACATTAAGCCGAAAACCCTCCACAGCTAAACATAGCCCTCCCTTTTAAAAAGCCATTTTAGACTCTTGGCGTAGCTATTTTTATACTGAAAAGCATGCTGCTGTCCAGTCACTGTATATTAAAGCTGACTCTTAACTGGAAAAAATATATATATAAAACGCCCAACGATCACACACATAGATCCTGGACCCTAACTAGGATTCCTTGTATCTAGGGACCCAGGAACTACGAGGACCATGCTCCCACAACACCCAGACACAGAACATATATTACCGCTTTTTCTGTGCACAAATACTTGTCCTATCGCGGGAATCGAACCCGCAGCATCCAGGTTATGAGCCCACCTGCTCAACCACCACACCAAGAAGGCTGTCAAAATATATAGTGGTGGTAATATTCCTATGCCGGCTACCACACCTTACCGTTCACTAAAATCTAACTAGAACTTACACGAAAACTAGGCTAGTTGCCTGCTGTTAAAAATTAACAAGTAAATATTATTTGCATAAAGTAGGTTAAATATGAGTGCAATGATTAAGGCCCACTTGCACGTTCTCGGGTTAAAATTATAACTGAATAGTTAACCCAGAGCTAGTAACTCGAGTTAAGTTGGTAAACAGAAATATCCAGACATTTTCTCTTGCACGTTCGGAATATTGACAGGGGTTAAGCCCGTCACACACGTAGCAATAATATATATTAATATACCGTACTATAATATATATTATAGCAAGCTACCACACACGGAGACGATGCTATAATATATATTTTTCTTCATTTCATTGATGGTCGGCCTAGCGTTTACACGTGTTTTGTAATAAAGGGTGATTTCAAAACACAGTAGGTAATTATGAATTCAACAAGAAGTGCATTGTTATTTGATTTAATTGAGAGTTCTTCAGACGACCATTCCGATTAATATCACACACTCCTAATAAGGTGGATATAGTTTTTATGAAAAGTAGTTTATTTATAATTTGGCTAATTTAAATGAGTTGTACCTGAGGTCGTATAAAAAGTGACTAGTCGCCAATCAGATTTTTACATCGCCGATGCCTAGTCCCGAGTAGACTAAATGGCAATATATCGCCTAAATTGACCACACTGGTCGGGCGGGGGCGGCCCAGGGGGTCTAGCTATGATACCAAACGCTAACGCTATCGCCAAATTTTGCGTTTGGGATTGTTTGGGATCCCAAAAGCTTCGGGCTAACTCCAAAATGTACTGGAATGACATTTCGCAAATCGCTCACTTTTGTGGAAAAGTAAGCGATTAATGTTATTTCAATACATTTTTGGAGATAGCGTTAGCATTTGGGATCTTTGCTAGACCCCCAGGCAAAGCGGCAGGAATGGTAAGAGGGGAGAAGCGTCCGACGAGCGCGTCGAATATGTTGAAACATGCTGTACATTCAAAATATGTCTCGCTATACCATAATATATATTAATATACAATAATGTAAAATATACCATAATACATATTACTGTATAAGTTGGTGACGTCACAGAAATATATATTATACCTGCGTGTGCGGTCCCTCGAGAATTTGTATAGAAAATATATGGTAATATGTCTAGCTATAAATATATTAATATATTTTATAGCTAGTGTGTGACGGGCTTTAAGTTGGTAAACCTCCGGCTCAATGCACAGAGTAAACCAAAATTACACCTGACTTATTACCTGTATTTGAAGTTGAAAGGTACAAGGTATACCTATTCTATACTAACTGGAATAAGCTCATAGCATCGTAAATTATACAAAACTAAACTTTAATTTTAAGGCCGTAAAATTGACATTAGACTATCGTGTTTGGAGAGAAACGTGGTCTGAGGAAGATAGTACGTTGTGTACCCAGGGAGTAGTCTGTCTTTTTCTTATGCCTTATTATCGGAGGTAGTTAACTTTAACTGTTTTCATGGGAATGCATAATAAACTCAACTTCGTAAATTCTTGAAAATGTAAAATAATGAAATTAGGTAAAATTGACTTACCTACTTACTTGTACTAAAACTGTACTAAAAAAACAGGTAAAAACAATACAGTGGTTCATCGCACAAAATGATATAATCGCGCGAAATGATACTTTCTACGGGATAGCATAATACCGTTACTTCGTAAATTATTCAACTGAATTTTATCAGATTTAGTAAAATTAGAAGCGGTAGCATGCAATGTACCGAACTGGGGACGATCCATGTGGGGGTAACTGGGAATATACCACCTACCGGAGGAAGAGCTACGCTTGCCTTTAGCAGTCTATGTATGTAATGTACCTTTGTTGTTTGTTAAGTATTTAAGAATCGTGTTCATAGCATGTATGCAGTGCATAGGATTCTTAAACACGGTTCTTATGAGATTGAAGAGATGAAACTGCGGGCCTACTACTTTATTTTAAACTCATTCACAACTCGAGACACAAAAAAAAGTCTCGAAAAACTTATCGTTTCTGTTCGAAGTGCTTGTTCCAGTTAGTATGGAATATAAGTACTATTCATATATTATAGAACTTCTTGGAGAGGTATCAATAGAACATTTTCGGCCAGTGTCAATTTAAAACTGATAAAACGTACATACCTAAAGCCGCCTCTACATGCTTGATGTTTGCCACAAACACCCAGTACCCCCAAACACCGACCACAAATTACTTAACACATACATTGCATCCATAGGTAAGTCAAAAATGCTAGGTATGGATGGGCAAAAATGGCGGGCGACGAGCGTGCTAGGGCTGCCAACATTTTTTTCGGGGAAATATACAGCATCTTTTCAACAACCAAAACCAAAAGCCAAAACCAAAAGATAAACAAATATATTATTTATCAAATAACCATTTTTATAAACACTATAAACTTCTAATGTCATTGTTTAAAATAAAAGTTTCATAAAATATGCATTAATTAAAATCAAAAGGGCTATTTATAACTATCTGTTTCTTTGTTCTCCGCCATTTTAAATTCATAACTCGTAATTTCCTTCGTGTGAATATGGCGGGAATAGAAAGCAGGAACGACATTACTTTAGGGGCCTTACTTATAAACGCCGCTTAAAGTTAGTCAGTGTTTTCCCGCGTGACATTTCAAATCAGTCAAAAGTTGACAGAAGGTTTTAAGCAACCTTTTTACCTTGTTTTTTTTGAATAGCGAGCTCTCATGATCTGTTTGAAAATATCGTATTATTGCTGCGTCATAAAAATATTATAAATACGAAGGTTTGCGAGTATTCGTGTATGTTACCTTTAATATCCGTAACTACTGAAAAAGTTTTGATGACATTAAATTTTTTTTTACTTTGAACATATCTACTTTTGGCCACGCTCTCACCTGATGGAAAGTGACGATGCGATCGAAGGTGTAGCATGCTAGCTATAGCTTATATTTCATGCTGGATACTGGAACACATAGGATACTGAAATAATCTCAATTATTTGCGGGCAGTATTCGAAGAGATATATAGAACCTACTTGTTTTTTTTTTTTTTTTATTTATTCATTACACATTACACTACATTATCAAAAACTTCGCACCAAAAAACCACGGTAGGTTTGACATGGTGCTTGCATTCATTACGCCCGCTATGATTTAAAGTAATTAACTAAGAAATGAACTAGGTATACTTAGATTAACAATATTAATTAGGTCATACTTCGAATTTCATTTTACAGACGTGAGAGGGTCATAATCATAACATGACAAAACCTAAAAATAAAATAAGTGCGAATTCGCGTACAAAGCGCGCGCGAGCCTCCGCTTGGACGCTCCCTCTCTAACCGGTTCCCGAGTCTAGCCGACTGGAACGTAAACAACACGTATACAGGATGATGTTCCCTTAACTTGACGATGTCGGTCATGTTGTTGCTAACTATGCTGATGAACGAATATTATATTAATTACCTACAATTAAGATTATAGGACACCTACATTTTTTCTCAAGAACAGAGGTGTCCGTTCTTTGTCAGGGAGTTACATTGCATTCAGTCTTTACGAGCACAAAGCGTTCGTTCAGGCATTCTATCAAAATATCTAGGTATGTATCTACTTTATATTATCATAGAAGTATTTTTTATATATAAGCTTATAGTTTTTACTGTTAACGCTTCTTTTCACCTTTAGAGGTATACTATTTAATAAAGTAGGAATTAGAAATGCTAGCGTTCTACTTCCATAATAATTCTTTACTCTGGGTATTTTTAACATATTTTGAGTAATATTTCTAGTAGTCACATTATGTGCGATCGGTACTTGAACTTCTGCGTTCTTCTGTTGCGCACAGCGTTTAGCACACAGCCTTGAAATATAGTGCAGTTCTATATATTAATGTATGGTTGGCAACCCTACGCGCGTACTACTGTCAAACGTTTGAATACATCACAAACAGCTTTGTCGTTCGACAAACGTATTTGTCAAATCCTTAGAACTATGCACAAATCCGACACTGATACCGATCACTGGCGTTTGCCAGTGATAGGTGTGTGTTTACAAACAGGCAAATTCTCAAGTTCGTATTTGCTATTTGGTGTTCGCTGTTTGCCAAGTATGTGAAATCCGCTCAAGGATGAATCAACATGTCAAATTACCGGGTTAAATATATAACGGGATAAGTCGTCAATTTTCTAACGTGCAAGATAAAATACAGAAATAATCCGAGTTAGGCTATTTATTCAGGTAACACGAGGTTAGAGAGAACGCGCTAGTCGGCCTGAAAGAATTAGTAAAATCGGTAAATAAATCACGGAGTAATAAGCTTTCAAAGTATATGGAGGCGGCATCGCCTGGCCCTTTCTCGCGAAACCGGAGAAGCTCCACAGTTACTATGAAAACGCACGTTGTGACGTCACATGCCATAGCGACCGTGGGTCTTACTTATAAACGCTGCTCAAAGTTGGTCAATGCTTAAAACCTTCTGTCAACTTTTGACTGATTTGAAATGTCACGCGGGAAATCGTGACGGAACATTTAAAACACTGATTAACTTTAAGCGGGGTCTTTGAGAAAATCCGACAATGGCGGTTGTGAATTTTGAATTTATTTTTCAAAACTAGTGTATCTTGAACTATAATGTGTAATAAGGGTGGATTATTATCCGTTAAGTGTTCGTGAACGTGCACGAGTGTTGGCAAATGGTTTTAAGATCATAAAACCATGCATTTTCGTTTTTGCTTCAACGGCCGTTTTTAGAGCCTTCAGTGGAATATCCAGCATTTTACTGTTGGCGTTTTGACTGACAAAATATGACTTTGACTTGACATAACCGTACAAATTTTACTCACTTGACATTGGCAGAATTATTGCAAAAAAGCGATAGAAAGCCATTAAAGAAGAAGATGAAGAAGATGAGTAGACTACCATTATTTATGATTTTTAAAGCAGTATCGCCTGCTCAGCGTAATCCACAGATTAATTTGTAAAGTACCAACCCCGTAAGTTGGTTATAAAGGTGAAGGAAAAATTAGGACACGAGACCATTTGTCACTCACTTGACATTGGCAGAATTATTGCAAAAAAGCGATAGAAAGCCATTAAAGAAGAAGAAGAAGAAGAAGAGCTTTAAGCGGCGTTTATAAGTCAGGCCCCGTATGTAAAGCAACACAGCCTAATAATGAGGTACTGTGAAGGACCACAAACTGACATCACTGCATGTTTGAGCCATCTTTTTCTATTCCTGTATTTTAACATGCTTGCAACTTTGTAATTTTTTGATATATTTAATTTTTGTTTTCACTGCTGTTTATTTTATGAAGAATATTATTAATTTATGCAATAAAATGATTGCAGGCAACTAGCCTATTGAAATATATTCGCATTAAGCTTCTATAATGTTTTCGCTGAATTAAGACGAAACGAAGCGAGCCGATCGAGATGGCGCTCCCTGGGGGAGGCCTATGTCCAGCAGTGGACGTCTTCGGGCTGTTGGTGATGATGATGATGATGATGATGATGATGATGATGATGATGATGAACCGAGCCCTATCCACGAAAGAGTCGATAAAGAAAGTTTTCAAACGTAAGACGGGCTCGATAGCTCAGTTGGTAGTAGCCCTGCCTTCTGAACTGAGGGCCATGGGTTCGATTCCTACCCAGGACAAATATTTGTGTGATGAACAACAATGTTTGTTCTGCGTCTGGGTGTTATATTGTATTCTATGTATGTATTTACAAAACAAAAAGTATCTAAGTATTATATCAGTTATCTGGTTCCCATAGTACAAGCTTTGCTTAGTTTGGGGCTAGATGGCGGTGTGTGAAATGTCCACACATATTATTAAGATATTAAGAATTTAAGAGCATAAAATAGATGAAAAAATCAAAATTGTGGTCAAATGTTATGATAAAAAAATTTGAAAATGACAATAAAATATAACAGATACTTCGGACTCAGGTCAGTACTACGACCATTGACTATATATCCAGTTGATCAATGATACAACTTCCCCACGAAAATTAGTGGTGTATTTCAACCGCTAATCCTATGAGAGGAAACGGAACACGCAATGTGTCTTGTTCCATCCTGCTGGGCGGTTATTCTCTATGGAAACACAGATTCCACACGATACGAAACCACGTCGTTATCGTGTCTTGTTCAAATCATGTCACAGCGTTAGAAATACCTTCACTTTATTATCTTTATTTTGAATAAAATATATTGACATATGTGATTATATCTTTTGATGTGTTGATGTTTCGGAACGCGTCTCAGTAAAACATATGATCTTGGACAGTTCAAATCGCGCCAATTCCAAATTCATTTCGCGCGGTTTGGGTTTCGTTTCATAGAGAATAGACTTTTGCAGATTTCTTATGTAAGACAAGGAATTCGCGTGGTTTCGAAGTAAGGAATCGATACGGAATAAGGGCCCTGTTCTTTGTAATTCCGTATGAGTTTGTCTCGTTTTGTTACCTCGCCCCCTGCCTGCAAGTGAGTCGTGTTTGTACGAGAAATTATGTTCACGAGCTATCAACGGGCTTTATAATATTTGACTACGACACACACCTAGATCCTGGACCCTAACTAGGATTCCCTGTATCTAGGGACCCAGGAACTACGAGGATCATGCTCCCACAACACACAGACACAGAACAACGTATTCGCGCTTTTTTTCTGTGCTGGTGTTACAAAAATACTATCATCATCAACAAAAGCCTGAAGACATTCACTCGCCCCGAGAGTGCCACTTTGAGCGGATACTCGCCTCCTGCATCCATCGCATCAGCTTTTTACCATTGGTTTTATTCTCAAGTTTCTTACCTAAAGGAGGAGGCGATCTTCCTATGCTTAGCGAGTGACCGGTTGGCATCCGCTTCTGAGACCTGGTTCATTTCCACCACCAGCTGAGATAGAAGCTGCACCCCGATTGTGCATAGCTCCGGACTCTAAAAACAACAATCAATCAATCAGTACAAGAAAACTTAAATTAAAAATAACTTCCAAAAAATCTATAATTTAATATGTACTTATTAGCCAGTGGGCATTATAGCTAGTGAAATTGCTGGGCAAATGAGACTGTATGACCTGATTACACAGTGTAGTAATCTGATTACTAGACTGTGTGATGTCTCAGGATGACGTGCGCAGTGCAGTGTCATGCGAAACTTTATTATTTTAAAGTTTTGAGTGACACTGCAACTGTTATGGGCGGCCGTGTTGCTTAACATCAGGTGAACGACTAGCTCGTCAAGTCATTCATTGCCATAACAAAAACTATCACCACTTGCTTCAGAACATTTTTGTGTTTATTTTGTAACCTAAAATGAAGCATGCAATAGGTATAAGTGTGATTCAAACTTAATGGCGGCTGTGAAATCGGCGGGTAACGCAGCGTAGAAGCAAAAATTAGATGTGCGCGGAAAGTGGTAAGCGGCGAGCGCACCGCACTTCACAGCCGCCATTAACTTTGCATCGCAGTCTAGGTACTTACTCGTAGAAAATTATTGACATCATTGACCACGTTTTGAAAGACATATTCCTCCTTGACCATATCGAACCAGCTCAGCTTTGTGATCCGAGCGAAGAGCGCCACCAGCGCCTGCAAAATCAAAGAAAATATTGAATGGCCTGATAGCTCAGTTGGTAGTAACTCTGCCTTCTGAACTGTAGGCTGTGATTAACTCATATTCAATAATTGCTATGTGGTGCATTTTTTTCTTTTATTTGCACTTTTGTTTATTAATAAAACACTTTATCGAAAGAGGACCGATTCTTAGGCACTAAAAAGAAGAATGGCCCACCTATCTACGATAATTACAGTAATAATTATTTTAATTTGTTTTTTGTGCTACAGCAAATGATTAAGTAGGTAAGTTTTGTATTTTTGGAGTTATTAGCAATACCAAATCGATCCGTTAGATTTTATAAATATTTATGATTTTTATAGCAGTATCGCCTGCTCAGTACAAATTCATCTGTAGATTTTATAAATTTTGGTTCACACGTAACCGGAGCCTGGAGTAGGTAGGTTTCAAAGGATGCTAATGAATTCAACTACATATCTTAGTAATTATTCAATACGTTTTTATTATCTTTCTATGTTTTTTTGGTAATCTGTGGGGATAATCTAGCAGTTAATGAATGCAATTTTTTTGACGGGGCCGATAGCTCTGTTTGTAGTAGCCCTGCCTTCTGAACCGAGGGCTGTGGGTTCGATTCCTACGCAGGACAAACATTTGTGTGATGAACGTAGATATTTGTTCAGTGTCTGGGTGTAATATTGTATTCTATGTAAGTATTTACAAAGTTAAGTATACAAGGTGACCTTGAATTGGTATTTTATCCCGAAATGGGGGGACTGGGACCATGATACCCTACAAGTTGTGAGAGCCTTACTTGAAACTGGATGTTTCCAAACCTCCATGGTAAAAAATACATCCACTCGTAAAATTGCACGTGCGATCGCTACGAGAGTTAACAATCTACTATAAATTCATTCCTAAACACAGGTCATTAAACTCATTTAAGTGCACTCGGTCAAGGACGAAGTTCAACGACCCAGCTGCGCTAAGGCTATTTTCGAACGTAAACTTTACATGGCATTTCTTCAATGAAAAACTATTAATTTAGTAAAGTCGTACAAGAAACCTTGGGGTGCAAATTTACCCCCTTTCGGGATAACATACCAATTCAAGGTCACCTTGTATAAGTATTATATCAGTTATCTGGTTCTCATAGTACAAGCTTTGCATAGTTTGGGGCTAGATGGCGCTGTGTGCAATGTCCACACATAAAAAAAATGCTTCACATCATCATCATCATCCCCACCCCACCGCTGGGTATAGATAGGCCTTTTGTATTAGACATAAGCCACGCAAGAGCCAAAAAAAAAATTACCTGTACAACGAAATTAGCCAGCTTCGGTCTGGTCGCGAGGTAGTTCAGCACATAGTTTCTGATATCCAACCGCTGCTGAGTCGACAGACTGCCGGTAGATCTAGAAGACAAAGAAGATTAACACCATTTATTATTTCAGTAGTTATTTTACGGCAGGTTTTTATTATTTATTATAAATACGCGTCAATAGTTCAGGTAATACATTATCTAGAGTACCCAAGATACAGGCTTTTGCCTAGTTTTAGGCCCGTTGGATACGTCTTACAATATAATTAACAAAAATATCTAATTTTATATTATTTGTATTAATGTATTAATGTTAAATGATATTTTTTTATCTGGAAATAAAAATTAAACTATTCTATTCTATTCTTTACATGAACAACGACCACGGGATCGTTTGCAATCGTTCTCCAAGCCACCATCTAATATTCTAATGTAACATCACTGGAACACATAACTCTATAAAACTTGTGATGACATGATAGCGCTGGTGGTGTCGCTACCTATGTCTGATGAGCTGGGCTGGAGGAGCCAGCTCTGAAGGTGGTCCAAGTTCTGGTGGTGATGAGTGAAAGATGGTGTTCGGTGGTACTGGAGTATATTTAAGGCGTCTACATGATGGAAGGCGTGAGCTTATACTACTGGATCGTCCATACAAGTAGTTCGGACGCATGTTACTGGTATTGTTGTGATGTAGCGGTGCAAGTCCGAATTTCCACACTACAACAATAACCTGGGTGTCTTCAAGGCAAGAGTGAACAGGTATCCTCTAGGCAAGCATGCACCCTCATAGGCCGCGTCATCACTTACTATCAGGTGAGGTAATAGGTAAGAGGCCTATAAACTATTAAAAAAAAACAGTAGTGCCAGCGACCCAGAGCCGTGCTCCGAAACACAAAGGGGCTGGGCAGGCTTGGGTGAATGCTGGCAGGGGGAAATGCACAATAAATCTCAAGTGGGACGTCAGTGCAGGCCTTACCACCCCCAAATAGAATAAGAATATTGCAGTAGTTTGAGGAAAAAGGGCATATTGGCCGTTAAAAAAAGCAAAAACCTACGTTACAATCTCCGTCTTTTGTTATCCGATTGAGGATCTTTAACGTTTCTAGTTGTGAACACAGATTTATAGAGCTATGAAATCCTTAACATACAGTGCAAAAATTTTAGGTCTACGACCAAAATTGCCGAAGTTATGACCAAATTACTAGCGAAGTTCACTGAGTGGCCGTGACGTCGTTGTGCCGGTCGCCACCAGTTAGCCGTAGCAATAAAGCTCGCAGTGTTTTGTTTCGACCGGCACAATGACGTCACACGCATGACTTTACCGGCATCAACGGCAAATGCTTATTACTAAATATCTTCGTAAGTAACGGTCCGATTTGGATAATTCAAAAAGATATATATTTCTTATATCATATAGAATAACGTGGATTCTAGTGTTACATTATGGAACGCAATAACGCAATAATATTGTATTTGTATTTGCTATAGCTGTACTGATGCTTCACCCATAGAAGTCACAATAAGACAGCAATCGAAGCTACAGATCGGAGTTTTCTATTCTGCATTGTGCTAGATTGCTTGCACCTGTCGTGGAAGAGAGACAGCAATAGAAGGGAGGCAGGCACACCCTTCCACTGGTAGGTGCCACCGCTTTGCCAGTTATTCTGCCGCCAAGCAGTAGTGTGCAAGCACTACTGGGTTCCGGTTTGAAGGGCATTGTAGCTAGGGAAATTACTGGGCAAATGAGACTTTATGACCTGAATACTCGGATAGACTAGATAAATTCAAGATGAAAACGCTTGAAAGCCGTAGAAATATTACGGACTTGTGCACCCTATACAAAATTGACAATGGTATGTTTGGTAGTAGTGAACTTTTAATGAATGTCAATTTCAAAGTACCCTCACGTTCTGTACGTAATTTTCAGCTATTTAACATGCCACCTACCTACAACAATGTTTCACGGAATGATCCTTTACTTAGGATGTGTCGCACATAAGATGGATTAACCGATCCCAGAGACATGTTTTCGTGTAGTTTTATATCTTTTAAGTTTGCTGTGAATAGTTTCTTTAAGTAATTAATTTCTGTTCTTTACTCACACACAGTTACTCGCTACTGCATAGTTAATGTAACGCATTTACATAGTGTCAATATGTCTATACTTATTTAAGCTGTGTACGGTTATTACTGGACTTTAGGTTTATAAAGCTGTGTTAACGTTGGTGGTGTATATTGTATAATAGCCTATTGTCTGTTACCGAACCAATTGTAATAAAATAAAAATAAAATAAATCTCACAGTGTAGTAATCTGATTACTAGGCTGTGTGATGTCTCAGGATGACGTGCGCAGTGCAGTGTCACGCGAAACTTTTAGTGAACAACTAGCTCGTCACGTCATTCATTCTCATAAAAAAAAACCCTTGCTCCCTTTGCCGTCCCATCTATACATTCTTTTCCCCTATTTTTTTACCTTTCTCTTCTCTCTTACCCATAAACAGAGTTAGGACTTAAAACTAATTAACCCGTGCGAAGTCGGGGCGGGTCAGCTAGTTTGCAATAAAACACTGTCTTTGTCTTTGACAAGTTGAAAGTAAAATAGGTAGGTTTTAATATATTTAAATAGATATTTTACCTGCTGATTAGTTTCCCCAGGGTGGTGGCAGCGAGGAGTTGGGAGTAGCTCGAGTCTGCTCTCTCCAGTAGGGCTTGGCATTTTGTCAATGTATCAGGGGCTTCCTATAGAATACAATATACGTAAGTTTTGTTGAATTAAATACTCCATTCTTATACTCTTTAAGGCGAAGGGTAGGGTCATATAAATATAAAATATAAATATAAATATGTGTGGACATTTCACACAGCGCCATCTAGCCCCAAACTAAGCATAGCTTGTACTATGGGAACCAGATGACTGATACAATACTTATATACTATTTTGTTTGTAAATACATACATAGAATACAATATAACACCCAGACGCGGAACAAACATCTATGTTCATTACACAAATGTTTGTCCTGGGTAGGAATCAAACCCACAGCCCTCAGTTCAGAAGGCAGGGATACTACCAACTGAGCTATCGGGCCCGTCTATATAATATATAAGCAGTTTAAAATTCAGACATCGACTTAAACATTATAGGCTTAAATATAAATTCAATATGAACTTCCGCGTGGCGCTTGCGACAACGACAACGCACGAAACGGCTGATTTTAATGAATATTCTATGTTTTTATTTATCATGGACATATTTCAAAATATATATTATAAGTTACAAATTTTAATTTTTATTCTACTTCATTTTGAAATCTTTCAGAATTTTAATCAAGTTATTTTAAAACTTAATAGATATATTTTGCTTAATTATAAAAAACATGTCGACTAACTAACAACTCAAATTACAATAATTGTCAAATACATATGCTAAAACGTCACACATCAGGCTACTCCACTAACCCACCCCTTGTTGTGTGCAAAGGTGCCCATAACGTTTGTTTTTATAGTATTTTTACAGCAAACTTCCGCCCTTTCAAGAAGAAATACAATTCTAATCAAACAACCGAAAAATATTTCCTAAACTACCTATCACATCAACTAATAGGCACATCAGGCAGGTAGGGTGCATCTTCTATACAATAAGTACATACATTAAATAAATAAATGCATAAGACAAACATCGGCAGAATTGTGACAACTCATGATTTGGATTTTGGACTTTTGGGGTCTATATGTCATTGCAGCCAGTAATACAATCGAAATATTATTCATATTTTTAGTTTAGCTAGTGGCATGTAGTAGTCATCACCATCAACAACAGTCTGGAGATGCCCACAACTGAACACAAGTATCCCCCAGAGAACACCACTATGAGCAGCTGCTTGCCTGCTGCATCCACCCCCGCAGGTTTCACCAGATTGTCGGTCCACCTAGTAGCAGGTTGGCCTAAGGTGCATCTTCCGGTTTGTGTCTTCTAGTAGTAGTTCATATTATTGTAGTATTTAATCAGCTTAAACTGAAAGAATAAAGGCACTCCGCCACAGAAACCAAGTCATATAAATAGCTATGATCATTCTCACCTGGAAAGCGACCACAGCCTTCTCCGCTTGTTCCCTGATGATTGGATCCTGGGACTCGTACAGCTGTTTACACAGCAGCTCTATTTGAATCACCTCCTGCAGACCAGACATTTATTAACATAGAATACAATATAACACCCAGACACATAACAAATGTTTGTCTTGGATGGGAATCACACAAATCTGTACCTACTATGCATTTTGCTGAGTCATTCACAGTCCAAATGGCCAAGATATAACATTTTGAACCAACATTTGCTTTTACAGGCTTAATATACAAACATTTATTATTATTTAAACAAAAATAACTGGTCTATTCCTGTACATTGCAGTAGAATAGTTTACTCTAAAGTATACTTTGATTATTTTGACCATTTTATACTTAGTAAGTACCATATCTTGCTAAAACAATGGCATGCAGTAATAAGCCTACATAACAATAATAATGTATTATCAATCTATGATTTACTGAGATCAAAACATTTGTAGTGAAATAATTTAGAAATACAAATTAATGCCTCAAAATAGAAATTGTACAATTTCACAAGGTTACTCAAAAGAGGTCACTGAATTTTTTGTGGAATCTACTAAACATTAAAATACTTTTATCCTGATACGTGAAATGGCCAAAGGACAAGATGTGAGTTAATTAGAAGGCAACAATACTTAGATGTTACCCCCAGGGCGCAAAACAAGCAAACACAATCTTTGATTACATTTCAAGGATACAATTATGTCAACAACAACGAAACTAACCAAAACACCGGCAAATTTACTCAACAGTGACACAAACTTATTATAACCACACGATCTAACACAGCGTTATAAGATTACAAGAGAACGGATTACCAATTAATTCTATCGAACGCAGTTTCAACAAAATATCTACTGTGAGGTCCCGACATCACAAGTAAACAAAAAACGAAGTTATTTGAAATGGTGACCGGATTTAACAGTAACAGGACTAGAGGTTCGGGTTCCCTAAATTGATTTACAACAGAAAATATGCTAAATTCAGTTAAAATTAAGTAAATAACATAATATTTTGGTGCTCACCTGTTCTTCAGCCATCTTTGTTATTTTCTCGCATTTGAAATGACGTTTCGTTACACGTAAAATTCTTGAAATGATGAAATAAAAAAACAATGCATAGACTATACTATGCTTTTTAATTAGACGGAGTAAACTGACAGATCATATTGTCACTTGTCGAAATAATGCTGCCAGCTTCCAAATCGCAGTGATGGATCTGGATCAGCTCTTTATAGTT
Organism: Ennomos erosarius; assembly: GCA_963580505.1. Classification (NCBI taxonomy): domain Eukaryota; kingdom Metazoa; phylum Arthropoda; class Insecta; order Lepidoptera; family Geometridae; genus Ennomos; species Ennomos erosarius. The sequence goes on along the minus strand of OY757005.1, from coordinate 3,228,451 downwards.
CCAAGGATCGGAACTATATTAAAATATATTATATAAATAAAAATAGCTAGAATACGTTAATTGAAATGTAAATTGATTTACTAAGAGGACAATCCTGGTATTTGAAAATGTTATCGCCATCGCTCTGCTTTACACACGTATGTTAGAGACAATATAGTGTTACTCTCGCTAATTTTAATATATTGTTTTAACGGGCAAACAATAATTTTAATCACAAATTACGCAGTAATTACGATTTTAAGAAGTGGTTGGAAAAACACAATTGCATAAAATAGATCTATAAACTGAATTGATCAGTGAACTAATCACTTTTACCACGTCACTATTTATTTTACATGAGAAAGTGGTACCATCGGTAATGTCAGTTTACTCCGTCTAATTAGAAAATAGAGTTTTCGTAAGATTAATACTAAATACTTTTTTAAGGCCTTGGTACAACGAGAGGACAAGACTTATAAATAAACAAAAATGTTTAGGCCTTCGACTAATATCGTCCTAGTTTATATAAGGTTATAGTACCTCATTCCACTATTTCCACACACACACACGTACATACCCCCTCTGGTATCATTCTTTCCACTTGAAACCCTCCTTTTGACATCCTGGGCTGGGGAGCTCACAGATACTAATAGACACTAATAGTGAGTACCCATGAAACGAACTGAAGCACTATAGTACATATTTTGGCGCCTGGTTGAGGTTGGTGGGTTTGTATAAAAGGTTTCTTTTCAATGCATCAAATCAAATAAAAGAAAGAGGGATGAGAACTACCATATAAAATAACCTTGAAAGAATTCCGCTTAAGAGTATATCTTTGAATTTGAAATTTCTATTTATATTAATTAGTGGTGTCTTGCACGAAGCTAGAATCCCTTAATCTCATATTATAGTAAATACTACAGTTAAGAAGTCGCAAATATTCAAGATCATAATCATAACAGCAGTTTTTCTCACACACAATGCCTTACATTTCTTGTCCCATTTTCAAACTTTCAAGTTCGTCTTTACATCCTATCTCTATTGGTGCGTTCCAGTTCGTATTATTTTTGCCATTTTCGTTATTTTCGATCACAAAAGTCGTTCTATTAGGCAATAAAAGAGCCTTTGGGAGTATTTGACAGTTTGAATGTGATCGTTTTTGGCGTTCTTGGCATTCTTAGCGTGTACTGGAACACACCCTATGGTGTCTCCACTAGCGGTGGCAATTAATGCGATTTTGCGTAAATTTCATAGACATGCTAATTCACAAGTCTTAGTGTGCTAATTGCTATTGCTATAGAATTTGCTAAAATGAAATGAAATGGAAATGAAAATAGAAAAAAAAATTAAATGAAAAAGAAATGAAAAATGAAACGAATTATGAAATGAAACTTTATATTAAAAATTAAATTCAAAATGAACTAAATTAATTGAAATGAAATTTCATATTTCACAGAATTTCACAACTACATTTAATTTGGGAAATGCTAATTGAGTTTTCACATGCTAAAAATGAATGCGAATGCTAATTAATCCGTCACTAGTCTCCACACCGCACTCAGCTTCGTGGTATAGTTTAGCAATGTACTCTATGGTATAGTTTTAGTATACTTAAAACTTCCTTGGTTTTCACCATTATCCGATTATTACGTAAAAAGAAGCGTACCTAAAAGCTGCGTTCACGATTATCTCGCGTATAATATTTTTAACACAGACTAAATATATTTTTCATGTTGAAGTTACTGGCAGAAAAGCGCAAAGAAGATTTTGATTGACATCGAATTAAAAAGAAAGAAAATTTGGAAATATTGGAAACAAATATCAAAAAATTTTTCGTCAAACTGGTTTGAAAAAAAATGTGGATTTATTTTCGCTGATTATCTCTAAATTATATTGTTGCTGATGAAACAGGATGATAAGAATAACAATGTCTAAAATTAAAAAGGTGTGGTCGTTAGCCTTAAGCCCCAGAACCAGGGGCGACGCAGCGGCTTTTCAAGGCAAATTTCACAGATGTAAGCCATGATTGATTCAGATTTGACTACAAGTTTAGTAACGTAGAAAATGCGTAGAAATAAGAACTAGGTAGCATTTCTGAACTATTTTAAGTTCAGTTCACTGTTGTTGTCTAGCGCTAGTAATGTTGATAAATAGGTACCTACCTACTTGCCTTAGGTACCTAACCTTAGCATCTCATTCTCATTAGCTTGTTATGTAGGTACATAATTAGAAATCATATTCATTAGTTGAGAAATGTATCTACCTACCCTACAACTTATTTCTTTAGTGAATTTAGAAATATAGACTGTATACATTCCATACATATCCTGTTTCGGCTTACTGGCTTGTAGGTCTACTTTATCTCTTACATCCTCTTTTTTCATACCTACTTATAGAAAAATGGCGAACAAAGCCATCGATGTTTTCCAAACAACGTCGATAAATGGCCACATCTTACAAGTTTAATTATTATTATTCTCATGGCTCTCTTCGCTATTTTTCAGTAATGGTGATGAGGACAGCACAGAAAAGCAAAAGCGCAGGGAACGAAAATGACGTAGAATGCGAAAAATGTAAAAAATTGATTGATTACTTATTCAGCCCTGTCAGCACCATCGATAACTACAGAAGTGCGCAGGTAACGGATGAACTTCTCAACGCTAGCAAAGGTGAAAATCAATGCGAAATATGTCAAAAAATTATAGCGGATGCTTTTGCTGAAGCACAAGATAAAACTAAAACAAATGAAACTCCAGAAATTGTTCACAAAGCTTCTTTAGACACTCACATATTACAATCGACCACTGCAAAACAAACAGAAGAACAATTGGCACAAAAAGTAGAAAAAATAGACGAAACACCATTGGTTGAAGCGGAGAAACCCAAAATTGATGGTTTTAATGTAAATCCTAAGGTTTTAGGTCACATCGCGGAAATTAATATTGTTAATGATAAAGACCGTCTACTGGATGATCTGGCGCACCGAACACCCAATAACCAAGGCATGATTGATGAAAATACTATAATGCGGGATAAAATTGAAAGTTTAGTTAGAAAAATAGAAAAAACACAATTATCTCTAAAAACTGAATGGCAAAACTCGGTACTAAATTTTGCTACAGATGATTCTGGTCAACAGAACAAACTAGGGGGGAGTTCTCAAAGCGGTTCGGTAGATGAGCTAAATCAATTTGATTCCATAGCAAAGCGATGTCTGGATGGCCCAACCAATCGATTAGATAACCAACTAATAAAAGAAATGAAGAAACTAGGTGTTCCACAAACGGGTTCAAGCGAAAGTTCTTCAATGAATGTACAAACTGATATGTCTAGACAACCTAGAAAACCAGTTGAGAAAACTGAAGTTGAGTTAGAAGCAAGAAAGATAGATCATGACTCACCTCTTATGAATGATGGTCATAAGTCCCCATTTCAACATACTCCTAATCCGAATAATACTCCAAGATATATTACCAACACTACATATATATCAGGAAGTTCAAATAAAAGTTTAGACTATGGTCGTGACGAAAAATGTTCAGCTTCCTCTTCAAATGATGGAAAAGGAGAAGCAAGAAAATTAGGCCACGATCAACCTTCAGCTACTGCTGATGAACTTCATTCAATATTACAAGGTGCCCTTAAATCGAATATTAATTCAAGAGTCATCAATAGGACACTCATGACAGGAAGTACAGAAGCTTCAGATTCAGGTGACAAAAAACTCACAACGTCTATTTCAAGAGATAGAACTGAAGAAGCAAGAAAACACGAGCGTTATTCCCGCGCTGCTTCTGATTATCATCAAACATCACAACCTACCACTAATCCCAATATTCAATCAAGACAGCTCAATATGACTTATATGACAGGAAGGTCAAGTAAAAGTACACGGTATAATCGCGAGAAAAATCAAACAACTTCCTACACGTGGATCAAAAATGCCAGAACAAGAGTATTCGAGAACGATCCAGTTTCTGCTGAATACCTAAGTCCAAAATTGCAAGCTACCACTAATCAAAATAACGAGTCAGTAGTCAAAACGTCATGTATGACAGGAAGTTTAGGTGGGAGTTCAGATTATCCTAAAAACGGTGGAAATGGAGGGTCAAACAGTAAATATGGGCGAGATGTACCATTGGCAGATTATTATCTTCGTCCAACATATCAAGGGACACATAAACCAAACAATAGTACATTTAAATACATCAATACAACTCGCATGACAAGTTCAGGTAAAAAATCAGGTTCTGAAAGTGAGAAAAAATACACAGCTTCCACGTCAATGAATAGAGAAGAAGGAAAGATTAAAAGAGAGCGGGATCCACCTCTGCCTTCAACTGATCAGCTTCCTTTACATTTTCAAGCTTCTCCTAACCTCAATAATAATTTATCAAAATACGTTAACACGACCCTAATGGCAGATGGTTCTGGGTACAATGATAAACGTACACCTTCAAACCCGTCACTTAATTCAGATCCGAGACATTTAGTTAATGCCTTCAATCCACGCAAGCCTATTTTAAACCCTGATGACGGAACGCAAACTGATAAAAACCTTGATAAATCATTAGATCACACAACGAATCTTATAAATCAACAAGATCAAGCTGTGGTGGATAAAGATAAACAGTACGGCGAAGAACAGAGCAACTTATCAAATGAAACACCAGATCAGGCTACAAATCAGGACCCACGTTCATTTCCAGGGGTACCATCAGCCCATCAGTACATTTTCCCTAATACCCCAGTACAAAATAGTCATCCTGCAGCAAACAACCTGTTCGTAAATGATGAGCGATACAGGTATCCAAACTTTCCTCACCAACAAAACATGTGGAACCAAAATCCGTACGCTTATTATAGAAATGCAATGGAAAATCAGCATAATTATTATTCACCTCATCATCACCAACAGTTTGAGGAGCAAAAAAATATTAAATATAATAAAAGAAGAGTGCCCGAACCTCATTCAGTAGACCAACAACTACCGCAACAGTTTTCCCAGGTTCAGAACACGACAGAAAATCAACCAAGTGAAGTGTATATCAATGAAGACGCGTCGGAACAACAAAATATAACAAAAGACTTAACGAATATAGGTACCGACGACAGCTTGATAGGACCAGCATCTAGCCCCGTTAATCAACAACAGCCACATTTTGTCAAGTTTCAGAAGACAGAAAAAGGACTATCACATCAAATATCTTATGTTAATGACACGTCAGAATTAGACCAAATACCTGTCGTGGCTGATCGAAAGACACCTAGTCAAGCCACAGAACTAAGACCAGATTTAATGAAAATCCCGGCGCTTGCTGAAGAACCCGCAGAATCATATCACACTGACTTTATGAAAGAACCTGAAATTATAAAAAAAGCCAATGTTACATATGTAGAACCAATCCCAATGCCAAAAATTACTGCACCAAGCTCCATTCACACTTTAACTTCCATTGATCCAACCACAATCTCATCTTCTCAACCGGTGGAACTGAAACCTATAAAATCTAACGATCTATTCTTAAAAACTCCTATTCAGGCCTGGGATCTGAGACCTAATTTAGAGAATAGCTTAGAGTTTGTGGAAAATCCATCGAAACAAAGACATGTTGATTTTACGGAACGTGCTGAAACTTCTGATTATTATATAAAACCAATCCCAATGTCGAAGACTCCTCCCATACATACTTTAACGATGCCTAAACCAATCGCAGAATCGTCTATTGAAGCAGCTGAACTAACATCTGAAACGGCACTTGATCCACTTTCAAAAACACCTGTTCAAGCGATTGATCTGCGACCCAACTTAAGCTCAACTCAAGAGCTTTACATGCAAAGCGAGGACAAAAATATAACACTACCCGAAGAATCTACAAAACAGGCTGAACCTTCTGATCAACACAAAGTTAAGATGATTCCACAGATTCGAATGCCTACTACACCGACAATAGATCCCATTCACACTTCAACTGCGCTTGCTTCAATGCCTGCACTAAATCCAGTAGATGAAGAAATATCTCTTTCCGAGATGCTCAAAAGGCTACGACTTCGCAATCGCATGCAATCGATCTGTGAAACACAAGAAGAGCTGATGGAACCTACTGAAGGGAAATGTAGAAAGAGCAGAGGGCCGCCGTGCCCACCGCCACAACCAATGTGCCCACAACCACCATGCCCGCCACCCCCGCCTTGCCCACCCCCACCCCCTCCTTGCCCTAGGCCTTGTAAGCCCGCTTGCCCACCTTGTAAACCCTGGTGCCCGCAACCACCCGGCTGTAGATTTTCGATATGTCTTAAAGACCCATTAAATAATGTTTTTGAATTACTTAGCGGTTTGAGCTCGCCGGGGTTCTCTCAAATAAGTTTAATGCCTATGCATGGATATTATGAAACACAATCTGCCAGTTTTTCTGAGGAAGCAACTCTGACACATGACGTAGTAGCTCAGCTGTTGAATTTAGGCTGGAAGATAGGTTTACGGTCCACAAACAAACCTGACAATGATTTCGAAATACTTCACTGGGATTTGAAAAATAAAGTCCTTGCAAGGACCTTTGAACCTTGGGTTCCAATTCCATCTTGGCCAATGCCCACAAAAGAAGAGAAGAGACCGTTTGTGTGCCCCAAAAAAGGCTGCCCAGCACCTCCACCTCGACAGTTGCAGAATCCATGCGATAAAGGAGAGGACCCCTGCAAAACATTCCCAACTTTCCCGAAGAGATCAAACTTTTCTGTTGCTGAATTGGTGATATTTATTTTTTCCTTTTAGTCAATTTAAAATCATGACCGCACATTGACGATATGAAACATTAAAATTTGTCATAAACAGCGAAAATAAAAACGATGATAACCACCCATGTGATTTTTAATTGAGTTTCATACTTGAAATAGATATAATTATAATGAATAGAAATAGAATAGAAAAAGTAGGTAGATACCTACATAAAACTTAGAAAATAGCTCACAATAGGTGATCTGAGAGTCTACCTAGTTACGTAGAGTTACCGATAGAAAGCCTGATCAACTCGTTAAATTAATTTTCTTCCTAGACAATATTTAAAAAAAAATTACTTTCCTGCATATTTTATACGATTGCTGGTTTTCGCCTTGCCCGGTTCTTAGGCTGAGTTGCACCAGCTTACTTTAACGCTAACTTTAACGCTAACTTTAACGCTAACTATAACCGTTCCATGCTTCGCAGGGCGGGCTAATGCCAAAATTTGACCGTAACTTTAACCGTGATTATGGTGCAACTCAGCCTTAATTTGGGATAGGTACTTACGCAGACGCACTGGGGATATGACTACCACGGTATTTTGGTCACGGTACCAGGGTTAAAAAAATGTAACCGTATTTCCATTGAGTTAGACTGGGGTGCCACTGCTACGGTTGGTAAAAAGTAGGTAACCACGGTCACTTATTCTAAGTCACGGTAATTTTTTACGGTTATTGTGTAGCAGACAACAGTAATAATCAGATTATTATTTAGAATGGTATTTTTCCAGAGTCAAATCCAAAGCACCTACCTAAAAATTAAAAACACAAGCGCCTACTTGTCGATTCTATAAAATATGATAATAGGTAAAGTGTACCCATCCAGATTATTTTGCTGCAGATATTTCTACCCGGAGTGAAAATGAATCAACGCGGGAAGCAGATGTTGAGATTCCGTTCGATGTAATAGCAAAACGTTGTCTCAAGGAGTCACCTAATCAAATAGATAAGCGATTGGTACAAGAAATGGAAAAGCTTGGCTTACTAAGAACGTACTCGTACATACCAGGCTCGGACAATCACAAGGGGCATGTCAAGAAGAGAAAGAAAAATAGAAATAAAAAGAGAGAAAATGAAGTTGACCGTTTTAGAAATCTCATACCTAAATTAAAACCACCATTTCAACCACTACGAGACAATCAATATCAATATGTTTCAGGATACGATGAACAGGAAAATGATTTGAATCTTGTAACAGAAAGAAGAGAATTTTATGTACTGGGTCATAAAATATTAACTTTTGATGATTCAGATTCTAAGCCAAATAAGCGATCACTCACGCCTGAATATCCTGTCTCTGAAGCGAGACCGCTTTTTAAGTTTGACGCAGCTATTATTGATCCATATGACAAAAGAACTTTACGATATTATTCCGATAAAGATTATGAAGATGATACTTTATGGGGTGACAATTTTATTAAACAGAAACTAGATAAGGAAATTAAGCACGCTGCATCGAATGTAACAGTGCGTGTTCATAATAACGTTGAAGCAGAAAATGCTATAAATAAAACAATCTCTACAGCGAACGAGAAAGTCAATGCAATTATTAACTCTTCCGAAAAGGTTCCTTTAGAACAACTTTTACTGTATCTAAAGGCTTTGGATAAACGATCAACAAATAACAAAAACGTATCTGCTGACCAAAGAAATTTACAAAATCCCATGGTTTGTGAAAGTATTACAACTGATTGGAAATTAGAACATATTTCAGAACAAAGAGCAGTAAAAGAGATAATTTACCAAGTATTGGTCAAACAAAGTCATATATTATCTTGCAAAGATAGTGCTAACACCATACAAAACTCAGAGCAGAAATTAGTACAGAAAACTGGAGAGTCCCTTTTGAAATCCTCAGACATTAAAGAGCTATTGGATGCTATTAAACCTGCAACAGTACTGAATACGGCATTATCTGGAAAAGAAAGTTCACAAAAAAATCAGGCAGTAAGTCCCATTGAAACTGAAAAATCTATTCCTATAGTGCAACCACAAAAGTTATTGTATACGGTGGCGCATCCAAAAGAACAAACAGAAAATAGGCCTCTAAAACCTAGCAGTAAATATCGCAGAAAGAAAAAAAAGGCTCCACTAAAATCTATTCTATCTACAAAACCTCTCCCAATGGCACAAACTCAAGAAGTATTTTATTCGAGCCCAATTATAAAACAACAGCCTACTGACGTATCAGTGAAAAGCGTGACTAAGAAATCTAAAAATGATATTCCAAATCGAAGTTCAGAACATACAGCTGGAATATCAAGCCGCATTCTACAAACCCAAGCTACATTTTATTCATCGCAGCCTCCGAATTCATCTGAACCTAGCAAACAAAAAAGCACTGGAGATGGTACCGCATATTTTGGTGAAAATCTTTCAAGCCTTGAACCAGGTGCAAAAAACATGAAAAAAATAAATCTAGAAGCAGATAAAGCTCGTGAAAAAGTTATGTCTATTATAGACAGAGAACGGGACTTTAAAAAGTCTCGAATGTGGAAAAATTATGCACCCATCAAACATGTTGAACGCCAAAAATTGAGTGCTACTAAAAGAACCACTTCATCTGCACAACAGCCTCGGGAAAGTACGAATGTACATGGAGTAGTACAATCTGTCGATCCAAGTGATAATTCAAAACCAATATTCATCACAGAAAAAAGAGATAAAATGGTAAGAAAAGGAAAAGGGCAATCAAAACCATTGCCTGCAAAGAGAAAGTCCATTAACCGATCTGTAAAACCTGATTGGTATCCTTCTGCAAGAACACAATTAGCTACAACGCAAGCAATCCGAAAACAGTATAATCAACACAAAACTAAGTTATCATCAGACGGACGTAAGCAAATAAATATAAACTCACAGCAGAAACATAGACCAGCAATAGAAGTTATACAAAATTTACAAGATCAACAACAAATCAATATGAAAAGGCTACAAACTGTACAAATTGAGCAGGCTGCTGAGCAAAAGTTTTCCCCGAGTGCTGTGAAAAAAATAGTATCGACAAAGAAACCTCTTATACCTACACAAGAAACTCAAATAACAGTACCTGATCACCAATTTACAAATGTGCCACTGGTAATGAATGCCACTAAACCACACGTTTCTGAAAGCAACAAAGCACTCCCAAGAGAAATATTATCAAACACTAAAACAATTCCGAAAACATCTCCAACTGAAAATTTCCAAACATTTAAATCAGCAGCTGTGGTAGATGCAACGTTGAGTAAAGAAAAACCTACAACATTAACTTATTTAGCGAAAAAAATTATAGAAAGCAAACCAAATACGGCAGTACCAGTAGAACCCATAATAACAACAATCAACCCAAACAAACAACCAAAAATTACTAATCCTACTTCAGAACAAGGAACTATCCCATCGTTTAAAGAAACACATTCTCAAATTGATAAGAAAGCAGACATATCTAGTTCTGAATTTCTACTCAAAGAAGCAGTTCAATTGGCACAAGATGAAAACAAATCTGAATTATTTAAACCAAGAACATTGAGAACGAGTCACGATCTTGCAAAACAAAGAGAAACGGTACAAACACCTAAATCTCTAATAACTAATTCAATGGAGCTAGCAAATAAACAAAGAGATATACTCCAAGCATATACAAAACATCTAGACATACCGAGTAGAGGTATTTCACCTAATTTACTTAATCAAATAAATATTGCTACTCAACAGAAACTAAGTGCTAATGCTACACCAGTAAAAAATATACAAGCTACAGAACCCCTTATATCGTATGAAGATATTCTAAAAAAGAAAAAAGAAGTTAACAAGCCACCCAAGGCACAACTGCCTGGACAAACTACACGCTCGCATTTCGTAGAAAAACTCGTTCATCCTATTGCAGAGTCTACAGAATCTGTAATACATATTACGGCAGCAGATCCAATTAAACAAGCCATTTCTTTGAAAGATGAAAGAAAGATGAAATCAACCGTACCAGATACTGTTGAACAGAACTCTTCAGAGCTTAAAAATGATGAATCTAAACATGAAAATATGCAACTGCAACCCTACGAAGCAAAACTACATTCATTAGAAAATACTCTGCATACAATCACAGACTCCAACACTCAGACAGTTGTCAAGCATAGTAGCAAAGATCACCAACTTGATAATATTATGTTTAAATCCACACCCGCTGAATATTCTAACACAAACTCTGAAGTTCCATTCACTGACCTGAAGAAGACACAAGACTCTTCTGACTTCTTCTGGACTTGGAGAATGTTTCCTGACGTAGTTAAACAAACTGCAATCCCAAAAAAAACACACAATTATACTCATAATAAAAAGGACATTGTATCAACTCTTGGCCCCTTGCCTAATATAAAGCCAGATACAAAAGAAGAAGACCTACCCCTTTCTGAGATACTAAAAAGGTTAAGAGAACGCAGTCAGATGGAATACTGCCACGAAATTGAAAACCAGATGAATTTTGAATCAGCAAATAAGGTCAGACCAAGGAGTCCGAATCGGTCAAGACCATGCGGTCCTGTCCGCCCACCATCTAAGTGTCCGCCACCACCACGCCCGTACCCACTCAGTAAATGTCCGCCACCCACCACCCCATGTACTTGCCCACCGTCACCTCCTGTCCTGCCCCCTAAATGTACCCCACCGCCAGGTTCAACCTGCCCCCCTCCTCAACCTCCTCCTTCTCCACCGGCTGCACCTCCTTCCTGCCCTTGTAATCCTGAACCTTGCAAGCCACCACCGTCATGTCCACCTAAACCCTGCCCACCTAACCCACCAAGTAAGCCTTGCCCTCCTCCCCCACCCACTCCCTGTAAATGCCCTTGCCCACCACCCCCGAAATGCCCTCCACCTTGTCCTCCACCACCAAAATGCCCTCAACCTTGTCCTCCACCGCCGAAATGCCCTCCACCTTGTCCACCACGACCAAAATGCTCTCTACCTCCGAGATGCCCTCCACCTTGTCCACCACGACCAAAATGCCTTCCACCATGCCCACCACGCCCAAAATGCCCCAGCGCGAGCCCATGTGCCCCTAAGGACCTATGCAAATTCAGCAACATCCATTCAGACACTAATTTCGGTAACATAACAATCATACTCGAACCAGGTACAGCACCGCATAGAGTATCTTCGCTCCCTCACATCAGTAGCAATATTGATCTAGAAACGAAAATGGCTGTTGTAATAGATGACGTAATAAGTCGTCTTCAGAATTTAGGAATCACTTTGGGAACTTACGGCTCGAATATAGAGAAGCTATACCTTGATCGAGAACCTATAAGCTTAATACCAAAAACATCACCGAAATGAGAAAAGGACAAAAATCACAGATGCGTCATGTACCAATACTTCATTCATACAAAGAGACAATATAATTATGAAAATCTACGTAAAGTGAGATAAGCAGCGAAAATAAACAGCATTACATTATAATTACTCGTGTAGTTATTATTTCAATGACTTTCTATTCGTATCATCTGCATCACTTATCTCTCATTACCATCATCAGCCGTTTCGTCTAGGTAGGCAAGGTTTAGTAATAAGTAGGTAACGTAAGGAAGTGGGGATAGGTAAGGAAACGTAAACTGCAATATTGCGAATTTCTGGCAGCTCGAAATAAGACTAAGCATTTGCTTTCCGGTAGCCTAAGTACCAACTCCTAATGGAGAATCGTGAAAATCGTGATCTATTCTTTTAGTAGTTCCTACACTATAGTTCCAATGTGAATCAAAAGCAACTAGAAGTAAGTCATATTGATCGGAACTTCACTACTTATCACCGAAATGAGTGAACCTACAGATGGAATTGAAAGGCTGCCAATGCTGAAACAGGCTAATATCGCTTATTCACTTCCAGACGAAATGGAGGAATCAGCAGCATCAAATACACAGTCCAAGGCATTGATGAACATTATGCCGCAATTTCACGAGCAGTCCAAAGCAGAAATAATCGTAAAAGACAAAATGTTATCTGTAAATGAACAGAATGTTACGGAACAGTCCGCAACACCTGAAACGCGCTCCAAAACACCAAGAGCTTCTTGGAGTCTCATGTCAATGTTTCACTGCCGGTCTAAAGCAGCACTTCCTTGCAGTAACGATGAGAAAATTGGCGAAAATCAAAAAATGAAGAGAGAAACTGAGGAATCAGCAGCGCCCAGCCCCAAAACACAATCTAAATCATCGTTGAGGTTTATACCCCTATTTTGTAAATCCCCGAAGACAGCGCTGAACATGAAAGACACAAAAGCGTTTTATGTTAATCAGCAAAACGTGGAATCGACAGCGCCTAAAAAACGGCCTTCATCATTGAGGTTTATACCACTTCTTTGTAACTATTCAAAAGCAGTTTTTAGCCAAAAAGAGAAAACTGATCCCGACGAATTGAGACAGGACGTACAAGGTGGAGACGATAAACCAGCAGCTCAAAAATCACGTTCCAAATCAGCATGGAGCTTCGTGTCACTTTTTAACAAAAGCTCAAAGGTAAAGACTAGCCCAAAAGACATAATGGTGTCAGAGGAAAGACGACAGAATGCCAGAAGAATGCAAGAGTCAGCAGAATCTAAAGCGCAGTCTAAAATATCGTGGAGCGTTTCGTCCATATTCTACAAACGATTCAAAGCCAAAAGCAAAGTGCCTGAAGAGAGTAGACACATCCAAAGTGGAGATCAGAAGTCCAAAGCACCATGGGATATTTACAACCCATCCAAAGCAACGTTAAATCCGAAATATAAAAACGTCATAATAGAAAAACAAAACTTGCATAATGGAGCTGGAGAATCTAAAGCGTTATCTATAGCACATTTCAAAGAATCGAAGAGTATTTACGATCCAACAGCAACACTAAGTTCAAAAGACAAAAACGACTTAAATAATAAACGACAAAATCTTATAAATACCCTACTAAAAGAAGCATCTAAATCTTACTCAGATCCATGGAATATTTACTACCAAACAAAAGACATACAAAAACCAAAATGCAAAGAAAAACAGCATACTGAATCGGGCATAAACGTAGACGAATTGTTTCGTAAGGAGAAATCAAAGCAAAGAATTCTATCAGACATTATTTTGATGATCAAACGGAGCACCGCAAATAATGCCTGCAAGACGACGGATCAGAGACAGCATTTTGGGAAATATACATGCAGTGGTGTAAATTGTGTTCATGCTTGCCCATCTCCATATTGTCCACTAAACACTGTTCGACCAGCTTCCGGCATCCCTCGACCGCGTTGGCAATATTGTGTCATTATCTAAACTCTTACCAAGTAAAAAATATATACATTTTTAATTTCAATTATTTATGTAGTGAATTAACTAGTTGTCCCCTAGCTATCTAAACCTTCCAGAGGTGTAGCAAAGATCCCTTTCCATTATCGATAACTCAAAAAGTGCGGGAATGACATAATGTAAATATTATTTAGTGTGAGTACCTCATTATTACCTGCGTAATGTCGCTTTTCCGCAGTTAGGTATATAGGTAGGTAGGTATATTATCCCCCAGGGGGTCTAGCAGAGATACCAACCACTCACGCTAACGCCAAACGCTAATCCCAAAATGCACTGAATGACATTTCTTAAATAGCTTACTTTTCCGCAGTGAAAGTCATTTCAATACAGTTTTAGAGCGTTTGGCGTTTGGCGTTAGCGTTAGTGGTTGGTATCTTTGCTAGACTCCTGAAACAAGATAGCACACAAAAATCATTAAAATTAGCCCAACTATTGAGCAGATTATATTATTCTGTTATTCAGTTAGTGGCACATCCGTGCCTATAAGTCCTACCACCCTACCTATTTCTTAGATTACTTATTATGATGTTTGAGGATATATTACATCTTTGCTTAAGTCTTAACGCAGCTAAACTCAGTTTTGTAGATAAGCCTAGCTAAGAATAAGCTATTGTTTATAAAATATGTAGATGTACTTAGGTAGAACTAATTAGCTATCTACTACGTAGGTACCAAACTAGTATATTCTTCTACTTGGGTTGTGTCGTACATTCTATGAAAATAGCAGTTTGAATAGATTTATTATAAGTACCTGCCTCGTAATACGGGTGAGTAAGTAAAATAACAGGAAAATCTAGGGAAAACTAGACAGGTAAATACCCACCAGTACAATCTACATAGGTATAATACGTCTGACACAATCTTAAAACTAAAATTAACTGTAATTTGCAACCGACCTAACAAGAGGAGGTTTTCAAATCAGTTGTATGTTATGCTATATCTGTCTTCATAATCATCATCAGCCTGAAGACGTCCACTGCTGAACCAAAGAACACCACTTTGAGCGGCTGCTCGCCTCAGTCGCAGTTACGGTAGAAAATACTATGTAATACTGAAACCTCTGTCACTGCATACAGGATGTAATTTAATTCATTAGCATAAATTGAGCCCATTATAGTACATCATTTATATGATGATTATTAAAGAGTAAAGAGTGTAAATGAAAATATTTTTATTGAAAATTATGAAGATTGCCGCGGCGCCTAACGCAGTTGGCACGGATGATTTTGATACATTTAAACGTTTTTATACCTTGTACGTACTAATTAAAATCAGTACTTCATTATTTTAATTAAATTTTGTATTGTAGCATTTGATTAAGTATGTTATTCCATTTTTTGGAGTTATTATTGTTACCAAACCAATGTGTTAGAATTCAAAAATTTTGGTCCACACGTGACCGGTATCAGGAGTAGGTACCTAGTTTCAAAGGATGCTAATGAATACAATTACACCCAGTATAGAGGCTTTCTTGAACTAGGTACCTGCAAATTACCAACATTAACTGAATTATGTTCACAGCTTTGCCTGGAAATTGCAAAGTCCAATGAAATGAGACTAAGTAAGTACATTTTTATTTCAGTTTATATAACGAATATTCTCCGATCCTATCGAGAAGCTGTTGCAGTGTTAAACCGGAATCAAAAACGGTCAAGCCAAGTCTTCGTATCAAGCTTAAGAGAGGAAACAAGAGTTCAGCTCAAAAAGAACAACTTGAGAACTGTTCTTCTTCCAAAGAAAACATTATAGAAGAGAATGCTAATTATAAAATCGAAACGAAAATAAGTAATAATTACCAACCACCACCAGTAACGGTAATCGGCCAATCAGCAATCGAGAATGATTTTTTAAATTTGAACCGTCTACTTCTTGCACCAATGGCAGCTGTTTCTTACTTGGTGATGCGGTCGTATTCTGATAGAGAAAATGCTAAGAGAGATGATATTTTGCAACCCACTCGTGTTATTGACGATTTATATAAAACTGGGCAAAAGAAAACGTATTTTGTGAAGGATGCTTGAAGTAAATGTCGTCTGGTACCGTCATAAATCGTGGCTAGTCATATTGGAATAGAATATTTATTTAATACTTAAATTTTGGCATTCCGTTTTGTAGTTTCGCTTTCGATACCATAGTTATTACAATACTGTGGATGCGTCCCAATAGTTCTTGATTATTTAGTTCTATAGAACTTTTGCGATACTTACTTATTAGGCATCGATATAAGTATATTATATATGTAGGTAAAGCCTACTACACCCGCTGGAGAAGAAAGGTTCTCAAGTGGCGACCACGAACCGGAAGACGCAGCGTAGGCCAGCTCCCACTAGGTGGACCGACGATCTGTTGAAAGGCGCGGGGAGCCGATGGATGCAGGAAGCGAGCAACCGTTTAAAGTAGCGCTCCCTGGGGAGGCCTATGTTCAGCAGTGGACGTCTTCAGGCTGTTGATGATGATGATGATGATGAAAGCACACAGGTTCACAGTTCATATGCTAGGCTACATTTTAGTCTTTGTCTTCTACCGTTAGCTCCCCTAACCTAAATAGGATCTCCTGTAGGGTTAGCACGGACGGTAGACAAAATTGTATTTCCCCTGTTTTACTCCACTTGACAAGTAAATTGTATGAAGAATGTGACATAACACGGGGAAAGACAATTTTGTCTACCGTCCGTGCTAGCCCGGCTGGAGCCTAAGGGATTCTATTGAATTTTTCTTTACACAGATTAGGTATAAGTCAGGGCCTGAAGTCTGCTATTTCCATGGGCTATTTCAATTGTGTCATAATGGTTCATGAATGGTGCCGTAATGACAGGTTACTTATGGTTTTCTGTAGGCAGGTAGGTAACAGGTACCTACCATAAGTACCTCTACTTTACTAAGTATAGGTGCTATTATTAGAATTGTTAATATTACAAAGATCAAACTACATACTAACGGCTTTTTCATTGCTTTATTAATTTACTTACGTAGGTACCTACTTAATTTATGACGAATATAGGTAAGGTTTCTTCCATAAGGAAAATAAAAGTGATCAAATCTTCTAGGTATATTTAGGGTGGGATTTTTCACCACTTAACGTTAGAATGGTTAAAAACTAGTGAATAACCGAATAAAATAAAATAAAATATAATAAAAAATAGTATACCCGGACCGGACATTTCACACAGCGCCATCTATCTCATCTCAGTCAGCATTAAATATTTTTTTTTTTTTTAATTTTTTTAAATATGTGTGGACATTTCACACAGCGCCATCTAGCCCCAAACTAAGCATAGCTTGTACTATGGAAACCAGATAACTGATACAATACTTATATACTTTTTGTTTGTAAATACATACATAGAATACAATATAACACCCAGACGTAGAACAAACATCTATGTTCATCACACAAATGTTTGTCCCGGGTAGGAATCGAACCCACAGCCCTCAGTTCAGAAGGCAGCGATACTACCAACTGAGCTATCGGGCCCGTCATATTGCAGCTCTTGATGGGTGGGTTTGTATCCACTAGGCATGGAAATGATTGCTACTTTAAAATCACATTCATTTCATCATATGCTTAATTTTTTTCACTGTGATTTCACCTGTTCTTTTACACAGACTGTGATTTTTCATACGCCTAATGAATGTATAATCAATGGTGATTGGCGGTGCTTTATGAAAAGGGACAGAGATGGCGGATCCCGATGTAGAAACAAGCTGGAATAAAGGTCGAGAAAAAAATACGCCTCTCGAACCGTTTTTTCCTTGCTCTGTGATTAGCGACCAACCGCTAGCTCCATTTATTGGAATTAAATTACCTGCGGAAAAGCGATGTCCGTCGAATCAAGTATGCCAGGAAAATAAGCAACTTAGGTACGTAGGTATTCATAAGGAAAAGGAATACTTATTAGGATTAGGTATGTATGTCTTACGAGTCATAAGACATAAACCATACTCCTTTACCTTATTTTTATACTTCGGTGAATCCCAAGTCTAAAGGACAGTCTCATCGCACTATTGCGTGACCTAATATTACAATCAAACAAACATCAATTTTGAAAAAAAAAAAGTGAAATATTCGTTATCCATCTACCGAGGTAGGTATGTAGATACTTAAGTATAGGTACAGTATGACAGTAAACCGATCTTGATCTATTTTGTGACCGTAGGGAAGAGTGAATTTTTTACAGTTCATAGTTCTTTATTGATAACATTCAGTTACAAGATAATTCCCACCATACAAAATATAAAAACGTAAATGAGAAAATTAAAATGTTAATAAAATATAATTAATAAATATCTTATAAACAATAAGCTTATAATCATATCGCATTGATTAGAACTAAGTAATTATCTGTACTTAAAATAATAATATAATTATGCATTCTACTCAAACAGTCCAAGAAATACTTAAGTCATTCTATACTATCTTCTTAACCAAACGAATAGAGCGCTTGGTCGACCAGCCATGCTTTCAGTCTTTTTTTATAGGACAAGAAAGAGGGCGCATTTCTTATATTATCCGGGAGCTGGTTGTATACGTCTGGAGCCAACACATGCACCAGCTTTGCGGTCTTTGTGAGTCGTCGGGGCACTGGTCTCAATTTATGTGCGTTTCTGGTGTTGTACCTATGCCCGTCACCAAATCTCGGATAGTCCGGTAAGTTGTTCCTGGCATATAGCGCTGCCTGCAAAACCACAAGAGAGGGGACGGTCAGAATTTTTAATAAGGGAAAATAGGGTCGAGCCGATGTATCCTGCGATACACGAACTATCGCTCTTACCGCTCTCCTGCATTCTGAAAACACGCAACCAGTCAGCTGCGCGTCCCCAAAACTCTACTCCATATTGCAGAAGCGACTGGACAGATGCAAAGTAGCAACTTCTTACGCGTCGGCAGGGTGGCAGATAGACGCCACAGTGCAAAACAGGCACGGCCCAGTTTGCTACACAATGTGTCAATGTGTGCTTCCCATGTTAAACATTTGTCCAACATGAATCCCAGGAAGTTTCCAGTTCCCTACGGACAGATTTCTACTAAATTTCCAGTTCCCTACGGACAGTTAGTAGTACGGTAGTAGTGTTGTTCCGTATCGGGGGATACGGAACAACACGAAGTCGCCGCGCGCCGCTGTCCGTAGGGGTACCATAGTCACCACAGATAATATAATACCTACAGTACCCTACAGTATATTAATAGTACTAACGAATAACCTAGAATCATAGACGTTTTCCACATCCGATATCCGATTTAACCTAATTTTTGTGATATCCAATTGCCATTTTTTTCTCTGCAACTTTCTAAAGTGGTAGGTAGATACAGGTATCTACACAGTACATAGTACATACACACCTACATAAGTACACTTCCTATGTTATTGTTATCATAACAAATATTCAATTATTCAGCAGTTTCACAGGAAAAATATTTTAAGAATGTAGGCTGTCTCTGTTCGCTCCGGTACTTTACTTATACCTAGGTATATTTTAAAGCTACATCCTTACCAATAGGCATGACATAATGCATAATACGTTCAATAATTATTATGATAAGAATGATGAATAATACAACCGCACATAGGGTATAAAATGGAACTTTTTGCAGCCATTCTCCACAGTTAGATTTTCCCGCCAATCGACTGCAGTTGTTACGGGTGCGTTCATAAATTAATACTTTTTTGTAATAATACCTTATAGACTACCCTATGTAAATAGGGCGAATTCTGTCTAGTACCTATGTACCTAATCTAATTACCTAAAGCCTATTAATTTTTAATAGTTTTGGCAGTCAGTGGGACAATGCGGAAAACCCATTTAAAAAAAGTCGCTTTTCGATTATCATACACTGACAAAATAATAATTTAAACCAAATAACAAATGAGCTCCAGCCCCACCTGCGCGTTAAGTTGCGTCGGCGAAGCGTCAGCATCGAGCCGCCCGGCCGCCGGCCGCGGCCGGGGCCGTGCGGTATCCATAGCTGGCCGTGTGCGCTGACCGCACCGCAATCAGTGATGGCCAAAGAGACAAATTCTTAGACCGCATATTTTCGCGTTGTTGATGTTGCCGCTTCGCGTTGCGGACGCAAAGGTGTGACTGAATATTTCAATTAAATTATTATAAGTTATTGTGAACATTTCGTTTTCATTTTTATTATTGTAATGTAATACACAATAGAAATAGGTGGCTGTGATATTAATATTAATCAATTATTATGGTTGCAGGTCAATCATGGCGTTCAAGAGTTACCTCGTCTTGGCCGGTTGCGTTGTTTTGTGTGAGTATGATAATATTTGATCACAATGGAATTAATCTCATAAAAAATTGTAAGTCAGGTTTTATAATAATTTAAGTAAGTACCTAATTAATTAATGTTATCCAACAATAATTCCATAATTGACTAGACTTTAACATAGGGAAGCCACACAGGTATCTGGTGCTAATTAACATTCGTTCATTATTATAAATTGGTCTACATTAGGCGCAGCGCAGCCAATCCAACAAAACCTGCCGGTGCTGAAGGAGCAGCCGCTTGAGGTCCTCTTCAAGGACTCTGCACCTGGCCTCCTGGAGTGCATCACTGAAGGAGGAGAGAAGAATATAAAGTGAGTTATGGTTAGAATAACTTAAGTGTTGGTATCTAAAAAATTGAATACTTAAAAATTCTTAAACATCTTTGATTTTGCACAACTTTGTCCTATCCATTTGACAGTACCATTTTGATCCATTAAATTTACTTCTGTTTATGCAAATAGATAGCCCTGATAGCAATATCAGATATAATAACAATAAGGCTGCCGAGGCCTTGATTACGATAAATTCAAATTACGATACTGATTCTGTGTATATTTCTATGCAAACATTGAATTTATCAACAGGTATTCCTGGCAAAAAGACGGCAAACCGTTCAGCCTCTCTTCAGACGTGAGCCAGCGCAAAGGCGAGGGTTCCCTCGAATTCCGTAAACCTAAAGCCACCGACGAAGGCAAATACCAGTGCTTCGCTGAAACCGAACACGGTATCGCCACCTCCAGGGTCATATCCTTCAGAAAGGCATACCTGAAACCTGTACCTAAACCTAAAGTCCAGGAGCACAAAGCTGTGGAAGGCAGGCCTTTTAAGTTAGACTGCTCAGCTCCTGAAGGATACCCTAAGCCTGTAGTATCATGGAAGACCCAGGAAGATGGCTCAGACAAGCAGGAACCTTACTTAAACAGACGTATCACCCCATCCCCTGATGGTACCTTATGGTTCTCCAACGTTACGCAAGAAGACGCCAATCCCAAGTCGAAGTACATCTGCGTGGCCAAGTCTCCGGCTTTCGACGAGGAAGTGGTTCTCGCTGAGCATTACATTAAGGAGTTGGAGAAGGATTCGAAGCCAAATAATGGAGATCTCATCCCCCAGTACCTGAGCAATGATATTATTGCAAAGGCGACTGATGTGACCATGATCTGGTGCATCTATGGAGGAACGTGAGTACTTTCATTTAAGTGTTTATTAATTTAAGATCCAAGATTGAGTTAGGAGATTGGCCAGTCCACTCCGCCCGTTCGTCCTACTTCCCTAGTCATGCTTTCACTCACTTGTATAACTAAAGTAACCTATAACAAAATCACACTGAATAATTAAGTAAGTTGATATACTTAAACCATGGATGAAATAAAAAAAAGAAGGATTGAGTTTTGATTGACATCGATCTGAAGCCCAAAATGGCGGACATATTACATATGTGTGTCAGATGAAAGTAGGGCGACCGGCTGCCTATGATGTGAGTGTGTGTGTATTCCGCTTGTACGTACGAAGCGTTCCGGCTTCCTACGGGTGCTTCAGTTTCGGATCAGACGGGATTCCCTCCTTCTTTTTTTATTAGCTCCATGCTATAAACGGTATTTTTCTTATTCGTTTAACGGTAAGGTTTACTATCCATTAAAATGCATTTTACTTTGGCTGTAGTATTTTTTTATCCTTTAGTTTAAATGATAATAACATGCTGATTAATGTTAATCACATCAATTGAGAATCGCTTGTTTTGTGGTTTTATAATTCAGTTTTTATCTTATTTTTCTCAGTCCCTTGGCCCACCCTGACTGGTTCAAGGATGGTAAGGACGTGAATGGCAAGCCTTCAGACCGTATCACTCGCCACAACCGCACCTCTGGCCGTCGCCTGTTGATCAAGCACACGGTTCTTGAAGATGCTGGCTCATACAAATGTGTCGCCAATAACGAAAAGGGGGCACCCCAGGAACACACCATAAAACTTACTGTCGTCAGTGAGTATTTTATTATACTATATATATAAAAAGAGGAAAAATACAGAATAAAAGATTTTTGCAACAGAAAAAGCTTAAATGTTGTACAACAAAGACCTTCAGTTGGGTCCGTATGGTAATTCAATGATGCAGATTATAATAGTTGGAGTAGCTCAAATGTTAGCCTATCGTTGACAAAAACATTCATTGGAGTACCTACTCACACGCACACTAATTAAAACTGACAAACTCTATTTGAAGTAGTTCAGTGACACACACAATACGTACAGAAGAATGATTATATTTACCCAAAACAAAATAAAACAAACCTCATTATTAGCTTATACTTAAATTACAAAATAAACCTAACATTTCCATTTTCCACAGGCGCCCCATTCTTCGCTCTCAAGCCAGAACAACGTGTCGTCCGCAAATCTGGTGAAGACGTCTACATCCCCTGCAAATTCATTGGAAAACCCGCCTCTAAAGTCTCCTACACCTACAACGGTAAACCTTTGACCACCAACGAGAGGGTTTCCACCAATGACGATGGAATCACCATCAAGAACGTCCAGAAGACTGACAATGGTTACTACGGCTGCCGAGCTGTTAACGATCATGGTGACCAATACGCAGAGAGCTTGGTCTTTGTTAACTAAGATTTTTCTTTTTGATTGTCGGTTCTAACGACATTTGCCTTGAGGCTGTGTTAGTAATGTTCTTATTTAAATTAGCTGTAAAGCTCTTTCTTTTGAAGTTATTAGTACAAAAACTTAAATAACAATATATATACACTAAACTAAACAACTTAAATATAAACCTATCTTAATAAATATATACACCTAACTAAAAACGAAAACCCTATGAAAAAAAAGCTATGCCGCAAAAAAAAAAAAAAACTATAAATAAAACACAGAATTTAGGTTGCTTTCTGCGGGGAGCGTGCCCAAAAAGCTGGCGACATTCCCTCGTTGTATTGCCAAGCTGATTCGTTGGCCGAGGTATAAGCCAGCCCTTTGGTCACGTGTTAGGTCGACCAACCGTCTGGACAGCTCCTTAACAAGAAGCCGCGCCTGTGGGCCCCAGGGACCCATTGTTTCAACCCCAAACGGAGCAAATATGTATCCATCGCCTAAGGATTCATACTTCCTCCGTTTGAGGTCTTCTGCAGCTTCAGCCGCTGCACATGCCGCCCGAGCTGAGTTGTTAACGTGGGAAGGCGCTAGCGTGTCAACGCAGGTAGCATCCCACACCAGCGGCCTTCCACGGCTCCACGGGATTAACGTCATACCATCAGGCCTCTTACCATCGTCACGTGAAATACCGTTCGGCTCTAAGATAGCCGGCACGTTGACGGTGACAAGGGCCCGACGGATGACGTCATTTAAGGCGGCATGGCGCGACAGCCGTCCGGCGCTGCGGCGGCAAGATAAGCCATGGTGACCCAATCGGTCCACCTCGCCCCCACAGTGACAGAGATGCGGTTCTGTCCTGGAGATGCCCAGACGTAGGCCCACTGCAATAGAAAAGCTAGAATTATCTAGAAGGGTTCCAATATTGGGCGAAGGAACAGCATGTAGCCAGTAACCTGACTCACGTTCGCTAGTGGCAAGGAGACGAGCCCTATCAGGGATGTTACTGTTACGTAATAGAGACGCTTGTATGATCTTACACAAGAAGTTAATAAATATTTTTGAATAAAAAATTTTAAAATACTTATTTTATTAAACACGCTTATCCATAACAGCGTTCACTAGTATTAAGGTCAGACCAAAAATAATCAAAAACTATTCCATTCTATAGATTGGTCCGCAACTAGAATGCAGCCAGTCTAGTCTGAACTAAGTACTTACCTATTAGATTGAGCTTTGTATTTATTGATACCAAAAAAATAAATATGGGGATAAAATTATTAAGTAATTTAAAAAGTTCCTAATGTCTTAAGTCTAAATAAAGTTGCTTGGTAGGAAAAGAAATAGCTTGTACAAGGTGACCTTGAATTGGTATGTTATCCCGGAATGGGGGGACTGGGACCATGATACCCTTCAAGTTGTGAGAGCCTTACTTGAAAGTGGATGTTTCAAAACCTCCATGGTAAAAAATAAATCCACTCGCAAAATTGCATGTGTGATCGCCATGAGAGTTAACAAGATACAACAAATACATTTCTAAACACAGGTCGTTAAACTCATTTATGTGCACTTGGTCAAGGACGAAGTTCAACCACCCAGCTGCGCTAAGGCTATCTTCAAACTTAAACTTTACATGGTATTTCTTCAATGAAGAACTTTTAGTAAAGTCGTGGAAGAAACATTGTCTACCTTGGGGTGTAGATTTACCCCCTTTCAGGATAACATACTAATTCAAGGTCATCACCTTGTATAAGACTTGATAGCTTTTATTTTCCTTGAAGGAACGATAATCATCATAAATTAAACAAGTATACTAGACGGTTTTAATATCTCTGTGTGATATTAAAAAATCTAATAAAACACGCTACCTAAATTCTATACCTACAATGTCCTACATAACGTTAGTTGCTAGGTGCCTGCCTACTTACAAAACCAATGAAAGTACTGAAATGAAGCCAATTCTGTTAGGTTAGCCAATCACTCTCCAGTATGCATATCGAGCTAAACAGCAAATGATTGGCTTGCGTCCGCTTCACTTCATAGAGCAACTAAAAAATAGAGAATACTTTCAGAGAGGTCCATTAAAATTACCATTAGGTACTTCTAGTAAATGTATCCTGTTTTGATGCTACATTCAACATTGTTGTTGACTTGACTTGACTTGACTTCTTGATTATGGCCTCTGCGACGGAGTAATGTCGCAATTTTGCCAGTGTCACGTACTATACTAGGAAGACAAGTGATGGAGAATAATCTGTCTGCACAGCTTGTAGGTACGGTGTAAAAAGGGGGAGAATCAAACATTGTTGTTAATTGTTCACATCTTAATGTGACGTTATGTCGCTCTATACCGCTCGTGTGACAGAGATACACTCTTCGAAGCTAAAACTAGCTGATTGTCGATGTCCATTACTAATTAATTGCTTCAGCCACACCCACGCGTCTGCGAAGCGGCAGCGTCAACAACGGGAAACTAGGTATGCGGTAGGCATGAATCATTTCACAACGAGCAGGTGAAAATTCATTATGAATTTATTTTTCATAAATCACTGCTACTTTTTGATACATACTCTGCTACTAATCACGCTTAATAAATCGTGATTTCGGATTTCATAATACGAGAGTAATATCAGTGGTGAATATCAAAACATATAATTTTGTTTATGCTTAAGTAAACAAACTAGGACTTCTTTTTATAAACACTGCATGTGATGTAGTGGCGACCTTTGATCTAGAGCGTTGGGGTTCTTATAGTAATCATTTGTAGCAGGTCGCAAATTCGCTGGGTTGCTCCTAAATCACATCTCTGTTGCTTTTCATAAAGCACCGCCAATCACCATCCTACTAATATTATAAATGCGAAAGTTTGTTGAACATAAATTCATTACTCTGTCAATACACAACAAAATATTGTTATATAAACAAGTCCTGATGCCAGTATGGACTTATGGTATACAGCTGTGGGGTTGGACCAAACAGAGTAATATCCTCATGATCCAACGCTTTCAGAACAAGGCACTAAGGGAAATTGTAAATGCACCCTGGTACATATGAAATGACGACCTACATCGGGACCTTAATATAGAGGTTGTCGTCAAAATTATGAAGAAGTACGCAGAAAGTCACCATGACAGACTTCATCATCATGTGAACGTCGAAGCAATCCAGCTGCTCGACCACACGGATATAGTTAGGAGATTAAAAAGAACAAAACCATTTGAGTTAGTGTAGTGACATAGTGTATAGAATGTTAGTATAGTGTGGTGCAGTGCAAACAAGTGCTACCTAAAAAGATCACAAGAACCATGTGTCTTCGCCTTAATAGAGACAATAAGAAACGTGTTATTGGACACATTCTTAGAATATTTTGATTGTAGAAGTTTAGGTTAAATTCGTATTACTCATTAGTCAAGTAGATGACTAGATTGTAATATAAATAGAATGTCTATTTAAAGAGGCACTCTAGAAATAGCAAAAAAAAATCATTAGGCATATGAAAAATTACAGTCTGTGAGAAAGAACAGGTGAAATCACAGTGAAAATAATAAATCATAATTATGATGAAATGAATATGATTTTATTTAAAGTAGCAATCATTTCCATGCCTACTATGCGGTACCTAACCTACCCATCACTGCCCGCGGCAAGCGCGACGAATACGGGCAGCGATGTGTATCGAACGCTTAGAGTAGAGCATTTAGAAAAAAACCAAACAGCTAACGCTGACGCTTCGCTGATGCAACTTGACGCGCAGATGTGACTGTAGCTTTGGAAATAAACATAATCGCTTTTCCTTATTTTTATACTCCGGTGAATCCCAAGTCTCAAGGTCAGTTATACACCTTTGCGTGTCCTAGGTTATTTACCTACCTAGGTACTTGTTTTACTTTACTTTTACAAATACTTGAAAAAAATAAAGTAAAAAAGCATTCCATTACAGAATGGGCGCTATACATATAATATAACATACAATGTGCCGAAGGTACCAATTTACACATAGACGCTCAGTTGTGAATCGGTGCTCAAGAGTCTCATCAGAGACATCAGAGATTTTCTTTCACGAAATTATCAGTTTGTGTTTGTGAATGATATTTCGACTTGAGTCGATGACTGGGCAACTGGGCCTTGTTCTGTACGGGCCTAAAACTAAGCTCTAGTATAATTCTCTGGCGGTGGTCTGGTCATATTATCTTATTTGTCTCTAGGTACCTACTTCATTAATTTTTATTTTTTCCTAGATAGTAGATACTTGCTAAAATAGATATATGTACCTAAATAGAAAATACATTTTTCAGTAGGAAAATACTTTTAGAATGACGCTATAATATAATTTCCGTTGGCTCAAGTACTTTACTATGTGAAAGCTATACATACAGCCTTCAGGTAAATACAGTTGGTATGAATGATGATATTACAAACGTACCACCAGCCGGCGCACGTTGGTTGGGTATTGTTGGGTATTTGGGTACAATCGGTATAAAACAAACCGTTTTGCCGCCATCCTGCACAGTCAGATTTTCCCGCCAACCGACTACAGTTGTTACGGGTGCGTTCATAAATGAATAATTTAATTTATTGTTAGGTGCAATCAAACGTCTTTCAAACATAGCCCTACCAATCATTGAATGATTTTCCAATGTTTGAATAAAGGTTTTCTACTAAAAATTAATTATAAATATTAAAATAAACTGGCAAATAAAGTAGGTATATAGAAGCTTTATTTAAATCAAGATTCGTTTTGAATTTTTTTTTTTTTAATTCTTAATATGGATTTAATTTGTTTGAATAACCTAGTATATATACTAAACTAAACTTAAATAACTTTTAAAACTAATTCAATAAATATGTACACCTAACTAAAAACAAAAAAACCTAATAAAAAAGTCAATATCGCTAAAAATGGCTATTGTTTTAAAATAACACTTTATTTTCACATGATTTGATTTACCCAATGCTGGTATGAATAATATCATTATTTATTTATTGTGCTACAAATCTACAATAAAAATAGGTGGCTGTAATATTATTTTTATTCTATTATCATGGTTGCAGGTCAATCATGGCGTTCAAGAGTTACCTTCTCTTAGCCGGTTGTGTTGTATTGGGTATGTATGATAATTTTAACTTTTTATCCAAAGGATTTTTACAAATCCTTAAAAATATCAATAATTAAATTTTAATCATTATTTTTTATTTATTATTCTAGTGTGATCCAATCATACTAATCTAAAAATCTTCGTCCTAATTAGGCGCAACACAACCAATCGATCAAAATCTGCCGGTTCTAAAAGAGCAGCCGCTTGAGATCCTCTTCAAGGACTCGGCACCTAGTTTCTTGGAATGCATCACTGAAGGAGGAGAGAAGAGTATCAAGTGAGTAATCGTGTTTTCATATAAGTAATTAAAATAACTTATTTTTCCCTGGTCCCTATAAGAACAGGAATAACCATTAACCACCCAATTCATTCCTGTTGGTGCCGTAAAAGCTGGCTAAGTGAAAACCCAGGGGGAATGGTCAGCATTCTCTTCGGTCTACATTATAATCTACTGCGATCACCAAGACGATTGCCAAGTGTGATGATTATGTCAAATCCTTCCCCCACCTATAAGCGGGCTTATAGGTTAGACCTATATTCAACAGTGGGTTTGAAACGCTGATGAAGATGATGAAAATCTAATGGTGTTAGCCTTGATTTAAAGTTTCTTGATCAACCATAATATAGGTGGGTGCTACCAATTCAGAACATCAGGATATCAGGACTTATTTCTATGCAAACATTGAAATTATCCATAGGTATTCCTGGCAAAAAGACGGCAAACCGTTCAGCCTATCCTCAGACGTGAGCCAGCGGAAAGGCGAGGGTTCTCTCGAATTCCGTAAACCTAAACCCACCGACGAAGGCAAATACCAGTGCTTCGCTGAAACCGAACACGGTATCGCCACCTCCAGGGTCATATCCTTCAGAAAGGCATACCTGAAACCTGTACCTAAACCTAAAGTCCAGGAGCACAAAGCTGTGGAAGGCAGGCCTTTTAAGTTAGACTGCTCAGCTCCTGAAGGATACCCTAAGCCTGTAGTATCATGGAAGACCCAGGAAGATGGCTCAGACAAGCAGGAACCTTACTTGAACAGACGTATCACCCCATCCCCTGATGGTACCTTATGGTTCTCCAACGTTACGCAAGAGGACGCCAATCCCAAGTCGAAGTACATCTGCGTGGCCAAGTCTCCAGCTTTAGAAGAGGAAGTGGTGCTTGCTGAGCATTACATTAAGGAGTTGGAGAAGGATTCGAAGCCAAATAATGGAGATCTCATCCCCCAGTACCTGAGCAATGATATTATTGCAAAGGCGACTGATGTGACCATGATCTGGTGCATCTATGGAGGAACGTGAGTACCTTAACATAATATATTCATTAATAATTAAATTATAAGGTCCACGAATGAAATCTTATAATATTGCACAAAACAAAACGATTACATAATTAACGACTTAATTAAAATGATACATCAGTGTGTTTCAGTGAAGAACCTCAACTTATTGAGAAATAGTGTTGTACTTTTAACAGGACCCAAAGCTCGTAAACTTTCAGCTCTATCCAGGCAATCCGATTTGCTTCAGTTCATTTAAATCGTTCACGGTGACCAATCCACCTGCCTAGCATGCCACTTCTATGATGAATGTCCAAAGGGTTTCGGTGGCGATTTATTGGAGAGGCTTGTGTTCAGCAGTAAACGTCTTCCGTCTGATGACATAATAATATAATTGGAAACTTTAGGCGGCTAAGCCAAAGCCGAAAAAGCATTAATCACCCTCAAGTCTAGTATGGTAATTATAATTGAGTTTTTTTTTCAGTCCCTTGGCCCAAACCGACTGGTACAAAGACGGCAAGGACGTGAATGGCAAGCCTTCAGACCGCGTTACGCGCCATAACCGCACTTCATGCCGTCGTTTGTTGATCAAGCACACGGTACTTGAAGACTCTGGCTCATACAAGTGTGTCGCCAACAATGAAAAGGGGGCACCTCAGGAGCATATCATCAAAGTTACTGTCGTCAGTGAGTATTTTACTACTATTTCATAATATTTATTATTTATTTATTTAACCTATTACAAAATAAACCTAACATTTCCATTTTTGACAGGTGCCCCATTCTTCGCTCTCAAGCCAGAACAACGTGTCGTTCGCAAATCTGGTGAAGACGTCTACATCCCCTGCAAATTTATTGGAGAACCCGCCCCTAAAGTCTCCTACACCTACAACGGTGAAACTTTGACCACCAACGAAAGGGTTTCCACCAATGACGATGGAATCACCATCAAGAACGTCCAGAAGACTGATAATGGTTACTACGGCTGCCGAGCTGTTAACGATCATGGTGACCAATACGCAGAGAGCTTGGTCTTTGTTAACTAATTTTTTTCTTTTTGCCAGATAGGTCTAACCATATCATGACCCTGCGTTTTGCCTAGTGGCTGTAAAGAATACATTTAAATTAGCTGTGAGGACCTTTCTATACAATTAAATAAATATTTTTATCTAAAACAACGTTTTTAACCATTTTTTAAAACACCCATAACATAGTACCTCCAAAGGTTACTAGAATCAAAGCTGAAACCAAAAAAACATAAGTACTACTATTTATTTTTTATAGAGGTACAATAGGTGGTATAGACTCAAGAACTGTAGGAATATCATACGGTTCCACCATCGACTCAGATACCTACAGAACAAAAGTACCTACCTACCTACTTGCGCATTTTCAGGTGTGCATAAATACGTAGGTACTTTTAGCGGGGATCGTTCCTGCATACTCTTGGCTGACCAAGAATTAGGTACCTACTATAAACATGCTCACACAACACCTAAAAATAAACCGCTACATCACAAACTAAGTAGACGATACAAGTATCCCCTACATGTTTAAACAATCTCCTTGATGAACTTTCATGCTTACATACCATTTACATACTGACTGGTGGCAACGGCAGTGGACTTATTGCACAGACTTAAATGCAATCATGATTAAATTTTATCATGAGCGTTTATTTTTATATCTTTGGACTCGTGATGGTGATAATATTAGTATATTAGATTACATCATTCCCCTGTATAGGGATAAACATATAGAAAATTTTTGAAACGAGCTTTTCCATGGTTTCATCACAGAATTCCCCCTATTACATAGGTTTCATGTACGCAAGCATTTCAAATAAAACCATATTCATAAAAATTAATAATATGAGCAGTGCTATGAACGCATCTTAGAATATGACCTATCAAAGTTTGACATGCGTTTTTGGCGGGAACGCGGAAAAGTTCACGTCGTTGCATTGTATTATTTTTCAAAACATTTGCTTTTTCCAGTGTTAATGTTTAAAATTGGTGGCGTTTTACGCATTAAGTGCTGAATTACGAGCATGAGTGAGGGCAAGTGATATAATGTCGTGAAACGTGATTTTTCGTGTTGCTTCCAAAATTCCATAGAAGCTTCTAGTTAAGCTGCCACCACTTTGCTAGAGCACGACTTAGACTGGACTATGACTAAGACTTGACTTGACTACGTAATAAAATATTCTAAAACTCGATGAAAAACAATACTTGACACTAAATAAACTGTGTGTGGAGCCAAAATATAAGAAAAAAAAGTTTGCATGTTAACACCTTTGAGAATTGACTTGACATTAGAGTTATCAATGTCAAACGCGTCTGACTGTATTTTGTATACTTGGTAATTTTTAATTTAACCTCAAAAATAAATTAGTAATTTATGAAACCAAAAGGAATATAACTATTTATTCACAATGTTATATTTATATTTAATGACTTTACTATCTACTGTTTTATTAGCACTGTTTGCAGTATGTTCAATAGGTGAGTGTATTTATTTGGTGTTATTTTCATCAATTTTTTCATACCGAATATAAACTATTTTTACTAGTAAGAATTAACATTATTTCTCAGTAAATACGATTCTAAATCATTAATATCACATCTAAGTTTCTTAGGTATTTGGTTCAGAGTTCTTACTATAATCTAAAATAAGCTAATTAAGTAATAGTTTGTATGCTTTCTACTGATAGTGAACCCAAGTATTGGGACTGTCTATAGGTCAACTAGGCTAGTAAATAGTTCAAATACTTATTTTTATAGTATTTAGTGTATAGCCAGTTGAAACTAAAAAAGATTTTTTGTAATTACAGCGGCTGGTCTTTACTACATAGCGGAATTAGTAGAAGAATATACAGTAATGGCGAAATACGTCATATCATGGGCTGTTGTGGTAAGTAATAAAGTATAATACAACTTTATTTATCTTAGATATTTTTTTTGTTTTTGTCAAAGAAATTGTTAATATTTTTTTATGATTCTAAATGATGTGACAAGCTAGTTGATCACCTAATGGTAAGCGGCACGGCCGCCCATAACAGTTGCAGTATCACTCGGAACTTTAAATTAATAGAGTTTTGTGTGACACTGCACTGCGCAGTGCACACATCATGCTGAAATACAGTCTAGTAATCAGATTACTCCTGCTTGGCGGCCGAATAAGTGGCAAAGCTGAGGTACCTACCGAAATAACGAATGAGTCTAACGCACTTTGCAAAACAGTCCTAGACTTCACTCTTAACAATGAAATGAAATTTATTATGGATATTAAAGGCCTACCTACTCGAACATCGTAGGCACTAGGCACTCACAATACAATAAGTTTTACCTCTTTGATCTCAGGAGATTGATTTATGAATGTAGGCTTATTTTTATGTTCCAGGTCACAGCAGGCCTCCACATAGGTCTCATAATCTTCGAAGACATACCATTCCATATGAATGCGGTGGGACTCTGTCAGCAGATCCTACACTCTATCCTCATGAGAGAATTTCCAGTTGTGCGAGTCACGAGTGTCACCTTCTGGGCAGCGGTGCTAGCGTTGGTTGTACACCACTACTTCGCTTTCTGTTACTTTGGATCAGTTTACCATGGATTCAGTGAGGTATGTGTTAATGGAACGAAGTGAGCGAATATCTCTGCTTCAACTTGCCGAAATTTGCTTTCGTCTGTCCGGATGTACTACTCGCGTACAGGTCGTCGCAAGTGACTCGCCGCAACTCGCGAATTGTAAAGTGGTCCAGTCCTATGTTTATCTTGGCACATTAATCTCGAACAACGGTGGATGTATCGATGAAGTAAAGCGACGGATGGCGATAACTCGAACCGCAATGGATAAGTTGAAAAAAGTATGGAAGAATAGAAATATCACCAAAACCACTAAGACCCGGATCGTACGAACACTGGTTTTTCCCATATTTTTATATGCTGCAGAGACGTGGACGCTGCGAGAAATTGAAAAAAAAAGATAGATGCTTTAGAAATGTGGTGCTGGAGAAGAATGCTTGGGGCATCATGGACCGAGTTTCGCACAAACGTCTCTGTGCTCCAAGAACTCCGCATTAAACAGCGTCTATCGACGTTAGTGCAAACTCGCATTCTCAAGTTCTTCGGGCACGTCTCAAGGCGGGACAATGACTCTATAGAACGTCTTGTAGTACAGGGTAAAGTGGAGGGCACTAGACCCCGTGGAAGGTGACCGATGCGATGGACTGACCAGATCTGCTGTGGGCGGCCCCTTGCATGAGTGTACCAGAATGACCACCAGCAGGGAAAGATGGCGAGATATCGTGAAGCGAGCTACATCCGCCCACCACTCTTCGTGACGACCACGACCGCTCTGCCAAGAGCGATGCGACTGAGAAGAGATAGGTCGTATTTTGCGACGTATCTTGATGAAACTTGGTAATACAAGTTCCGGGGTTTTTGTCATCGACGATTTTTTATAGGGCATTTCATTTCCTAAAAAGGGGGTATTAATATAAGGTAGAACTTATGAAAATTTCAACCGTTGAAAAACCTCCAAAAAACGTCACAAATGTTCAACAAAAAAATCGTCGTGCGTCATCACTTTCCATCAGGTGAGACAGCGGTCAGAAGCCATTAAAAAAGGTCTAGGTGGTCTATCTGCTTGTTTATCTACTGGGTGTAATTGAATTCATTAGCATCCTTTGAAACTAGGTACCTACTCCTGATACCGGTCACGTGTGGACCAAAATTTTTGAATCCTAACACATTGGTTTGGTAATAATAATAACTCCATAAAATGGAATAACTTACTTAATCCAATGCTACAATACCAAATTTAATAATGGAGTACTGTTTTTAATTAGTACATACAAGGCATAAAAACGTTTAAATGTATCAAAATCATCCGTGCCAACTGCGTTAGGCGCCGCGGCAATCTTCATAATTTTCAATAAAAATATTTTCATTTACACTCTTTACTCTTTAATAATCATCTATAAATGATGTACTATCATGGGCTCAATTTATGCTAATGAATTAAATTACATCCTGTATAATAATAACTTATTTTCCAGACGCTAGCATACTTCACGCTGTGTTTATGGACGGTTCCATTTTCGTTGTTCGTCTCGCTGTCAGCAAACGATTACGTACTACCCACCACTGGGGAAACGCAGCCTTTGATAGGTGAGACAGAACTACAGCCACAGATTATATAATACTTACAGTCATCATTAACAGCCCGAAGACATCCACTGCTGGACATAGGCCTTCCCCAGAGAGCGCCACTATGAACGGATGCTCGCCTCCTGCATTCATCGGCCGGTCGGTCCAAATAGTGGGGGGGTCTGCATACGCTGCATCTTCCGGTTTGTGGTCGCCACTCGAGAACCTTTCTTCCCCATCGTTTATCAGTTCTACGAGCTTCTGTGAGCGATCTGTAATACCTAAAGCTATAATTAAAGTGTGATTCATAAACAATGGCGGCTGTGAAGTAAATAAATTAATAAAATATGGGGAAATTTCACAAAACGTCATCTAGCCCCAAACTAAGCATAGCTTGTACTATGGGAACCAGATAACTGATACAATACTTGTTCGTAAATACATACATGGAATACAATATAACACCCAGACACAGAACAATGTTTACCAACTGAGCTATGAAACCAGTCTAAACTAGATAGTCTTATAGCACCCAGAAACAGAACAAACATCGATGTTCGTCACACAAATGTTTGTCCTGACTAGGAATCGAACCCACAACCTATAGCTCACAAGGCAGAGCTACTACCAACTGAGCTATCGGAGCAGTCACTGTCGATTTTGTCATTTAAATAAACTATTAAATATTATAGAATTGTTTTTAGAGTGTAAACCATACTTAAGGTATATCTATAAAGTTATATTAATTATATTATAGTCCTTAAAATTTTAGCAACCATCGGGGTTTGAACTTGCGCCCTCCAACTCACCAGATTAGACGCTCTAACAACTGAGCTATGCACAGAGCAAAAAAATGCTTCTCTAGGTGCGAAGCCTCGTTTGTTTCAATGCTCTGTGGGGCTATTGGTTACCTAATAACATTGACTATAAATCCAGTTGACCAACGATACAACTTCCCCTCGTACGAAAATTAGTAGTTTATTTCAACCGCTAATCCTACGAGAGGAAGCGGGACACCCCATGTGTCTTGTTCCGTCCTGCTCTGTCCTTTGTAATTCCGTATGAGTTTGTCTCGTTTGTACTTCGCCCCCTGCCTGCAAGTGAGTCGTGTTTGTACGAGAAATTATGTTCACGAGCTATCAACGGGCTTTGTAATCTTTGCCTAATAATATATATTTTTTAAATATTATCATTTAATTTTTTTTTCTTTCCACAGGTGACAACAATGTGCTAACAGATTATCTATCAAGAAAATCAAAGAAATACAGTTTACTCTCGTTCTTCAGTTTCGCGAAAGATTCCATACTGCCACAGCGCAGTAAGAAAGCTTTCTGAGTTTTATTGTATAAAGAACTGAAAAGAGCAAACATAGAGATGTGACCTAAGGGATGAAAAATCGATTTTACAATAATCGATTATGTTTTTGGACAAAAAAATCGATTTACAAAGAAAGATTTATCAAAACAATTTTTAATGATTTGACAATAATATCGGTTTACAAAAACCGATATTTTTGGTGTGTGCAATGGAAAAACAGCATTATCTTAACTTTATTTCTATCCTTCTTTGTTTGAACGGACAGGAATTTGGTAGTGGTTTGGCATTATCAATTATATACAGGATGTAATTTAATTCATTAGCATAAATTGAGCCCATTATAGTACATCATTTATAGATGATTGTTAAAGAGTAAAGAGTCTGAAAGAAATAATTTTTATTGAAAATTATGAAGATTGCTGCGGCGCCTAACGCAGTTGGCACGGATGACTTTGGTACATTTAAACGTTTTTATACCTTGTATGTACTAATTAAAATCAGTACTACATTATTTTAATTAAATTTTGTATTGTAGCATTTGATTAAGTAAGTTATTACATTTTTGGAGTTATTATTATTACCAAACCAATGTGTTAGAAATCAAACATTTTGGTCCACACGTGACCGGTATCAGGAGTAGATACCTAGTTTCAAAGGATGTTAATGAATTCAATTACACCCAGTATACTTACCTAAGAAAAAGATCGATTTTTTGACAAACAATAATCGATCAATTAAAATAGTTATTTTTTTACAACCAATCGATTTTTTCTAACATCCCTATTGCTGTCTCACTTCCTCTACACTTAAACACATCAGTGGAAGAGGGAAAATAAGAGTTTCATGTTTGCGTCTGATTCGCTTTTTTAATGACACGCGCTATAAAGAAAAACTACTGTGATTCAGAGTACGAGTTTCGATAGTTTACTAAAACTTGATTCGTTTACGTTTTCTCCCTTTTTGTCCC
Source organism: Ennomos erosarius (assembly GCA_963580505.1). Lineage (NCBI taxonomy): Eukaryota > Metazoa > Arthropoda > Insecta > Lepidoptera > Geometridae > Ennomos > Ennomos erosarius. Next base: position 3,191,719 of record OY757005.1, on the reverse strand, counting down.
ATACATTCCCTGCAGCGCCCCTAGCGGACACGTTGATGAACTAAAAATGTCAGTACAAATTTTAAATGGATTCGCGCGTATTCACGTATTGGGAAACTCGTACTGGGGGTACTGTACGGGTAGGATGAGGTAGAAAACGACAGATCTCAAAAAAATTAAAAGCTCAAACAGTTCAAATCAAATCAATAACCGGCCAAGTGCGAGTCGGACTCGCCCATGAAGGGTTCCGTATCCGTACCATTATCTATAAAAACGAGCAATTTTGATGTTTTTTTGCTTTTTCCATTAACACTGAAAAAGCACAAGTTTTCAAAAATATTTCAATGCAACGATGAACTTTTCCGCGTTCCCGCCAATAGGCATGATGACTACTATTAAAAATAAACAAGTAAATAATACTTTCATACAGAAGATTAAAAATGAATGCAATAATTAAAAAAATAAGTTAAAACGGTAAATAAATCACGGAGTAATAATCTTTTAAAGTTTCTACAGGAGGCATCTCCTGTCCCTTTCTCGCGAAACAGAGCGCCCCCACAGTTACTATGAAAAATCCACTCGTGACGTCACATGCCAAAGAGATTGTATGTAAAGCTACCACAGCTTAGTAATGAGGTACTATGACGACATTGCTCTGACGTCACTGGCCGTTTGAGCTATCTCTTTCTATTCCGGTTTTTAAAATGCTTGTAACTTTGTCGTTTTTTGAGATATTTTATTTTTGTTTTCACAAATGTTTATTTTATTTTATTTTATTTTATTTTATTTTAAGATTTTAAGAAAACTTACAGCTAGGTACAAGTATAGTTAAGTAAATATTAAAGAGGGCCAATTACAAGTTTCCATTAATAGGTAATAGAATTACTAATTAAGTACACTTAGAAAGACGGACGCACACAGAAAAAAACAAACTTTATTAAGTAGGTATATACGATACCTAACTACCTAAAAATACACTTGTTTAGTAACATAATCAACTGTTTAACTATCAAAAAATGCACTACTAATCAGCTTCTTCAGCTGTTTAGCAGTGGTATTAAAAAGGTCAATATCATGTCTCTCGGTCAAGTCGTTGAAACACTTGCTAGCTCTTATTAGATAAGAATTTCTTCTGTAGTTGGTTTTTCCACTACCTTCGGCAACATGCAAAGTGCAAGGCCTCCTCAATGATGCATATGGGACCCTCAGGCCAATGCTCTCCAACAACTCAGGGCAGTCAACCGTGCCATTTGCTATGTTGATCAAGTAGACGATATCAGCTATGCGTCTTCTTTCGTACAACGGCAACATATGGAATTTTTTACACCTTTTCGTATAGTCAGGGAGATAAGTCTTGATTCTAAATTGAAGATAGCGCAAGAATCGCTTTTGGATTCGTTCAATACGCGTTATGTATATATTATAAGCAGGATTCCAAACCTGTGACGCATATTCTAAGTGACTGCGTACGAAGGCACAATATAGGATTTTAAAAGTTTTAATAGAGACAAAATCTGATGACATACGCAATATAAAACCAAGTGATTTAGATGCTTTATTAATAATGTTATTAATATGTTCGTCATAAAGCAATTTGCCATCAAAAATTATCCCAAGATCACGAATTAAATTTACCCTAGTAACAACCACGTTTTTGAGCTTGTATGCAAACATTATTGGATCAGATTTACGGGTGAAGGAACTAATAAAGCATTTCGAAACATTCAGATCCAATTTGTTGACAGAACAGTAGTTTTCGAATCTAACCAGATCGTCTTGTAGACGCTGCGCGCTTTCTATTGATTCAACTGGACAGAGGATTTTCATGTCATCGGCATACAATATCACTTTAGAGCTAACAAAACACGCGGTAATATCATTAATAAAAATATTAAAGAGTAGCGGGCCTAACAACGATCCCTGAGGCACACCTGATGGAATTAGCATTGCAGAAGACGTATATCCATTTAGCACAACTGTCTGACATCTATTCTGCACATAGGACGTAAACCATCTGTAAAGATTACCCCTTATACCGATCGCTTGCAGCTTACGAAGTAACAGTACATGATCAATTCTGTCAAAACACTTACTGTAGTCAGTGTAGACTACATCGACTTGTGAAGGTTGTGACATATGCTGTGACAGGAAGTCGCTACATAATACAAGGTTCGATGTTGTGGATCGGCCTTTTAAGAAACCATGCTGGTCCAAGCTGAGTGTCTGTTTCAAAGAAACATATACCTGCCTATAAACCACTTTTTCCAGTACTTTTGCAAACAGGCATAATTTGGAAATTGGTCTGTAATTTTCGACCATTTCTTTCGGCCCTTTTTTATGTACTGGGGTAATATACGCCGATTTCCAAATACCGGGCACCACGCCCTCCGATAAAGACCGCTTAAACAATAGAGATATGGGAACCGACAGGCTCTTGGCGCATCTAACGATAAAGATTGCAGGAATATTGTCTGGTCCCGCCGATTTATTCAGGTCGAGGGTCTCCAACAATCTAAAAATATCGCCTGTGACAACTTCCACATCTCCTATGTCCGCTACTGTTACGCTGTTCACGGGAACCGTAAGTGAATAATCTGTGTGAGTGCTGTTTAAGAACGTCGAGTGGAAGTATTCACTAAACATGTTGGATATCTCTGCCCCACTATCCGAAGAGCGCTGACCGAAACGCAGCACGGCTGGATAAGTATTATTTCGATTTTTAGACTTGATGTAGGACCAGAAAGCCTTGGGGTTGGTGGAGATATTTTTTTCGATGCTAGCTATATAGTTATCAAACATTTCTTTTTCTAATTTTTTAGCGCGGTCTCGTAACGTTATAAAAGATAGCAGGTCAGATCTATTACCGTAGGTTTTATATTTAGAGTGGTACTTATATTTTTCTTTTAATATTTTAAGGAGCGGCTTTTTATACCAGATAGGATATTTCTGCGTAGGTGTAACTAGCTTAGTAGGTATATAGGTATTTCGCAGATTTTCTAAAGTGTTATAAAAGCAGGATACGGCTGATTCAATTGTTTTATGATAAAGCTCCTGTTGCCAATTAATTTCGTCTAGTTTCCTAGCAATTGAGTCATAATCACCCGATTGATATAAGTACTTAAGATACGGATGGCTGGTTAAAGAGTGAATTTGAACAAAATCGGCGGAGATACAGAGAGCCGGGTGATGGAAATCTTCTGGTATTATGGGACAATGACATCTAGTAACTAACACCTCGCTATTCGAGAAAACTAAGTCTAATATTCGGCTATTTTGATTATGTATAAAGCTGTATTGCGATAAATTACACAAATTCATACTATCAAATAAATCGAGCTGATTAGACCCGTGAACATTACAAGCGTTATAAAAACAGCCCTCATCGGACACTTTCCAGATCAAATTAGGCATATTGAAATCGCCAACAATTATAAATTTATCACATGGGTTGCCTAAAACTACATCGGAAAATCGTTCAGAAAAGTTAGTCAACTGAGATGCCATTGAGCTGCCCGTAGTACCTTGATTGCAAATATACACTGTACATATATGCAGCTTATACACTACCTTCGGTTTCTGGCAAGTTAACGTTATAGTAACCCACAGATCTTCGGCGTTTGAGCACCAATCACTGTGAGTTTCCGCATTTAGCTCACGTCGAACAGCAATTAAAACCCCACCCCCCAATTTTTGATTTGTTTTTCCATAATCCCGATCCCGCCTCCACACAATATAACGGTCATCGAACAATTCACTGTCACAAATACCATCAATTAACCATGTTTCTGTCAAACATACAATATCATACGTGTTCATACTAATATTCCTATAAAAACCCGATGTTTTAGTTCGTAAGCCGCGGACATTCTGATAATATATTTTAACTAGCATTTTTAACAGTAAAAGATAGCATTTGAATAGGTTTGAATACAATTAAATAATAGGCAGAAGGCATAAAAATAACGTTCAATAAAGCAAGATAGTATAAATAACTGCATAGATCATAAAAACAGTTCAACAAACAAAAGAAGTTCGTAAAATAATTTGCAGTAACAAAAGACACAATGAACTGATTGAGCTGATAACAATGGCAAATGGCCGGCCGAGCGGAAGCGAGACGAAGTGATTGATTAGGCGTTGCATAGAGAGAGAAGTGTGCGCAGGTTAAGCGCGCATACCAGAGTGCAGCTGAGCAAGTGTTTCTCAAACATTTAGTACTATGACGGGAGCGTAAACATAATATACTGACAAACGAAGGCAAAGGTAATGTAAGGTTCACGATATTTTCTTTAAGTCTGATTCGGATCTTATTGTCAGCACATGTGATGTCGGGTTTTTCCGGGCGAATATTTTGCACCCTTTTACCCAGACATAAGCAAACCCCCGCTCTTTTGCCATAGTCTTCACTTTATTAAGCAGCATCTTATTCTCCAAGGTGAGATGGTCGTTAACAAAGATCCTGCCGTCGCCTCGGAGGCCAAGGTTCGCTGGGACAATAGTGAGCTTCTTCGCCACGGCCACAAATTCGTCCTTCAAGTACCTATTATGTACCGAGACAATGATGGTCTTATTAAGTTTATCGTTGCGCATGGGTATTCTTGCAACATAGTTAATCTGCTCCTTTGGAATGGTGCAACCGACAAGATCTCCAATTTTAGCTACCAATTCGAACAGGTTTTCCGACTGAGTTACTGGAGCTCCCTTTATCTCTATATTATTCATGCGAGATCTTTGCTCGCACTCTCGCATTGTAGCCTCAAGCTGTTCATAACGCTGGCGCAGAAGATGCACTTCATCCTTCGCCTTAAGAAGTCCCTGAACCTCTTGACTGACGTCGGAAATCCTGCCCGTTAGTGTTTCTACCGAGTGCTGAACGAAGTCAATGGAGGTTTTCATGCCAGCCACTTCCGGTTTCATTAGTTTTAGGTCGGCAATATCGGCTTTCATAGTCTTAAGATCCGCAATATCTGATTGAATGGCCTTTACACTTGCTATTAGTGTGGGTAATGCTGAAACCTGAGTAGACAGAGCCTTCAGATCTAGCGCAATACTCTCCATGCTAGCTGGGGTGGGCGACTTAGCAGTACCCGTTTTCGCCAAGGGAGGGTTGAGAGGACTGTTAGCTCCAGCATTTTTGCAGGAGGTGCACTTCCAGGTATTTTTTCTGTCACCCAGCTTCCTATACCCAGCTTCCGTTATTCCGGCGCAGGGAAAGTCGTAGTGACCTTGGCAGGCAGTGCACTGGACTCCATCCCTAAATTCGGCCTCGCACCGCTTGCAAATAAACGCCATTCCAATACCAAAGTGCAAGCCAAGCCACTTCCGAAAGAGAATATATAGGTAATTAACAGATGATTTGTATACACACAAAAAAGTTTGAGAACCGCGTAAAGGTGGTTAACTGCGGGAAGCAAGTATGCGGTGAGCGTGCGTACGGTCCGCCGTCTACGCGTGAACTGACTTATCTTTGAGATATTACTTTAATTTACGCAAAAAAAAATTTTAGTCATCATGCCTATTGTTTTTTGAACTTTGATGTTCTTCAAAGTTTCAAAATGGCGGCGGAGGGTTGTGCCATGCAAAGATAAAACACTGATATAATAATCTACTGTCCATTATCAACAGCCTGAAGACGTCCACTGCTGAACATAGCCCCACAGAGCGCCACTTTGAGTGGCTGCTCGCCTCCTGCATCTATTGGTTTCCCGCGGATATTCTACTGTTATGCGGTGTTTATTAGTAAGGGAGAAAAGTACAACTTTTGTTTTGTAAACTTTTTTTAATTTATTTATACAAGGTGACCTTGAATGTTATCCCGAAATGGGGGGATTGGGACCATGGTACCCTACAAGTTGTGAGAGTCTTACTTGAAACTGAGTGTTTCCAAACTTCCATAGTAAAAAATAAATCCACTTGCAAAATCGCACGTGCGATCGCTACGAGAGTTAACAAGATACTATAAATTCATTTCTAAGCACAAGTCATTAAACTCATTTATATGCACTCGGTTAAGGACGAAGTTCAACGACCCAGCTGCGCTAAGGCAATTTTCGAACGTAAACTTTACATGGCATTTCTTCAATGAAAAACTATTAATTTATTAAAGTCGTAGAAGAAACATTGTCTACCTTGGGGTGCAGATTTACCCCCTTTCGGGATAACATACTAATCCAAGGTCACCTTGTATATTGCAAAATCATGTATAGTGTGAGTCAAACTTAATGGCGGCTGTGAAGTGCGCTGCAAGCCCCCCCGTACTCTGCGCACACCGCTTACCTCTTCCCATGCTCTAATTTTTGCTACTGCTTAGCGTTTCGCGCCGACTTCAGAACCGCCATTGAGTTTGCTCGCACTCAACTGGTATCTAGCTAAATATAATGTTGCAAGAAAAGTTCTTGTATAGTTTATTAGCAGCGAATAATTATTGTTTTGTTCCCTCTGTTTATCTTTAAGAACGTGAAACCATTATTGTAATTTATTATAACATCTAGTCAATTAAAGACGTATAATTTGTAAATAAGTTATTTTATTAATATTTGTATGAAAACCTAATTACTATTATATAATAATATGATACTGTAAACATTAGCTATATTTATTTGAAACGTAGCTAAGTGCGAGTCGGACTCGGGCGCGAAGGGTGCGTACCATTACCTAAAAAAGCAAAAAAAATCACGTTTGTATGGGAGCCCTCAGCTTAAATTTCTTCTGGGGCCTAGCTTTGAGCTCTCAGCGCGGTCAAAACAGAGCCTATATATCGCTTGTCAAAATCATACAAAAAAAAAACAAAGCGATCTATTACCTCATCACAGTCTTGTAATCTGATTACTAGACTGTGATATTTCAGGATGACGTGCACCTGCACAGTGCACAGTGCAGTGTCACTTGCGTTTTTTTGCTAATTACTCAACGCAATTACATGAAAACTAGTTTACCGCAAATAAATAGAATGTATCAACAAATTATGATTAAAAATATCAACTAAATATCATTGGTTTAGCAACAATTTGCAAAAAACTAATATCGTCTCGGCTTTTCAGTCTATTGCCAGTTGTTGCTAAACCAATGATATTTAGGTGATACTTTTAATCATGATTAGTTGATAAATTCTATTTATTTGCGGAAAACTAGTTTTCTTGTAATTGCGTTGAGTAATTAAGCTATAATTAGCAAAACAAGCATCAGACGACTAGCTCGCACGTCATTTATTCTCATAAAAAAACAATTATGGAAGAAAGAGATGTCTTCCGATTCGCAGTCCTATTCGAAAGCTACACTCTCCGTCTCTTTTCATCTATATTCAGGGTGAAGGAGATAACGAATCGCAACTTTTCCGTTAGGTACATTACAAATCATATACGAATATGATAGGCAGTTGTAACAGTGGGTTTAAAAATAAGAAAAACGGTTTATTCAGTAATTCGTTGTATTGGGTTTAAAAATAAAATACTTTTAAAATTTTTTTAATAAGTCGTTTATTATTATAAAATTCACGATTTCAACAACGCAACAATAACATAATTCAGATTCAATATAACACAAACTCAAGAGGTACGTAGATCCATTTTAATTCTTCTACCTAACGTGATTTTTAGGCACCGAGGTAGGCACAGAGCTATGAAACAAATGGTTTTTTGCTCTGTGGAGGTAGGTATTAAACGAACTTATTCAACCAATTTTACGCTATCAAGTATCATAAAACCGTTGGTCCCGGTTGGCGAATAAGACCACCCCATCTCTTCCCATGGGTGCATAGACATATATATTAGGACAGGCCTAATGACAGATTAAACCGTCGCTTCAAAGAGGGAGTCAAGTTCACAGATTGACCTCCACTAGCGCCCAGTCTGTGTTGGAAGTGAGAAGATATCGGTCGTGTGTCTCAAAGAAAATATGCCAAGTTGTGTTGTGAAGGGTTGCACAAACTACACTCTAAAGTGCAATAAAAAGAAATACAAAGTTTCTTACCACAAGTAAGTCAATATTTTCAATATTACACTCCGTTTTGTACGAAAATAATCGAATTTATATTTGGGATAATCATTGTAAACAAACATAATGGCAGCGTTTAATTTCCCAACTCATCGTAGTTCCTGAGTAATCTAAGAGATGGCGCTGACTTTTCCCCACACCATTTTGAGTACATAACGGGCATATCCTGATATATAGATTTATGCATGGGTGCCATAAGACCCGGCTAAGGGAATATCCAGGAAGTGGGCAGTGAGAATTCTTCTTGAGCCTTTATACGGATGACGATGCTTTCCTCCTCAGTACATTAAAATCTGCGATCACCAAGCCGCCTGCCAGTCCTGATGATTATGGCAAATCCCTCTATGATAAGCATAGATTTATATATCAGGATATGCCCGAAGGAACATTTTATTTTGTCAAAATGGCGTGGGAAAAGTCAGTGCCATCTATTATGAACTACGACAAGTTGAGAAAATTAGGTGCCTATCGCTGCCATTATGTCCGTCAATGTTTATGTTTACAATGATTATTCCAAATATAAATTCGATTATTTTGTTACAAAACAGAGTGTAATATTGAAAATATTGAATTACTTGAGGTAAGAAACTTGGTCTTTCTTTTTACTGCACTTTTGAGTATAGATTGTGCAACCCTTCACAATACAACTTGGCATATTTTGTTAGTGACATTCGACCGATGCCTTCTAACTTCCATCACAGACTGAGCGCTAGTGGATGCCAATCTGTGAAATTGGCTCCCACTTTGAAGCGACGTTTTAACCTGTCATTAGGCCTGTCCTTAATATATATGGCTATGATGATAAACGTTCAAAGTGGCGTTATAAGAGTGATGTCTGTGTTCAGCAGTGGACGTCTTCAGTCTAGCATATTAATCTTCAGAGTTGAATGAATAATACCGTAAACACCGCTGACTACTCCTTATTCCTGTGATACGTACTATCCATCCAAAGGTTGCCTGGAAGAGATCACTTATCGTGATAAGGCCGCCCATTGTGCTACTTACTACAAGTACTGTAATGTTAAAATTTATTTTATGCTGGCATGTGTAATACAGAGTTCTTCTATTCTATTGACTTAGGAAATCGGTTCAGGTAATGCGGGAAATGATTATTTGTTAAAAATCCGTTTTCTCCAAGCTATGATTTAGAATAGTTTACCAGTTAGGCAGAATAAAAAAAAATACTAAAAATAATATATATTACATAAATAACGCCCAACGATCACACACATAGATCCTGGACCCTAACTAGGATTCCCTGTATCTAGTGACCCAGGAATTACGAGGACCATGCTCCTACAACACCCACACACAGAACAACGTATTACCGATTGTCTTTCTTCTTTCTCTAAGCTAAACTAAACCTTATTGTTAACATCACGAAGGTTTTGATGATGCACCCTATTATGAAGCTTAAGACTCGTCGTCTGCACAAACGCCTTCCCGCACTGATTGCACACATATCTCCTATCATTCGTGTGTATCCGTCTATGAAACTCCAAAGTCTTTTTCCTTTGAAACGCTTTCTTACAAAACTCACACTCGTAAGGCCTTGAATCGTCATGGGAGACCATATGACGCGCCAAATAGTCTTTATTGAACGCTTTGTAACCGCAAATTTCACATGAAAAACTCCTTTGCTTTAAATGGACTTGTTGTTTATGGTAAAGGAGTCTGTAGCGTATGGGAAATACGCGAGGGCAGAGATCGCATGAGAATTGATAACCTTTCACGTCGTGTACAATCGCTAGATGGCGTTTTTTTAAATACTGACTAGTCAGCACCGCGGGGCATTTCGGGCATTTTATTGTATGTGTTTTTCGATTGTGTACACAGGTTTTCGTGTCACATTTCTCGCATTGGGCATCGCGGGAGTGGACGTTTTTTACGTGAGCGGATACGTTTGATTTCGCTATGAACCTCATGCCGCATATTTCGCAAATGTAGGGCTCGTTTTTGTTGTGGTACGCGTTGAAGTGCTTTAACAAGCTGCCGAAGAATTGGAACTTTTCCCCACACTCGTCACAACTCATCTTCTCTTCGGAGAGTTTGAAAGCGTAAATCTCGGTCCTCAATTTGAGATTCATTTGGAAATTGTGAGCGTCCTTAAAATGATCAATCAGTTGGTCCAAGTTTAGGAAGTGTTCCAAGCAAATTTTGCACTTAATTTCTGATATTTCGAATTTGATTTTGCTGTTTCTGAGGAGGCTTTTGAAGGAGCTTTTTATTTTTGCGTCGTCGTGTTCTTTTTGGTTGTGTTGTTTCAAGTTACCGCTGTCAGTGAACGGGCATCCGCAGAAGAAGCACATGTAATGGTTGCAGTGCCATCGGAACGGCATCACGGTGGAGTTTTCAATGATGATCGTGAAAAGTTTCACGATATCGTCTTTCCGTTTGTTTAGTGATATCCTCTGGCAGATGTCGTTAATGTCTGCAAAGAAAAATATGGGGTATTACGATCTATACTTACTTACATTTAATAAAACTGTAACGCCGCGCGTCCACTGGGTCTTAATCAAAGCGTACGGAGCGTAGGTACGGATTTGTTTGCTTTGTATTGATTTGTATGGTACTGCGTGCACTGGATCGGCAATTTTCGCCTTCAGTTTGTAAATAATAAATACCAACGTTCCGTAAGCGCCGATTCCAACCCAGTGGACGCGCGGCTTAAACCTGTACCAACATTGAATATTTTTTGAAAGTTAAATTGCATTACACTTCCTAATTGATATAGAAATAGAAACTTTTTTTTTACGTTTGTCTGTTTGTGTCCCGGTTTCGGTTCTGGTATCATGACGTCAACTTTAAAATACTGAACGCACATTGGTTGCCATTTGATCATCGGCTATCGTCGGCCAATAAGCGTTCAGTATTTGGTAAGTTAAAATGAGATGAGTTAAACAAGCAACGCCACGGCCGCCGATCGACTTCACCGGGCCTCCCATGGGTTAACCATGGGTCTCACCTGGTGGGGTCTGTATCGCCCAAGGCAACTTTGTAGTCACCGGAGGTGAAATCCTCCAGAAGAGACCAGGACAAATCCACCCAACAGACCTGCTCATAGTAATGGGCAGAGACGAGCCAGGGAGAGAGGGCTAAGCCCTGATACCCTTTCCCTCGCGGGAATAAGCGAGAAGAGGACTAGACTCGTCGAGACGAGCATTCTGTTCTCGGCGACGCTCACGGCAAGTACTCTGAAGTATCTGTTGTATTATCTTCGTTGCTAAATCGAAACTGTCACGTCATGAAATGACCAATTGCTGACTTATTTAATTATTCTACTTCTGAGCTGTTTATACATATGCTGCCCTCTTTTGTGGTGACTTTCGAATGTTTCGTCGCACATTGAACATTTCAGGCGCATACTGTGCGCTCTCATCTTATGAGTTCGTATTGTAGTCACTGAAAACATTTCACCGCATTGCTTGCATTTAACCATTTTCTTTCTGTGTGTGTTATGTATATGAGTCTTGAACTTTTGCTTGGTAAACGACAGACCACACTCATCGCACATGCGGTCTTTTATATTGCTATGTTCTAAGGTTAAATGGCGTAAAGCTTGAGTGAAGAGATTGTATTTAAGATGGCAGTCAATGTCGTCGTTCAAAATGAAAAGTTTAAAACAATGCGTTGTATTTTTATCATACTGAACGCTGTGTCTAGCAATTAAATGTTCTATTAGTTCGTCCAGATTTTCAAGTTGTTCGGGACATAGTACGTGCAATCTGTGACGTCAACATACACGTCGTCCACCGAATATTTGAGCATAGCGGTTTTTATGTCTACCCTCTCGTTTAGCCGACTATGCGCTTTCAGTTCCAAAACTTCGCTGAATACGTCGTAGCAATAGAAACATCTGTAGGAGCTGAAAAGCCAACGGAAAGGTAGAACGGTCGAGTTTGATTGTATTACATTTTTTCTTAGTGCCTGTACTCTTTTGGCTTCCTTTTGATATCCCTTGATCTTGTTATCCAAAGTCATACGGGGGTGCCCCAATATTGATGTGTCATCTATCTTTTGTAGTTGTTGACCTCGTCGTCTGAAATCATATGGTCTTCGGTGTGATCAAACGTTGGTTTTATGTCCTCCATCTGCAGTTCATTGACCTCATCGTTTAATTTACGGTGACTTGGGTGGAACCCTTAGATCTTGTAAGATGTACCTTCTGCGGTTCATCTGAGTCACTCCGTAAGGATCCTGTAAGAAAAAGCGTCTTAGAATATGGGATGTTGTCATCGTTTTTGAACGTCGTATTTTCCTTGTCGTTATTAAAACTTGTTGAGTTTTCAATCGAGGCACTGAGTTTATAATATAACAAGTATACATCATTTCATCGTTAATACTTTCTCCTTAGAATTTAATTTTTTTTTAGTTTTTGAGTGTCGTATGTTATTTATGACTTGAGTAGGGTGGACCAGGGAAAACTATGTTATTCATAGCAACCGCTAAGAACTTTTACGAATGGTTCGTCGGTTCGAAACACGAATCTAAATAAATAATAAATGAATAAATACGTGTGGACATTTCACACAGCGCCATCTAGCCCCAAACTAAGCGAAGCTTGTACTATGGGAACCAGATTACTGATAATTAATACTTAGATACTTTTTTGTTTGTAAATACATATTTACATAGAATAAAATATATCACCCAGACAGAACAAACATCTATGTTCATCACACAAATGTTTGTCCTGCGTAGGAATCGAACCCACAGCCCTCGGTTCAGAAGGCAGGGCTACTACCAACAGAGCTATCGGCCCCGTAAAAAAAATTGCATTCATTAACTGCTAGATTATCCCCACAGATTACCAAAAAAGCATAGAAAGATAATAAAAACGTATTGAATAATTACTAAGATATGTAGTTGAATTCATTAGCATCCTTTGAAACCTACCTACTCCAGGCTCCGGTTACGTGTGGACCAAAATTTATAAAATCTACAGATGAATTTGTACTGAGCAGGCGATACCGCTATAAAAATCATAAATATTTATAAAATCTAACGGATCGATTTGGTATTGCTAATAACTCCAAAAATACAAAACTTACCTACTTAATCAACTGCTATAGCACAAAAACAAATTAAAATAATTATTACTGTAATTATCGTAGATAGGTACCAACACAGCAAAGTGACAAAAACCCAAAAACTAAAATCATTCGTGTCAAATATTTTACAGGTTAATTGTATAGGAATAATTTGAATCACGAGCGGGAGTTGAACCCACATCCATCCATCCCTCAAGCTGGGATATGCTGTACTAAGCTACCGTGACAAGTAGTCTCATATCCGAATTTTTCGTTCACCTTCACCAAAAACATTTTCGATTGCATTTTAGTCTTTAATAATGATCAATAAATAATGTGTTATCATAAACTCAACTTAAGCTACTGCTAATGCTAAGCCAATTACACCCTTCTCCCGTAAGATGTCCCGCGGCAATAAGTGGAACTAATTTTGAAAGTAAATGATTTACGTCACTACATAATATATGTATTTATACAGTGCTTTATTTACTAAATAAAATGGATATTCACAATTTATTTTATACAAGGTGACCTTGAATTGGTATGTTATCCCGAAAGGGATACACCCCAAGGTAGACAATATTTCTTCTACGACTTTACTAAATTAATAGCTTTTCATTGAAGAAATGCCATGGAAAGTTTACGATTGAAAATAGCCTTAGCGCAGCTGGGTGGTTGAACTTCATCCGACTGAGTGCACAAAAATGAGTTTAACGACCTGTGTTTAGAAATAAATTTATAGTATCTTGTTAACTCTCGTAGCGATCGCGCGTGCAATTTTCCGAGTGGATTTATTTTTTACCATGGAAGTTTGGAAACACCCAGTTTCAAGTAAGACTCTCACAACTTGTAGGGTATCATGGTCCCAGTCCCACTATTTCGGGATAACATATAAATTCAAGGTCACCTTGTATACGTACCTATACAGTGCTTTATTTACTAAATAAAATCGATATTCACAATTTACTTTATATTGAAATTTTGGGGAGTCTATATATAGAGGTCAGGACCATTCCGTAGCGCGAGTGTGGCGACGCGACCGCGGGACATCTTATGTGAGACGGAGTCTAACCATAACCCGAACGCCTAAATATACCTACGCCGTTTTTAAACATTACCTTAAATATTTCGATTTACTCATTAGGTACCTATATCTAGTAGGTGCCTAGTTACTCACGATTACAATAAAAGGGAACACAAAATAACACAAATCTTTTCATTCGATTTTATTGCACTTTAATTTTTTCACGAGATACCTACTTATGCAGAATATAATATAGGACATAAATTAATAAGTAAACTAAGTATTGGATTGTAAAAATTGCTCAAATTAACATTGTAACTTAGGTACCTAAATGTATACGTATAAAACCTCAATAGGTACAAATCTAAAAAGCAGTGAGTTAAAAAAATCATAAGGAGTTCAAAACATAATAGGTAAATACTAAATAGGTACCTACCATAGATATCATTTTACATGTAAGTACATATTTACAAAAACCGGCGGCTAATAATGCATCTCTGTCACACGCAGCAGTAGAACACTAAATAGAAAAGTACAGAGACAAAACTTTACAGAATACTGGGAGACGATGTTTGACCTGAAGGTCTTTCCCAGCATGTCCTTCGGGTCTCAATCATTTGCAAATTCTACTCTTACAAAACCATTTCACTGCTCTTCATACACATCGACACAAGTCATAGGTTGCATGGTCCCATGCAACTTTTGAATATGAGCTCTCATAATCTTCTTCGTTGTGAACGCTTTCTCACAAACATCACACTTGAAGTTCTTCTCGCCACTATGCTTAAACATATGGTTCGTTAACCTGTTCTTGTTGAACGCCTTAAAGCCGCAAACATCGCAGACATGGTCGCGGACCTTCAGATGCGTATCTCGGAGGTGAGACATCATCATGCTGCGGAAAACGAAGGTCTTGGGACATTCGAGGCACTTTATTTGAGTCCGGTTCTCATGCTCCGAAGACATGTGGCGGGACCTTTTGTAATGGCTGTCAAACGTCGCTGAGCAGACCAGACATTTATACTTCATCGCTACGAAATGCTGATGCCTCTGATGGGTTTGCAGCTTCGCCTTTGTTTCGAATTGTTCACCACACTCTGTGCAAACTAGACCAGGGTTATCGTGAACGGTCTTCTTGTGCGATCGCAATCGATTTTTATGCTTGAAATGCTGTCCGCAAACGTCGCACAGCACATCAGTAGTCCCCTTATGCACCTTATTCGTGTGATAAAGTAGTGGCCCGAAAGTGAAGAAGCTAAGCCCGCAAACCAAGCAGGTGATATTGAAGTTATCCAGTTTAAACGCGATCATACATATGCCTATATCCTTGTTGTAAACCACCTCGTGTTTATCCACCAAATGATTTATCATGTCGAAAAGGTCTGTCACCTTTTCAGGGCAGAGTTTGCAGGTCATGTGCGAAACATCGATGTAGACTGCTGGCTCCCAAAAGTTCTTCATTGCTTTATGAATGATTTGTTCTCCAGTATGAGTAAGCTGATGAGCAATGAGAGCTGAAGCTTCCTGAAATATGTCGTAGCAATAGAAGCAGCGGTACGAACTCCTCAACCATCTGAACGGCATGGCTGTAGTCTTCATTAAGACTTGGGTGACGTTTTTTATCATGATGTTACGCTTTTCTTTTTGTGATAAACGCTTTGGTCCTACTCTTGGGTGGATATTGACATCGGGAGCCAGTTCTCGGTCGACGCAGGTTGAATGTCCTATGTTGGGTTTAATACTTAGCGGAGAGCCTGGACCTTGGTCGAAATTGAGTGAAGTCATAGGAGACACTGCGGGGAGGTTGACTGTGGGCGAAGGCTCCGGAGTTGCCAGGTTTCGGTCGATTGTGGAAGAACATACTGGAGTTGCCAGGTTTCGGTTGAGTCTGAATGTGGATGATGATATCGGGTCTCTGTCAGTGGTACCTAAGGGTGTCAGTTCGCGTTCGACTTTAATCGAACTAAGTAAGATTTCGGGAGAGCTGCTTATGGATCTAGGCGCTACCTGCTGGCCACCTCTAGTTCTACCTGTAAAGAAAAACATAGTTTTCTTTTAATGTTCACACTAGAGGCAGCCAGAAGTAATGCATAAATACATAAATACTACGTTTTATATTTATTATAGATATAGACCATCAGCTTAGAGCATTTAAAAAAGGAAGTGGCAAGGCGTTCCCCTCTGCCGGTCATATGGTGCTACTTGGTCATCTACAATATCATAATGTGCGTGTAAGCACTGCGTAACTACGCTAGTTTATATAACGGTGTGCGAGTTTTAAGATGGTGTGCGGCGTGCGTTTACACTGTACGTGTCTACCTCGTCCCCCGTAGAAAATGGTAAAAAAATGGTGCTTGCGGATTATAACGTTAACATCTCCATTTATAGATGCTCTAAGACCATCAGTGAAAGTGGGAAACTGTAGAATTGGGATCTGTTGAAATGTGAATCTGTAATGTAAATTAGAAATGGGAATAATTCATTTGAAATATATTTTTAGAGCGGGTACAGTTAAATAAGGAATCATCTAACGAAAATTTGGTTGTTTAAGCTACTAAATGGAAAATAGATGTGTTGACTCCTATTTTGGAAGCGTAGCTGTAATCTGTTTGAAATATTGTTTCTGTAACGATTATAATATCCTTTTAATAAATGGGTTATTGGGTGCACAATACACCCCAAGCGGGACGTCAGTGCAGGACTTAGCACCCCCACGTAGAATAAGATGGGTTATTATTATTATATACCGATTCCAATCGAATTAATGTCATACTGAGAAATATTTATCATACATAATTATTAATTATAATATCTTTCTAGTAATTTTGATTTTAAACCCAATTACTGAACTGATTTTGAAGAAAATGTGCGACTAATCTGTAAATATAAGTGAACCCAATTCTAGGAGAATGAACCCTTTGTATGGCAAAAAAAAAACTAAATTACAACAGAACAAACAGAAGAATGCTTTACCTCAGGATAACAAACAAAACGAAATAGGTACAGCCGAATAACCGTAATAGGAAAACCGATAATTAATCATTTAATTCATTAAATAACTCCGACGTAGGTAAGGACCTGACAAACGTTTTTTTAATTTACATGCCAAATAAATCTATAAAAAACTTCGAGAAAAACTGTGTTTTTACTTTTTTATATCTTAAAAAGTGGCTGCGATATTTACGATCAAAGTGCGTATTTCCGCCCGAAGGTTTTTAAAAACGCGGGCAGGAGATGAGGTCAACCCCGTTGTCATTCGATAGTCGCGCACACAGAGTACATTGGTAAAGACTGAAAATCGCGCACTCGTTTGCACGAATAGTTCGCCGCGGGTGACCGGACCGTGCGCGGCAAATCTCGAAAATTCTAAAAAGGGCTTAAACTTCTCGTCGTTATAATTTCGGAAATACTGCATGTATTGAAGTGAAATAAAAACTAATGTAATGTACATGATCTACGCTTCGATTTAAGTTGTATTTAATAAAACCTATACTATTATAATATCTGTGATAAATCTAAACAATAAAATGAATAACGTTTAAACTTACAAAATAAAACAAAATACTTAAGTAAGTATAGTAAAATATTCAATAATATGGCTAAGGCCGCGTTGCACCAGCTTACTTTAACGCTAACTTTAACGCTAACTATAACCGTTCCACGCTTTGCGGGGCGGGCTAATGTCAAAATTTGACCGTAACTTTAACCATGATTATGGTGCAACTCAGCCTAAGAAAACTACAATTAATAACCTCTCAATTTAGAAATAAATACATTAGAAAACTCTTATTTAATAAAGTGTTGGTTAAAGCTAAACTTTATCACATTAGTGAATCTCCGACTCATGTTTCTCCAAAGACTTGCAATCAGTAAAACCTTTACGGCAGAACCTGCAAACTCTTCCTGACGACCCTGTGTGCACCTTCATATGAGTCCGAAGATTGCTGGACCTTCCAAAAGACCTATCGCAAATACTGCAACTGTACTCTTTCAGGCCCAAATGCTTACGTTTGTGCAATTTTATCGACCATTTAATACTAGCTGTGTAGTCGCACAAATCACATTTGTATCTGATATCCGAATGTAGACTTTGTACGTGGAGTAGCATGGCACCTTTTGTCGTGCACACTTTGGGACAATGCTTGCATTTTATCCTATACTTCTCTACGTTATGGACCTTCCCCATATGGACTTTAAGTCGATAGTCGTTTAGAAACTTTTCGCTGCACAAATTACATTCGTGCAGCTTCACCTGTCCGTGGAATCTGTGCTTATGTTTTTCTAATTTGTGGAAAGCGTCGAAAGATTTCGCGCATATAGTACATCTATGATCTAAGTGACTGGTCGCTATATGTCTTTTCAGCCGTTTCTGGTCTTTGAAGCTCAATCCGCACATCTGGCACATGCACAAATGGCTTATATGTTGCTTATACATATGCCCAATCATGCTTGCAAATGTATCATATTTATTATCACATAGAACGCATTGCATATCGTTCTTGTTTAGAACGAATGGGAAGAAACATACCCCTGCGGTGTCGTCGTATTCCTCGTAGTGGTTTTCTCTGATATGCTCAATGACATCGTCCAAATTATTTAATGGGTTGTTACAGATTTTACAACTGATATCTGAGACATCCACTTTGATCGGAATATCTTTGGTAATGATTCGTTTGTTGATGAAGTCTTGCAAGACTACTACGTTGTGTTTGAGTGCATGTTCTTTTAGTGTGTTACAGTCTTTCATGACTTTTGCACAGTAGAAGCATCGAAACCCTTTTGTGTTCCAATTGAAAGGTATGATGCTTGCATAGCGTAGCATTGTAGCTATATTCTTTCGTGCTGAAGACAGTTGGTCCGTGCAATTGTTTATTTTTCTCTGCGTCACGCCTGCAAAGAGATTATTCCATTTTACGATTTTACATCCGCCTTATAGGTACCTAACTTTGATGCAGAAGAACCGTTGATATTCTCTAGGTTTAAAGAGTGGTATAGAACCTGTATTGAATATTGCAAATTTGAAGTATAGGCCTACCTAAATATGTTTTCCAGTAAGACTGAGAAAGCAGCATACTATGATTCTCTACACTGAAGGAAATCCGATATTTTTTTTACGATTTGTAGGTTGCAGATGGTAAATCTCTCTTTCTAAACGCTTGGAACCGACCCGAGACTGAACTCCACTAGCAAACACGAAAACGTAAACTTTTATGTATACGATCCCACAATGGCTTCATTCTTTTCTACTTTCATGGAAAAGTATATGGTACCAATGAATGAGGTTTTGAATTGAAAAACCTTTTCGATTAAAAGTGTTTATTTATATGTTTAAATAACACAACGCTTTCATTCATGCGTGTATAAATAAGCGTGATATAAACATAGAAAAAAAACACTAAGATTAGAAATTCATAATCTTTCAGAAATAATACGGCCGTTAGAAAACAGATAATTTCAATTGATTTATTGTTTAAAAATATTAGAAGTACCTATTTATAATAATATATTGAACTTTGAACCTATATTTTCGTACTAGTAAGTATTTCAGATACAATCAAAACTAGACCTAGATTGCACTTTCGTACCCATTCGGCTAGTTACTAATGAAATATGTTTGCATTACAAAGTCTTGAGTTTCCGACCCCAGAAATAATGCAAATTCACAACAGAGTAGTGGACACAGTTGATACCGGCGGTAAGCAATGCACATCAAGCTAAGAGGGAGATAATCGACTAGTTTCGGCTACGTAGAGCGTTGTCTCTGTCACTCAATACATTGTGTTACGTTTTGTCGTTTTAGTGTGATAGAGACGACGCTGTGATACGAAGGGAGAACTAGCCGAGTAACTCTCTCTAGCATTTTACTGCTAGGACCTGTAATGTATATCATTTCACTAATGTCATATAACTTATGAAACAACAAATTGGTCAGCCATCGTCTCCGCGGTAACAAGTTCATCTTGTATTATTTCCATTTGAACGATATCATCCGTTGTAATATTATTGCCAGTGATATCATCAAGGAAATTGTAACCGGTCTCGAATTGATTATGTCGATCCCTTATATGTGCTCTCAATGACGATTGATTTGGAAAAGCTCTATCGCAGAGGTCACAGCTAATATTTTTCTCCCTTGTATGCAAGACCGCGTGAGAGTTCAAATTGCTTTTCTTGGAGAATTTCTTTCCGCACACGTTGCAGACGAACTTTTTATCACCATTGTGTTTTACCATGTGTAGCTTCACGTCGTATGGTCCGAAAAACTTGTCGCCGCAAACTTCGCATTCTACATTTTTCTCTCGTAGATGAACGCGTCTCATATGCCGAGACATGATGCTTTCCTGAGGATATACTTTGGGGCAGTACGGGCATTTTATCTTTAGCTCTTCTACTCCGTGTATATTAGCCATATGCAGCTTCTTTAAATACGGACTTTTGAAGGTTTCTGGACAGTGGGGACAAGTGGAAAGCTTGGCCGCATGAACGTTCTTTTCGTGCAGCAACTTCTTTGATAGCGTAGTCAGACTGATCCCACAATATTCGCACGTATACCCCCCCTCCCTGTGGTAGTACCTATAATGCATCTTCAAATGATTCTCCCCTTGGAAGCTAACACCGCAAACGTCGCATATGTATTGATGAGATAGATGGTTCTTGTTGGCATGTCGGAGTAAGTACTCGAAGAATACGAATTTCTCGTTGCAAGTAGCACAAGTTGGCTGATCGTTGTCGAGTTTGAACGGGAGGAGGCAGTTTGGGACGCTAACATCATATTCCGCATCGTGAGCTATTATAATGTGGTGTATGAGCTCTTCTAAAGAGTTAGAAGCTTGAGAGCATAGCTTGCACGCAATGTCAGTGACATCGATTTTGATCGCTGCGTCTTTGTTTCTGTTGTTCTTTGTCCTATCGTAAATCACGAGTTCTAGATTGGCATCCTGATGAGTTTCAATGGTATGCCGTCTCAAGACTTCTAGATCTTTCATAGGTTGGATGCAGTAAAAGCATCTGTATTTAGACTTGTGCCACATGAAAGGCGTGACGTTGCTGTACTGCAACACATATTCTATGTTACGCCGTTTGATCAACAGCTTACGTGCTAGTTCCATTTTCTTATATTTGTCTTCCACTGTATTGATTTTTGCACCTGCAAAGAAATTGGCTGTTTTTACTTCTGTGTCGTTCTTCATTACTTATTTAGCTGTTGGTTCATTTTCAAGTCTTGCATTTAGAACTTCTACTTATTTGTTAGAGGAAAAGTTGTTTATAATTTGTAGTTGTTCAAGGCGGATAGCAAATTAACATGCATCAATTCATGTAGCATAATATTTTCTAAATATTTCATATGCCAAGTGGCAAAACAAGGATCTTTCTTTAAAACACTCAGATCTCCAGCTACTAATTATAAATCAAACATAATCACGTTCAAGTTTGATTCAAGTTTTAGTTTTATATCGAATTTCGTATCTACTACCACTTACCACTGCTACTACTACTACTTACAGCACTTACTATAGTAGTAGTATGAGAAGTTGGTATTTTAGTTCTAAAGTAAATGGTATTTTTTGTAGAAAGCATTTAGTTGCGAAGTTCAGTCATGGCACGTTTTATCTCTAATAGACATTTTGTGCTCAAACTAACAGAAAAGACATAAGAAAAAAGTCCATTTCAATTAATAATATTTATTGTTTGTAAAACTCAAGATCAGATTGAATCATTTAATGTTAAAGTTCACAGATCATTACAAATACGCAATATTTATCAAAGCCATTTTTAAAGTGTTTATTAGGAAAACTATGAATTCAGAAAATATTATCAAATTAATGATAAAACATAATAAAATTCAATATACAAGTGGGGTCCGTTGGAACCTAAAACTATACATTTACGAATAATTAGAATACACAGTAAAAAATAGGTACTAATACGAGATTAAAACATCTCCGTTAAATACACGAAGAACCAATTTAATCGATGACATTAGAAAACCTGATTCAAATATCCTTTTTTGTGCGTATCCATATGAGATTTCAAATTCCTCACTCTCAGGAAGGACTTCCCGCAGACTTCGCATCTGAACTTCCTCATGCCATCATGTTTGACCATATGAAGTTTCATATGGTAACTATCGAAGAATTTCACGTGACATACCGAACAGGGCACAGTCCGTTCCTTTAAATGCGTTCTTCTCACATGGTTCATCATGAACGAGTTTCTTGTGAACATCTTCCCGCAATACGCACATTTGTGTCCTACATTATGCGCTTTGATCAAATGATTTTGCTTCTTGTAGATCGTTTCAAATTGTTCCGGACATTGAGGGCATTTGAAGTCTTTCGCGTCGTGGTACCGCGCCATGTGTCGCGCTAACGCTGCCGAGTTTTTACACTTAGCATTGCATATACTGCATTCGCACATACCGGTATGAGAATTGGAAATGTGAATGGTTAAACTGGTCGTCGTGCGAAACCCCCTGCCACAGTAAGCGCAGACCGCTTTATGGTGGTTATGCTCAGCGCCTAAATGCTTAAGCAACGTCGCAAAGTATGCAAAAGGCTCTTGGCATTGCGGGCATGGGATCCTGCCTTGAGTAACACAGAACGCCTCGAAGCAAACCTTGAGAGGTATAGATTTCTCGTAATCCGCTCTATGCTCAGCGATGGCATGGTCCACGAAGCAATTCAAATTTGACATTGTTTCATGACAGATTTTGCAAGCGAGGCCATTTACATCCAGTTTCACGCAAGATTTCTCGCCCTTACACGTCTGCATCGCTTTCGACTTCAACTCGCAAATAGGGTGTTCCGCTCGGGTATGCAAAATCAGGTCATCGAAATCGGTGAACCAATTGGAACAGTAGAAGCAGCAAAAGTTCCCTTTAAACTTAAACGGGATCGCTGTGGACATGTTGAGAACGCATTGAATATTGCGCCTTATTTGATGACAAAGAGAGTTTCTTTTTGATCGTTTATCTGGAACGTCGTTACCGTGGTCTTTTGAAACGTGTTTCTTTAATGCACTAGCGTATTTAAACTGAGAATCGCACTGAGCACACTGATGAAAATATTCGCGACAGTCGTGCCTTTTTAACAGAGGTTCATCAGCAAATTCTTTACCACACAGTTCGCAAGCGAACGTGCTTGCTACGTGGTGCATCTTAATATGACTTGCTATAAGGGAGGTTTTATTAAACAGTAATCCACAGTCATTGCATTCGAAACGATCCGAGTGAGACCTATGCACATGGTCGGCTAAAACTTTGAATTTCCCAAATTGCTTATCACAAACCACGCATCTGAGATCACACAGTCTGTACTCTTGGAACTGTATTTCGACACTCTTATCATACTCTTGACTGTGGCTTTTGATCAAATGATCAACGACAACGTTCAAACTTTTAAACTCTGTTTGGCACAACTCGCAAACGATTTCTGACACGTCTATCTTTATTTCGCGATGAGTTCTGAGTGCTTGTAGTATTTTTCTAGTACATGGTCCGTGTGATATCGTATGCTTTCTGAACTTTGCGTACTCTGTAAACATTTCGGTGCAGTAGAAACAGGTAAACTTTGACTTCCACTTGAAGGGTATTATGGTTGTATGATTGAATAATGATTTCAAGTTTTGCCTCCACCTTTCTGCGGTAGCGGACTGGTCCGGCGTACAATCTGAAACGAAACGTTTCTTGCTATAAATCGATTTCCGTTTCAATACGTCTTTGTATACTTGGATGATACGCATATGATCTTTGATATTTTTTATAATTATACGTTTTATTTTTCTCCTCACATATTTTTTTATCATCGGTACTCCGTGTGTATCTGATTTAAGTATTGATTCTTCCGTCTCTCTCTTAAATATATTCAATTAGGTTAGTTAATATTTTTGATTCAATTTCATTAAATACCAAGAAATTTCGTAGTTCAGAAAAAAATATAGGTCCTTCATTATTCTGTTTTAGCTTTTGATTGGTGTTACAGGGGGTCTAGCAAAGATCCCAATCGCTAACGCTATCGCTAAACGCTAACTCCAAAATGTACTGGAATGACATTTCGGAAACTTTTCCGCAGCGAATGTCATGTCAATACATTTTTGGAGTTAGCGTTTGGTGTTAGCGTTAGCGATTGGGATCTTTGCTAGACCCCCAGATATTTTGAATTCTGACGAAAACAGGAAAGTATTACGTCCATGTTTAGTGGGTGTGAGACAGCAATAGAAATCTGTTCTCTTCTTTATTAAAACACGCTATATTAGGCATTAGTGTTCTCATATTTTTTATCTTTAGAATCGAATGTAAAAATAACGGATAGGAATCCTAAGTCAATGAAACTAAATAGGTATAGTGAAATAATCGTGTTAATAATACTTTATAATTACTTAGGGCTAGATAAATTAAATTATTATAAGATTTACAATGCCACATGGCCTATAATTAATTTATGTATGTAATATTCACTACATAGATGAAATAAAAAAAGAAGGATTGAGTTTTGATTGACATCGAACTGAAGCCCAAAATGGCGGACATAATTACATATGTGTGTCAGATGAAAGCAGGGCGACCGGCTGCATATGATGTGAGTGTGTGAGTGACCCGCTCGTACATACGAAGCGTTCGGGCTTCCTAAGGATGTTTCAGTTTCAGATCAGACGGGATTCCCTCCTTCTTTTTTTTATTAGTTCCATGATTCACTACAACAGATAACGCTCATTTGCGTTGATCTTTCTGATGATAAAAGCAACCGAGTTAAATGTACTTATCAAATTAAATTAATCATTTCAACGTAAAAGTTGCATTTACTAGATTCGGTTAAATGAGTAATCTAATTTAACAGTTAGAAAATGTTGCTGTCTCTTTCATAAAAGTAGAAACGACAAGGACCGCAATAGTTTCAGTATTGTAATAAGTTTTGTTTAGGTTGAGCGCAACAGAATCGACACCATTGTTTTATCGAGGAGCTCGCAAAATTCTAGTTCTTAAGGTGGAACGTTTCACTCAGCGCGGCAAATTCAAATTTTCTTGGGTTTTTTGCCAATCATAGCTTAATTACTCAACGTGATTAAATGAAAACTGATTTTGCGCAAGTAAATAGAATGTATCAACAAATTAGGATTGAAAGTATCACCTAGATATAACTAGTTTAGCAAAAACTCCTAAAATGGCACTCTATTCCTATTAGGGATGTGACCTAAAGGAGGAAGTAGCGAGACCGTTACAATTCTATTTACTTGCGCTAAATCAGTTTTTATGTAACCTCGTTGAGTAATTAAGGTATGATTGGCAAAAAACGCTAGAAAATTTGAATTTACCGCGCTGAGTAAAAAATTAAGAAGAACGTCATGGTATTTCAAAATGATATTGCCGTCGCTCTGATTTCCGCACGTATGATAGACTATAGAGCCCACGAGTGAATTTACCTACATTTGAGCATTTCGGGCGCCAACGGTTTTAACTTTTTTCACCCTCTAAACAAAAACTTTTGATTTTGGTCTCAATCGTTTGGATAGATTATTATAATCTATGCTTGAACGGCTTGATTTTTTTTTAAAATAAGTTTCGTGTTCTGCTTACTGCTACTTTTCTTCGTCATAATTATGAGCCAAAAATTCGTAACTTTAGGTGGCTTTAAATACGAAGATATTGTAAAAACTTAGAAAAGCATATAAAAAAATTATTAAAACTGAATAACATTTGAAAATGGAAAAGCGTTGGCACTTTTTGCATGGATAAAAGGGGGGGTATGTATACGCTTCTCTTAATACTGATTTCAATGTATATAAAGAGGTACTTAAATAAGAACTTCCTAAACGAGTTTTGGCGGGAACGCGGAAAAGTTCACGTTGATGCATTGTATTATTTCTCAAAACTTGTGCTTTTTCCAGTGTTAATGTTTAAAATTGGTGGCGTTTTACGCATTAACTGCTGAATTACGAGCATGAGTGAGGGCAAGTGATATAATGTGGTGAAACGTGATTTTCCGTGTTGCTTCCAAAATTCCATAGAAGCTTCTAGTAAAGTTGCCACCACTTTACTGGAGCATGACTTAGACTGGAATATGACTACCTGACTTAGACTGGACTATGACTATGACTTGACTTTACGTGAAATATTCTTTTAACATGATGAAAAGTTACAATACTTGACACTGGCTAAATACACTATGTGTGGAGCCAAAATATATGAAAGAAAAAAAAACTTCCTAAACGGATCCATTTCAAAATCTACAGATATCTAATGAATAATTTAAAATTTACGAAATAATGATTATGTCAAGTTACACAATAATAATAATTTATCAATATTTATTTATTTACAACTGAGCTGCCATAAACACAATGTAAAGAAGAGAGAGTTTAAGAGTTAAGAGTTTAAGACAAATTCATGACTAGCAGCTAGCAAAACGAACACTATGGGAATAATAAATATGTATAGACATTTCACACGGCGCCATCTAGCGCCAAACTAAGCATAGCTTGTACTATGGTGGCTTGTACTCTATTTTTGTTTAATACTATTTTGGTATCAATTCACAAGATACTGTGAGTTTTCTGCATATGAAGTTTCAAATTCTTCTTCCACTGGTATTTCTTACCGCAGATATCACACACATGGTTCCTCTCCCTCAAATGCTTGACCATATGTAGGTTCAGTCGGGTCTTATTAAACAGTTCCGCGTGACATATCGGGCAAACCTCATTCTTCTCTTTCAAATGAACTTTCCTTACGTGAACGTTGCGTTGGGATGTACACGTGAACACTTTCTCGCAATGCGGGCATTTGAAAGACGCCGGAACATCTTTAGCTTTGTGCACTGATATGATATGCTTCTTTTTTTTGTATATAGAGGTAAATTCTGCCGGACATTCGGAGCATTTGAAGGTACCTTTCCCGTGGTTACTGGCCATATGTTCGCGTAGCAACGACGCGTTTGAACATCTCCTACCGCAATCCGTACAATTGTATCCAGGACCATGCACTTGCCAGCCATGGATGTTGTAAGAATTGACATCTTTAAACGACTTCCCACATATATCGCACATATATTTCTTATCCTCGTGATAGTCGTTCAAATGGCTGACCAGTTTGATGAAATATACAAACTTTTCATCACATATGTGGCATCTGAGATCTTCGTCGTTGAGTCGAAACGGTTGGATTATGTCTATAGCGGTTTTATCGTATTCGATGTTGTGTTCCGATATGAGATGTTCTATGATCAGTTTCAAATCGGCAAAGGGTTCCTCGCACAGTTTGCAGCTGAGTTTTGATATATCTAGTTTTAACGATGTGTTTTTGTTGACTTTCTTTATAATGTTGTCTCTATGGTGACAGCCAAACGAAGAGTGCTCCGCGCTGAAATGTTCTTGTAACATATCGCATCTATGGAACCCTTCTTGACATATGAAACATCTGAATTCACTTTTAGCATGAGAGAAAGGTATTACTGTCGTGTTATTGAGTAAACAAGCTACGTTTTTCCTGACTCTAAAGCATTGGAGTATTTTAGAGACGGATTCGTCACTTTTAATTTTATCTAGACGTTTTTTTGATCGTTTTAAAATAGGTGTGTTCGAATCGTCGCTGTCAGTGATATCGTTGTTTTCTGATTTGATTTTGTATTGTTTTATCGTCGACGTTGTGTCTGTCTCAGTTCCCAGTAATCGCTTTCTGCGTTCGGTACTGGCGCGATCTGAAACGAGATGCGTTCTTCTGTATGTTCCATTTAAATAACTCACAAAACACTGTTTATTTTCTCAAACGCAGTTATCTAAAAGTAATGTCAAGTATACGCGCCAGGATGCCTGTACTATTTTTATTCGTTAGCATAAACACGAAAATGTTGGCACCTTCCGAAACACCTCTTCAGAGTTCAATTTAAAGAACATTGACTATTTAGTTTAACCAAAATTGCTTATCCAATACAGAACAAAACAAAATAATATTATTCATGTAATCAACATAATTTCCTTTCTTACAATATTGGTAATAATCATAAGTTTCTTAAATGCACTGTTTCATTCAATGCGTAATTACTATGATTTAACCAATAAGATATTTTATTTACTTATGTAAAAGCTACCAACTAGTCGAAGGTTCTTATTTATGATGACTATCTAATCTATACTAGCTTACTCATTTTGTTTACATATTTTGTCTGACTACACATTATACCTAAAACTCTAAAACCTATAAAAAATTTAAATCCTCAACGCAATATCAAACTTATCTATGTAACTATGAGATCGAAGACATTTTATTTTAGGTATACTTAGAAATGTTTAAGATGTAACTTTTTAAGCGGAATAAAAATCCTCATTGCCACTGTAGGATGGTAAGCAAATGTGTGTTTGACAGTGATGTTTATAGCATAAGTAGCATTCCTATTCTAACTGTGAACTGAACTGGTCTCCCGACATGATAAAATTTCTGCTAAGTAGTAGGGGGTGAGTGCAGTGGTGTGGTGGTAGTAGTAAGTGCAACTGGTAAAAAAAATTCTGGAAATTCTTGTCGATTTTAGATATTTTTCACTGCCCTGCTTGTTATTTGTTATTCATAATTTATCCACAGGATATATCAATATGTTAAAGCTGCGTCACAATGTAATCTGGCCAAATGCAGACCTTTCTGTTCAACTTTAGACGATTTACAAAAGCATAGGATCTAAATGCTTATCATGCCTTGACATATGAGTTCGCAGACTTTTCCGCCAAAAGAATCTCTCCCCGCACACATCGCAATGGAAATTCTTCTCCCCACTATGCTTGACCATGTGCCTTCGTAGCAGAACATTGTTAAAGAACTTCATACTGCAGACTGAACACTCAACGTTCTTCTCTTTCAAATGCGTTCTTCTAATATGATCGCGCATAAAAGAGTTTCTGGTAAAAAGTTTTCCGCAGTAAGAGCATTTGTGGCCGGAATTGTGTGCGTCTATCAGATGCTTCTGACGGAGGTACTGCGTGGCAAACGCTTCAGGGCACTTGGGACATTTCGCTGCTTTAACCCCGTGGGCTTTAGCCATATGCATGTAAAGACGAGACGGTATGTTACATTCTGCACCGCAAATGTTGCATTTGAACCGTCCGTCGCGATGGTGCCTCCATATATGGACTCTCAGGTTCTGATCTCTTCGAAATGTCTCCCCGCAGTAGACGCAGATTATGTTATTATTCGTATGCTTCTTGTTCATATGTTTTAATAACGTGCCGAAGAAACGAAACACTTCTCCAGGACAGTTGGGGCAAGCCATGTTGTCTTTGATGAGTCTATACGGCTGCAAGCAGGTGGTTATCGATTTATCGTAGTTAGCTTCGTGTTTAGCGATTAGATGATCGAGTAGACTTTCCAAATTCGGCATGGCCTCGAAGCAAACTTTACAAGCTAGAGTGGAAACGTCAATTTTGACGCACGCAACTGATTCCCGGCACTTTTTGATACATTTCTCCTTCACATCACAAACCGGATGCTCAACAACCGTATGCTCTTTCATAGAATCAGAATCTGGGAAATCTTTGGAGCAATAAAAACAATTGAACTTGTTTTTGTAGAAATTGAAAGGTATTGCTGTCGACATATTGATAACGATGACTATGTTTTCTCGGATTTGTTTAACGCTCGGTTTCTTAGCTGGGTCTTCGTAGTTCAAGTCCAAATCCATGGTGTAATCTTCTTTTTTTATTGACAACTGGAAGAGATCTCCTTTGCATTTCCTCGCGTGCATTCTCAAACCTTGTTTTGTATGAAACTCTTTATTACACACGTCGCATTGAAGTGATCCATCGTCTGGGTGTTCCAGCTCTATATGCTTTTGTCTAAGTGCTGCTGATGGCAACCTTAGTTGACAAATGTGACATCGAGTCATATGTCTGTTGATTCTGTGTTTCCGAAGTATATTTAAAGAGTTAAACGACTGCGGACACAGCTCGCATTGGTACCCGCCTTCTCTATGATAGTTTTTGATATGGGAAAACAGATCTCGCTTTTTGTTAAACTTTTGGTTACATTTATCGCAAATGAGACAGTTTTTAGGATGATTCGTGTTCACGTGGGAGACTAGATAGCCGAAGTAGGAGAATTTTTCATCACAGACGAGGCAGTTCAGGTCGAGCAGCCTGTACTCTTCTATCGCCATATCTACGTCCCTGTCGTATTCAAACTTGTGTGATGCTTCTAAATGTTTGATGACTTCATCTACAGAGGAGAACAGCTCTCCACATGTACAGGAGAGATTCGAAACATCGATTTTGATTTCCATATTAGTGCCACCTTTAAGAGATTTTAAGGAGTGGTCCAAGATGGAACAGTCGCCATGCATTTTGGTGTGTTTTCTCAGCTCTGTATATTCCGAGAGGTCTTTGCTACAATAGAAGCAGAGGTACTTCCCGCGCCATTTAAATGGTATGATCGAGGTGTTGTTGAACAAAACCTGTAGGTTTCTCCGTCTACGCGTCGAGATAGACTCGGTTCCCTTGTATTTCCGCGTTTTAACACCTGAAAAGATATTTTTAAACTTTAAATGTACCCAGTTTAGGTAAAATCTAGTTTTCTACGGAAACTAAAACAAATACTGTGTTATCGTTATTATACTGTTTATAATAAAAGGGTACGTTTAAAGTTTATAAAATCATGCATCTTGAACCTACAGAAATCCATAGAAATAATAAAATTAACAGATACATGACGGGCCCGAGCTCAGTTGATAGTATCCCTGCCTTCTAAAGGCAGTGGGTTTGATTCCTGCCCAGGATAAACATTAGTGTGATGAACATAGATGATTGTTCTGTGTCTGGGTGTTATATTGTATTCTATGTATGTATTTACAAACAAAAAGTATTGTAGTGTGGAAATTCGGACTTGCACCGCTACATCACAATAATACCCGTAACATGCGTCCGAACTACTTGTAAGGACGACCCAGTAGTATAAGTTCACGCCTTCCACCATGTAGACGCCTCAATATACTCCAGTACTACCAAACACCATCTTTCAATCATCACCACATCAGAACCTGGACCACCTTCAGAGCTGGCTCCTCCAGCCCAGCTCATCAGACATAGATAGCGACACCACCAGCGCTATCATGTCATCACATGGCGACCATGCCAGTTACTGCTGATTAAGGAAAATGGTGAAGAAATTAAAACCATACCAGTGCCTGCAGATTCGAAGAAATAATGGAGAAATAAATATAAATTGAAACAGCGGCTGAATGTAGAAAATTATTTTAGAAGAAATATTGAAGAGGTGAATTTAAAATAATGAATAATGAATAATGAAAATAAGATTTGTTTTATGAAGAAAAAAAGAGGCGCATAATTTTAAAGAAGAGAGAAGATTAATTATAAGAAGAAAAAGTTATGAATAATGAAGATGAATAAATATGAAGCATAATTATTTTAAGAAGAAAGAAGAAATTTTTATTTTGAAGAATCGTTATGAAGAGATTTTTTTTTTCGTCAAGAATATAATATGAAGACAAAGGAGGCGTTATAAGAAGGAAGAAAAATTATTTTGTGAGAAATAATATTGAAGATTTTATGACTACAAATAATATGAATATGTAATGGTGATGAAAAAAAATATTTATGAAGGTGTTCTACATAAATAAATAACGAAGAAGAATTCACGACGAGAAGACTTCTAAAATAGAGCGGTACAATATACGCCGACTCTACCTGTGAGCTGCGAGTGCCTTAAATTATTAACAGGCCTAATTGATATTTGGTGAACGAGTCTTCGGCATCAAGGAGCACCGGAGCAAGGATCGGTGTCCAGGGTATTCCCGGCCCAAACGCAAGAAGGATTGTAGCAGCGAGTGCCAGCTCTGCGTACCAACATCAGGCTGCCCTTAGAAGACCACCGCGTCAAGATTCAAGGTTGAAGAATCAAGTGAGCCCCGTCCCATGCCGTCGAAAAATGTTATATTGAAATAAGTATATGTAGCGATATATTTTTAAAGAAAGCGTAAGTTCAATTTTTTTATGAAAATTAGTAGATTTGATTTTTTTTTTGATGATTTTTATACGGCCGATATGTTTTAAATTTACAATTTTACATAATTCACTAATTTTTGAGGATTTTTTTTTACACTGAGATGTTTTATTATTTTACTTGATTTTATACTAATTTTATTTACATAAAAATGGAGGATTTCGATTTAGAAACGGCCATCGCCTTGTTACCTGAGATGACAGAACAAGAGCAAATAACTAAATCATTGATAGACAACATCGAATATTATAGTGAAATTTTAAATGAGAGTTCCCACAAATGTTTGATTAATTTTGTTTTGAAAGCGAGACTGACGAAAGTTGCTAAATTTTATCTGAAAGCTAATTATGATGACGTTAATAGTTTATTGAAGGACATGAAAAAACACTTGATATGCAAAAAGTGTCCAATAGCAATTAAATAACGCCCTAAAAAATAACGCAATAAAAAAATTAAATAATTCAAACTCAATTATTTAATAGCAGACAGGGAAATAGGTCTATAGAACATTTTGGAAAAGAAATAGAGGAATTATTATATGACTTAACGTTAGCTCAATCAGAAAACGACAGGAATAAGTATGAGGTTTTGAGGCCTATTAACGAAGTGTTAGCGATTAGGCGATTTGCAGAAGGTCTAAATAACACCCGCATAGGAACAATAATTATAGCGAGACAACTTAAATCATTAAAAGATGCTATCCAGATTGCTATAGATCAAAATACAATTTGGTCATTCAGAAGAAATCATTATCAGGTATATTTCCATCATCAAAATCAAGTAAATCACAATTATTTAAATTCATTCCCATGTAACAACATGAATTCAATAAACATGAGGAATAAAATTGTAGAGCAGAAACGAAGCGCACCGATAACGACAAGGTGTCAGGTGTCCGAGTCATGCATTCCGGACCGCGCTCCGTATTTGCGTGATCAGCAGAAACATCGAGTCACTGAGGATTTGTGCAGTTTTAAAGACAGTTACGAATCCAAAGTAATGAAATCTGATCCTGCTCATGACGATTTTGATTTTAACATTGAAAGTTTAATTTTGGATATTGAAAGTTTTAATTTAGCACCAGATAGGGAAATTGTGAAATTAGGAAAAATTGAAACACCAGAGTTAGAAATTAGCGCTAAAGACGAAATAAAGTTAGAAACAGAATTAGAAGTAGAAGAGATATTATACACGGACTTGACTAACATAAAATCTTACGAACCCAGGTGTGATAATCCTCTGGAAAGAGCCTGTTCCATTAGAAAACTAAGGAACATGGTAGCCTACATGAGAGAAAATAGGAAAGAAAATGAGTTAGCGAAGTATCATAATATGGAAAGTGTGAATGAAAAAATGTGGTTAGAAGAAAGAAAGTTATTTTGAAAGGAATTTATTGAATGAGAGGTACGACAGGCGTTCAGTAGGCATAACTTAGAAATATATAATTATGATAGATAGCATAGATTACTTAACGACAACAGTAGGCAAATTTTTTGTGTAACCAGCTTAGTTAAATAAGATAGGTAGGTACATAGGTATAAAACAGTATGATATATTCAGAAAAAAAGAATAAGCTATAAAATATAAAAATGTAAAGCTTAATTGTGAAAAATTGTATGATCTTTTTTTAGGGTTCCGTACTCAGTATCCGTAGGGTTTCGTGCACGAGTCCAACTCGCACTTGACTTATTTACTCAGTGGTTTTATGAAATGAAAGTAAGAAAGAAAGCATTAATCTAGGTAATAAAGTTTTTTTTTTCTCATATTATTTGTGTAACCTAATATAAGAAACTTTTATTGGTTTTATTTAGAACGAAAATGTATAAGATTTGTATTTTAATTATCGTTAGTTTTTTCGATAAAATTGTTGAATTAAAATAAAATAAAATTATTAAGTGGTAGAATATTAAAAAATAAACAAGCGTTTAAAATAAGTTGTAGTCCTATGAATCGGCATTAATGTTTACTTAATTTTTTTTTTAATATGACGGGTTTTATTGTAGTTTTAGCGGTAAAATGTAATGTTTAGGCGGAAAAAAATGATAATGTAATTTTGAATTTTGAAGTAAGACGGAAAATATTGATTTGTAATTTTGAAGTATGAAGTATGACGTAACATATATTGTACTAGAAAAAAATGTCCCTACAAGTAGTAAGCCCATTTTTTTTCAATAAGGGGGGTGATGTATTGTGGAAATTCGGACTTGCACCGCTACATCACAATAATACCCGTAACATGCGTCCGAACTACTTGTAAGGACGACCCAGTAGTATAAGTTCACGCCTTCCACCATGTAGACGCCTCAATATACTCCAGTACTACCAAACACCATCTTTCAATCATCACCACATCAGAACCTGGACGACCTTCAGAGCTGGCTCCTCCAGCCCAGCTCATCAGACATAGATAGCGACACCACCAGCGCTATCATGTCATCACAGTATATAAGTATTTTATCAGTTCCCATAGCAGAAGCTATGCTTAGTTTGGGGCTAGATGGCGCTGTGTGAAATGTCCACACATAATTAATTAATTAAATAATATAATAATATAATAATATGTGTGGACAATTCACACAGCGCCTTCTAGCCCCAAACTAAGCATAGCTTGTACAATGGGAACCAGATAACTGATACAATACTTATATACTTTTTTGTTTGTAAATACATACATAGAATACAATATAACACCCAGACGCAGAACAAACATCTATGTTCATCACACAAATGTTTGTCCTGGGTAGGAATCGAACCCACAGCCCTCAAGTCAGAAGGCAGGGATACTACCAACTGAGCTATCGGGCCCGTCAAAATAAAAATAAGTAACATAATTATTTCTATGATTTCAAAAATGAAGTACGAAGATTTAGTAAAGTTTTTTTGAATTTCTATAATAATTAACGTCAAATCAAATGATGCCATATAAAGTTTAATGGACTAAAGCAAATTATCTGTAAGTAGGGGATACAAAGATAGATGTAACTAAAACTTGTCATATTAGTAGTGTGTAATTTATAACAAAATAAGAATATATGAAAACGAATATTTATTAAATTTATAAACTTATCTAACATTAGACAAATATTACGATTACCGTTTTTAGCCTTACAAACAAAAATAATGTGACTATTGTTTACGATCAATAAAAATACTAATATACTGGACATTTAAGACACAAATTAATGATGTAACTATTCAAAACTTAAAATTTAACCGTCTTTTTAACCACAAAAATCTTTTTAAACATCGCTTAGACACATGTTTAGTTAGACAGCGTCTAAAAGTTAAATGCTCCTTAAACGGATGTTTTATTTTTGTCACTACAAAACCATGTTTATTTATTTACCGTGTTTACTTAAACGCTGTCTAACTCGATCCACATTTTTTAAATAAGGTAACATCATACGAAACGTTCTATTCCGCGCAGAACTCATTTTGTAAATCCAATACATGTTAGCGTCATAGCTGTGACCATAGAAAAAACGGAACGTTATTAGCGTGAAGTTTGATTGTGTGTGTTATGGTGACAGCGCTGGTGTGCGTGGGGTGCTCCAAAAAAAGGGCAGGTTAGATATGGCTCGCTCGCCTCGTCATTAGTATTTCTGTATTGTTCTTTGAGGATGGTTACTGACAAAGTGCGACGTCGGATAATAATATGTGGGCTCACTTCAGTTCTAGGATTCACTTTTATGCCGAGCTTATCTATAGATCGACCATGAGGATCAAATTGCAGCATAACTTTTACCCAATCTAAAGTTATTGTTCGGGCGAAATCTATTGTTAACTTGTATAGCTTTTTAAAATGATACCTGATCATCATAATATTGAAACAGGTAAACTCATTCACGTTGTGTATTAATATAATAATAAATATCTTTATTTATTATCAAAAAATTACATGATAATTTTTTAAAGTAAGTAGTTATTTTATTCAAAATTAAGGTAAGACGTCAGTTAAACACCTCTTAAACTAAGGGTTGAGGATGTTTAAATTTTAGCACGTGTTTAAGGCCCGATCTTAAACGAGTGTTAGGCGCGGATTTGTGGTATGGAATTCATGAAACAACTGTTCAACAAGTGTTTAAGGCACGTCTAAATCTTTTGTGCTAAGACGGTTATAATCTAAGTAGCCATCCTATTTATAAACGTTCGTTAAAAACTAATGAAATTGCTAATGTCCTGACAAACCACAGAGGGTAAAAACCTTACCTAAACAATTCATATGTCCCAGTTATATAACAAGTAAGAAGTAGCCTAGTCAGTCTTCAATATGTCAAAGCTGATAATCTAGTTGGATTATTTCTAATTACTTTTATGCTAATATTTTATCATCCTTATGTGTGCGCATATGATCTTTCAACGTCTGTTTCCTTGCATAAGATTTCTTGCAGACCTCACACTGATGCATCCTTGCACCAACATGCCTGATCATATGCTTTTGAACTTGCGTCCTAGAAAAGAACTTCTGATCGCACATGGCGCAAGCGAAATTCCTCTCGCGTATATGAACCTCTTTCATGTGTACCGTCATTCTGCTCAAAATCTGAAAATTTTTGCTGCAAACGGGACATTTAAAATTCGGTATTTCCACATCGTGGACTTCGTTATGGTGACGTTTGCGTTGGTTATAGTTGGGGAAGGTTTCCGAGCAGTAATAGCATTTGAGCAGTTTCGGGCTGTTGTGGATTTTCTTATCGTGATTGTTTTTTTGTACGAAAGAGACGAAAGACTCGGAGCAGATGTTACAGTGGAACTTTGTGCCGTGGCTTAAAGAGTGGCATCGTAGGCGATGGCTGCTAAGGAACGACTTTCCGCATAATTCGCAAACATACTGTCCGTAATGCTCGTTCATATGCTGATTTAATTTCACAAAATACTGAAATGATTCATTGCAGATGGCACACTGATACGTATCGGTTTCTAGTCTATACGGCACCAAACCGTACCCAGATTCGTTAAAGATTTTCTTGTGTACGGTTTTGATATGTTCAATCAAAGAATTTAGATCTTTAAGTGAGCTGTTACAAAGTCTACATTCAATCGTCGAAACATCGACTTTGACTTTCTCGTCACCTCTTAAATATGAAACTGCTGATTTTATATTAGGCTTCGTATGTTTCGCTCTCATATGCTCTTTTATGTCGTCCATTGTTTTCAGAGCGAGATGGCAATAGAAACAGAGATAGTTTTGTCTGTGCCACTTGAAGGGTACAATGGTGGAGAGTTCTAGAAGGGTGATAGCGTTTTTCTTCATGAGTCTATTTCTTTTTGTAGTTGTGAGTGAGGACTTACTCGCTGCCTCGGTGGTTCGCATTGTTCCGGGTTTGTTACCTAAAAATCAAAAGGAACTTTCAGTTGTCGATTCTTTCTCTTTCACCCAATTGTCTTGCTTATCGTTCTTATGTTTTTTGTAGTTGTTTAGGTTCGTGTCTTAGCGTGAGTAAAAGGACTATAGAAATATAAAATACAAGTAATAAATGAGGATAGATTATATAAAATTGGTTTTGATTGAGGTTTTGTGCAAACGCATAATAATTATTTTATATATAGAACTCCAATATAAGAACCCCAGATAATATAATACCTAAAATACAGATGCCTCATCCCATACAACGGAATAACGCGGGCTATTTTACGAATTATTTTATTTCTTCATAACGCAAGATTATCAAGCGACATTTATTGCGTGTTGGCGAAGTATTGGGCCAAATGAATACACTGGACACTAACTAGTAACTCTTTAGACCATTTCTTTAAAGTTCGGGCTATTTTTCGTTTGTACCTGATGGGACCCCATGACAACTCCCGGTCCATTTGCTGTCATCCATTAGTGAGTTTTTGGTTTCTATGTCATACTCCAGATCCTCACCATTAGAGACTACTCTCGAATATTATATTACTCTACTTTTAAATAAAATAATGAAATCATAAAAATCAGTCGATATAATTGGAGGATGTACCTACACCCCAAATGCAGTTATTTTTTTTCGATTCGCATTAAAAATACGTGTAACATGACCTAATATTGTGTTTTGTATAAGTAAAAGAGATCAATAACATGTAAATGTAATGCATTATAAGATCACAATAAATCAATGGAAGAATTAAGTTTTTTCGACGTACTTTTATAAAGATAAGTTTATCAATTGGGTTTATCAGATCGCCTGGTCGATGAGACGCGTGACCAAAATGCTGGCAGTTATTTGGCTCAACGATTCAGCATTGCAATTCAACGAGGCAATGCTGCCAGTATGCTACCGGTAGTGGCATTTGGACTGTATATAGGCCCCTATAGGTCATCGCTGCTTAGTATAGTCCAATTTTTATTATTAGGTAGTGGTAGTGTAGCTAAAAGTATTTGGTCGTTATTATTCTTGGTACTTTGGTAGTAATTAGAAAAGCCTCAGTCCGTTATAAAAAGGA
Organism: Ennomos erosarius; assembly: GCA_963580505.1. Lineage (NCBI taxonomy): Eukaryota > Metazoa > Arthropoda > Insecta > Lepidoptera > Geometridae > Ennomos > Ennomos erosarius. The sequence continues at coordinate 3,153,279 of OY757005.1, read as the reverse complement.
GTACATCATTAAAAACCTACTATTCTTTCTCATATTTTTATGAATATAAACCATTAAAATTGAAAAAAATTACTAAGATTAATATAATATGTAATAAGCACACGCACATTTCACTTAACTCTATCTAAGGGAATATACGACAACTGCTATGTAATAGTTTGTGTTTTTTATGCCGGTATGCGCAAATTATAGCGCTATCGTGTAAAGTCTCATTCGCAGTCCCCAAAATGTCCCATTCATGGATGAAATAAAAAAAGAAGGATTGAATTTTGATTGACATCGAACTGAAGCCCAAAATGGCGGACATATTACATATGTGTGTCAGATGAAAGTAGGGCGACCGGCTGCCTATGATGTGAGTGTGTGCGTGCCCCGCTCGTACGTACGAAGCGTTCCGGCTTCCTAAGGGTGCTTCAGTTTCGGATCAGACGGGATTCCCTCCTTCTTTTTTTAATAGCTCTATGGTCCCATTGTCAAAACTCTCTAAAAGTCTCATTTGCAGTATTCGTTGCGTTTGCTGCATAAGATCTATAAAATTCATACCACAGACTTACTAATGCTACTCTCATTTTAATTGGTCAATACAGACATGTCAGTGATAGATGGCGCCGACAAGCTGAACGATATAAGTGCCAAATCTCTGAGAGTATAGCTAGTTTAGCTGTCTGGGGCTAACTTTGGCACCTTTTCACGGTGATCGAACTCGTATTTTATAGCTAAAACTTAGATTAATATTTTCAGAATTCATAAATTGAGATTTAACGAAACGAAAAATCTCTACGGTCCATAACGATGAGCTTTCAAAATGCGAGGTTTTAAAGTAATAAAAACACATTGATAGAAGGTAAATTACAATTGGAGCAAAATTCAAGTTAGGAATTTACCTGAAATACTGTAATTATTATTATAAAAAAGGTTTTCTACGAGATAAGACTTCAGTCGAATCATTGGTAATTTATTAATGTACGTGACGTCTTATACAGGGTTACAGGAAAAATCGTGCTAGATCCGTTAAGGGCGTGGAGTACCCATCATTTCTGACTTATTTCACTATGAAACACCCTAGCCTAAACTTAACCCTTTTCGAAATATTCGACTTTTAATTTTTTTTTTTTTTAATATTTTGTGTGTCTTATTATTATTATTATTGCATTTTTACATGTGTAATAAGATGCTTTGGGACGTCAATCAATAAAATAGTACATAATATAATATTTAATAGACTATAGTAGACAAGTGAAAGTTAAGAAATAAAAAAATATTTGAATCTGTATTTTTTTCTAACGGATATCTAAAAATAATATTATAAGTTTAGGCTAGGGTGTTTCATAGTGAAATAAATTAGAAATGGTGGGAACTCCACGCCCTTAGCGGATCTAGCACAATTTTTCCTGTAACCCTGTATACTAAAATACTTAGAAATGAGACCTAAAAATAAATGAGAAATAGTCAAAAGTCAGCATTGTAACGACATTAAATCAAACCGGACTATACTAAATTGAAAAAGAGATATTTTACTAAATGGTAATGACTTTTGGCCAACTATTTCTATACCTTTTAGATTACATAGAAAAAAGTTTATCAACTGTGCGATGATTATTTTGTTTTAATACTCTAATGGGACAAAATTTAAAGGCTTTTATTGACAGATCTAATAATCCTAAAACTGTTGCTGTTCTTGTCAAATTTACTAGGTGGTAGGACTTTCTGCAAAGTTCGTCTAGGTAGGTACCACCACTTTGCCAGTTATTCTGCCGCCAAGCAGTAGTGTGCAAGCACTACTGTGTTCCGGTTTGAAGGGCATTGTAGCTAGTGAAATTACTGGGCAAATGAGACTATGACCTGATCTCATAGTCTAGTAATCTGATTACTAGACTGTGTGATGTCTCAGGATGACGTGCGCAGAGCGTGTCACCGAAACATTTATTTAAAATTTCCGAGTGATTCTGCAACTGTTATGGGCGGCCATGTCGTTTAATATCAGGTGAACGACTGGCTCGTCACGTCATTCATTCTCATAAAAAAAAATAGACGGAAATGAAAAAGAACGGCTATATTTTAGTAAGTTAAGGACTGTCAACTAAACCCTTCAAAATTGGGCCCATTAGGGAAAAACATTTTTCGTTTGAGTAAGTGTCCCCTTACTTTACTTTTAGTGTTACGCATACTACTTAAATCGTGCAAGGTTGGTCGATTCCGCCCGGTGACGTTGTAAAGGTCGGTAGAGACCAACAGAATTAGCCCTATAAAAAAAAAAGGTTGGTCGGTTCTTCATCCAAGGAGTCAGAAACAGAAACACACTATTAAAGATGATTCTCTCAAAAGCTTACAATAAACTTTTTTCTACATAAATATCAGTTTCAATTGAAGATCAAATATACAACTCTCAAATGGCCACCTGCCTCCCTTTGCCGTCCCATTAATTTATCCTTTTCCTTTTGGTGTGTGTGTGTGTGACTGAATGAAGCTCTAACTAACCCCAATTCTATAACACGATGAAAAATTACAATACTTGACACTGGCTAAATAAACAATGAGCGGAGCCAAAATATTTTAAAAAGAAAGTATATACGCTACTGCAAGTACGTTATGATGGAATAGTCATTATAAATTCTAATGTATCTGTCTGTCTTTGTTGGTTATCTTTGACTAAACGAAAAAAACTGAGGTTACGAAGAAGAAAAACATGTTCACCCATTGTAGAAACAAGGGTTGATTTTTAGAAGCTTATAATATTGTTTGTGTATTTGATCTTACAGTGTTTGACAGTGGAGTTCTTGCAAGCAATTTGGTACAACTTCATAATATAGTGGTGTTTAGAAACCTAAAAAAATTGAATTAAATAACAATTGTAAGCAATTTGTAACAGTGTAACAAATTGCTTACAAGTCTCACCATCATTTTAGCAAAGAGATGTAAGAAGAACCTACCTTTAGAGACCTTCGGTTTCTTGACAAGCTTGGTTTCTTTCGTCGGCTTATCTTCCTCCTTCCGAGGTCTTCCCCGCTTGGGTTTGGACACTCTTGGTCTTTCCGAGGTGGTGGGGTTGGAAGTAGACTGAAGGACTTCCGTTTTTATTACTTCTTCTGAAACGAAAACATGTTTGTCAATTCTATTTTCATCATCATTATCATCACCAGCCTGAAGACGTCCACTGCTGGACATAGGCCTTCCTCAAGGAGCGCCACTTTGAGCGGCTGCTTCTCTTGCATCCATCGGCTCCCCGCGGTTCTGACCTGGTCGTCGGTCCACCTAAAAGGGGGTCTGCCTACCCTGCGCCTTCCGGTTCGTGGTCGCCATCTCGAGAACCTTTCTTCCCCAACTGTTGTCAGTTCTACGAGCGATGTGGCCCGCCTACTGCCACTTCAACTTTCTCTTTCTGAAAGCTATATTGGTAGCTTAAGTTCTCTTGCGGATCAATTACATTCTAATATTCTATTCTATAGGCCTTATTACGGGTCATTGCAACTTAAATTATCATTTGAATAAAACTGGAGCAACAGACAGACTGCTGTGTAGGGGCTGCCTGCAGGAGGATGAGACCGTGGAGCATGTGATGTTTCACTGTGAGGCTACGGAAGAGATAAGACTGAAAACCAGAATGGGTGAACAAGCATATAAACCTAGTACCCACTCCTCATCGCCACCATCTACGACGCCAACACTGGAGCAGTTGTGCCAGCACCCCACTCCATTACACAAAATATACGAAATGCACAATACACCCCAAGCGGGACGTCAGTGCAGGTCTTACCATTCCAAATTAGAATAAGAAAAAGAATTACCGTCTCCCATATATTCCAAGTCATCAAGATACTCCGCATCTTCAGGTAACTCCAGTTCTTCTGAAGGCTCCTCAATATTCTCTGCTTTTAGATGTTTGCTCTGCTGGTAGATTAGCACTGCAAAATGAAATAGAAACCTTGATATATTTTAAAAAAAAAAAACAAACCCAAAACAAAAAACTTTATAAAGGTGAAGGAAAACTTTGGACATGAGACCACTTGTCACGATAGATAGATAGATAGATAGATAAACTCTTTATTATTGAAAAACCATTTTACAGAAAATACAGTGATACTTAAGTAAATCATATCCCGGTTTGAGGGATGGATGGATGCGGGTTCAATCCCCGCTCGTGATTCTAATTTTTAATTTACAAATTAATTTGTAGGAACCTTGATAGTAACTCGTATCGTTTGGGGCTAGATGGCGCTGTGTGAAATGTTCACACATATTTATTTATTTATTTATTTATAACTATGATGATGTATATTTATTTTACATGGCAATGGATCATCATCATCATTAACAGCCTGAACACGTCCACTGAACATAGGCCTCCCCCAGGAAGCGCCACTTTGAGCGACTGCTCGCCTCCTGCATCCATCGGTTCCGGCGGCGCGGCGCGTAGCAATGGATGGTTCCAAGTAAATACATATGTGTAGACATTTTCACACAGCGCCATCTCGCCCCAAACTAAGCAAAGCTTGTACTATAGCAACCAGATAACTGATCCTTATAAGTATATATATTTTTAAATACACACTGGGGCCAATTTTACAAGCTCTAGTTGACAGATCTACAACACAAACTGTTTCTGTTCTTGTCAAATAGAGGGCAATGTAAGAGATAGATATATTTTTACAATTTTTTTTATATAAAATATGTATTATCATCATCATCATCATCAACAGCCCGTAGACGCCCACTGCTGAACATAGGCCCCCAGAAAATATACATACTTATAAAAGATGTAAAGATTGTTTGTGTGGGTCGGTATGCTGAACCAATTCTGAAAATTCTTGCCTATAAACAAAAAAGAGAAAAGCACTGTGTAGCTCTTCATGTGTTTGCGTTACTTTTGACAAAATAGATCACGATGAGTTTTTATACATAAGCATTATTTATACTTTTCAAGTAACCACCAGCAAAGCGGCAGACACTAAAATTAATATAAAAAAAGTAAAAATCGGGGCTGCTGTATAAACACTGCTTAAGGTTAGTCAATGCTTAAAATCAGTCCACTTTTGGCTGATTTCAGTTAATGTCACGCAAAACGAGATGAAACATTTTAAACACTGATTAAATTTAAGCAACACTTATAATGAAGGCCCTCTATATTTAATAAAAACGTAAGAGTACCTTTAGGCCTAAACTCGCCGCGTCCCAACATGTCAATGAACCTTTTCTCCGAATCCAGAACTTGCTTTTTGAAGTTGCATGCATCCCGCAACCGAGTGATGCAGACCTCGCATATGAGACGTTTCGCACCGTTGGGGCCATCCATATGTTGGGTTATCTAAACACACATTAAATTAAATATATAAATGAAAAAATAAAAAAGATTGTTTAATTTTATGCTTCATAGTCAGAAGACGCAGTGTAGACCAGTGCTCAATAAAGTGGACCAACAACCTGGTTAAAGTTGCAAGAAGTTGATGGATAGAGGAGGCGAGCAGCCACTCAATGTGGCACATCTGGGGGAGGCCTATATTCAGCAGTGGGTCTAGTGGAAGACCTAACTAGGAGTTACTTTGTACGGTAGAGCTATATTAACTAGCTATACCTATTGTTTAAGATGCCCTAGTTTAACCCATATTTAAACCGTGTCAAACAACCGTGTAACTTAAAACAAGTGGGAGTTACTACAAGGAGCTGGGTTTTATGTCAGAAAGGTGGGATTTACTTCAAAGAGGAGTTACTTCAATGAGCAGGGATGTACTTCTAGAAGCTGGGCTGGCTCGGGTGGATGCTGGCAGGGAGAAATTTACAGTACACTCCAAGCGAGACCTTAGTACAGAACTTATTTACCATTTTAAAGAAAAGGCTATTTTTAGCATTTACTGACTTTAATACAGAGCAACAAAACATTAGTCAAAGTTCTGTAGGTGCAGTATTTGTAAAAGCTAAAGTAAATTAAAATACATGTCTTTTTCATTTACTAAGAGTAAATACCTCCACCAGAGCAGTACCTCTTTACCTAAGTTTAGTTGTGCTGGTTTAAGAAACCTATGAAGGCGAGCGGCCAGCCTCTAGTGCATCTACCCTAGGATATTTTTACGCCCAAACGCCGAGCCTTCACGGCTTCATAGTAATGTAAAACTACCACCAGTGAATAAACTTACCCCTATATCGAAACAGTCCAGCAGCATATCAGCGTAGACTTCTGTGTCATTCATCCATATGTACTCCGTCCCTAGGTCTTTATAACATCCTTCCGACAAACAACACCGGCAAAGCCCTGGGCTTTCCTTCACAACAATCTCATCGAAGTTCATTTTTTTATATTTACAGAGTTAGAAGTGTTTTAGCATTCCCAATTTATTACACAGTTCATTGGATTTCATGAAAAACGATGAGCAAAGGGCGTCAATAGACAGCGAACAAACTACTAGCAACAAACCGAAATAGAAATACCGTATCATTAAATAAAAACCAGCTTAATCAGCCATTTTGAAATGTTTTTTTTTCGGTACTTTTTTTTGTTCGTCCTATTGGGCAGGCTAAAGTCGTGAGACCATACCGCAGTGATGGCAATTAATGCGATTTTGCATAAACATAAACATGCTATTTCATGAATCTTACCATGCTAATTGCTATTGCTATGCTATTTGCTAATAACACGGTAAATTGATAACAATATTCAGTATTTATTATCATTACGGTTAATATGCGAATTAAAGAACGCGTTTACTTAAAGGTTTATTAAATTGCACTAAATTCAGTCGCCTAAATGGTACAGCCAGACAGCCACTGTCGATCTAAAAATGCGCATTTAGACTTAGTACCTACAGGCAGACTTTAGACTAAGTAGCCGTAATTTAATTTGCTATGCCTAAAATACCCATTCAATGACTGAATTTAGGAAGTTATATTATTATCTAAATATCATTAGAAAGAACAACGGATTATTTTGTTGGGTAATGGAAAATAACGTTAAATTAGCGTGCTACTTTTGGCACATCACTACGAAAATAAACTGTTCATATAGCCTTGTAACAGCGTAGTGTAGTAATTAATTAATTCTGCAATAAAACTAAAGTTTACCGCTAAATCACAACATTTTAATCATACATTATTCATGATAATTATCAGTTAGTAAGGCAAATTCAACAAAAAATTTTTTTGTAGACGCAACGTTTTGTCTAAGTTACGTCCTTCGTTTGATCTGAAACGGCAAATTAAACCATAATATTACGTTTATAACGTTTTACAAAGTTACGTCGGTTGTCTCGACCGTTCGATGATCACGACCTTTAGGGCGGGTTTTTTCACCAATAGTTAATCAATAGGTAACCAATAGTTAAACACTCTAAGAAATCTTGACCATTGGTTAGAATTTGCTAAGAGTTTTTAACCATTGATAACGTTTTGTTTGTATTAGTACACTTGCATATTTTATGTAATTATGATAATGATTATGTAATAAAATATATTTAATAATGTAAAACCTTTCATTACCTATTTAAGACGTGAACTTTGATGATGAAGTTTCTTTCATATTTTATCCAGGCTTAGGACTGGCAGTTGAATGTTATGAACTGGCGTATTTATAAGTTCATTTGATTGTATTTACACGATTTAGTTTAGTATTTTACACTTATGTACATTATTTACAAATTTACACTTTTTAGGGCATAAGTCTCTTATAGTGCGCCACGCACGCACTAACGCACGCGCCCATATAAGGTATTAAACAATCAAACGCAATCACACGGCATACGGTACACGCATACATTCATTCAATAAACGACCGAGTTCGCATCGCACGCGGCGGCGCCACCACGGCGGCACCGACCCACTGGGCTGCTAAAATTTTAAACAAATTAATCACACGCATGAAATTCATTGGAATTCATTCATAATACGCTCCATTTTTCATATCACTTGTTAAATTTGCTAAAATTCACGTGAAGGACAAAGATAGGTAGATTTAGTAGCCCCGTGGTTGCAAGGGAGCGCGCACGATGCCGGCTCGCGCTCAGCTCCTGCCTGAAGCGAGTAGCGAGTAATGAATTCATGAGATATCTTCATTTAATACTTCATAGAATTTCACGACTACATTTAATTTGTGAATTGCTAATGAAGTTGTAGCATGCCACGAATTAATATTTATGCTAATTAATCCACCACTACCGCCTAGTCTTTCGTATAATTTTTTCGTTACGTCGAAAGTAAACTTGTGTAACTCCTGTCCTGAACGAGTCGTTCCCAAGAACTTACTCGTATTTACTGTATTTACTAGTATCGGAACCATCGAGGTATAAGGAGAGAGCCAAAATCTGCCAATGCGGCGTTGCCGCTCCACATCCTTCGTGTAAACATGCTATCTTGTATCTCTGTCTAATACATGAATCGTCGCATAGAGTATGCGAGAAAGCTACTGTAGGTACGGCAACCTCGCCTTACCTACCACCGCGTGTCATGTCTTGACAGTTTGGTGTGTCAAGAAATTAAATGCGAGAGCATAAAACATGAAAATATAGTGATTATATGGTTATTAGGGCTAAATATTGTGTCAATAGTGAAATTGTGTCGTGTTGTGCTGTGTTTTGTGCATCAAGAGTAACCCAAGGAGTCGAAGGAAAACCAGAATCATCATTTTATACGTTAAAGTTTACTGGCTATTTTTATGTTAAACATCGAAGGTTTGAAGTAAATATGCATTTCACATTAAGAATATACGTTTTTTCCATCGTATAATTACCATATGATTGCATTTACTGAAAGATTTAATGCCCTAATTGATATTTTTGGGATGGGCAATTTTACGCCTCTCGAATAGTGATGTACCTACACCATCAACATAGAATCATATGGACGGCGGACATTCACAAAACTAATTATTATGGAACAATGTTATTTGAACAGCCTGAAGACGTCCTCTGCTGATCATAGGCCTCCCCCAGGGAGCGCCACTTAGAGCGGCTGCTCGCCTCCTGCATCCATCGGCTCCCCGCGGCTTTCACCAGGACGTCGGTCACCTAGTGGGAGGCTGGCCTACGCTGCGTCTTCCAGTTCGTGGTCGCCACTCGAGAACCTTTCTTCCCCATCGGTTGTCAGTTCTACGAGCGATGTGGCCTGCCCATTGCCATTTCAACTTGTTAATCCTAAGAGCTACATCGGTCACTTTAGTTCTTCTGCGGATCTCCTCATTTCTGATCTTATCTCGCAGGGAAACACCGAGCATTGTTCTCTCCATAGCTCGTTGCGCGACTTTGAGCTTAGTAATGAGGCCAACAGTTAGAGACCACGTCTCAGTTCCATAAGTCATCACTGGCAACACACATAAAAATGTTACTTACAAACGTTATTTCATATAATGTGTTTCAATATACTTTTACTAGGATGGGTCATCATCATCATTAACAGGCCGAAGACGTCAACTGCTGAACATAGGCCTTCCCCATAGAGTGCCACCTTGAGCGGCCACTCGCCTCCTGCATCCATCAGCTCCCCGTGGTTTTCACCAGATCGTCGGTCCACCAAGTGGGGGCCGGCCTAAGCTGCGTCTTCTGGTTCTACAAAAATCTAATTTTATTTATTGTATTAAAACTAAAAAGTATAGAAATTCTGCAGCACTGTTTGGTTAGGTTTATTATATATCGATATATTGTGTAATAAGGTCACATCCCTACTCACGCAACTAATGCATATTTAAATACTCACACCAACAGAAAATGGACACTTGGACAGGCATTTTATGAATGTCCGCCGTCCATATGATTCTATGTTGATGATCGGAACCTCCTGCTCCACTGTGTAATTATTTGACTTTGGGGAAATTGTATCCTCTACCACAGTCCAGTCTCTAGAAACTGAACAAAAATCTATTTCTATAGAACCTAATCCTCTCCTTACCAACATGATAATGATAAAATAAGTACTGCTATATCAGAATTAAGTTTCTGGACGTAATGAATTTTCAAGGCAATGAAATGTTTCGTTTTGATGCATTTAAATAATATATGACATAAGAATTTAACAAATTATAATAATTTTTTTTGTTTTATATAAGAAACAAGAAACGCATGATTATTGTATTGGAGTGGTTATATCTGAAAAATGTTATATTTTATTTTTAAATATGGGCACACTAAACAATGATGCCTCACACAGGAATTAAATAATAAACAAACATGGCAGGCCCTGTCAACTTCTTAAGGCGTAATTTAGTGCGATCTATAAATATGTAGTGAATACCGTAGAAAAGTTATAAGTTGTGTTGTGATTTGTGAATTGGATTGAAAAATGACTGTTGTGTGAAACCACAGAATTCCTCCTATTACATAGGTCCAGAACCGAAGTCTTCATACTTAACCTTGTTTGAACATGAATCAAACCATAGAGCACAATTTTTTTTCTTCTAATGTCAGTTCCTCTTTCAACATACCATATAAATAGTATTACCCGATTTAGTCGGGTACCTAAATAAAAATCTAGCTAGATATAAAATGTAAATAATAATAATTATACAACGCCTACATTAAAAAAATATAAAATAAGAAAATTAATTACCATCATACTACTGTGGCGTTCGGAACGCACCTCTACTGTGTTTCTGAACGCACGACTTTGACGTTGACGTGACACGTTGACAGATCGGTTCGCGCGCCAATTCGGCTAACGAGAAGAACTTTTCCCGAGAGAACGATCTCAGCTTTTGCTCCGGCAACAAAGTTATCTCACTGCTGTAATTACTAGTGTAGCTCATCAAACTACCACCTTTGTTACGTAAACTATTGTATAGTGTAACGTGTGCGGACAATAAGACATTATACCTACTTATACACTCAACAGTGATTTCATTGCCAGAGATCCTACACCCTAAGATTCCTAAGAGTAGGTACCGTCGGCCAGCAACAGTAGTTCAACAGACAACCGGGACTGCCACAGGCACCGCTATCTACAGACAAGAAAAAGGATTCAAATTAAGTATAACCAGCAGTTTATTCAACATTTCTTTTAACAACTCACGAGTTTTTCAGTATTACCAAGTTAAAGGAATTAAAGAACAACAGTTATGTAGGTACAGGGGGTCTAGCAAAGATACCAACCACTAACGCTAACTCCAAAATGTACTGAAATGACATTTCGGAAATCGCTAACTTTTCCATAGCGAATGTCATTTCGATACATTTTTGGAGTTAGCGTGAGGCGTTAGCGTTAGCGATTGTGATCTTTGCTAGACCCCTTGGGCCTCAACCAAAATAATGTTTCATATTTTAGAATAAAAAAAATTACCTTAAAAATGGGAAAACAGTGGGCGCGTGGAACGTTTATAGTTGACAATAAAACTATTATCAGTAATTGCACTTCTGTGTTCTGTGTGGTCTTTACTATAGAAATGCGCTGAACATATTGTTAAGCGAGTATTAGGTTTCCACCAATCTTCATTTCGACTTTTTCGAACTACTTTTATCCAACGATCAGCTAGACATGGATCTGTTGGAAATCTATACAAAAGAAATCGGGTAATTATTCAGATGGCGTGTGGCAATACTGATTTTGGCATGTCAACTTTTTATTGTAAAATGGTTCTGACTCTGCGTCAAATAGAAATAATTAAAATAATCTTATAAAAATACATGATTAAGGCCACTTACAAGTGAATTGTGATCGTGTGCTTCTGTGATTCGTGCCTCGAGTGATTTCGGCACAGTTTTATCACGCAAGACGGCATTTTTTTGGGATGTATTCAAAAGCACACCCAAGTAACGACTGATTTTGATTTTGACAGCTGAGAATCAATCACACCCAAAGTGGTGTGAACGGTTTTGCCCTGCTTTAATTTCGTATTAGTGGTCTGGATAAAAAGTCTTTGTGTGAAACAAAGATAATATAATCACCACATAATCACTTACGTGATATATGAAATGAAAACAAGATAATGGCTACACAAACTAAGTACAGGATTAATATGGCAATGACCAGAGAAAAATAATATGCAATGACATTAGCATAAAACAGACATGGCCAAAAGGACTTGACTCCAGGCCAGAAAAAAAAAAAAAAAAAATCTTAAGGCGTATATGCAATACCTACAGGGGCTGAATTTTGAACTCATTTTACCTTTTGCGGTGATGCCAGTAAATATTCAATCTTCGATTAGTAGTGTAGTAGATCTTGATACCAAAAAAGTCCCATTCTTTTTTATTTAAAACATGTTTGAATGGTGTGTTTATTCAAATGTTAACTATTAGTCAGGTTTATATTTTCATCGGTTGTATTATTAGAAAATTAGAGATGATTTTCATTTTAAGAAGTAGAAAGCTCTTTTCTAATGTATGGCAACACTAAGCTGTCATGTCCGCTTGCTTATATTTCGTTTTTAGAAATTTTCGTGGTGTTTTACATTTCATGGCGTCGAGTTGAGCTTTTGTTCCTCCGTTATTGTGTGTTGTGCAGAGATTGTTGAATTAAGGCTTTACTCTATTCGTAATCCTTACTTTAAATCGAGACAGTGACTCTTTTCGGTGAAAGTAGACCGATAAACATTGATTGTGTTATTTTAATTTCATTACGCCGTGTAGAGCTTTTGTTCCTCCGTTATTGTGTGTTGTGCAGTGCAGAGATTGTTGAATTGAGGTTTTACTCTATTCGTGATCCGTAGTTTTGGTCGAGACAGTGACTCTTTTCGGTGAAAGTTGTGACGACCGGTGATCTGGTAGCTTCTCTTGTGCACCTATCTCAAACTTTACGTGATCACTGGTGATCACCAAGAGCCACAATGTCGGAGAAGGAAAATAACAGGAAATGTTATAAGTGCGGTTGTTCACCTGCCGTAGATAACGTTAAGCTATTTCGATTTCCTAAACCTGCAATAAGGAATCTGCTTCGGTATGTACCTACCAAGTTTTACTAATTTTACTGATTATAATACATAATACGGAATCTGCTTCGGTATGTACCTACCAAGTTTTACTAATATTACTGATTATAATAAGGAGGTATCTAAGTGTTTATTTTTGTTTCCAGTTGTCAATTATGGGCGCAATACATTTGTCCTAAAGGAGAATATTCTTCAATAGAATTTCAAACTAAATTACACAATGAACATAGAATGCTGTGTCAGAGACATTTTAAGGACACAGATTTCACTAATGATTCAAAGAAGAAACTGACTAGAACTGCCATACCATATGCTGTAAGTAAAATTAGGTCTATAATTTAAAACAAATACATTACTCATGGATGAAATAAAAAAAGAAGGATTGAGTTTTGATTGACATCGAACTGAAGTCCAAAAGGGCGGACATATGACTTATGTGTGTCAGATGAAAGTAGGGTGACAGGGCTGCATATGATGTGAGTGTGTGCGTGCCCCGCTTGTAAGTACGAAGTGTTCCGGCTTCCTAAGGGTACTTCAGTTTCGGATCAGATGGGATTCCCTCCTTCTTTTCTTATTAGCTTCATGTAAATACTGTTAACTATTTATATCAGAAAAGATTAATAGCAATGTTTTGTTTTAGATTGATGAGTTGCCTGTATATTCTGTTGAACCACAGGCTGGACCTTGTAATGCTACATGTATGTATATATCATCATATATTATATTTATATTTATTTATATAGAAACACCAACAGTACATGTATTAAATATTATCAATAGTGAATATACATCTTAATCTAATTATTCTGATACATATACCCTTAACAGGTGTTTACAACATTCGCATATATAGTGGTAAGACAAAAAATTAAAAAGTAAAGATAAATATTACAACAGAATAGATAAAATAATACATAATTCTATACATAGTTTCAAAAATATACATACCTAATTATAATCTAACAATAAAAAAAATTGATAGTAATGTAGTAAGATAAAAAGAAAAAGTTAACTTCAGTTTGAGCATCAAAAAAAATTGTTTAATATTAGCATGAGGAGTTGTTTCCATTTAAGGACTTTGCTAGTTTATTTTTGAATACGTTCAATGTGTCGTGAAAGATATCAAGATCAGTCACGGTTTTATTGACTTCATTGTACGTACGGCATAATCTTGGTAAAGGAGAGTTATAAGCTAAGTTTGTTTTAGCATGTGTGACATGGAGAATTCTTGATATTCTATGACGCGGATAATGACAAGGAATGCTTAAGGAAATATCACAAAGATAAAGATAAAGATAAAGATAATTTTATTGTAAAACATGGGTATGGATCATTTTATGAAAATGAAGGTGGTAAAAAATAAGAAAATGTTGCGCACATGTTTTGCCTAGTTTGGCATACAAAAGAATATTTGGTCAATACAAAAGGCCATACAGATATACAATTAAATAAATGAAATTACAAATTATAGAAAAGAAAAAAAATATATACATGCATATTCCATAATTAATGAATAATTACATGTCAACAATAATAAAAGAGAAAATGTCATAATATAGTAAATGTCCGTACCTATAAATATATAATTACATTTCAAAAAGAAATTGAATTTATAAAATTATGATTAAGTAAATATATTATTATGTCGATTAAAACTTGTCATTCAAAAATTCATTTATGGAGTAATAGCATTTATCAATTAATAATGTTTTCAATGTCCTTTTAAATAGTATAATATTCATATCTTTTATATATTTAGGTATTTTGTTATATATGACAGGAGCCATGCATAAAAACACTTTTATGCATCAGTGCTGTCTTGGCGCGGTGTAAGTGCAGCTCGTCGTGGCGCCTGTTCCGCTGCACACCATCAGACAACCATGGGAATAGGCCAGGGCTGCCTCTCACAAATAGAGCTACTTCATAAATGTAGAGCGACGGAAGTGGTAGGATTCTATATTTGCTAAAGTATGGTTTGCAGCTGTCTGTTGTCTGCAACCCAAACATGGATCGGATGCAGCGCTTCTGTGCTTTAAAAGCTAACTCTTTATCCGTTGAGTTACCCCAAAAGATAATTCCGTACCGCAGAACAGAAGCAGCCAGACCATGATAGGCTGTGAGCAATGCATCTAAATTAACAATTGAGGCAATTTTAAAAAGTGCATATGCTGTTCTGCTCACTTTCTTACACAATTCAGCTATATGAGGCTTCCAATTTAGTTGTTTGTCAATGACTAAACCTAGAAACTTAGCAGAGTCTATTTCACGTATGACATCGTTTTGGTAGTATATTTGGATATTATGTAGTTGCGGCCTTTGACTGAAATGCATGAGTTGAGTTTTCGATAGATTTATCCTTAAATTATTACTGTTCAGCCACGTGATTATTGATGCTAGCGTATTATTTATATCTGATTCGTAGAGCTCTTTTGATTTGCAAGAAATTGTAACAGTGCTGTCATCAGCAAAAAGTGACATTGGATGACCAGTGACTTTGGGCAAATCATTTATATACACCAAAAATAAAAGAGGTCCTAGCACGCTACCTTGTGGTACACCATACGTAACAGACCGTGTGGTTGAGGTGTGGGTTTCTTCACGTTTTGTATTAATGTTGACTCTACATATTTTGGTTACTTGTACTCTATTGGATAAATATGATTTTATCAACTCTACAATGTTACCTCTGATACCGTACAACTCTAGCTTACGAATAAGTATGTTGTGGTCGACGTAATCAAATGCTTGCGTCATGTCACAAAATATGGCACATGCGCGAATTCTGTTATCTACGTTTGTAAGCACCGTATTATAAAAATCATAGATTGCCATATTAATTGTTTTCTTTTGTCTAAACCCTTTTTGTTTATCACACAATATATTGTGGTGCTCTAGGAAACCATTTAATTCTCTATAGATGTATTTTTCAAAGATTTTTGAGAAGATAGGGATCAAAGCGATAGGCCTGTAATATTGCATTTGTTCTCTATCTTCTTTTTTGAACAGTGGTTTTAATATGGATGTTTTCAAGCCATCTGGGAACACACCTCTAGATATGCATAAATTTAATATATAACTCAAATGCCCGCAAATAAAAATAGATACTGCTTTTACTACCTTGGTAGAGACGTTGTCATAGCCTACACTAGTCGTATTGTTTAGGCCATTGATTATTTTTAGGATATTTAATGGGAGACTTGGTGCCATAAAAATAGAGTTAGGCATGTTATAAATTGATGGTTGGGAATTCCCTTTTTTTTCAGATCCTAATATAGGTATTATTTTATCGACAAAAAAATTATTAAATGCATCTGCTATTTCCTTTGGATTCGTAATAAATTCATTATTTACCCTAATCCTTGTAATGGAGTCACGTGGTACATTGAGTCTAGTGTTATTAATTATTTTCCATGCGGTTTTTGATTTATTATCTGATGTTTAAATTTTGTAATTATTTTGAGCACGCTGAGTTAATTTTATAATTTTTTTGAATAATTTGGAATAGCCCATGTGCAACCGTTTATTGTGCGATGATGGTTTTAATCTAAATTTCCACAAGAGCTGCCTCTTTTTTTGCTACACTTTCGGATTCCCTTGGAAATCCATCTCGCTTTTTTATTAACTCTAATTGTAACAATTTTAAAGGGGAAACACAAGTCATAAAATAGTTTAAATAATTTAAATAGTAATTATATGCTTCATTAGGATCTTGCTCTTCATACATTTCAGAAAAGGTTAAGTTACTCAAACATGATTTAAATTTTAAAACATTTTCTGTGCTATAGTCCTGGCTGTGCTGTAGTAGAATTGAAGGACAATCAATAAGGCTGTGAATTATTTTATATAAAAATGCAAGGTCTCGAATTTTTCTTCTGTCGCGCAAATTATCCATTTTAAAGAAGTTTAATCGATTTTCATATGGACTTCGATGTGAAATTCCTGGACTAGTAAAAGCCAAAGATCTCGTGAATGCTCGTTGTATGCTTTCAATGCGTTGGGAGTGCACAGTGTAGCAAGGGCTCCACGCCACGCTAGAAAACTCCAAACAGCTGCGTACCATAGAGTTATAAAGTAAAATTTTGGTTCGACTTGATTTAAAACATTTTGAATTTCGTCTAATGAAGCCAAGCTGTTGAGCCGCCTTCCTAACCACCGAATCGATATGTGCTCTAAAGGATAATTGGCTATCTATTAAAACTCCTAGGTCTCGCATCTCTTTCACCTCCTGCAGGGGTATATAATGTTAAGCATATACACCGAATTTTTCTTATTTTCATTGTTTGATTTCAAGTTATGAGAGAAAGTTGATGTTGGGTCCATTTGGAAATTGTTTATTTGACTTTGAACTTTTACTTGTGTATTATTAATATGTATGGACATCTGTGTAATTTATTTTGAGCTTTTCTATCCAGTAAATCAAGTCAAATAAACAATTTCCAAATGGAAACAAACATTATCTTGAATTTCCCGCTTAAGCAGCCCCCGCCCCGCGTCTCTGGATCCCCCCGCTAGAAGTTAGTTCGGGCTGAAACTAGGTGGCGCTAGTGAAATGCATTTTGTTTTTATTATATGAAGTTAACATTCTTCCCGTTAGGGTAATAGTGTTCTGTGTGGCTGACTGTCAGTGGTAGTGATATGAAGGCCGGTATTTATTTTTGCTAAAAAAATGTTAGAATTTGCCCAAAATTGATTGTAAATTAGTAATTTGTTATTAGCAAAATGCTGAAGTGGATTTAGCGTAGAGACTGATTTGCAGTGATCATGTTAGTGATAGTGAATGATGAGATAGGACTCCAATATTTACATCGTTATTTTAAGTCTTGTATTAGCTATAGAGAGATAGGACTCGCATTAGTAAAATAGAGACGCAACCCATGTTCTGTGTTCATTCATATACAATATGCCTGGTAAAAGTAGAATTTGTGAAGCTTGTGGAATAAAAGAAAGGCGCAGAGGTGGATTCTTTGCTAATTTTCCTTTGGATGAAAACCGGTAAGTAAATAGCTTTGATTGGGTTTAGTATTGTTTGGCACAAGTCTGATATCAAATGTTATTGCCAGTAGTGTAAATATTGTTACTGAGATGGATAGAGGTTTGGTCTCTGATTGTAACAATCCCACTTTTATTTCAAGGTAGGTAATACATCTAGAAAACAATACAAAGAGTTGTAGATTAATGCCAGAATTGGAGGTTGATATGATTTTCATAGAATGGTCCATAAAGTGGTTGTACCTATCTACAACAAAACTTCATGTGTAAATTTGTTGAGGAAACAAACACTCCTAGAGAAAATAATCATTGAAAACTCACATGAAGAAAGGTTGAGTTGGCCGTGATATTGTAGCAGATAAAATACTTCATTGAAAAGAACCATGCGTTACCTTGTAATGAAGGTGGTGGGAATGAAAGCACTAAGTACAATACCCTTAAGGCAACGAGTAGACCCAGATGAGCAGGTAGAAATTCGTTCAACAAATCATTGACCTTAACGTCATAGACTTAAATATAAATTCAGTTTGAACTTCCGCGTGGCGCTTACAACAAAGGCAACACACGAAATCACTGATTTTGGAGGGTTTTAATTAATATCCGCAAAATTTCTTTATCAAGAACTAAATTTATTTATCTTTTATTTGCGTTAATCACAAACAAGTTAATGAAGCGAATTACATGATATATTAAATTCAAAGCTCCACATGCTCTAATTTCATCAGAAAACTTGCCAAAAAACACCTTCTTTGCTCTACCCGTCACCTTAAGGAGCACTGTCCCTCCCTGCACAGTTTTAGTACTAAGTTATTCTCAGTAACAAGACCCATCTTGAAAGACAATATTGTACATTCAGTTTTATTTATATCAATAAAATTATTGCAGGTGTAAAGAGTGGGTTCGTCTTTGTGGTAAAGAAGACCTTGTGTATGTGCCGATCGAAAAACTTAATGAGATTCGATTTATATGTGGAGACCATTTTGAGAAGAAAGACTTCAATAAAAAAGGCAATCGACTTTTAAAAACGGCTATACCAAAATTAAAGCTCATTGCTGCCCCTCTCTTGGAAGACCTGTTAAAGGAATTTCCTTTACATGTGGCCAGCAAAACTGGTATGTATTGTTTATCAAATTTTAATTCTTAACTCTTAATTAGAGGAATACAACACCAAAGACAAACCTTATTTATTTATTTATTTATTTATTTTCGAAGACTATCGACTATTATAAACTAAAGTAAACACTGAATTTAAATAACAAAAAAGTCATTAACAAGTCGTCACATTTAGAAATAAAATGAATACAAAATTACTATACCTGGTAGATATACACTATTTATACTATATAACTATATAATTGTAAAAAATATATACTGATTTTATAAATAAGATACGAGAAACAAGAAAAAAAACTACACATTTAATAAACGCGGTATATAGGTACCTACATTTACACACATTCAACGAATCACTACGATGACGAATACAAACGCACCAGCCTGCCTGCCACCAACCGCGCAGGCCACACCTGCCCGTACACTCACTGACTACCTACCTTCTAATTATGTAAACTGAACGTACAACTAACAATTTCATTTAATAGTATCATATTCGCTTATCTCACTCCCACCTACACAGCATCCGAACAATATCAATATATCAATATTGAGCTAGATTTTGATAATGATTTGAAATAAGACCAAAAGTATTTGGGGTTATCTTTAATCGAATTTTCTACTTTGGAAATATATAACTTGTAGCAGCATGCTTCCAACATCTTAGCTCGCTTAGTTAAACAATCTAAAGATAATTTGTCCGCAATCATACCATATCGCTTGTGCTTTCCAAAGTACTTGTATCTTTCTTTAAGAACCTTAATAAGTGCCGGGCTATACCAAGGCGGATATATTCTACTACGAACAATTTTTGTGGGAACATGCTTGTCACGTATACTTTCCAACGTCTTATAAAAATAATCAACGGCTGCATCGAGTGATTTATTATTCAAATCCGTAACCCAGCTTAGTGACGCCAGGTCACCACTAATCGAATCGAAGTCAGCTTGATTATAACAAAACTTAATGCGGGGTGTAGGCTTAAGTGGCTCCTCACAATAAACCTTAACCATTACGCACAGTGCATTGTGGTAGGGATCAATGGGGACTAACGGATCCGTAATGCTGTGAACTGATGTATCTATATTGGATAAAACATGATCTAATAGTCTCCCCTGCTGATTAGCTACGTGATTGAACTGGTGCAAATCCACGACGCTCAACTCATCAATAAAATTACACTCGTTATAACCTGAGACGTTTGATGGTTCAAGATAACCCATACTGCTAGCGGCTGCATAACACCAATTTATGGAACTCATATTAAAGTCTCCCATCACCAAGAAACTATCAAGAGGATTGGTCATAATAATGTCACGCAGGCTAACCAGAAAATTTGATAATTGTTGGGAAAAAGTATATCCCCCGTTTTGACTGCACAAATAAATGACACAAATGTGAAGCTTCCTCTTACCCAGTGATATTGATGCCCACAAGTCCTCAGCAGTTGAGTTCCAGTCAGGCCGGGGACAAGCAACCAAGTCCTTTGATATAGCAAGTACGCCTCCGCCCATCGTCTGGCCTGTTAAGTCATACCTACGGTCACGACGCCACACTAAGTACCTATCATCAAACAACTCAGAATTCGAAAAACTGTCTATCAGCCATGTTTCTGTCAGCGCTATGACACTATACCTACTTAAAGAGATAAATTACGACGAAATACTGACGTTTTTGTACGTAAACCACGCACATTCTGGTAATAACATATTATTTTATTTTTGGTATCCATCGTAAACATTCAACAAACACATAATAGAAACAATCATATTCCTACATAAGATGCAGGCTATAAATAAAATATCACAACAGTTTAATGAAAGAGCGTGGCTTACGTCAAGAGTTCCATCATTACCTTCATAAATTATGATCACAATAATTATCAGAATTATTTGCATCACATACTCAAAACAAGCACAGGTACTACAATAAATAGCGCTTAATCGTTTTGGCCATATTAAGGACGCTGGTATAATGTTGATGATAGCTGCAATAATTAAAGTAATATTAATTATTATCCACAGAATTGCCCCTATTACATAGGTCCAGAAACGAAGTCTTCATACTTAACCTTGTTTGAACATGAATCAAACCATAGAGTACAATTTTTTTTTCTTCTACTGTCAGTTCCTCTTTCAACATACCATATAAATAGTATTACCCGATTTAGTCGGTAATAAAAATCTAGCTAGATGTAAAATGTAAATAATAATAATTATATAACGCCTACATTAAAAAAAATAAAATAATAAAATTAATTACCATCATACTACTGTGGCGTTCGGAACGCACCTCTACTGTGTTTCTGAACGCACGACTTTGACGTTGACGTGACACGATGACAGATCGGTTCGAGCGCCGATTCGGCTAACGAGAAGAACTTTTCCCGAGAGAACGATCTCAGCTTTTACTCCGGCAACAAAGTTATCTCACTGCTGTAATTACTAGTGTAGCCCATCAAACTACCACCTTTGTTACGTAAACTATTGTATAGTGTAACGTGTGCGGACAATAAGACATTATACCTACTTATACACTCAACAGTGATTTCATTGCCAGAGATCCTACATCCTAAGATTCCTAAGAGTAGGTACCGTCGGCCAGCAACAGTAGTTAACAGACAACCGGGACTGCCACAGGCACCCGCACTACTATCTATAGACAAGAAAAAGGTCTATAGATAGCTCATGCAATCTTTTAATAAAAAGGATTCAAATTAAGTATAACCAGCAGTTTATTCAACATTTCTTTTAATAACTCACGAGTTTTTCAGTATTACCAAGTTAAAGGAATTAAAGAACAACAGTTATGTAGGTACATGGGGTCTAGCAAATATACCAACCACTAACGCTTACTCCAAAATGTACTGTAATGACATTTCGGAAATCGCTAACTTTTCCGTAGCGAATGTCATTTCGATACATTTTTGGAGTTAGCGTGAGGCGTTAGCGTCAGCGATTGTGATCTTTGCTAGACCCCCTGCGCCTCAACCAAAATAATATTTCATATTTTAGGATAAAAAAAAATAACCTTAAAAATGGGAAAACAGTGGGCGCGTGGAACGTTTATAGTTGATAATAAAACTATTCTCAGTAATTGCACTTCTGTGTTCTGTGTGTTCTTTACTATAGAAATGCGCTGAACATATTGTTAAGCTAGTATTAGGTTTCCACCAATCTTCATTTCGACTTTTTCGAACTACTTTTATCCAACGATCAGCTAGACATGGATCTGTTGGAAATCTATACAAAAGAAATCGGGTAATTATTCAGATGTCGTGTGGCAATACTGATTTTGACATGTCAATTTTTTATTGTGAAATGGTTCTGACTCTTCGTCAAATAGAAATAATTAAAATAATCTTATAAAAATACATGATTAAGGCCACTTACAAGTGAAATGTGATCGTGTGCTCCTGTGATTCGTGCCTTGAGTGATTTCAGCACAGTTTTATCACGCAAGACGGCATTTTTTTGGTATGTATTCAAAAGCACACCCAAGTAACGACTGATTTTGATTTTGACAGCTGAGAATCAATCACACCCAAAGTGGTGTGTACGGTTTTGCCCTGCTTTAATTTCGTATTAGTGGTCTGGATAAAAAGTCTTTGTTATTATCATAGACACAGCCGGATACTGACTACAACAGAGTATTCGACAATAATAAATAAAATAGCAAGGCGCTACTATGATAGCTAAAATAACCAAAGCACATCAATTATTATCCCAGCTATAAACGGACACTGATTATAATAATTAATTTGATAGTAGTAGATTAAGTAGAAAGGCGCTGATATGATAGCTAAAATAACCAAAACAACATTAGTTAATACTATCGCAGCCATAGACGGATACTGATTATAATATACTATATTATAATAGTAGAATAAATAATACGATGCTCGTATGATGATAGCTAAAACAATCAATGTAACATTAATCTCCATAATTAAGAGCGGATGCTGATTATAATAGATCGTGCGATAATAATAGGTTAAATAACAGATCGATAGCGAAGTGTGAGATACGCAAAGAAAAGTATAGTAGGCATTATAATATAATATAATAATATAATAACGCCCAACGATCACATACATAGATCCTGGACCCTAACTAGGATTCCCTGTATCTAGGGACCCAGGAACTACGAGGACCATGGTCCCACAACACCCAGACACAGAACAAGTATATGCGCTTTTTTTTTTCGTGCACAAATACTTGTCCTGTCGCGGGAATCGAACCCGCCACCTCCGGGCTATGAGCCGACTGCTTTCATCGCCACCAGGGCATACGACACAGCTTCTAATGAAGTTACTCGGGTGTCCATTTTGACATTTATCTTCAGGGCTCCTGGAATGAAGCTTGGGCAAAAAGATCTTTGTCTAAAGGCAAATACTACTTTTCCCTTCAGCCTCAAATCTCTTTAAAACCCTGGTTCGCTAAAATAGAACTTGGTAAGATGGCCACTTCAGTTCTGATAAGGCTACGACTGGGGCATGTCTGTAGCCCAGCCCATCTTGCCAGATTCAATATTATAAATAGTCCGGAGTGTGAATGTGGTTTTCCAATAGCAGACGTTAATCATATCTTACTTGCCTGCCCCATGTATGATTATTCCTCTTTCTATGAAACACTTGTCATTGGATATTTCACTACCCGTAAACATTCCTTTTCTTCTTTCCTCTAAAAATCCTTCAATCTATAAAACAATATCTGATTTATTGCTTTTAAATGATATAAAACTGTAAATATAGTATTTTGATAAAGTAATACTACTTGTATAATACATACCTATGTAAATATATTATTTGTATATATTTCATATAATGTATACATCTCTTTTAAATACCTGTAGATAGATATAATTTTATAATAAAACAACTTTTCTGATCCTAAGCTGTAAAATCTTATAATAGACTCGTTTATTAAATTTTTTCTAATCTAAAACCAAGTTTCCTCGTTTTTAACATAAGTAAAAAGTAAACAAATTAAAAATATCAAACCATACTCAAAAACAAGACACAAGAATCCTAAATATGAAGACTAGAAAAACAACATGAAACTGGAACAATACACAAACCGTGTCATGGCCAAAGAACAAAAAAAAAATATTGCGATCGACTGACGCAAAGCAAAATGTTTCGTAAGTGTTGTGTGCCAAAATGTGAAAGCCAACGACAGGACGTTAAATTACATAGATTTCCTAGACGGAAAGAACTACGTGAACAATGGTTAAGGTGTATAAAATGTGATAAGTTAGCTATGATGGAAAACTTAATAAACAAAGTGTATGTGTGCGACAAACACTTTGAACGTAGGTTTGCCACAAACAATAAGCGTTTGAAGTATGATGCATACCCAACGTTATTTGCCGACACAGAAGTTGTGTCTGGAATCCCATCAAGCATTGAATCTGGTAATAATACCTACTAAATTCTAAAACAGGTAACGCTAATTTTCTCTGTATAAATATATGCCATCTTTAACTTTCAGAACTTAACCCATCGGTGAAAAAGCGTCACTGTCATGATCATACTTATTACTCTTCCCCGGGTGAACAAGTGGTGATTAAAGGTACCTATTTATGTTTACTGCTAGTTAAATACTCATGACACTCATTCCATTCCTTAACTAGAAATATGCCGATGGTTTTATTATTGGCAATTATTGGTAGTCTAGTATTTGATCAGCAGTCCTGTTAATGAAGCAACATCTATTTGTAATAAAGCAGGGGGTCTAGCAAAGATACCAACCACTAACGCTAACGCTAAAACTGTATTGAAATGACATTCGCTGCGGAAAAGTAAACGATTTCAGAAATATAATTTCAGTACATTTCGGAGTTAGCGTTTGGCGTTAGGGTTAGTGGTTGATATCTTTGCTCAGTGTTGCCAACCCTGACAGCCTAAAAAACAGTACGACAGCCTAAAAAAAACAGTAAACTTGTTATTTCAAAACAAGAAATCTGCTGTTTTAATAAAACACGTTAAAATTCATAGAAACGGTGTTTAATATAAATAAATTATTGTTATTCCAAAGAAAATTTAAGAAGTGCTCAAAGAAATTAATTATACTGGGTGTAATTGAATTCATTAGCATCCTTTGAAACTAAGTACCTACTCCTGATACCGGTTACGTCTGGACTAAAATTTTTGAATTTAACTCATTGGTTTTGAAATAATAATAACTCCAAAAAATGGAACAACTTACTTAATCAAACGCTACAATACAAAATTTAATTAAAATAATGTAGTACTAATTTTAATTAGTACATACAAGGTATAAAAACGTTTAAATGTATCAAAATCATCCGCGCCAACTGCGTTAGGCGCCGCGGCAATCTTCATAATTTTTAATAAAAATATTTTCATTTACACACTTTTACTCTTTAATAATCATCTATAAATGATGTAGATCATGGGCTCAATTTGTGCTAATGATTTAAATTACATCCTGTATGTTTAATCTTCTTCCGAAAGTGAGCCTTATTATAAGATAGATTATGCAATCCATTTTGACTTTAATTTCTTTTGCTATTTGTTTTGGTTCTTATGATTTTTTGACTTTTATTCCTAATCAATCACTTTTTTCTTTTTAGGGGGAGTTTGTTCACATTATAAATTACTACTTATTCATTGTTTTAAAATGACCACTTTCGTAAATACATAATAAACAAAATAATTGTCTTGCTTCAGATGGCTCTAAAATTATAGAAAAACAGTAGAATTTGTGCCTAAAACAGAAAACAGGGTTACTAATGAAAAAACAGCAAATCTACTGTTAAAACAGTAGGGTTGGCAACACTGTCTTTGCTAGACCCCCAGGTAAACAAACGTTTTCTACACAAAAAAAAATTATACTCTTTTTTTCTGGGCAGTATTTGGACCCAAAACTCAACTGTCAATGTCGTTTCAAAAAAAATTTTTTTTTCTTATATTTTGGCTCCACACGTAGTGTATTTAGCCAGTGTCAAGTATTATATTTTCATCGTGTTATAATATATTTCACGAAAAGTCATGTCCTAGTCATAGTCCAGTCTAAGTCATGCTCCAGCAAAGTGGTGGCAACTTTACTAGAAGCGTCTATGGAGTTTTGGAAGCAACACGAAAAATCTCGTTTCACCACATTATATCACTTGCCCACACTCATGCTCGTAATTCAGCACTTAATGCGTAAAACGCCACCAATTTTAAACATTAACACTGAAACAAACAAAAGTTTTGAAAAATAATTCAATGCAACGACGTAAACTTTTCCGAGTTCCCGCCAAAACTCTCTATTTTTATTTATTCGTAACAGTATAGTTTCAGATGAGTCCCATATGATATATTTTATAAAAAAAACTGGTTCAGTAGAATGATTGAAGATTTAAAACCCTTTTAACCTTACGGCTTGCATTTCCCGAAATAAACGTTATTGCAGCTGTCAATAAAGTAGATCTAGTTGATTTCGGACCCTAATTCGTCCCTAACGGAGCCGACATTTTGGCTTGGCAAAAAGTTAATTGCAGCTGTCAATAAGGCGACCTTGAGCTCTAATTCGACCCCATAGGAGCCGAAAGGAGGTTTTTAATGATTGATTAGTTTTTACAACAAAATTTCTGTATATTTTCAGATATGTCACTGTCTTATTGCAAAAAACGTTTTTTTTTAAAAAAACTAAATTAAACCATTTACCATTTATTTCAGGGAACAAGCTTATAAAATAAACATAGGCCCATATTATAGATACCATAAATTAAAACCGGTTATTTATAAACTGTCGATTTATTGCAAACTTACATTTGTCTTACAATAACGCGGATGATATTTCGATTGTTTATAAACAGTCTGTGCCCAGCGGCAAGTTTATAAAAAAAACGGGTTGTAGTCGCGTTTAATTGTGAACAATGCACCAATTTTTTCTGTAACTTATTGTTTTTTTAGAGTCACTAGTGGTTAATCAATGCGTTAAGACCACGAGCGAAGCGAGGAGTGTTAGGTTAGTTTTGACCACACTAGAAGTACACAAGTTTCCTTCTTTTGTGCCATGTATAATTTTTGTCTGTTGCAAATAAATAATTTTTCTTTCTTTCTGATGCCGATTAATTATAAATAACCGAAATATCGACCGTTTTATTGTGGAACACATTGCCCGTTTGTAATACATCGACAGTTTATAATTGTAAGTAGGTAGGTATTTGTTACGGTATTGAAGTAAAAACACCGAGAACCTCTTCAACTCGTGTATATTCAGTACACATTCAGTACACAATAAACGAACAGGAGCATTAATACATCTTGACGCTTCGGCTGCTCAATCAGAATTGACTGCTTTTTGGACCTTGTCGTCCCTCCAAAACTTCCCTCCTAAACCTCAATATTATTTTACCGGAACTACCAAGGCAGCCATCGTAATTGGCTGATGGCTCAGCGGACGCTCCTTCCGCCAGTGTGGCCAACCAAAATGGTATTTTTAAACAGTCTACCAACCTCTTTAATATTAAAAAGTGAGAATAAATTATAAAATTCACGACATTCGGCCATCCGACATAGAGCTGCCTCCTGGCGCTCGTCCACTTAGCAGTCAGTTCTCATTGTAGCTATACAATTTCTTATTTAAGCACATATTTCATTAGTATAGCTAAGAATCATTATATTTTATACATCATTATTTTATACTACATGTACACGTAGCTAAAGCAAAACTAAAAGCCATTGCGTAGTATAAGTAGATATTGACTGTGATCACAACATAAATAACTACAATATTCAAGCACAACTATAATTACAGGCCTGCACAATCTAAGTCAACACTAAAAATCAAACAAGTCATAGTAATTAAATACCTAACTACATATAAAGTCAATAACTTTGATGTCAACCGCGTATTATTGTACCAATACTATAAAAATATGAACTAAACAAAGCTATTTATAATATACAATATTAAATATATCTGCAATTCCTTGAATAATAGCAGGTATTGTTATTCATCAGTTATAATGTAATGATTAACTTATATTATTCTTAACAGTCCTATTCTAGTTTACTTTTGTAACTCAACTTCACGACATTCGGTTTACTTACACTTAAACGCTACAAATTCTTTAAGATATTTCATGGAATTAACCTATTGCGTTTTATATTACTGCAGGATATTTACGATATTTACATAATCCTCAAGAATTAAAAGTCTTAGGCTGAGTTGCACCATAATCACGGTTAAACTTACGGTCAAATTTTGACATTAGCCCGCCCCGCGAAGCGTGGAGCGGTTATAGTTAGGGTTAAAGTTACCGTTAAAGTAAGCTGGTGCAACTCAGCCTTAAGTATTCGTAGTCAAAGTTACTGTAAATTTACGCATGATCGTAACCTGTCAGCTAATCGCCAAAATGAATCTTCGTTTCTTGCCTCAGTCTGCAATCAACCCTTCATTATGTTCTTCGTGGTGTCACTGTAGGAAACGCGATGTACACGCATTCTTTTCTCTAGTAGCATTCCTTCAGTAAATTTTCCATAGTGCTGCTGGATGCAGGATACGCTTCGTGCACCTTTAAATGTTTTGGGTCCTTGGTATAGGAGACTTCCAGCTTCATCAGAGTTCATGTCCTCGCAAAAATAAAACTTGCATTAGCACAATCATAATTTACGTAAGTGAACATAACACTAGCTGAGTAGCTCTCGGTATATCAGTTACTAAATATCAGACAAGCCAGTTTAGATGCTGGTAGTCATCGCGTCTTAAGTCGACATTATAAAATACGATTTATTTAAAGTTGTTTCAAGATAAGATTACTATGACAATACAATACAAACAACATCAACAGATAACAACATTTAAACTGCTATGCAGACTAAAAACAGCATTAGTTAAAACGGCGCACTGGGCCACCAGCATTTATATTTTATAATACTTTCATAGCAAAATTAGTCAATACACCTTGATAAGTGCATCCCACCATTACTAATCATCCTACTTAGCCTGTGGCACACATAACCACTATACATTAGCACATTTACCCTGTGGCACACATAACCACTATACATTAGCACATTTACCCTGTGGCGCACATAACCACTATACATTAGCGCATTTACCCTGTGGCACACCACTATTCCTCGGCACATAGCTGGTGGCACACATAACCACTATTCCTCGGCATACATAGCCGGTGGCACACATAACCACTATTCCTCGGCATACATAGCCGGCGGTACACATGACCACTATAACTGTTTCAACTACCTCAACTGCTTCAACTATCCCAAACTGTTTCTACTGTCACAAATTGTTTCAACCATCTAAATGTTTTAACTATCACAGACTGTTTCAACTGTCTCAACTGTATCGCCAGTCTCAACTGTTGTTACTGTTTCAACTATCTCAACTGTCCCGTCTTAACCGTCTCGACCGCTTCGACTATCCCGACTTACTCGACTGACAACAGTTTGGACTGTCTCAACTGTTTCGATGGTTTCAACGGTTTAGACTGTATCAACAGTTTCAGTTGTATCAAATGATTTGACTCATAGCCTTTAATTACCTACATCAACTTATCAAACCATAGACTATTATATTAAAACAAACTGTATTAAACCTGTAACGGGGTGCCCTTTCGGCTAGCTCACCTGGGCACCTTATTATAATGGTGATCGAGCCCTTGGCCTACGAAACGCGCGATGAAGGTTGGATCCAGAGAAACACGAATATACACGGGTTACAATAAATAGTTCTGTATTTCTGGTTCTACAACGGGTTCCTTATAATAACAATTATTTTCTATGAGCACTATCTATGAGCACTATAATCTATGCACCAGAAACGCAACAGGAGTCTGGACTAACGGGAGTGACGGCACGGTCGCGGAGTGTTCTCGAGCAGTCAAACGGCAGCCTGCGAGAACTACGGTACGTGGCGGCGGGACGCGATATGACGGGGCGAGTACGGTTAGTGCATGCAGGGGTCCAAGGGTCGTGCGCAAAAGCCACGCGACAACAGATAGCCCTTGAAAGCGGATGGGGCTGATACAGGTTTCCAGGAGTGAGGGTCGTGCGCATCAGCTCAGAGCCACGCGACAACAGATGGCCCTCGGAGCGGGGAAGGGTGCGGGTAGCGGAGAGAGATGGTCGTGCGCATAAGCTCAGAGCCACGCGCGACAGATGGCCGCCTCTCACCGTGTTAGTAGGGAACACGGGTTAGGAGCGATTTGCTAGAGACTGCAGAGCGGAGGACTCGTCTGTTCGCCGCGGGAGCCCCGAGCAAATGCTCTCGTTGCAGCGGGCAGCACGGCCTTATAAAGTATCGGCGTGGCGCGGCGCATGCTTGTGTGCAAGTGGAGACGGGCTTGTAGGTCCGTTACAAACCATAAAATCTATCTAACAAAAAACTATCAAACCATAAACTATTTCAATCTCAAATTGTATCAAATCCTTAAGCTGTATCAAACTTTAGACTGTATCAAAACGAACTGTATCCAACCATAAATTATACTGTACCAAAACCAAATCACACTAATACCTTATATCTCTGGAACTACAAAACAAAATCAAACCATCGACTGTATCAAACTAAACTATCACGTGCCTTAAATATTCGTCTACAAAATAGCTGTTCATATTTTATAATTATATCGAAATTAATCCAAATCTAAATACCCAGTTGTCATATATACTTACTAAACGACGGATAAGTATGGTGATAGCGCAATACATTAAACAAAACCTATATATCAAACCATACATTCCAAATATCCGTACATAAATCTGTGCATTAAAAATCTTCATATCAAATAGCAGCTTATTCCAGATAGCTGTATCTCAAATAGCTTAATAATTAGCTGTATATCAATTAACTTTATATTAAACTGATCAAATTTCTCATTCTAAACCGAATTTTACAGAGTAACCCAGCTCGAAGCCCAGCTGCATCTTGAACCGTATAGTCTAACTATAGTCCAAACTATAATATCGAATTGAAGCCCATACTATATCTCTATAGCAGTACAAATTATTTGAAACGATAGCCTCAATGTGTGCAAAACTTTCACGACTAAAATCTTTAAACTATAATCCAAGGTGAAGGTAATCAGCTCAGTTTGTAACTATTTAAATTTAGTAGGCGAATGTGGTGATGGTGTGTAGGTGTGATAGTGGTGATATGGTGGTGTTCGGTCACAACTTGATCATAAACTGCACCTTAGGTGTATAAAAATTGCAAACCATATTCAAAAGCCGTACATAGAATCTTTTGGAAACCGCATAAATCCGTTAAAAGCTGTATCAAGAGCTGTATCATGAGCTGTGTCAAGAGCTGTATCAAAAGCTGTGTCAAGAGCTGTGTCAAGAGCTGTGTCAAGAGCTGTGTCAAGAGCTGTATCAAGAGCTGTATTAAGAGCTGTATCAAGAGCTGTATCAAGAGCTGTATCAAGAGCTGTATCAAGAGCTGTATCAAGAGCTGTATCGAGAGCTGTATCGAGAGCTGTATCGAAAGCTGTATCAAGATAGTATCAAATTATTAACTAGCCTATCCCCTCACTTTTCCTTTCATCTAATACGGTCCTACCCATGGAATGTCGGCACACTGCATATCACTGGAAATGAAACTGTGCACCCGACACCTCGGTAATCAACCAGTAGGCGCATTCTGGTTGTCATAAAATAATCTGTATTAAACCTGGGTACTATATTGAAATACTAGTCTTTAATTTAAATCTGTGACAAGTTTAACAAGGCAAACAACGTAGTGGCGTAAATATCAAATATGATTTTTCTGTTAAACCATGAGCGCTATTATAATATACATAGGATTGCAAACCTGATCTACTGTTAACATAAGTACCTACTGTAAGTATTATATTATCTATGACATAATAATTAAGCTATATCTGATTGGAGTAGGTGGTAACTGGCACGTTAAAATTGTGGCACTAGTGTGAGTTTACTCCATTTCGAAATAGGTAGTGAATTAGTCAACGGGTAGACTTCACATATTTTTGGCACATAAATACAAATAAATGAATATAAATACGAAATAATACTCGCACTAAAACATTTCATACTACAGTGTGACTTTACACTGGCAAAACAAGTAGTGGGAAAGTGGCATGACGCACTTCTTATTGGTGTTAGCACTACCTTTTTATACGCTTAACCGCTAGCACCTTCTACTAACTGGTCTGATGATGGCGTTGGAGCCAGGATTTCGTGAATAGTTAATTGTTTTACAGCCACTTGAATAAACGCAAACGTAACTTCTACAGACAGCGACTAAAACTTAGGATGATCAGATTTAAAAAAAACAGTATAGTTGTTTTAATCATTTACGGTTGTTCATTGCATTATCATAATATACCAAATACTGGAACATCGGGAACTGAAATGATTCTAATCGCGGTATGGATTCAGTAAATATAAAAATGTAATTCAAGATAATGTAATCAAGTCAAACTCAACAGGGAACTTTCTATCATTTTAGTTGTATAATTTAAAAATGACTAATATGAAAATTAAAAAGTATTTATCAATACCTTCTCAATAAAATGGACAGAACAATGTTAAATGCTAATAAACTAAAATAAAAATAGCAACAAATTATTGATGCCTATCTACCTGGGTAAAATAAAATAACTACTCATATGAAATAAAATAAAAGTTTAAAACAAAATGCTCCAATTTGGTAACTGTTAGGTAAACTTCGTTCACTAATATTTTGTCGAACATACAAGTTTCCTCCCAGTGATTCTGAGGCTTATAAATCTACAAACGAATAGAGCACTGGACAACAGGTTTATTTCATTTTAAAATAATGCAATAACCATAAATCATATCTATCGCTCTCTCTTTCTGCAATGCTCAAATAACATTTGAGAATAACAATACTTAATTGTGTAATAATTGTATGTGTGGATGGTGTGTTGTGTATTGTGTGCGAGCGATATTACGGGGGCCAATTTACAATGCTAGTAGACCATACACAAAATTATTTAAAACAATGCTGACCACCCGTCATTACACCAAATTCACTCCAAAGATGCTAACTATTATTGGTTTAAGTACACTAAAATATTAGACTCCTGAGACATTATCGTCACTTTTCTATTTTGTGCTTTCGTAAACGAATTCTTTTGACTCAGTATACCTGTTATGCGTGTGTGATATAGATACCTACATTTGAAATCAAAATCCTATAGACACTCTATTAGTCCATGTGGTAGAAAGTAATTGGAATGGTCGCCGTTGTCAACAGCCGACAAGAAAAACACAGTTATCATCGTCGTCATCACCATTAAACTGTCTACGTTAAATTACCTGCTGGTAAAACTTACTACGCTGAGAAAGGCCATGTCAACAAGACAATGATTAAAATATTCGTCTATTATTCTTACTTCTCAGGAATTTCTACTTAACACTCACTCATTAAATATATTTTTTTAATAATCTTCGGGTACCCTCAATTGAGATTAATCGTGTAGGCATTAAAATTAAAATCTTAAATGCAAGCCCAATCGTATTGGAGAAAGACAATATTTTACAGTCTAAGCACCATTTCACAATCATTACCATCGATGCAATTTAACAGCTGTGCCCAGTCAGCAGTTCCCTCATCCTTGTCAGAGTGTGGCCCTGACCAAACGAGTATGAAACTCCTGACACGACACAGTACACTTTATCAGGTTCAATTAGCACGGGCGGGAAGTCTCCGTCAATGCAGACCGCCCATGCTTCTCAAACTTCAAGTGTCAAATTCAAATGATGATATATGTTATCCAGTGTTTCATAATTGCACAATCTCAATAAATAAAATCAAGTTTATGTTTCGATTAAGTTAACACAACCGGATTGTCTCAGTCTAGCTGACCGGCCGCGCTGACATAATCTCACTATTTTATCAATATTGCGGTATAGCTTAAATTACGGGCGTTGGTAAAAATTACAGTTACAAATCAAAATCAATCGTGGGCATGGTCATAAATTCACAGGTTCTCAGAAAAAATTACGGTACCTTGTTTCATGTGGGTTCATCTCCTCTTCTGAATTGAAGTAAAAACACCGAGAACCTCTTCAACTCGTGTATATTCAGTACACATTCAGTACACAATAAACGAACAGGAGCATTAATACATCTTGACGCTTCGGCTGCTCAATCAGAATTGACTGCTTTTTGGACCTTGTCGTCCCTCCAAAACTTCCCTCCTAAACCTCAATATTATTTTACCGGAACTACCAAGGCAGCCATCGTAATTGGCTGATGGCTCAGCGGACGCTCCTTCCGCCAGTGTGGCCAACCAAAATGGTATTTTTAAACAGTCTACCAACCTCTTTAATATTAAAAAGTGAGAATAAATTATAAAATTCACGACAGTATGGTCATTATTTGTTAAACGAATAATACATTAGTAAGATGTAGATTATTTTACATCTTACACGCGGCAACACAGGCTCATTCAACTCGTCATACATTGGATGGTAATAGTAGGTGGGCTTGCTATAGGGATCCCAGTATAACAAAAATATTTTTTTATTTTATTTTAGATATGGCAACAAAATGATTTTGACGTTATAATTGCCACCGGTCTCGTGTTGTTTTCTTTTCGTGAATTTTCAGTGCTTCTTTATTTAGCCTAGAGACTCTTTTTGTGTTTGTGTATTGTGATGTCGTGTTAAAAACAATGAAGGACAATAGCCGTAAATGTGCTAAATGCAATGCATCATCAGCGAAAAAGCCGAGTCTGTTCAAGGGTAAATTACACAAAACTCATACAATATAATTTGAGGTTATGTACTTATTGTTAAGTTCATTGTGGATTTGGAATTAAACATGTTAATTATGTTTGCAGAATGCTATCATGGGCAAAGTTTTGTATTATGTATTTGTATTATGTTATTTTAAATAAAGTCGCTCTCGATTTATTATTCACAATGTCATGTATGCAATAAATATAAAAATTATAAAAGCCTATGCTTTTATTTTTGCGAATTGATGATGTTTTGTCCCTATTATAAGATAGTTTATCTGATAATACAATGGAACACATTACTAAATTACTTTAATACATTAATAAATTAATGTCAATAGTAATTAATTGTAGAGCAGCCCCTTTTATCAATTCAAATCTATACGAATAGAATATTTGAATTTTCCGCCTGTTTTAAGTTTCCAAAGGGTCCCACTAAAGACGCTAGTACTGAATTTCACAACCACTTTTTTTGTATGAAGATGCCATTCTTCTCCGCTAGGAGTAATAGTATTCTGTGCGGCAACACCACAATCAAAATGGCTGTCGTTTTGCCCGTATGGTTATTTATTTTGGTTGTAATTTTGTGGAAATTTTCTCTTTGCTGTAATTACCATATATTATTGTAATATATACGTTGAGTTGAGCATATTGTTCCTCCGTATCTATTGAAATACCCAAGTTAGTGTGAGATAGGACTCAATAGTAAGAAATTTTGTGTTAGTGATTTCGTGTTATTTTTGTTGCAAAAACAAAATTAATACCATGGCAGGGGTCGCTGGGGCACATCGAACATGTGAAGTATGTTTCATAAGAGAAAAACAATGTCGTGAAAAGAGGTTTTTTGCGAGATTTCCACTGGAGAAACACCGGTATGTTGTTTTAACCTAACTTCATAACTTCGAGTTTTAGGGTCTAGTAATAATAGAAACTCTTCGAGCTATTCATCTTCCTGAGCCAAATGTTTTAGTTCCGTAAGTCCGCCTTAGGCAGTTACAATTACATATTCCAATTTATTTGAATTAATTAGCTAATCATAACTCCTTCCATAATCACAAACTGTGATTTATAACTTTCTATCAATACAGCCTCATGTTCAGCGGGATGCACCAAACTGCAATCAGTAGCGGGTCTATTTTTAATTATATTGCTCATCCCATTCAGACAACAATTTAATTTTCAGCTGTGTCGAGTGGATAAAGGCGGTTGGGAAAGAAGATCTTGCATATCTCTCCATTGAAAAGCTGCATGGCTTACGACATGTCTGTGAAATACATTTTGCCAAACGTGATGTCACCAAGTCAGGAAATCGCCTGAAAAAAAGAGCTATTCCCAAACTTCAGTTAACCTCACCACCATTGCCAGATAATATAATAGCTGAGTTCCTGCGCATAAATTCAAGTGGTAATAATTTTGAATTTATTTATTATTTTGTGTGGCTGTTGCTCACCAACCCAACCAACTATTATTGTTATCTTAGCAGCTCTATATAGCAGTCCAGATATACGTGTAGATCATATAAAAAAAAAAATAAAAAAAATGTTTATTTCAGGTTGTTCACCCATAGTGCACTCATTACTTTAAGCTTTTATCTAGTCTGTTTTTGAAAGTGTTCATAGACGGAAAACTAATCACTGGCTTGGGCAGTATGATCTACACACACACTACACAGCTAGGCAAAAAGTGTTTTTGTACACACATACCAACAGTACAACACAAATATACTTTATTGAACAACTATAAATAACAATGCATATAAAATTATAACAAGCTAGCTAATCCGCCCTGGCTTCGCACGGGTTAATTAGTTGTAAGTCTTAACTCTGTTTATGGGTAAGAGAAAAGGGAAAGGGGAAAAGGATGAATGGATGGGATGGCAAAGGAAGGCAGGCTGTGCCTTCTATTTTTCCCCTATTTTTTTACCTTTCTCTTCTATCTTCCCTTCCACAGGGTGAGTATACTATGACAGACAGACACATCAATTTAAAAAAAAATTGTTTCTATTTCGATTAATGCAGTCAAAATTTTCCAAAAATATTCAATGTACAGATTTAGCCCAGTTAGAGTTTTATTATACATATGTATTGAAGAATGGTAGAAAAAAACGTGAGGTGTGTTGAAGGATATATCATAACCCTGAAATCATTATGATATTCATACTGATATTTAGGCTGCCTTAAGTAAAAAAAATATCAGGGTGAACGTAAGCTACTCGGCATTATATATTTAGAGACCCTATTATACTCTGTTTTAACTTACAAAGTAGGCAGAGAGTAGTTATCGCAAGAATAATAATTCAATGCTTAAAATACTCCTAGCGAAAGAAATGTACCGAGTATGTATTTACTCGTATACATACACTAGTTACCGAAATATCCATCCCTAGAACGTTGCTTGTTGTTATTGTTATGGCGTCGACACATTTTCTTTTCGTCTTCTAGTAAATGAACGTTACATAATACTACAGGATTCGCCCTATCCGCTTGTTCTCTTCGCCTCTTCTACCTCTTCATCATGGAGAATATGGGCTGTGCTGTAATCGGCATCAATACGAAGTGATTATATCTTCTTTGATCGGCATTGCGAAACACATGTCAGCATTAACCTACATTTTTTTCGAATGAGGAAATGGATACCGGAATACTTACCTGCTACATCTACACAGTACACGAAGACTGGTGAGTCAATGAGAATGTTATAAAATACCTATGTTCTATAAGATCTTCTATTATATGGCAAGCCTGGTACCAGCTGCCACCGCAGCTTTCTAGATTACAGCAGAGTCTGCTGAGCAGACTGTAGGGCTCCGCTACTAGTATTGAATAAAAAATAAACCGAGTGTGACAGAATAGTATAATAATAATTGATTATAGCTCGGCCAGTCCGTCACACATCTATATTATTATTGTAGCTTTATTTGGGCTGCTTGTACAAACCACATAGTATGTTTTAGTTGAGCTTTGTTTTTATTAGTCGGATAGCGAAAATATATAAATGGTATGATATTATGTACATTACTTTAATTGCCTGTTTATTTAAAAACACCCATTTCTGTTTATTGCAGGAAATCAAAATGTTCTTCATGAACATGGCCAACGAGTCAAAGAACACACGAAGATCATTCATTCTATTAAAATTGTACTATTAAAAAATTGGTAAGTTGATTGAATGGATTCTATATTAATGATCTTTTAATTGATTTGAAATGTTTGTCAACTTTAATTATTTTGAAGCATTTGATCTAAGAGCATAAATAAATAGTAAATATGGGCTTTGAATATGTTGGCATACTTACTATCTGCCATCTTGTAATTTCTTCAAAATATCGGCCACTATTTATACATAAGACCTATATTAATCGATAGCTGACAATAATACCAACAAGTTTAGTATGAGACATCTTATTAAATCATCAAATAGGCATGATGACTGAAAATTTTTTTTTGCCTAAATTAAAAATATTCCTCAAAAGATAAATATTTGTGTAAACAAAAATAAAATATCTCAAAAAACGACAAAGTTACAAGCATTTTAAAAACCGGAATAGAAAGAGATAGCTCAAACGGCCAGTGACGTCAGAGCAATGTCGTCATAGTACCTCATTACTAAGCTGTGGTAGCTTTACATACATTTCTTCGGCATGTGACGTCACGAGTGGATTTTTCATAGTAAATGTGGAGGCGCTCTGTTTCGCGAGAAAGGGACAGGAGATGTCTCCTATAGAAACTTTAAAAGCTTATTACTCCGTGATTTATTTACCGATTTTACTTATTTTTTCAATTATTGCATTCATTTTTAATCTTCTTTATGAAAGTCATATTTACTTGTTCATTTTTAATAGTAGTCATCATGCCTATTGTAGGTAAGTAGTTATGAAATGCCTCTCCAGCTCATAAAATACAGTTCTATAGTCATCTCGCATGTATTAACATGCAGGGGTTACCAGCTCATTGTAATTACTACTGTTTGCTGTTTGGAATGTGCGGTTATTATTGGACTTTAGGTTTATAATGCTGTGTTAACGTTGTTGGTGTATATGTATCTAATAGCCTATTTTCTGTTACCGAACCAATTGCAATAAAATAAAATAAAATGATTTTGAACTATTTAGAGATTTTTAGATATGGGTGGTTCCGATCTACTACAAGGGGTCGTGAGTGTTTTATTGTTTCTTATAATAAAACTGTAAATGGGGTTTTAAGAGTTTAGATAACGCTGCAAGCCATGGAGAGAACTGATTAGT
The DNA here is from genome assembly GCA_963580505.1 of Ennomos erosarius. Taxonomy (NCBI): domain Eukaryota; kingdom Metazoa; phylum Arthropoda; class Insecta; order Lepidoptera; family Geometridae; genus Ennomos; species Ennomos erosarius. The sequence continues at coordinate 3,114,385 of OY757005.1, read as the reverse complement.
TGTGCGAGCCAAGTGCAAGTGGCTTTTGCGACGTCACAGCAACTTTACCAGCTCGGTCAGTGAATCATTAGTTTACTGGTTTGTATTAGTGTCAGCTATTGATTTATATAGGTCTTATAAGCTGCTATTTTGTAAGAAAAATACAATATGTGGACTGTAAGGCTGAGTTACACCATAATCACAGTTAAAGTTACTGTCAGATTTTGACATTAGCCCGCCCGTCGAAGCGTGAATGGTGACAGTTAGCAGTTAAAGTTCGCGTTAAAGTAAGCTGGTGCAAATCAAATCAAATCGTTTATTTTCATAAAAACATGGTTAAATACTACTAACAGCAGGTCTTCGGTATGTCATAAAAAATAGATCATGCATGTTTTTTGCTATAAACAGCATACAAATATTTAGAGATAATGTCACATGGTTCACATTATAATTAGGCAATGTACGTTGTTCCATTTAAATTAATATAATAAAATGTACAAATAAAATAAACTAATTCGTCATCAAAGGCAAACAAATTAATCAAACTAGGTAAAATAATACTTAATTCATTAATAATTCCAAGCGTCAAATTACACTACACAAATAAACCAAATCATTTCGACACAATATTTCTTTTCCAATTTAAAAATTCATTGACCGAGTAAAAGCAATTTTCAACCAACCACTTGTGCAATTTATATTTAAAAATATAACTTAGCCTTAGTATACCAAGTTCATACTAAAATATTCAAACCCTTTAGATTGTTTATTATATTTATTACTTTACAGCTCACTATGGCATGCTGATAGAAGAGATGTAAGCAAAAGGCCAAATACACAGATTACACACATGCTGCAATGGAGCAGCACTTTTGTGAAAGGGAAGCCCTTGAGACAAGCTGTGACAAATTCATCCAAACAAGTAGTCTCGATTATTTTGTATTACAATCAACCTTAGCAGTGTGTTGAAGAATAAACGGAATAAATAAAGTTAAAATAAAATTGTAGTTTCATTGTTCTCGTTTTTATAATATATAGGATTAATTAAATTTAGGGGACCAGGGGCTGGGGCCGGGGCCTAGGTCGGCTAAGAAGAATCACCTGGTAAGCCAAAGGCGAAAAAAAAGCATCGACTGAGGATCTGCCTTTGCCAAATGTAGACTTAAATTATTAAAAAAAAAACTATATCTCATATTCTAAAGTACCGTGCTGCTATTGGTTGTATGAAGATTACAGTTTGATACCATGAAGCTAATAAAAAAAGAAGGAGGGCATCCCGTCTGATCCCAAACTGAAGCACCCTTAGGAAGACGGAACGCTGTTCCGTACGAGCGGGCACGCACACACTCACATAGGAAGACGCCCGCCCGCCAGTATTGCTTCGGACCTCACCCAAAACGCTGTCAACGTGACGGAAAAAAAATTACAAAAATGCCGTCCTGCGTTGTAAAAATTTGTCGAAATAATAGTAGTTTAATTAAAAAAAGTCAGGGGATCACTTTTCACAAGTAAGCTTGTTATTATTCCACTGATTTCTTCACTTTTTAATGTAATTATTTTGATGCAATCAATACAAAAAAACCGACCAGTGCTACCAGCAATCAAACTTGCAAATTACCCGAAAGTGTGGGAGAATGACCAAATTGTGTTCGAATACAACATATTCACATAAGATTGATTATAATTGGGACCTGACTATAATGCCGATGCATTTTGTGATTACGAATGTGCATGTTTTGTCCTTTTCTTGAATGAATATTTTACCGGAAGTGTACCTACTAAGTCGTGCATATATGGGCAGGTTTCTATGATGTAAAACATTAAAGTAGGTAAAAATACGAATAATGTGTTCATTAAACGTATTAGGCAACACCTTGGCTATGAATCTTTAGGCCAAATAAACAGTTTTATTAACATATATTTAGATAGCACTATTAAACGCCTCCCGAAAAAAGGTCACTGTAATGGTTTTTATTAGGGATGCGCTGAACATGGATTTTTGAACCGAACCGAATAACGAACATTATTCGGTCCAGAGTTTACCGAACCGAATATTCGGCCGAACAATTCGGTTCATTTTATTTTACACGAATTTTTCGGTACATTCAGTCGCTATGAAACTTCAACAAAGGTTCCACTGCAATGGAAACAATTTTTATTCCACTATTTTTTGTGAAAAAACTATCTTTATGAAAATTTTCTATGAAATGAAGTGTATGTATGTAATTAATTTTAATAAAAAAAAACCCAAACAAAATAAACACATAAAAACAGAATCCTTAGAAACAAGCGAAACGTTTCATTTAGCGCAATTTTGTATTGTAAATGCAATTACTTACCTAAAAAACATTATTCAAATTAGATATTGGACCAAATCGCACGCTCTATAGGTCGGTAGTGCCCGTTAGGCACAACATATAAGTTTTCTGGTGACCAAGCGTTTAGTGCCTAGATAAAGCATGTTACCAGTATCTAGAAAAACGATTAAAAAGTGCTAAGTGTTCTGATTATCTACGAATGAGTTCCCATAAAAGATAATTATGGAAGTATTTAGCGGAAAGTATTAAAAAAATATTCGATAATTATTCGGCACTTTTACCGAATATTCGGTATACCGAATAATTATCAAATATTCGGCGCATCCCTAGTTTTTATTCATCGTAATATATGGTACCTGAAAGATAGTCCATGCGGCGAAGCCGCGGGGCATAAACTAGTAGTTTTTATAAAAATCAAATGGGACAAGTCTTGAGGTATGAAAAATAAATAAGACATGAAAAATTGACTTTGACTTGCTCTTGTAGCTTTTTGGACATATACTTATATAAGGTACAAAACGTCAATCACGCCAACTTCGGAAGTTTTTTTGATCGGATTCGGGTAATTTTCCCCACATGGCAATCCTTTAATCTGACACACATATTTATGTGTCCGCCATTTTGTACTTAGTTCGATGTCAATCAAAACTCATTCCTTCTTTTTTTTATTTCATACATGTTTGATACGTAGTATCCCCTACCTAGTCTGTGGAGTGCGCACTCTTACGTAGTATATTATATTCTCTTTGGTCGTGAGCGCAATATCTGAATCGGAACGCTGAATAGTCAACGTGAGCGTTGTGAGGTGTGAGCGATGATAGCGATTACAGCGTGAATCGGAATAGGGGGTACATAGGTTCTTGTTTATTTATGTTTCTTTTTGAGATTAGCAAAGTTCTCTGTGGAGTTTTGGCGGGAACGCGGAAAAGTTCACTTCGTTGCATTGTATTATTTATCAAAACTTGTGCTTTTTCCAGTGTTAATATTTAAAATTGGTGGCGTTTTACGCATTAAGTGCTGAATTACGAGCATGAGTGTGGGCAAGTGATATAATGTGGTGAAACGTGGTTTTTCTTGTTGCTTCCCATAGAAGCTTCTAGTAAAGTTTCCACCACTTTACTAGAAGATGATTTAGACTGGACTTTGACTACCTGACTTAGACTGGGCTATGACTAAGACTTACGTGAAATATTCTATAACGATGAAAAATTACAATACTTGATACTGGCTAAATACACTATGTGTGGAGCCAAAGTGTAAGAAAAAAAAAAGTTCTCTGTGATTCAATTCAAACACATGAATGTTGGAATTGTTCGATGTGCACAAAGACTTTATATCCAGACCACTAATACAAAATTAAAGCAGGGCAAAACCGTACACACCACTTTGGGTGTGATTGATTCTCAGCTGTCAAAATCAAAATCAGTCGTTACTTGGGTGTGCTTTTGAATACATACCAAAAAAATGCCGTCTTGCGTGATAAAACTGTGCCGATATCACTCGAGGCATAGCTCACAGAAGCACACGATCACAATTCACTTGTAAGTGGCCTTAATCATGTATTTTTATAAGATTATTTTAATTATTTCTATTTGACGAAGAGTATTTCACATTTCACAATAAAAAGTTGACATGTCAAAATCAGTATTGCCACACGACATCTGAATAATTACCCGATTTCTTTTGTATAGATTTCCAACAGATCCACCCATGTCTAGCTAGGCCCTTGTTCCGTATCGATTCCTTACTTCGAAACCACGCGAATTCCTTGTCTTACAAAAGAAATCTGCTAAACTCTACTCTCTATGAAACGAAAACAAAACCGCGCGAAATGAATTTGGAATTGGCGCGATTAGAACTGTCAAAAATCATATGTTTTTCCGAGACGCGTTCCGAAACATCAACACATCAAAAGATTATGACCACTTATGTCAATATATTTTATTCAAAATAAAGATAACTTTAATATAAAGCGAAGGTACATCTAACGCTGAGACACGATTTGAACAAGACACGATAACGATGTGGTTTCATATCGTGTGGAATCTATGTTTCCATAGAGAATAACCGCCCTGATCGTTGGATAAAAGTAGTTCGAAAAAGTCGAAATGAAGATCGGTGGAAACCTAATACTCGCTCAATAATATGTTTAGCGCATTTCTATAGTAAAGAACACACAGAACACAGAAGTGCAATTACTGATAATAGTTTTATTGTTAGGCGTTCCACGCGCCCACTGTTTACCCATTTATAACCGCTCAGGCGCTTCAACCACATGTGCGGCCGGCATCCCCACCCCACCACATTTGTAGCTTACAGCTGATTGCCCTACTAGGGATGACAATCAATTTTTAGAGGTATCACTCGTTATAAATTGACTAAAATTGAAACTAGTTGAACGTCACTATCGAATAAAGTAAAAGTATCTATAGTTCAGGAGAAAAAAAAACGCCTCAGTCTAAATTGCATCTCACGCCGAGCCGGCGCGCGCCGGCGACGGAGTAATTTCCTTTAGGAACGGTGGAGCGTCAATGTGTTATTGTGTGTGTGTTTTATACTACAACACACGTAAAAATGAATTTGTTTAGAAAGCCAAGTAATGCTACTTATCAAAACTAGTTTTAAGATTTTAAAACGCTGCTTAGTTTATTCGTATAAACCGTAAATATGCAAAACCATACCAGGCTATTTGAGGAGCGCTTTGGGACCTACCTACGCCCGCCCCGCACCGCGCCTGAGTGGTTAAGGTTATTTTTTTTATCCTAAAATATGAAACATTATTTTGGTTGAGGCCCAGGGGGTCTAGCAAAGATCACAATCGCTAACGCTAACGCCACACGCTAACTCCAAAAATGTATCGAAATAACATTCGCTACGGAAAAGTTAGCGATTTCCGAAATATCATTTCAGTACATTTTGGAGTTAGCGTTAGTGGTTGGTATCTTTGCTAGACCCCCTGTACCTACATAACTGTTGTTCTTTAATCCCTTTAACTTGGTAATATTGAAAAACTCGTGAGTTATTAAAAGAAATGTTGAATAAACTGCTGGTTATACTTAATTTGAATCCATTTTATTAAAAGATTGCATGAGCTATCTATAGACCTTTTTCTTGTCTATAGATAGTAGTATGATGGTAATTGATTTTATTATTTTATATTTTTTTAATGTAGGCGTTATATAATTTTTATTATTTACATTTTACATCTAGCTAGATTTGTATTTAGGTACCCGACTAAATCGGGTAATACTATTTATATGGTATGTTGAAAGAGGAACTGACATTAGAAGAAAAAAAAATGTGCTCTATGGTTTGATTCATGTTCAAACAAGGTTAAGTATGGAGACTTCGATTCTGGACCTATGTAATAGGGGGAATTCTGTGGATGTGCAATGTGAATTCGATGAAAATATTATTTTTATGTCTCTGATAAATCATTAAAAATCATTACATAAGTATAGTACGGAAGGTTAAATTAGAACGTGTGTGATTTGCTACAGTAAACTAGAGAAAAAGACAGAGGTGGGTTCTTTGCTAGATTTCCCCTGAACATTGACCGGTATGCATAATTTCATTGTAACTTGTAACCACAAAATTCGCCCTATAAATTAGTATATGCTTGTAACGTAACCAATTCTGTTAATTCACTGCGACAAACTTTTCTCCGACACTTTCGTTCTCGCCTAAGTCTCAAGGCCCGTTCGGTCTAGCTTCTGATGGCAAAATTAACAGTTAAAAATGCCAAAACTTATCACATGTGTGAGCAAGTGGCATTTTTAACTGCTTTCAGGGCTAAAACGAACGCAAGGTCACTCTAATTTTTGATTGATGCTAAGCGCTCTGGGGGTGGATAGATTGAGTGAGCTCTTGAGTTGTGAGAGTTATCATAAAATGTATGAAAATGTTCTCGAGTGGCAACCATGAACTGGAAGACGCAGGGTATGCCAGCTCCCCACTAGGTGGGCTGACAACTGGTGAAGACCACGGGAGCCGATGGATACAATAGGCAAGCAGCCTCTCTGTGGGGGAGGCCTATATTCAGGAGTGAAATATGATGTCACTGTGAAGTTTCTTGTAGCTTCTTCTTTACAGGAGTAATCGAAGCTACGGATAGGAGTTGACTATTCTGCATTGTGCCAGATTGCTTGCACCTGTAGTGGAAGAGAGAACTTCTTTTTTTGTCAAACACTTATTGTAATAGGCTTGCCATTATATAGTAATAATAATTGCCATTGTGCACTTTGTGATATTATCTGCTTAGTAATTATAATTATTTAATATGACTTGTAAAAGTGCTATGAATAGCCTATTTGCAATAAAACTTTGACTTTGAATGTCTACAGGCTGTTAATGATGATGAAATAGTATTCGCTCAATATAAACTTGGCTTGGTTCTAGCTCAATCCATACTGGATTATATAAACTCTCGACTACAACATGCCGTTAAGGCAGTTCAGTTTTTTTTTTAATTAGTAACATCAGCTTTTTTTTTCAGATCCTGTGCCATCCCGTGCATCACATATAGCTATAGACGTCTCACTTACATCAAATGGTATGAACTTATTTTGTTTATATAGTCACTAATTTATGTGGTTGCCTCAGAGAAGCACAGTAAAAAAGTCCATTAAGCCTCATATTTGTGTGTCCGCTATCTTGCTCACACATGCGCACAAAAAACTTTTCACTTCTAAGTTTGAAGATATTAAATGGTAATAAAAAGTCAATAAAAATCACAGTTATACAAACAAGTTTACATATACACAAAAACAGAATCAAACGGTTTTTTAATTCTATCCTGTTTTTATGTATGAAAACTCGTTTGTATTAGTGTGATTTTTCTCACACAAGGTAATAGTTATGTATTGAACAAATTTTAAGGTTATTCTATGAATACAAACACTTTCTACCATGTATTACTTACAAAAATGTTGCAATAAGCAAGTGCGATAATTATAATGATTCTTAATAATTTCTAGATCTAATAGCTATTTGACTAAGCACTGCTGAAAATACGAGTAAATATTACTATCTAAAAATAATTAATTTAATAATACAATAAATGAAAAACAAATAAAAATTGTAAAAATCACAGAGTAATAAGGTTTTAAAGTTTCTGGAGGGGGCATCACTTGTCCCTTTCTCCCAAAACGGAGGTCATATTATATATGGTGTGTAATGGGGTTTGTATGGTGCTTTTGCATGTGACATCATGTGACAATGATGTCACATGTAGCAGACCATACATCTGGTTAAATTTTCGTCAACGTTGACAAATATTATTTCATTTTAAAATTTGAAACGTCGTTACTTTCTAAAAAGTCACTGTGATATTTCCAAGCGGCTGATACTGTGATTTTATCGTCGTGACGTTATTTATCACCCACCTCTAATACCGACTCATGAAGTGTTTACAATGAATCACACCACAGAGCAAAAAAAAAAAACGCTTCCCCTCTACATAGAGGCGCCTTTTCGACACTTCTCATACAATTCAAGCGTGTCAGGTATTACAATGAAACCTCTATGGTTTACCTGCGCAGATGACATATATAGCAATTGTCTTGTCATTAGTGCCACTGCTGTCAGCAAAACGTGCTGTGGGTCGAGTCGATATATTTTTATCGATAGTTTGATATGAGTTAAGTACGCGGTAAGGTACCTCTTACCTGATTGTATCATTAGGTACACTTTAGTACCTACCTATATCTTTTGTGCCTTTTGTGCGTCTTTCTATGTGTAATAGTGTTATTTTATTCTATTATACTCTATTCTGGGTCGACAATGGCCAGCCGATAAACATACCGGTATAAATCTAAAATAAATAAATAAATATAAATAAATAAGTATAGAGGTAGTTTATCGTCAGTTTATGGTTATAAAGAAGCAAATCCGATAGGCGTCAAAAGTGAGGTTTTATGGGGGAGGCAGTGTTTAGCAGTGGACGTTTGCCGGCTGATGATGTGTGATAGTATAATTATATCTATAAACTAAAGTTTGAAATAGAAGAAACATAACAAGTTATAAAACTAAAAAATATATTAAAACTCCAAATATATAGGTAACACGTTTTGCTGATGATTCATTTGTTGCGTCATGTTTCTTTTTGATAGAATTCATCTGAAAATACAATTATCAGATGAATTTTTAGGAAAAATAATAATAATATTGAGTATCATTGAGGTGTTGTCAGTAAACACTTATTTAATAGAAGGAGGTCCTTAGTTTGGCAGTAAATAAAGGTAATTTTTCAGCTCACCATGCGATGTATATTTTAATTTACAGCTATTTACAAAATAAAAAGCAAGTGAATTTTTTCATGCAATATCGACTAAGACGTAGATTCTTACGTAGAATCAACGAGATCTGGGGCCGTACTGTGAGCTCTTAGCGCGATTCAAAACAGAGCCTATATTGGATCGCAATGTTTTTTTTTGTATGAATATTTTGACACGCGACCCAATATAGGCTCTATTTTGAATCGCGTTTAGAGCTCACAGTACGGCCCCAGTTGTCCTTAGCAACCAAGAGCAATGGTTTTCTATGAGGCTACCATGGATGAAATAAAAAAAAGAAGGATTGAGTTTTGATTGACATCGAACTGAAGCCCAAAATGGCGGACATATTACATATGTGTGTCAGCTGAAAGTAGGGCGACCGGCTGCATATGATGTGAGCGTGTGCGTGTTCCGCTCGTACGTACGAAGCGTTCCGGCTTCCTAAGGGAGCTTCAGTTTCGGATCAGACGGGATTCCCTCCTTCTTTTTTAATAGCTCCATGGAGGCTACATGAAAACTTTCATGGGCGAGCACGCCAAATCATTATAATGTCCTCATCAAATAATAAATACAAAATAACAAATAATAAACGGATAAGAGAAATTATAGTCATCATCATCAGCCCGTAGATGTCCACAGTTGAACATAAGCCTCCCCCAGAAAGCGCCACTTTGAACGGCTGCTCGCCTCCTGCATCCACCGACTCCCCGCGGTTTTCACCAGGTCATCGGTCCACCTAGTACCTCGTTAAAAATAGGATAGAGTTTCAATGTGGGAATAGCGTCAAAATATAAACGTATATGGTTAGACATTTTCATAAAACATTCAGCTTCAAAATGCTGAGAGCAAACCGTATCATGTTTTTGAGGAAACCAATTGCACTGTCCAGTTGCGAATATCTATTTATCTTTTATATTAGGATCTGTAGGAAACCTAATAAACATAAAAGATATTAAAAGTTTAATTAGTAGAAGTCAATTTAACCACAAAATAAATTGAAAACATTTAAAACTTATTGTAACCAATTTCCGGATGGCATAATAGAAACTATCGATGTATCGATAATTATAAGGTTAACCAACGCATTACATCACTATCGGTACTTCTGCCATAGGGTAAGTTCGCCGGTTTTGCGACCACTTCCTATATCCGACCGTTTCATCAAATGTACATTACATTTGATGAAAAAATACAAAAAATAAAAAGCTTGCGGTGAACACATCTCTAAAATATATTATGCCTACACAATTATGTCCAAATAGGTTCAGTTTTGTAACAAATATTATACGAGAAATCCCCAATTCTATTTTAAAGCTTTGAAGCTTAAAAGCACATACATTTTAACTGCCAGTTTTCGACCACGTTTATCCACCATCTGGTATAAAAACTACAGATACCCAAAATCACTCGTGGTCGAAAACTAATCTAGCTGCAGAAAAATGCTATTCGACCGCAAAAGCAAACTATATCAAAAACTTATTATAATATTATAAGTACGTATTTATTTACATATAAAAGTACATAAATAGTCGATTACTTTGTAAGTTTAACTTATTAAACCAGACACGATTAAAAAAAAAACGATTAATGCTGGTGATCGCAAAATAGGCGTGACCACCTGATCGAACCATCATTGAATATTTCTCGCCCAGGGTGTAATGTGGGCTGCCTTTATTACAAAAAAAAGTAGCGTATTTAGTTTGTAAACATAACTATGTTTATAAACTACGTTAGCCAATATTTTTTTTGTTATAGCTGAATTTTTCAGCCATATCCTTAAATAATTTTTGGCGGTCTCAGTAAGAAAAAAGGTCATGCTTTTTTTATATGAGTAAGTGCCTCAAAGCTGGAGAAATCATGAAAATACAAGACAGAGGATCTAAAGAAGCCTTTCTGATCATTGTTTCTATCATTTATTTACCACAGGCAGTCAGGCACCTACGTCTTTCAATTTATAGTGGTGGGAAACTAGCGAAAAAGTGGTCGTAAACATAATTTAGTGATCGAAAACTAGCAAAATAGTTACTATTAGCCTTTGGTTTAGATATTTATAAAAAGGTGGGTAATTTTAAAAAATGATTGATAATCTGATAAAAATATAGAGTATAATATTTGAAACGTAGCTTAGTAGCATCAAGTCAAAAAATGATACTGGTACATTTTATTATGCAACCTAAACTTGACAACTCCACTAAGTGGTCAGAAACTAGCGAAATTACCCTATAATGTCAAACTGACACAGAGGAGTACCCCGTACCGAAGTTCGGCAGCAATAATATGATTGATTTCGTCTCTATATATAGGCGAAGTGTCATTTGTTTCATAGCTCTGTGAATCACACTCATGATAATTTTAATACTAAAATATTATTTCAGTTGTAATTGTTGCTTTGGTTTGTGTTTTTGTAGTTAACTCGTGTCTTGTCTGGACATAGTTAAGTGGTTTGAAATGTTAGAGGAGGGAAGAAAATGTAATAAGTGCGGGCGTTCAAAGATTGTGGACCCCAGTACTAAACTGTTTCGCTTTCCTAAACCTGGAACAAGAAACACTCTCAAGTAAGTATGTCATTTTACTTTTGTATATTTTATTATTATTAATGATGAATTCAATATTCTTAAGTAAGCTACCATTTATTTCGACGCCAATAACCTATTATAGTGCGATTCAAACTCAATGGCGGCCAAGTGCGAGTAGGACTCGCGCACTAAGTGTTCCGTACCATTATTAATAAAAACGAGCAAAACAATCACGTTTGTTGTATAGGAGCCCCTTCAAATATTTTTTGATTCTGTAATATGGACTTTTCTCTATGATTCAATTATATTTTTTTTTTAACACTCAACTATCGCTTATGATCCTGGACCCCAACTAGATTTCCCTGTCCGGGTCCTAAGAAATACTAGCAGGAACTAACTTCAGACTTGGTTTCTCTATGGAAGTTTAGTTTAGCTTTTGCTTTTACATATATAAGTCCTGAATATTATTCTAGGTGTGAATTATGGGCAAAATATGGCTTCCCCGATGGAAAATGGTCCTCTCAGGAATTTCAACAAAAACTGTACTCTGGGCATAAGATGCTGTGTGACAGACATTTTAAGAGATCGTCATTCTATGGCCCTTGTAATAGTAAACTGCTAAAATTCGCTATTCCGGGGTATGAGGTAATATTTGCTTTAGATTCAATCATCATCTCGCCTCCTGCATCCATCGACTCCCTGCGGTTTTCACCAGATCTTCGGTCCACCTAGTGGGGGGCCTACGCTGCGTCTTCCGGTTTGTGCTCATCACTCGAGAACCTTTCTTAGTTTGGTTGTCAGTTCTACGAGCGATGTGGCCGGCCCATTGCCATTTCAGCTTGCTAATTCTGAGAGCCATGTAAAGTTTATGTTCAAAAATAGCCTTAGTGCAGCTGGGTGGTTGAACTTTGTCCTTGACCGAGTGCACATAAACGAGTTTAACGACCTGTGTTTAGATATGAATTTATAGTATCTTGTTAATTCTCGTAGCGATCGCACGTTATATTTTGTGAGTGGATTTATTTTTTACCATGGAGGTTTGGAAACACGCAGTTTCAAGGAAGGCTCTCACAACTTGAGGGCTATCACGTTCCAGTCCCCCCCCTTCGGGATAACACACCAATTCAAGGTCACCTTGTATAAATTTGACTAGTATAGTAAGCATACTATCATTGTTCGTTTCAGATGGACTCCGAACCTGTCTTTGTGCCTACACACCAGTCTTTGAGTATATGGTGAGGATTTATGCTGATAGCTCACTGACCTCCATTGTACTGGTATGCTAGACTTCACCAATATTGCCTGAAGCCATTTTATTTTCGCCATTTTGGCGCTGATTGCTAAGAGTGAGATCGTGAGAGTCCATGGATGTAATTCAACCAACCAGTCACAGAATCCATTTGTACGACATAGTCTATCCAGCCATTGTACTTGTAATAATAGATCAGTGTGATAGCTCCAAAACCAGTTTAGGTACGGGACCAGCGGCTCTAGCTTTCCATTATCGTTAACGCCAAACGATAAAACATGCAATATTATAATAGGCATGATCACTAAATTTTTTTTTTTTGATAAATTAATTATATTCCTCAAAAGATAAACATTTGTGAAAACAAAAATTAAATATCTCAAAAAATTACCAAGTCACAAGCATTTTAAGAACCGGAATAGAAAGAGATAGCTCAAACGGCCAGTGACGTCAGAGGAAGGTCGTTATAGTACCTCATCACTAAGCTGTGGTAGCTTTTCATACAATCTCTTTTGCATGTGACGTCACGAGTGGATTTTTCATAGTAACTGTGGGGGCGCTCTGTTTCGCGAGAAAGGGACAGGAGATGCCTCCTGTAGAAACTTTAAAAGCTTATTACTCCGTGATTTATCTACCGATTTTGCTTATTTCTTTCAATTATTGCATTTATTTTTAATCTTTATGAAAGTAATATTTACTTGTTCATTTTTAATAGTAGTCATCATGCCTATTCTTCAGTCTCAGCATGCTAATTGCTATTACTATGCTATTTGCTAAAATGACGATAACAATTAATAAAATGAAATGAATGAAATTGAATTTGCGAAATGCTATTTGAGTTTTTACATGCTAAAAATTAATGCGAATCCTAATGAATCCTAACTAAATTTGGAATGACATTCAGCTAATGTCATTCCCATACATTCCCACAGATCTTTGCTAGACCCCCAGGTATGCCCTCGTTCGAACTGAATACACATACAACTAATGAATACACATAGCATAGCGTTCCGTCCACCGGAATGGGGCGAAGTGGGATCGCGCTAGCATTCACCATATCGCCCTGGACCTAGGCAGACTTTTAAATCCGTCATCACGTTAAAAAAAGCAGTTGTAAATAGTGCTTTAAGTATAATTATAATATAATATATGAAAATATTTCTGTTGAATTTTGTGGAGATTACGAAATCCAAAAATAAGTTATTTATTATTAAAGTAAATAAATACATTTTTAAACAAACATAAATAAAGATTGTAACATATTTACTAAACTATGTATTTTATTTCAGAAACATTAAATTTGGCTTCGCTATGTATTTTAACGTTTTTGCTAAAACGAATGAACGTTTTCAGTGTTTTTGTTGTGTGATAATGATAATAGTACCTACACTTTTATAATCTAATGCAGTACAAATAATTATATTCATAACTAACATTCAGGTTGTGGTGACATAACGAACATCGCGCGCCAGCTCGCCGTAACGTGCAACGCGCGTCCATCGGAAGCGCGCATTGCGCGTGCACTGATTTGAGGTGGCTGCGCGCACGCATTTTATAGTGTGCGAGTAGGCGGACAGATGTGAACCGTGTAGGTGGGAGCGTGATAGGTATAATCGCGCCTTACGCGATCACGTAGATATAGGCTAGTTAGGTGTAGTATTAATCTTAGTATAAATATATGAATGGTAGGAAAATAAATCATTACGATCTCGACCACTGAACCAGTCGTTTCACTCACCGCCCTCAACAGTGGTGACCCCGAAGCTATACCTACCCGAGACATCACAACTGAAACCGTCGCCAAAGCAATCTACGAAGGGTGGATATCTCGTTTCGGAACCCCGATCCGCGTGACATCGGACAGGGGGATGCAATTTCAATCATCCCAATACGAAGCGCTGATGAAGAAGCTCGGCGTTAACCATATAAGAACCACCGCCTATCACCCTCAAGCCAACGGACAAGTCGAACGATGGCATCGAACCCTAAAAGCCGCCCTTATGGCTAGGGGCGCGTGCACAAGATGGAGCGACGAACTGCCGACAGTACTACTCGGACTACGGTCGGCTCTACGGGAAGATACCAACTTGAGTTCAGCACAGATGACATATGGGTCAACATTAAGAGTCCCGTCAGATTTTTTTGTACCTACAAAGTCAAAGATTGAAGATACAGAGTTTGTTCGTCGACTCACCGAAACGATGGCATCATTAACGCCTGTGCAAAAGAGAGCAGCAACGAACAAACATCCTTTCATATACAAGGACCTAGCTACGTGCACCCATGTATTCGTACGTAACGACACCGTTCGAAGTCCTCTCAAGCCACCGTACGACGGACCATATGAAGTACTGGAACGCAGCAGCAAATATTTCAAGCTGCAATTACCTCTACGCACGTCAAACGTCTCCATAGACCGGCTGAAACCAGCACACCTAAGTAATGAAGACAGAGACACCGCAGCGACAAGTATGGGGAACACCGGAGTAAATCTGACGTCATCAACGCCGCCAACTGACCAGACGTCGTCGTCACCAGCTCCAAGCCCCGGACAGGCGCCATACGTCACACGATATGGACGTGAACTGTGAAGCCTTGCGTGCGCTTCGCTTGAAGGGGGTTATGTGGTGACATAACGAACATCGCGCGCCAGCTCGCCTTAACGTGCAACGCGCGTCCATCGGAAGCGCGCATTGCGCGTGCACTGAGGTGGCTGCGCGCACGCATTTTATAGTGTGCGAGTAGGCGGACAGATGTGAACCGTGTAGGTGGGAGCGTGATAGGTATAATCGCGCCTTACGCGATCACGTAGATATAGGCTAGTTAGGTGTAGTATTAATCTTAGTATAAATATATGAATGGTAGGAAAATAAATCATTACGATCTCGACCACTGAACCAGTCGTTTCACTCACCGCCCACAACAAGGTATTGAAACCTGATTATCAAAAAGTATAGGCATGATACAGGACAGGCTCAGGAATAGATGCATTTAAAACTCCCCATGATAGATTTTTCAAATTACCATTTTGGGATTTGACTTGGCTGCTTAAGTTGCTTTGGGCAGCCACAAGATGGCGCTCATTTTTGGCAGATTTTTTATGAAACATTCACAGAGAAGCTTTAACAAGATATACGTTAAAAAAAATATTTAAAGGGGCTCCTATACAACGTGATTTTTGGACGTTTTTATAGTTAATGGTACGGAACCCGTCGTCCGCAAGTCCGACTCGCACTTGCTATTAGGTTAAAATTTTGCTTAAAAACTTAGTTTTTTTTATGTTAGACGATAATGATACAGGCTAAGAGCATATTATACAGTTAAATTGCGCATTGGCCACGTTTTTTTTGGTAGGTATTAATGGCAGAGTAAAATTTAAGATTCTTATGTATTGTGGAACAAAATTTGTTTGTTTCAGTTATGCCCTAAAAGGTTCTTAGTAAATAGGCATGATGACTACTATAAAAAATGAACAAGTAAATATTACTTTCATAAAGAAGAGTAAAAATAAATGCAATAATTGAAAAAATAAGTAAAATCGGTAAATAAATCACGGAGTAATAAGCTTTTAAAAGTTGTGTAGGGGGGCATCACCTGTCCCTTTCTCGCGCGAAACGGATCGCCCCCACGGTTACTATGAAAAATCCACTTGTGACGTCACATGCCAAAATGATCGTATGTAAAGCTACCACAGCTTAGTAATGAGGTACTATAAACGACCTTGCTCTGACGTCACAGCCCGTTTGTGCTATCTCTTTTTAATCTAGTTTTTAAAATGCTTCTAACTTTGTAATTTTTTGAGATAGTTTATTTGTTTGTTTTCACAAATGTTTATCTTTTAAGGAATATTATTAATTTATGCAAAAAAATTTTTAGTCATCATGCCTATTCAAATTAATCCTGTACTGATACATAGAGGTATTTCCTAGGAAATGTCCCTTGATTGTGGTTTTGTGTTTGGAACAGGCCTCAGGAATCAGGCAGGATCCATGATTCAACCATGTCATCAGATAAGCATTGTTGTGTTCCGGGGTGCAAGGATAGCGGAGGTAATATACCTACATTTTAATAGTTTTATTTTCTATACACCACAAACTTGAATTGATATGCTATCCCGAAGGGGGCCAGATCCCCAACTGAGACCCTGATACCCCACAAGTTGTGAGTGCCTTACAAGAATTTTTTGTTTGTATATTATTTTTCTTATTTATTTTTTGATAGAAGGCCGGCCTACGCTGCTACTTAGGTACTTATTTAAAGTTCTACAAAGTAACCTAAACTCATGGATAAAATCATGGACCTATAAAAAAGAAGGAGGGCAGTCCGTCTGATCCGAAACTGAAGCGAGCGGGGCACGCACACACTCTGTGAGTGTGTACGTGCCCCGCTCGTACATACGAAGCGTTCGGCTTGCTAAGGGTCAGTTTCGGATCAGACGGAATGCCCTCCTTCTTTTTTTATTAGCTCCATGCCTAAACTTTTTCCTTTACCTTTAGGTATGCATAAGGTACTTCATGGATTTCCAAATCCGGAAAGGGATATAGAACGGTTCCGTGCGTGGTTATTTTCAATCCGCGGCGACATCATTGGCCTGGACAATACGATAATTTACAAGTACCGCCGCGTGTGTCACGCACATTTTGAAGACAAATATCTATGTCGCTACAATAAACTCAGCAAAATCGCTGTGCCAACATTAAATATGTCAGGTTGGTATACATGTTAACGTCGTAAAGTTGGTTCGAATGTAAATCACCGATAACCTAGTCCAAGTTTGCTTTTGAAGTGTCCACAGAGCTATGAAACAAATGAAGCTTCGGAAGCGTTTTTTTTTTTTTTGCTCTGTGGAAGTGTCGATACTTATGACCGAGCCGCTCACCGGATGCTGTGTCGTTTGCGGTAGTTTTTGCCAATAAATATATACAATAATATATGCCGTGATTCTCAATTCGCTTTTCGTGAAACCATACTAAAACGTCAGAATGTTTATATTATCATCTGAGTTTTAATTGGTATATTATCCCGAAAGGGGGTAAATCTACTCCCTAAGGTAGACAATGTTTCTTCTACGACATTTCTAAATTAATAGTTTTTCATTGAAGAAATGCCATGTGAGGTTTACGTTCGAAGATAGCCTTCGCGCAGCAGTGGTTGAACTTCGTCCTTGATTCCTTGACGAATATATATCGATATCGATATCGAATGCACACAAATGAGAATAATGAGATTAACGACCTGTGTTCAGAAATGAAGTTATAGTAATCGCACGTGCAATTTTGTTAGTGGATTTATTTTTTACCATGGAGCTTTGGAAACACGCAGTTTCAAGGCTCTCACAACTGGTCAGCTATCATGGTCCCAGTACCTTCCCTTTCGGGATAACATACCAACTCAAACTCCCCTTTTATACTCTGCGAAAAAACTGAAAGCCATGACGCAGCATCCGGTGAGCGGCTTGGTCGTGAGTCGTGAGTATCCACACTTTTCGAGAGCAAACATATTCTACAAAACTCGGACTAAGCCCTTGACCTAACCTAACTACCTACTCGCTATCAAGTGTGACCTATAATAAGTATGAAATCACTATATTTTAATTGTGAACTTGTTGTGTTTTATGCCATAAGTAGTAATAAATGATGTTATGAAACTTGTTTTGTTTTTTTATATAATTCTTACAATAATTTTCGTTGCGCAGTTTTCTTGGAACACTGCAAATCGAAAATTGATTATCAATGTAGTACAAAATGGACTCAAAAGTTTCAAGTTTCTGGGCACGTCGTTTTGTGCTCGCAGTACCTATATGAGGGGAACACTATAAAACATTAAATAAAAAATAAATACACAACAAACAGCAGATTTATTTAAAGACTCCAATATAATTAAAAAACCTCCAATAATTATAGTCATTTCGTGCGTTGTCTTTGACGTAAGCGCCACGCGGAATTTCAGACTGAATCGATATTTAAGTCTACGACGTTAAAGTCGATGTTTTGTTTGATTGAATTTCGACCTGCTTCTCTGGCCCTACCCTTCGCCTTAAACTTTACGATGGCAGTGGAGAAGTTCATTTAGCCAAGGTAAATAGTATAAAAACTACTAAATTCTCATTGGTCATACCACACTACTGTTTCCAAGACTATGTTTTGCCAATGCCATCTAGTGAGAAATAAATAATGCTGAAATATAAAACTTCTCAATTCGAACCACCTCGTAATAGGAGTACAGGGATTATGCTGTCAGCGCTTAGCGCGATTCAATACAGAGCCTATATTGGATCGCTTGGCAAAATCTTCATACAAAAAACAATGCGATCCAATATAGGCTCTGTTTTGGATTGCGTTAAAATCTAGCAATACGGCCCCTGATAACATGTGGCCAAACGCTACATGTCTGATATACAAAAGAAGATGTGATAATGTTTCACTTTCTTTGTTAACAGGAGATGCAAAACTCAAACTGTCGTCACTACCAGAGCAGCATAAGCCTAAGGAGAGCACGGCAGATGCATCTGGATTAGTACAACCAGAAGATATAGCAGATGCTGAAGATGTAGCCGAATTGGAAGATATAGCACAACCAGAAACTGATGAGGACTCTAACCACGTATCAGGTTCAGGTAGATGTAAAAATATTTCCACTTCATCAGTCTAATATGTTCACACTTTTTACCTTACATTTACATTAGACCACTGTTTCACATGATGGTAAATGACGATACGGTCTATGGTGGAACATGCTTGCCTAGAAGATACTGGTTCACTTTTGCCCATTGCTTCCCGGATATGTCTTTTACTGCATGTGCTAATGATATTTCCACCCCACCCCATCGCAACTGAACACTAAAACCAGAATCAGAAGACTGATTCTCTTTGAATGTGAACACTACCGCAGGCAGATGGTACACATGACAATAAAAACAACTAAGTACATTTATTAATATTTTATTTGTTTATTTGAGCATTTATTGTACACACCAGAGAACCAGCAAGAGCCTCCGAGCTGGTCGAGTGTGAAGGACGTGTGTCGCGCGTGTTTGTCTAAGAGCGGCGCCTGGGACTTGACCGAGACATACTTGACTGAAGACGGAGAGAACGAACGCTTGCTGGACATGCTCACGCTCTGCTATGGAATCAAGGTACTAGTGTGGTATGCTTGTATTATAAGCGCTCTTCGACATTTTACTCGCGACTTTAAGAGTCGCGGTTTATTTAAGCTATTTTGAAGACTGTAGCTTCTGTATTTATCATTTATCATTTATTTCTTAATAACAGAGTTATAGGTCAACAGTTTACAAAAATTAATACATAGTTAAATTCACACACATTACATTATTATAAAATAACATAGCAGGAACTTAATAACTAGTCAACATTTTTACGAATACGTAAATGTACTATTAACTGCACTGTGTTTGTAGATATACCCAGCCCATAGTTAGTCCTATAAAATGAAGTCCTACAGTGAATCTTTGTACCTGTTCGCAGTTGTCGAACGTGTCCGAGTGCAGTGCGAGCCGGTTCCTGTGCGACGTGTGCGCGGCGAGCTTGCGGCACGCGGACTCCTTCCGCCGGCAAGTGCGGCGCGCCGAGGGTAGCTTCGCGGACTACTACGGCGCGGGTGGGTGCCGTGTGCCGTGCACGCTGTGTGCCTGTTACTGTGCTAGTGGCATGACTTATGTTTGCCGTCTGATGAGATATTTTAGGGGCTTTTTATGAAAAGTTTGATTTTTTTTTACATTATTTAAAAATAACGACGATCATTAAATCATTATGCATTAAATAAAAGAATAAAAAAGACTTAAAATACTTAATAATGGATAAAATAAACAGAATGTACCAAAAATATACATTTACAAGATCGTAGAAATAACATGGGGTGATTTCGGTAGCTCTACTAACCTGGCTCTTGTAAATAACGCCCAACGATCACATACATAGATTCTGGGCCCTAACTATTCATCATCGTTCTATACATATCATTTGGGAGTTATTATTTACTTATCAGGTAGTAGGTACCGTGTAATCTATAATTTTTATCTTTTACAGATGATGAAATCAAAGAAGAATACCTAGAAGATGAATATGAAACTGTCACAGAAGAAGTTTGCACAAGTAAGTAACAATATTAATTCTGTATGAATCATGTTGCTTTTATGTAAACGAATGACGGGACGAGCTCGTCGTTACAGATTGCAGTGTCAACTCAAAAGTTCGTGTAACACTGCGCACTGCGCACGTCATCCCGAGACATCACACAGTCTAAAAATGATTTCAAGGTTATGAGATCAGTTCATAAGTCTAATATGCCCAGTACTAATAATTGTGCAGTACAGTATTACAGTAGTGGGGCCAATTTTAAAGGCATTAGTTGACAGATCTAAAACTACTAAAACTGTTGCTGTCCTTGTCAAACAGACGGGAATGTAAGAGACGGATATATTTTAAGTATTTCAAATACTGTCAACTAAAGCCTTCAAAATTAGGCCTAGTGTGTAATTTAATTTCACTTACTATAATGCCCTTCAAACCAGACACAGTACAGCTTGCACAGTACTGCTTGCAGCACATACATTTTCTATGAAATATTATACTGAAAATATGTGGTAGTTATTATGATTACCATTATAATCAGCTGAGGGATTTAAAATTTTATTATACTAATACTTCCTCATCTTGTTTTTTCAGATGATGAACCCATGGAACCAGAACATGAACAAAACTTTAGTACCACACTCATGAACACCCAGACATCAAGAAACATCTCAGAACCTTCAACCGTGAATGCATTCCCCAAGGAACAGACGAAACCCTCTGTTGACGGATCAACTAAAATTGCACCACAAAATAATTCAATGAGTGAAGTGAGTTACAGTGATAAATACATAAGAGTTATCAGTTATAGTGCTAACAAAAATGTAAAGAACAGTTCTGTGAATAAAGAAATCAATATTGAAAGTCAGCCTGCAGAGGAATTTGAAAACGTTGAAGAAACCGACAATGCCAGCCACGGTGATGATGACTTGCTGTTCTCCGATATAAAACGGAGGAAAATTGATCAAAGCAAACAAAATGTTACCCATCCTATACACACACCACAACCTGAAAAATCCACCGTTTTACAAACAGTGAAAAGAGATTCAATTGACTTGCGGCGGTTGATCAAAGTTGTCAATCCCAAGAAGCATGTAGTTACAATTAATCCATTACCAAAAACCAACCCGAAAACGATGAAGGGAAAAAACAGCATTGATATGAACATAGGAGAGAGTGACCAAAATGTCAGCAACACCATATCACAGCAAGAAAAATCTGTTAAGCAATCAGTCGGCAGCAATTCAATTGAATTCAGGCAATCAGTCAAAATCACCCTTCCTGGGAATAAAGTGATAAAATTCCTTCCGTTATCAACCGAAGATGCAGGTTCAGTAGTCACCAAGCTTGGTGGCAAACAAATGATGGCATCTGGTGTTCCTGTCAAAGTAGATGTGACAAAAACTTCAGCGTCAATGAAAAAGAAGATTAGAACTGTTCAGAATTCGTGATTTTAGATTTTTCTGAATCAATGTTTTTTGTAGGTACCTAGTGTTTCATTTGTTAGCGATAATGACTGAATTGCGATCCGCGGTTCCAGGATTCAAATCATATCCTACCTACTAGTTTTATTTATGCTTCTGACATCACCAATTATAGACCGATTTCCCTGGCGAATATCACTGCTAAAGTGCTGGACAGTCTGCTTGATCGTCATCTGGGCAGGCACCTGACGCTGAATGACGCGCAGTTTGGCTTCAGGCCTAGTTTGTCAACAGAAAGTGCTGTCCTGTGTTGAGACACAGGACAGCACTTTCTGTTGAGAATACAGCAGACTGTAAAGTACTACACGGATAGAAAGACCCCGGTTCATGCGTGTTTCCTAGACCTCTCTAAAGCGTTTGATCTCGTGTCTTATGAGGCTCTTTGGGAGAAGCTCAAACATGAGACTACCTTACCACACGAAATTAGGTCATTATTAAAGTATTGGTACAGTCATCAGGTAAACCGCGTGAGGTGGGCTGTAGCTCTGTCAGAGGAGTATCGGCTAGAGTGCGGGGTGAGGCAAGGGGGGCTAACGTCTCCTAAGCTGTTCAACCTATATATGAACAAGCTGATTGATGAGCTCAGCAGCACAGGCATTGGTTGTCATATCGACGGTGTTTGTGTTAACAATATAAGTTACGCGGACGACATGGTGCTGCTGAGCCCATCAATTAAAGCTTTAAAAAGACTTGGCAATTTGTGAGTCTTATGCGGTTGCCCATTGTCTCAGATACAATGTAAAGAAGAGTGAACTTATGGTTTTTAAGGCGCGGAATAAAACATACACTTTGCCGGAAGTTACTCTATGTGGCACCGCTCTGCCTGTAGTCACGCAGTTCAAGTATCTGGGACACTGGGTCACTGAGGACTTAAAGGATGATAATGAAATATGGACATTGAGAGGGAGCGCAGGTCTCTGTCTGTCCGCTGTAACATGCTCGCCCGCAGGTTTGCACGTTGTTCAGCACAGGTGAAGGTGACGCTTTTTAAAGCTTACTGCCAATCCTTCTACACGTGCAGCCTGTGGGTAGACTACACGCAGCGTACATACAGCGACCTGCGCGTCCAATATAACAACGCGTTCAGGGTGCTGATGAGGTTGCCGCGATTCTGCAGCGCATCGGGCATGTTTGCGGATGCTAATGTTGACGGTTTCCATGCTATTATCCGCAAACGGTGCGCGTCCCTGCTTGGTCGCTGGCGTGGCAGCTCTAACGGCATCCTGTCCGCGCTCGCCGCTCGATGGGATAGTCCTATGTTTGCACACTGGATGCGTCTTCACAATGAGCTGTAGACATTGATAGGCAGCTCATTGTGGGAAGGTTGCGGGGTGGTTTGCCCGCACTCAATAAGTTGTACTTTTATTTGTTATTGATTTGTGTTCTTACGGTGTTTTAATTTTATTTATATTTTATAATTTGATTTGATTTTTGTGTTGAATTCAAGTTTTGTTTTTTATTCTAATTTTTTTGGATTCTTATTTTATTTTATTTTTATGATTGATCAATGTGTACTATGGACCCAGTAATGTCTGAAATAAATGAATATTTATTTATTTATTTTATTTATTTATCAAATATACATTTAACATCGTGTAGTGGCGACTTTTTATTTTCTTCTGACTAAGCTACCCTCAACTCAACCCTCAACATCTCGAAGGTTTTCGGCAGCAAACAACGTCATACCTGTAGGTATTATATTATCTGGGATCATACATAACTATTAACCCCCGAGAAACCAGGGGTTAGGAAGAGTTAGTTCACAATCCAGGCCCAGCAAGCTTGTATCCTCTGTTTGTGCCCAGCAAGTCACCATTAATTTTTACACGTGCTACATAATACGATTCATGCACTTTCGGTAATTGAGTACTTTGATTAAATACATATTATGGTAGGTATCGAACAATGATGACTTAAAATAAATTCGTAGGTACGTAATTATTACAGTAATGAGACATTTTAATATTTTTTTTTCTAATATTTTGGCTCCACACATAGTGTATTTAGCCAGTGTCAAGTATTGTATATTTTCATAGAGTTTTAGAGATTTTATAGATATTTTACGTAGTCAAGTCATAGTCCAGTTAGGTCTAGTCTGTGATGTTTAGGTCATTTATCAGGCTTTCTAACTTTTGGCGAGCTACCTGTTCTTTGCAGAAACGTTTGTATAATAGATGTCCAGTCTCTGTTGTTAACCGGATGGTATCGGTTTTCTTTTGAGAATCCATTGCGGCGAACGTGAATCTTTGCCTAAACAATAAATTATAATTTGCCGTCAGTCATCAGCCATGCGCAATAAACTGGGTCATCGCGGTGCAGCCGACGAGACGGCTTTGTTGTGATACGTAAGCACTTTGCACTGTTGGTGCGCGCGGTCGCGAGTCACACACAACTGTTCTCAGCGGAAATAGAACGATCACTGAACACTGACTCCACACATAGTGTAGTTAGCTAGTGTCAAGTATTATATTTTCATCGTGTTATAATATATTTCACAAAAAGTCATGTCCTAGTCATAGTCCAGTCTAAGTCATGCTCCAGCAATTTGCTGGAGCATGACCGCTTTAAGCGGTGGCAACTTTACTAGAAGCTTCTATGGAGTTTTAGAAGCAACACGAAAAATCTCGTTTCACCATATACCTTATTCGTATTTCAAATATTCGATATATATGATTCCAAGATGTCAGCAAACTGTTTTGGTATCATTGTTCTTAGTTTGTGTATAAGGCCTTCATGCCAAACTTTATCGAACGCTTGCGCTACATCTAGGAATACAGTAGAGCACACTTTCTTATCTTCAAGAGACTTTTCGATGATGTTTGTGATTCTGTGCACTTGATCAATGGTTAGTGGCTTTTTATAAAGCCAAACTGATGTTCTGGTATTTGGTTGACTAGACTGATAGATTTTCGGGGTTTGTTCAACCTTTGTTTATGAATACCACTGTAAATCAATTGCCCTCACTCATGCTCGTAATTCAGCACTTAATGCGTAAAACTCCACCAATTTTAAACATTAACACTGGAAAAGCAAAAGGTTTGAAAAATAATACAATGCAACGACGCGTCGTTGCATTGTATTATTCGCGACGTGAACTTTTCCGCGTTCCCGCCAAAAAACCAACAGCAGATAAGTTTATTTCAATTTAATTTCTGTTCTGTCGTTTGATTCGTGTATTTTAAATATGTCATGACGTGACAACATGCCAGATATTTGCCGTGGTTGTCACGTTTGGCGGGCGGCTTGGTGATCGCAAAGAAGAATGCTACTGCCTATCCTGTCTATTACGGCACTCACGGAAAATGGGGTGGTCCCTTTTGCAAACCAGGAGGTCTAGCAAAGATACCAACCACTAACGCTAACGCCTCACGGTAACTCCAAAAATGTATTGAAATGACATTCGCTGGGGAAAAGTTAGCGATTACTGAAATGTCATTCCAGTACATTTTGGAGTCAGCGTGAGGCGTTAGCGTTAGTGGTTGGTATCTTTGCTAGACCCCCAGGGAGTCTAGCAAAGCTCCCTCACGCCAACGCTATCGCTAAACGCTAACTACAAAAATGTATCGAAATGACATTCGCCGTGGAAAAGTTAGTGATTTCCGAAATGTCATTTCAGTACATTTTGTAGTTAGCGTTTGGCGTTAGCGTTAGTGGTTGGTATCTTTGATAGACCCGGCGGGACTAGCAAAGATACCAACCACGAATGAACGTTGACTGACCGCCATAAAAAAAGTTAATTAAAAAGGTCAAATATTACATATTCTGTACCCTAAAATACTGATTCGAAGTTATAAGTTATTATCACATTATGCCTTTAATTAATTTCTCAATGTTACATTGTAATTTCCAAAGAGCATATAATTTACGTAATTTCGATAGGACTATACTCTTTCGTAATTTCTATATGCGTACGTCAGGACTCGGACAAATACGTATGATCGTACGATAACGATTAAGGCTTTCAATCTCGCTACATTTTCGAGTCCCGGGAAAATTTTTCGAGACTCGACCCGAGAGAAATGAGACTTTCGAGACTACGTAAAAAGTAGGTTTGAACTAGCTTAGGCAGTAATTACAAGCTAATCAAACTGTTAAAAACTCAAATACAAGCAAAAATAACAACTATTTGCGAGATTTTTCTCTAATTTATCTGCTAAAGAACACATCACAGCTATTTTTTTTTCACTTTTACGAAGAAATGTATTCACTTCAACAGCCAGAAGACGTTCACTGCTGAACATAGGTCTCTCCCATAAAACGCCACTTTCGACGCTTATCATTGGATTTGCCATAATCACTGCGCATGGTAATCACAGAAGATTTTAATGTACCAAGGATCCTCTTTAGTGGGGAATCATGAAGTCTATAGGACGCCAAAATGCTTGAAAAGGTTTAGCTTATTCCCGCATCCTATTAACAATATTGCAACAATAACTTTGAATTTAATATAAGTTTAGAATGATAAAGTATATAAAGTTCAGAACAAAGTCTTATGTACTTATAGCAAAAAAACGAATTAATAAAATTTTCTAGATGAAAAAAATTACATAGTTACCTCCAAACCGTACAAATAAATAATGAATACTTTAAATACGGTGATGAAACTTTGTGTAGTAATTAAATTAAATATAATGGAGGTCTTATGTATAATGGATTTTAAAAATACTTATTATATTCACTGTAGTAATATGTTGTCTACAGTAAAATTATCACGCGTTGGAACCACCACCCCTACCGCTCAGCCTCCCGACTTTGGCCTAGTACTAAATAATATTAATTGTTCTGTTGCTTTGGCTTGGATTCGCGCTGGCATACCACACGCCCTTAATAGGTCTCTTAAAATGAAAGAAAAGTTTCCTAAATCATTATTTTGTCAGATATACCCCTTGCGATCATTATGTGCCACAAAACTAGCTTGCTTATTCTCAGTTGAAATCCATTGTAGAAGACTTTAGTTGAACCCCTTTCAAAGTTATCATTTTTAAGCAGCTGCTCTGTGGGGGAGGCCTAAATCCAGCAGTGGACGTTTCCAGGCTGATGATGATCATAATGAGACCTTAAGTTATTAAGCCTGTGATTAAGACCCTCAGATGACTCTTTGAATATTGAATAAGTATGAAAACTCAGAATAAAAACCATGCTAGAAACCTATGTTGTCAAGACCGATGCTATTTTTCAAAAAGGCTAGTTGTAGTTTCTATGGATTATTAACCATGTTGTAATAGATAATGGTTTTACCATACTGGCAACATTATATAGTCTGTGGCGGAGGTGATTATACTCTCTCTTCGGCAGATACGGGGTCTGATTATTATGTAAAAGCAAAATAAAACAATTGCTCAAATTATAAGACGTGTATTTCTATAGCGACACACACTACATGGTGTCAGAAGAAAGAAGAAAATATGATAAGTGATGAGGACAATGCCAATATCACACATCGTAAACCAGCTCAGCCGACCGAAATGGCGTCAAGTTCAACAAAGGTCAACGTGGCGGGGTGTGCCCCAATGTTATTTTCAGGAAATTTATGTGTTAATTGGAGAAAATTTCGCCAAGCATTCAAAATATATTTACGTGCAGCGTTACTAGACGGAGAAAATGACGCCAGAAAAGTAGCGTTGTTCTTACATTATGTCGGCGACAAAGGTGTAGAAATTTTTAATTCATTTGGCCTGGACGAAGATCAAGCTGGGTATGAACAGGTGCTCAAACTTTTTGACGAACATTTCGTGCCCAAAACGAACGTGACTTTTGAGTCACACAAGTTTTTTACCTATAAACAAGGGCCGGACGAGTCAATTGAAGATTTCGTAGCCACATTGAAAAACTTAAGTCAGTCCTGTAAGTTTTCTTCGTTACAAGAACGCCTCATCAAAGACATTTTTATTTGCAATATGCACGACAAGTACAAACATATAAAAGAGAAATTACTTCTTGAAGATAAATTTTCCTTAGATCAGTCGGTAGAATATGCAAAAACCGTCTTCCAAACCAGTCAACAAGCGTCGACATTGTCTTCTTCAGTGGATGACCAGTCTTC
Organism: Ennomos erosarius; assembly: GCA_963580505.1. Classification (NCBI taxonomy): domain Eukaryota; kingdom Metazoa; phylum Arthropoda; class Insecta; order Lepidoptera; family Geometridae; genus Ennomos; species Ennomos erosarius. The sequence goes on along the minus strand of OY757005.1, from coordinate 3,086,431 downwards.
AGTCTTGTACATGCAGAAGAAAAAGCTGACAAACTACAACAATCCGAATAGATCAATGTCCCAGGATCATGCTAAGACAGTGTGTGGAAGATGCGGTCAGGTACACAGATACAAGTGTCCAGCTCAAGGTGCAGTCTGTCATTCATGTGGTGTCAGGAACCACTTCCAGTCAATGTGTCGCAATCGTAGAAATGTCAGGAATATTCAAGTTGAACAAGAACCAGAGGGACTCTTTATTGGTCATATATCATCACAAAATCAGTCTAGTACAGAATGGTCTATACCCTTAACAATCAATAACGTCAACATCAGCTGCGTACTTGATACGGGCAGTGATGCAAATGTCATGTCTTATAAAATATTCAAGTCGTTAAATGTAAATGTATCAGTAAATGAGTGTTCAAGTAAAGTCATGTCATACAGTGGTAATGCAATCTCTGTTTTTGGTGAATGTGACCTCGTAGTTCATTACCAATTACAAAATATCAACATGTCAAGTTGTGTCACATTTATAATAGCCAATTGTAATTCACCAACAGTGATTGGACACCAAACCTGTACTAAGTTAGGTCTAGTACAGCGTATATATCATATAAACAGTGAAATGCCAGTAAGTCAAGAAAGTCATAATGAGTCTAGGGAACAGAAACAACTTCACAATTTAATTAACAGGAATAAGTCTGTATTTGAAGGGTTGGGCTGTCTCCCAGGTCTTTGTCACATTACAGTGCAAGAAGATGTCCAACCAAAAGTTGATGCACCGCGCAAAGTACCATTTGCATTGTACAACAGCCTTGAGAATGAGCTACAGACCATGGAAGCCATGGATGTCATCGTGAAAGTCACGGAGCCTACAGACTGGGTAAGCTCACTTTTATTAGTTGAAAAGAAAAATGGTAAGTTACGTGTCTGCCTTGATCCCAGGAATCTAAATCAAGCTATTTCTAGATCTCATTACCCAATTCCGACGGTAGATATGATTCGATCCAAGGTGGCAGGTTCAAAATTCTTTTCGACTCTTGATGCCAGCAGTGGTTTTTGGATGTGCCGCCTGGATGAAGAAAGCTCATACTTAACTACATTCAATACACCTTTTGGCAGGTATCGTTTTAAAAGGCTCCCATATGGTATTAACTGTGCACCAGAATATTTCCATCGGGTGATGACTGAAACATTTGGAGATATTCCTGGAATTGCCGTCTACAGCGATGATCTGATGATATCAGGAGCTACTTTGACAGAACATAATGAGCGTCTACGTTTAGTCTTCGAAAGAGCAGCACAGTTCAATGTCAAATTCAATAAATCAAAATGTACTTTTGCTACTCGGCAGGTTAAATATCTAGGTCATATTTTCTCAGGTGATGGTATCACACCTGACCCAGATAAAGTCAGAGCCATAAAAGATATGCCTTCTCCAGCATGCACAAAAGATTTACAAAGATTTTTAGGTCTTTTAAATTATCTGAGCCCATTCATAAAAAATCTTGCATCTGAAGTCAGTCCTTTAAGAGAATTACTAAAGAAAGATGCCCTGTTTGATTGGAATGCTAACTATGAGCAAGTTTTCAACCATCTTAAAAATCTAATTTGCAGTGCACCAGTCTTAGGGCATTTTGATGTCAATGAAAAGATCACTTTGTCTGTTGATGCAAGTAGCATTGCTGTGGGAGCAGTTTTGTTACAAAAGGGTCATCCTATATACTATGCATCAAAAACACTAACACAAACACAACAAAAAATGGCACAAATTGAAAAAGAATTATATGCAATAGTGTTTGGCTGTATCAGATTTCATCAATTCATATATGGTCAAGTAGTTACTGTTGAAACTGATCACCGACCATTAATTACATTGTTTAAAAAGCCTCTCGTAGAAGTTCCAACTCGACTACAGCGTATGATGATGAAAATACAAGCCTATAGTCTAGAAGTATGCTATAAACGAGGTTCTGAAATGTACATTGCTGATACATTATCACGAGCAGCCTTACCAGAGTCAAGTTCAGATGAACTCGATGATGATGTCATAGTCCATGTAAATATGCTAATCAAAAATTTACCTGTCTCAACAGAACGTCTACAATGGCTAAAAGAATCTACATCCACCGATGATGGCATGCAGATGTTGAAGACCTACTGTCAAACAGGCTGGCCATCATGTAAAAAAAAAGTACATAAGTCAGTTCAAGAATATTGGAACTTCAGAAGTGACATACATACCGAAGCAGAACTACTATTCCGAGGTAACAGCATTATTATACCTAAGAAAATTCGCCCAGAAATTCTCAAAATAATACACAGTGGACACTTTGGTATCGATCGATCGAAAAGTTTTGCTAGAGGAATTGTTTTCTGGCCATTTATGTCAATAGATATAAAAAATATTGTTGAGTCATGTCCTACATGCTTAGCACATAGAAATGCTCTCCCACTAGAACCAATGCTGCCACATGAGCAACCTACCCTGCCATGGGAGAAAGTAGGTGTGGATTTCTTTGACTGCAAGGGTAAAAAGTATGTAGTTATTGAAGATTATTACTCAAATTTCATAGAATTAGCTACAGTACCTAGCACAAGTGCTCAATCTTTGATTATGGTATTAAAATCAGTCTTCAGTCGTCAAGGCATACCAGTAATCCTTCAGACTGATAATGGACCCCCATTCTCATCAGCTGAATTTAAAAATTTTATATATGTGTGGGGTATACAACATACAACCTCAAGTCCTTACTTGCCAAGATCAAATGGCTTGGCTGAGTCAGGTGTGAAAATTGCTAAGCAAATCCTAACCAAGTGCCAAGAAGCAGGTACAGATCCATACCTTGCTCTACTACAATACCGCACTACACCTAGAGGTAATATAGCTTCACCTGCTCAATTATTAATGTCACGTTCACTTCGAACACAGCTTCCTATAGTCAGAGAAAATTTAAAATCAAAAGTTATTAAGTTTAATGATCACATTGGCACTAAAAAGGAAAATATAGAAAGAATGAAACAGTACTATGATAAGAAAACAAAGAATTTATCAAATTTAGAGGAAGGAGATCAGATATTATTTAAGAAAAGTCCTGAAAGCCTTTGGTTACCTGGTATAGTCAAAAAGAAGTGCGCAGAACCTAGATCTTACATCGTAGAAACACCAGAAGGTTCAAGTTGCAGAAGGAACCGCCAACACATCTTGAAAGTTCCAAGTCCTCCTAAGGTACAAGCTGAACAGGAAAGTAAACAGAATGAAAACACTTCTCTCACTCAACAGCTTACTTCATCAGATAATCAGGAATCCTCCAACGTTAACCAGCAGACCAGCAGTGGTCCTGAGCTTCCAGATGTTTTAAACAGAAGTAAGTACCCATATGTGACAAGGAGCGGGAGATTGGTCAAACCTGTTCAAAGATAGATATATACGGCAGGTGTCTTAGGTCTTAATAAATGTACTCATTATGTCCTTCTACCTTAGGTCTTAATTAATGTACTTATTATGTCTTAAGTAAGGTATTAAAATTAAACAACTTAGTGAATATAAAATATATTTATTCTGAAATTTATATGTAAGCTCTATATAATCTGTACTTGCAGATTAGGCTTATATCACCTCATACTTACCTTGTGTGTATAAATTATTAGCTGTAAAATAAATTAAGAACTAGCATTTCCTATCATACAAGTTTACCTATGATAACTGTAACTTAGTTAAGAAATACCTACCTTATTAACCTTATGTCTTATAACTATTTATATCATTTTGTTGGATACCTAACCATTATAGTACCAATCCTATTAGATCTTTATCATAAGTTCTTTATAATAGTAGTAAATGCTTTGAAAGCATTTTAAATAAAATAAGGATGATGTTGTAATAGATAATGGTTTTACCATACTGGCAACATTATATAGTCTGTGGCGGAGGTGATTATACTCTCTCTTCGGCAGATACGGGGTCTGATTATTATGTAAAAGCAAAATAAAACAATTGCTCAAATTATAAGACGTGTATTTCTATAGCGACACACACTACAAACCAGAAAAATAATACTCGTGATTTAGTACATTTTTGAATAGTTTGACTGATATCTCAAAAGTCTCGTTATTCCCGAGACTGGAGGTAGCAGTCTCGAAATTTTCGAGACCGAGACTCCCGGGATGAAGCCTTAATAATGATCCATGTACGATCCCCTAAATAAAGGTGCCAATGGCAACACTATAAAGCAGAGTTGAAAAAAAAAATGTACTTGCAGGGTTGCAGGAATTTATGCGAATTTATTTAATATTTTATTATTTCACATTACATTTAATTTGATTGGTCTGGTCAGTGGTCATTTTATAAGGACTTTATGTTATGTGGATTGTATTATATTATTGCGTTTAACATGGAGATGGCTAGTACTTGCCGATGCTGTCTCTCCGAAGGCTTACACAAAGACTTAAAGTCTCCCTACGTTTTTCTGGATAGAAAAGAAATTTATTCGGATATGATGCTTGAATGCTTTAATATCGTTGTAAGTACCCTATTTTTACATAATTTATATGCAGGAGCATAGATAGCATTTTATGTACCCAACCCAATAATCAATAGCATTATCTACTGCTTATTTCTATACACAGCTTCAAGTCTTCAACTATTCATCAATACTGGCATCAGATGATACCGTAGTCCAATATACAATAAACTTACATATTTATTCATTTTCTAAACTGTGGGCTTCAACTGTTTTTGTTATCATTTATCATTATTTTATTTGCGATCATTCAATCAATAGATAAACCAACCCTGTAAGTTTTAAAAGGTGAAGGAAAAATTTGGACAAATGAAAAGCAGGTCAGACATCACCAATAAATGTCGCTTGATAATCTTGCGTTATGGAGAAATAATTCGCAAAATAGCCTGCGTTATTACGTTGTATGGGATGAGGCATCTGTACTGTAGGTATTATATTATCTGGGATAATCCAATACAGTACAAATAATTATATTCATAACTAACATTCAGGTATTGAAACCTGATTATCAAAAAGTATAGGCATGATACAGGACAGGCTCAGGAATAGATGCATTTAAAACTCCCCATGATAGATTTTTCTAATCACCGTTTAGAGATTTGACTTTGCTGCTAGTTGCTTTGGGCAGCCACAAGATGGCGCTCGTTTTTGTCAGTTTTTTTATGAAACTTACACATATGATGTATTTCTGTTGCCGCTATAACAACAAATACAAAAAATGGAATGAATAGGAAAAAAACAATCAAAAAAAGGTTGAGAGATCCTACCGAAAAGTATTGCTAAAGGGATGGAGGTCCACATCCCTTTTTGTTTCCAACATTGTTTGAAACTTTTCCTTTACAATTGAATCGTGTATCATATTGAATATTGTTTATTTCCAGTTATTACCATCCGAAGTGACAAACTCCATCTGTGACGCTTGCATTAAGATGTTGAGGACATCACTGTACTTTAAACACCAAGTGCTGAGAGCAGAGCAGGATTTGTTGAGGAGAAGGAAGGATGTAGTCTCCGGTAATATTACTCAAATAAATATGTTAGGGCATTTCACACAGTGCCATCTAGCTCCAAACTAAGGAAAGCTTGTACCAGATAACTGATATAATACTTAGATACTTTTTGTTTAGTACATACAGTATAGAATACAATATAACACACAGACACAGAACAAACATCTATGTTCATTGCACCAATAAATAAATATGTGTGGACATTACACACAGCGCCATCTAGCCCCAAACTAAGCATAGCTCGTACTATGGGAACCAGATAACTGATACAATGCTTATAATGTTTGTCCTGGGTAGGAATCGAACCCACAGCCCTCAGTTCAGAAGGCAGGGCTACTACCGACTGAGCTATCAGGCCCATCAAACTCATGTGTATCCAGTTAGTGTTTAAGATTGATAGAGAGAAGAGAATTTTAACCATTTGACTACTTAGTTGTAAGGATTTGAAAGTAGTTTGATGGTACATTGTGATGAAATATGCCTATAATGCTATAATAGGCATGATGACTACTATTAAAAATGAACAAATAAATATTACTTTCCTAAAGAAGATTAAATATAAGTGCAATAATTGAAAAATAAGCAAAATCGGTAAATAAATCACGGAGTATTAAACATTAAAATTTTCTACAGGAGGCATCTCCTACCCCTTTCTCGCGAAACAGAGCGCCTCCACAGTTATTATGAAAAATCCACTCGTGACGTCACATACCAAAGAGAACTCTTTGATAAGTTATCAAAGTTAAATTACCTAGAAACGGAAACCATATTAACGCAAATTACATAACTATACGGATATGGATCTGAATAAACAAGTGCAACTCTCTAGTCCACTTTCATATACACACCCTAACACACACACACACACACACACACACACACACACACACACACACACACACACACACACACACACACACACACACCATACACACTCACACTTCACGCACCACCACACTGCATTTACACAATTATTCTCACCATTAAACCCAAATGCTTCTCTTCGCATAAGTACCTACACATACACACACACACACACACACACACACACACACACACACACACACACACACACACACTTTACGCACGCACCACACACTTTACGCACGCACCACACACTTTACGCACGCACCACACACCTCACACTCTCCCCCCCCACCACCTCACACTCCTCCCCCCACCACCCTTATCTATCATTTATTATCTCACACTCAATCATAAAAACCTATAATTTTATTAATGTAATACTTAAGTAGTTTAAATTCTGTTATCACATAGATTAAGGGTGGGTTGCACCAGCTTCCTTAACTGCTAACTGTAACTGCGCATGCTTCGCCGGGCGGGGTATGTCAAATATCTGTCACAGTGGCTTTAACTATGATTATGGTGCAACTCACCCTTAAATAGGCAAAATCGCATGTAATTTATTAACAATGTTACACTTTTATATAATTATGTCTCCGACGAAAGAGTCCTGAGTCCTATGTCACGGGTCTTGAGCCTAGTATGGGAAACAGGTGCTCCATCACTTTAATATGTTCACCTATTTTGATGCCTAATAAATTTTCATTTTTCAATTTTTCATTTCATTTTCATTTCATTTTCATTGTATGATAAGCTACCACAGCTTAGTAATGAGGTACTATCAACGTTCTTTCTCTGACTTCACTGGCCGTTTGAGCTATCTCTTTCCATTCCAGTTTTTAAAATGCAGTTTGGGAATTTTTTGAGATACCTAATTTTTGTTTTCACAAATGTTTATCTTTTGAGGAATATTATTAATTTATCCAAAAAAATAATTTTAGTCATTATGCGCATTCAACACTGAAAAAGGCAATATAATAATATTTGTATAACAAATATTTTTTGTTTATAGATTTGAAGTGGAAGCCAGAAGTGGAAGTAAAGATGGAACCAAAATACGACAGCGATGACTCAGATGACTATTTTTTAGCTGATGCAGGTAATCATAACAGGATGCTTTTTTTTTAAAAACTTACTTTGCTAAAAACTTTGCTTGAAAAACAAATAGCTACACAAACAACAACAACATACAATAGTTCTAGTTAATAATAATAATAATTTATTTACGATAGCTGTTTCACACAACATCAAACATTTCAACACTACAACATTACAACTTTTAAAGGTTTAAATACCTACTCATGTTTGGTACATACTTAATTACTTACATACAGTTTAATTTGACGAATATAAGTATAGCAAAAATTAGAAATAATTACAAATAATCTTTTTAAGAAAGGAGTACAATTATACCAATGAGTTTTACCGTTCGCCAAAATAAATATAATTATTAGGTAGGTGGGTACGTTGGTCTACTTACCAAAGCGCAAACTCATAAACCATGCTTATCTCCATAATCAACCCACAAACTGCTCATTTAGGCGACGATACCATGGCGGATATAAGTAACAAAAGAACACAGAATTCGCCCTATAATGCAAAAGAAAAAACAACACTGAATGTAGGCAATGCAATTCGACACAATTTGCAAGCTTTGAAACGGATAAACAAGATTCGAACCATAATTGATAAAAACGAACAAAACAAAAAATAGCACTGAATTTAACGTGAATATGCATTACTTAGACTTTGTTTACATGATAACATTAACAACGAGAAATAATAAAACAAAGTTACTATAATAGTTCATTAACTATTGCTATTAACTGGAAGGTTATAAGGCTAGAGTGAACCAGTATCTTCTAGGCAAGCATGCTCCATTCTTGACCGCATCGTCTCTTACCATTATGGTCAAATGAAAACCTATAATTGTTATTAAGAAAAGCTTAAGCATTTCAACGTATAGCCCTAAAGATGTTAGCATACGAGCAACAGCTTTCACAGGTAGTTGCTGTAGGTAACGGTTTAGCTTTTGGATTGTATGGCCTGCCGCATGGGCTGTTTTGTGTATTTCCCTTGATGCCACTCTATTATACTTATATTGTTACTTGAGTACGCTCACCGAGAACTAATGCCAATATTAAACAAAGAAATATTTTGATAGTCAAGCAACCATTCAGGCAAAAAATAAACTCAATTGGTTCCTTCATATACAACGCCAACAATTCTATACACACTCATGGTAAACATATCTTATAACCCTCACTGTTTGCATTGGGAGTCAAAAATCGTCTATTCCCGACTGCCACCATAGTTTCACAAAATATAACTAAACACCAAAAAAAACAAGACAATGAATAAAACAAAAATAAACAAATAATAAATATGACAAAAAAGTACAAAAAATTGACAAAATTTGCTAATACCACGGGGTCCCATCAGGTACAAACGAAAAATAGCCCGAACTTGAAAAAAGTATAGTAATCGTGTCGTGAGCGTTACTAGTTAGTGTGCAGTGTATTCATTTGGCCCAATACTTCGCCAACACGCAATAAATGTCGCTTGATAATCTTGAGTTATGCAGAAATAAAATAATTCGTAAAATAGCCCGCGTTATTCCGTTGTATGGGATGAGGCATCTGTACTGTAGGTATTATATTATCTGGGATATTACATAGGAAGTGGTAAATAGTATACATACCCATTTATTTAATTTGCAGTAAGAGAAGTAACTGAAGAACACATCAAGGCAGAAGCTCAAGAGGCAACCAAGAAGGGGTCAGAGCAGAAGAGAAGAGTGAAGAAGAAGAAAGAAGACCACTGGAAGAGCGACGTCAAGACTCTGGTGTCAAGGCTAGCTAGTTCCATTAGTAAGTACAAAAAAAATCAGATTTAGCCCAGACCAGTTACTATAAATAAGTTAATATTAATAGGATATTAGTGTAAAATATTACTTGCTTCACATTTCCAGACTGCGATCTTCCATCAGCACTCAAAAAGCGCACCAAGAAGCTGACCATAAGCATACCAAAAGAAACACCAAACATCACCTGGAGCAGAACCAACCAGAAATACAAACAAATTGAGAACCTTCAAAACATTCTCAAATATTCCAACGCGATGCCGTTCCGGAACAAATCTCTACTAGGCTACATTTGTGCGTACTGCGATGCAACATACCCCGATCCAGCCAACTTGAGAACGCATACCGAAGAGTTACACAAGAAAGAACGGCTGAACCTCAAAACCAAAGCGGATATGACAGACTACAATGTCAAACTTGACATTACAGACTTGGCTTGCACACTTTGCGATGAAAAAATAACAAATTTAACAATACTGAGAGAGCATTTAGTACGATTACACAATAAAACTATACACAGCGATGTCAAAGATTTACAGCTACAATTCAAATTGAAAACTGGGGATGTGTACGACTGTGCAATGTGTTCGTCAACTTATGAAACATTCAAAATGCTGAAACAACATATGAATATACATTATAGTAACTTCCAATGCAATAAGTGTGATTCAGCGTTCGCAACCAAACGGTCTTTGGCTGCCCACAGAACAACGCACCAAGAAGGCAGCTTCAAATGTGATCAGTGCGACAAAGTGTTCCCGAGCAGCTCAAAAAGACATTACCATGTTAAAATTAAACATTTAGGTGCGAGGAACATATCTAATTGTCCGTTTTGCAACGAACCGTTCCGTAGTTACTACCAACGAAATCAACATATGATCAAAGTGCACAATTCTGAAGCGAAATACAAATGCAACGTTTGCAGTCGGAGTTTTCTATTAAAATCTTTGCTTATGTATCATATAAAGAAGAACCATTTGATGGAACGGAATGCTCAGTGCATGGAGTGCGGTTATAGGTTTTTCAGCAAGAAAGCGCTTAAAGCGCATATGGTTAAGCATACAGGGGAAAGGAATTATGCCTGTGAAGTGTGCCACAAGACTTATGCCAGGAAGTACACATTAAGGGAGCATATGCGAATACATAATAATGATAGGAGGTTCAAATGTGAAGTGTGCGCGATGAGTTTTGTCCAGAAATGTAGTTTGAAAAGTCATTTGCTTTCGAACCATGGGATCAGTATGGCTGCTTGTGAAATTACATGTTCTTAGATTGTAAACTGACCTACATACTCCAAAAGAGAGTAATATAAATGGTTATTTATCACATTAATTATCGGCCTTCGAGTTGCTATGTGAAAGAAAGAAAGAAAGAAAATACATTTATTTGAGACAGAAACACACAACATTACACTAACTACAGGACTATGTGGTAGGACTTTTCTGTAAAATTCGTCTAATAGTGTGGGATCTGACAGCACAAATACATATAATGCTGTAAAGGATTTGATGGACAGAGTTTCCAACAAAATGGGCATAATATTAGCCATCGGCGTCAAAGTGCTATTTAGGCATTTTGATTTATAGACCGTCACATATTTAGGCAACTGCAAGGCATTAACTGTTAGGCAATCTGCTTCTTAGTCAATTCGCGATATAGGTAAAATAATGCAGTGGCATCAAACATATGTCATTTTTGTTAAAATTTAAAATGTGTTCACTGTTTAAGTAATTAAGCTTAAATATAATTTTATGTTTTATTTTTGTATGCATAAAATATAATATAAGTTATATATTTTTCCTATAAGCATGTATTTTCCGTTTTCAATGTTAAACATCTATTGTTAATAATTTCGTGTATCTCTAGTATCTTCGTAATAGACAAGCACTATGCCGCCTGTGACATAGGTTTATTCCTAGTACAGGCACCTCACTTTATTTATTTATTATTTTTATTGTGTAGTTCTCGGTAGCGCTCATAGCAAAGCACGACTAGCCGTTCCTAACCGATCGGTAAAGTTAAGCAACGTTCGCTGCGGTCACTACTATGATGGGTGACCGCTACAGCAAAAAGTTGGTATTTAGAACTGAGCGCTACCGTGCTTCGGAGGGCACGTTAAGCCGTCGGTCCCGGCTGTTGTCGTAAGACAATAGTCGTTAAGCCAAGTCAGAAGCCTTTGGGCGGCCTAAAAATTCTGACACCAGGGCTGACCACTTGCCTACACGAGAAGAAGAGTAGTTCTCTGTATGATAGTATTATGTATTTGAATTCCTATGATTTGATGTAATTAAGGCCTATTAAGTTATCTGTTAATAGTTATGTTTCTATTATGATTAAATAGTTATTAAAAATTATTTATTTTCAAAGATTGTTTCAATAGATAGGTACTCCCTTAGTATTTTATTACTCCCTTATCCAAGACTATATTTTAAAATCTGTGTTAAGTAGCGAAAATAACCCATTCAAGAAAATATAATATTGTGTGGACTTTAGCACAGCGCCATCTAGCCCCAAATTGAGCAAACCTTTACTATCACAAATTAAAACAAATACTTGTTCTGGCTGCTGGCTGGGTGCTGTGGGACCATCGTGTTCCTCGATCCTTGTAATACATGTACAGGGAAGGGATAGCTAGGGTCAAGACGTCATCATTATTTTATTTACCTACGGGACTATATTTATTTTAGTATTCCTAGATCTAGTTGCTAAGCATAATACTATGATCATCACCACTTTCAAAGACCACAGGTTACATAATACTACTAGTACAGACAGTGGAACCCAGGGGAGCTTTGAGAACCTCCTATATTAGTATATTCCAATGCAGAATCATGGGCATGAAGAGAACACTATTTCGATTACCTTTCTCCCCACTGATAAATAACATATTGGTTAGTGCGAGAAAGGACAGCTTCATTACGATACAATGAAAAATAGTTCTACCGAAGCTAGTTATGAAACCCAATTACCAAAACTGACCAAACCAGGTTTTTCTTACTACTGGTATGTATGACCATGGGGTCCCATCAGGCATAAACGAGAAATAGCCCGAACTTGATAAAAATGTAGTAATCGTGTCTAGAGAGTTACTAGTTAGTGTCCAGTGTATTCATTTGGCCCAATACTTCGCCAACACGCAATAAATGTCGCTTGATAATCTTGCGTTATGCAGAAATAAAATAATTCGTAAAATAGCCCGCGTTATTCCGTTGTATGGGATGAGGCATCTGTACTGTAGGTATTATATTATCTGGGGTATGACATACATACTCTAGATAGCATGCATGGCGAGGAAACGGGAATAACCAGAGTGGCTAAGTATGTAGTAATTCTGCCACAGTCGATTCTCTCGCGATGATATGCTCTTCAGAGTCGCCAGGAGACCACCCGTTGCGGTGCGGTTAAAACACCGCAGTTTTTAATGAACTATTTTATACTATTGCTCACATCTTAGTAGTCCAGTGTATTCGAGGGTATGAGAGTGCAGTTCTAGTTAGAACTATCCTAAAGCTGGTGAGTAATAAAAAATCCAACATCAAATCTTTTTACAGTAATTTATTACTAAACATAGTACATTTATGTACACATTACATACATAAGGTAAACAAACATTACTTAAAAAAACATCATTGAACGGTCAAACTCATGGCAGGACTCAAATCCTTCACAGACACTCGCAAGGCAACATGACTAACAACTGAGCTAGCATTTCGTCAGAAAAACTATACTAATATCATAATGAAGGCCATGCAAAACAAAATGCTACGTTCCACTCTTCTTTTCCTTTACTATAGGACCCACAAGCAACGTTGCCGGGGTTTTTGTCACATCAACTTTGACAGGTACACCAGGTTCCAACATTTGTTTGCCGCCAAGCTTGGTGATTACTGAACCTGCATCTTTGGTTGATAACGGAAGGAATTTTATCACTTTGTTCCCAGGCAGAGTGATTTTGACCGACTGACTGAAATCAATGGAATTGCTGCTGACTGATTGCTGAACAGATTTTTCTAGCCGTGTTTTGGTGTTGGTGTTGCTGACGTTTGGGTTACTCTCTCCTATGTTCATATCACTGCTGTTTTTTCTCTTCATCGTTTTCGGGTTGGTTTTTGATAATGGTTGAATTGTCATTACATGCTTCTTAGGATTGGCCACTTTAACCAACTGCCGCAAGTCGATTGAATCTCTTTTCACTGTTTGCAAAGCATTACTGGATTTTTCAGGTTGTGTTGTGTGTATAGGATGGGTAACAGTTTGTTTGCTTTGATCAATTTTCCTCCGTTTTATATTGGAGTACAGCAAGTCTTCATCACAGTGGCTGGCATTGTCAGTTTCCTCATCATTTTCAAATTCCTCCGCAGGTTGACTTGCAATATTGATTTCTTTACTCGCAGAACTGTTCTTCACGTTTTTATTAGCACTATAACTGATAACTCTTATGTATTTCTCACTGTAACTCACTTCACTCATTGAATGTTTTTGTGGTGCAGTTTTAGTTGATCCTTCAACAGAGGGTTTTGGGTGTTTCCCGTGGTATATGTTTGCGGGCGAAGGCGATTCTGAGATGTTGCTTGGAGTTTGGGTGGTTATGAGCGCGTTACTAGATTCTTGTTCCGTGGATTCATCAGGTTTATCTGAAAAACATGATTTGGGGTTTTTATATCGTCAACTGATGATGATGATGATGATGATACCAATTAAGGTTTCCAATATTGCTGTGCTGATATGAGTCAGATAATTTCATACATTTAATTTCATGACCAGAAATTGTTATAAAACCAAAGGGTTACTACCGCAGGCCCACGTCCCGGAGAACCACGATTTATTTTTATCGTCATAAACTCTATTAAAAGTCAGTTTACCTTAAAAGTAACGTTAGCAGAAGTAGTGTTAATAAACTATAGGTAATAAAATTGAATTACAGGACATAACTTACTTTACAAAAAAAAAAACAAAATAAATATTGATAGATAGAAAATGCTTTATTGCACAAACAACCAAAAATGTAGGTACATAGGCAAAAATTAAACTAAAAAAACTAAAAAATATGATACTAAAACTAAATTAAGTAAATCGAAACTAAACTAAGTATTTGTCTCAAACTAAACCTAAGTACTTTTTTATCCATTACTACTTATCCAAACTATAAGTTACTACGTAAGTCGCTGGCAGTAAAATAAACTTAGTAAAAATATTACAATACTTTAATTTAATTATCAGGAAAAAAAAAGTCTTGCTTGGCCAAGGTATTATAGGACCTAAATATTACACTGCAACTGTTATGGGCGGCTGTGTCGCTTAACATCAAGTGAATGACTAGCTCGTCACGTCATTCCTTTTTAATAAAAATAAGTGAATATTTATACAGTGTTTTAGAGCATTTCTTCCAGTACGGTTGTCAGTTCTACGAGCGATGTGGCCCGCCCACTGCCACTTCAACTTGCTAATTCAAAAAGCTCGGGATCGTAGTCCTGCGGTAGTAACCCAAACCAAATAGTCATTTCCGTTTCAGGTTTCTAAATATTTCTGGGTGTCACAGTACAGAATCTATGCTAGTACATACAATTTAAATGCAATATATTATTATTGTATACAAATGACGAATTACACAGAGCCATAAATAATTAGTCATTTTAAATCCACGAAGTCTAATCATTCAATTATTTGATCTCTACATATACACCCACCTCTAACATATTCTATGACAATCAAAACAAATAAATCCTATAAAATTGTTACTTACTTGTACAAGAAACTTCATTTTCAAGGATCTCATGTTCATCAAAATCATCTAGGTATTCTTCTTTGATTTCGTCATCTGTAAAGATAAAAAAATTACTGATTATTAGTTTTTCATAAATAGAGGTGCTACAATATCTCATCAGACGGCCAACATTTGTCATGCCACTAGCACAGTAACAGGCACACGGCACCCACCCGCGCCGTAGTAGTCCGCGAAGCTACCCTCGGCGCGCCGCACTTGCCGGCGGAAGGAGTCCGCGTGCCGCAAGCTCGCCGCGCACACGTCGCACAGGAACCGGCTCGCACTGCACTCGGACACGTTCGACAACTGCGAACAGGTACAAAGATTCACTGTAGGACTTCATTTTATAGGACTAACTATGGGCTGGGTATATCTACAAACACAGTGCAGTTAATAGTACATTTACAGAAGCTACAGTCTTCAAAATAGCTTAAATAAACCGCGACTCTTAAAGTCGCGAGTAAAATGTCGAAGAGCGCTTATAATACAAGCATACCACACTAGTACCTTGATTCCATAGCAGAGCGTGAGCATGTCCAGCAAGCGTTCGTTCTCTCCGTCTTCAGTCAAGTATGTCTCGGTCAAGTCCCAGGCGCCGCTCTTAGACAAACACGCGCGACACACGTCCTTCACACTCGACCAGCTCGGGGGCTCTTGCTGAATCTCTGGTGTGTACAATAAATGCTCAGTTACTTAGTTGTAATTGTTAACTGTTCTATCTGCCTGCGGTAATGTTCACATTCAAAGAGAATCGGAAGAATTTCAGTGTTCAGTTCCGATGGGGTGGCTATAGGGGAGGTTGGAAGCCACTGAGACAACATCAACAACATCAATAGTGCACGCAATCAGCGAGCACCGGGAAGTAGTGGGCAAGAGTGAACTGGTATGTTCAAGGTAACCATGTTCCATCGTAGACCGCGTCATTACTTACTATCAGGTTAGACAGTGGACAAATGGAAGCCAAAAGTGGGAACATATTGGACTGATCAAGTGGAAATATTGCCTTTAGCTAATATAATACCTGAATCTGATGCATGATTAGAGTCCTCATCAGTTTCTGGTTGTGCTAAACCTTCTGCATCTACTAAATCTTCTGGTTGTGCTAATTCAGGTGTATCTGCCGTAACCTCTTCAGACGTTTGCTGCTCTAGTGAGGATGGTTTGGGCTTTTCTGCTGCTGTAGACAAAAACAACGAATTTTGTAAAACATTCTCTTTGACAACAACCTTAAAGAGTATATACCGCTACGCTAAGAAGAGGTGCGAGTCCCATAAACAAGATGAAAAACATCACTTGTATAAAAATATGAAACATCACTTGAATGCCAACTAAATTACAAAATGAAAGCTCGAGGTGGCGCTCTCTGGGTGAGGCCTATGTTCAGCAGTGGACTTCTTCAGGCTGTTGATGATGAAGAAGAAACGCTCAAAAGATACTGTGGTCTATTTTTTTTGGTAACCAGTTGTACAGAATACTTCACCACCACCACTGCCCCGAAACGATTGCGGACCGCCAAGGGGATTACTGGATGAAAAGTCAAAATTCCCCTTCACAGGCGAATGTCTGAGGGGATTTCTGGAATAAGCCTCAAAAAGGAAACAATTAAACAATTTGCTATGAACCAAATGTACTTAATATATTGCCAACTGTCGGCAAATTTGACGAATTATTCATGAAAAAACGGCAAAACGCTGAATATTGTAAAGAATAATAATAATTAGTCATCTGAAAACGAACCAAAAGAATTAGGAATGTTCGTTTTACTATCAAGGCTGGTTCGATTACAGATTGGGACTAAATAAAAGCAATAAAAGCAAAAGAACTGGAAGACGCAGCCTAGGCCGGCCCCCCACTAGGTGGACCGACGACCTGGAGGCGAGGCGAGCAGCCGCTCTAAGTGGCGCTCCTGGGGGAGGCCTATGTTCAGCGGTGGACGTCTTCAGGCTGTTAATGATGATGATGATGAAAAGCAATTTAAAAAAAGTAATGTTTTATTCAGTGAAACGGTTCAACAAACACATCATTAGTCATAGAAATGATTTTTTAAAGTGTAAACCATTTTTTAGGTCCCTAAAGATATTATAGTCCTCAAAATTTTAGCAACCAGCGGGATTTGAACCCGGGTTTAAATTTGGGTGTTTCCAAACCTCCAAGGTAAAAAATAAATCCACTCGCAAAATTGCATATGCGATTGCTACGAGAGTTAACAAGATACTATAAATTCATTTCTAAACACAGGGCCATTATTACGTATCGATTCCTTACTTCGAAACCACGCGAATTCCTTGTCTTACATAAGAAATCTGCGAAACTGTATTCTCTATGAAACGAAAACAAAACCGAGCGAAATGAATTTGGAATTGGCGCGATTTGAACTGTCAAAAATCACATGTTTTACCGAGACGCGGTCCGAAACATCAACACATCAAAACATATGACCACTTATGTCAATATATTTTATTCAAAATAAAGATTACTTTAACGTAAAGTGAAGGTATATCTGACGCTGTGACACGATTTGAACAAGACACGATAACGGCGTGGTTTCGTATCGTGTGGAATCTGTGTTTTCATAGAGAATAACCGCCCAGGTCGTTAAACTTATTTATGTGCACTCGGTCAAAGACAAAGTTCAACCACCCAGCTGCGCTAAGGCTATTTTCGAACGTAAACTTTACATGACATTTCTTCAATGAAAAACTATTAATTTAGTAGACGTAGAAGAAACATCGTCTACCTTGGGGTGTAGATTTACCCCCTTTCGGGATAACATACCAATTCAAGGTCACCTTGTATACAATACACCAGTATAACCCTATTTCTGAAAAAAATAAGCAATGGAGACAATTACACATAGGTACTAATATTATTCTGATATATAAATAGATAAGTATCATTATTGTTATTATATAAGTACTTGTATTTATTTTATACTATTATATTTTCTGTAGCTGATCAAAATTTAAATTTCTACGGTTTAGAATTGTACTGTGTAATCAAGGATATTATGGATACCTCCTTTGTAAAAGATTGTATAAGTGAATCAATATTTTGTAGGTCACCACGACACGGGCCTTGAGCCTAGTGTGGGACCGCTGTATATTTTGGAAAACATCTTTTGTACTTATTGTAATATTGCTTATGTTACGTAGCTAATAAGCCTTCTATCATAGAATTATGTAAATAGGGTGAATTATGTGCTTTCGATGTACTGTTTTTCGTCTAAATGTAATAAACTTATTCTTATTCTTATTCTTATTCTTACAACCAGGCCAAATAAAAAATAAAACAGGTCCAAGATGTCCCGTTAGCAAAATAAAACAAGTAATAATAATAATAAATTTACTTTCTGCCATCAGCCTCTTCAAAACATACCTAGATCTACGTGCTGTTCCTCTGAGCTTGTATCAGCTGAAAAAACATGGCACGGAAAATCTCTGAGAATATCATCTGATAAAGGTGGAGCTGTAAGCCTTAATGAAGGAATGGCAGTCCGTTTTAATCGGTTATTTTTTTTGTTGAAGTCCTTTACTGTAAAGTGATTGCTACAGACGTGTCTAGACTGGTGTAATTTCTCAATCGGGACATACGCAAAGTCTTCTATCCCTATCATTTTGACCCATTCTCTACACCTGTAAAAAAAGCAATAAATATTAGACGATGCCAAAATCGATATAATAACAACAACTATTTAATATGAATTTGCATTTATGAATGCATTTGATTTGTTTTTTTAATGATTATTATTTGTCTCACAACAGACTTGAAATGAATTCACTTGCATTGATATTATCACTTTTACTAACCGGTCTTCATCAAGCGGAAATCTTGCAGCAAAAGCCCTTTTTTGGCCACCTTTTCTTGCCACCCTAATTGCACATATCACACATTTTTTGTATGGCGGCATGACAACATTCAATATATTTATTATACAATAATTATAACTTTAGCACAATTCTATATCATTTAAAATATATAAAATCAAAGCTGCATTTCAATTTGAAGGTAAACAATTTGATGTCACAAGTGTGAGCGAGAAGAGTCAATGTTCCATTAAAATTCACCCACTGGCAAACTGACATTATTTTATTTCGTAAAGGATACTATATCGATCTTTTGAATTCTCACACTTAAAATTACAACTTCTTTTTCTTTAAAGAGGTTTTAGTACCTACCACTTTATGGCTACAGAAATGCTTCTAATCACGATAAAGATCCCGTAAGTACTATTAAAAATGAACAACCGTGAAAGTAAAACAGTGTAAGACAAAATATTTCCAAAAGTTGACCTAATAATATGGAATCACCCAGATATGGAAAACGGACCATGGTGACTAGTAGGTATTTTACATAGGTAAGTACTCACTGGGTATGTTTAAAGTAGGAATTGCTAATGTAAGTTCCAGTTTTTATAAATGTCTATCACATACTTTCTTATTTCGATAAATAACTTAATTTGTCATGCTCTTTCGATATTCACCGGCCAATCCAACCCATGCATGAAAGCGCTTAGGACATTTTTTTGGGTTCGGAAATGTGTGGTTTGTCTTATCTGAAAATAAAATTGTTTGAATGCAATATAATGGAGGATGTGAAAGGAGTACATACTTAAATGTTTCTATTAAACCAAATATTGAATGGTTTTATTTTATGATATAACAAGCAACTCAAACTTTACCCAAAACTAGAAGGTAATTGTATCATTATATTTTTATACTAGTTTTCTAGTAAATTGATTTAGGATGATACAAATTGTATAATTTAATGTTCCGTTTCATATTTTTATAATTATTTAATTTACACATTGCCAGTACCAGCAGGTGCATAATCTCTGGGAATTGACCCTAAGCGAAAAGAAATATATTCATGGTATATTTCATACATTGTCTGGATGCCCCCCATGATTTCTATACATACTATACAGTCTAGGTACAGTGTAGAATACCTGAATTATAGATATTTTTTATTTTATTGATGTAAGTGAATGCCTTTGACATTGGTAACCGTTTATTGGTTTTGATGGTAAAGTTTATGTAAAGAGGTAGATGCTTACCCGTTGTTATACAGACAGCCAAATACACATCGTCTGTTTGACGGCATTGTAAATTGGTACTAAGTATTTTATACCACGAAGGTATATTAAATACAGTAACTAATAGCGTCGAATCGCACTTGCACACTAATAACTAGATAGTACAGTTACGGGATCTTTACCGTGATTAAGATCAGAATTATTATTGAGATCCCGATAAGACAAGCGTGAAAAACAGTGTTTTAGGTTTTAGCCACTAACTAATTAGAGGATTGGTTTTAGCGAACAAATCGTATAGTAAATTATACACTCCAAAGAGGATATAACTATAGTGAGAGACGAGAGTTAAAACAAAATAATAAAAATAAATATGTTGAACCCAGTGGGCCTATTGTCTAGTACCGGTCGTCTTCATCCATCGAACTTCACCACGTTTCAATGATCTTCATTACGATTATTTGATGCCGATTAAAGGGGATTGTCTATGAGCTTGGATCGTAATGGACATGAAATGAACTACCAGAATTGAACACAGAATGAACCCAATTCGCCCCCGATTTGCGTTTCGTTTCAGCAAATAAAAAATTAAGGGGCACGTGGGGCTTGACATGGGGGCATTAAAATAATGTCGAAAGATGTGGAACAGAGAGTTGTAATATGATTATTAAGCTGTAAGATGAGCTAAAGTATGTTAATATGTCTACATTTGCCATGTAATGCGCTTTAAATTTTTATCCCGAAATTATAGTAATATCGAAACGCTTTTTCTGTCCCGACTGTCAGTGTCAAAAGTGACCTACTGTTGTTGTCAATCTTCTTTTTTTATTTTTGTATTATGCGATATGCGTATGCTGCCAGTAAATGAATAATATAGCTCAAAAGGCCATTTTTAGCTATAATTTGAAAGTAAATAACTTTATTAATATTATTATATTTATGTACTTTCTTTACCTAAATCGAAAAATGTGGCCGAAGCTATAAAATTCACATTATTTTTATATATCAATAACAGATATTTTGTGGTTGAAAAAGTTTGTGCTTTTGATTAATTTATTATTATTAATTAACTAAGTAGCCCCAGGCCCGGCTTTACACTAGTCGCGGGTGAATATGAATCATTCGTATAATCGATTTATTTGCTATTACTAATGTTTATAATCGATTATGAAATTAGCAACTAATTCACTTTCATAATCGAATTACGTTACCTATTTGTACTACTAATTCTGTTTTAATACGTCGAGAGATCGATAGGTACGACAGTTGCTTTTCACAGAACAACGTCGTATGTTTTGTTTTATTCTAGTGGTAGTGAAAGCCGTGACGCTGTTTTGGCGGATTTATTTAATACGAACTTTACTTAATTTAGAAAGAAAGAAAAAAAAAGATATTTATTTGTTTTAGTTTTTTTTTATTAATATGTTGCTATTGATGACATGATGATCATTGATTGGGGAGGAAAAATCGACTTTTTAACTATCGATTATATCCTGACTAAAAAAAAACGACTATTCCAAAAACGATTTTAAAGAGAAATAAATCGATTATCCTAAAATCGATATAAAAAGTCGATACAAATATCGGTTTTCTTGTAATGTAATATTCGATTATTTATAGAACTATATAGTCATTTAAAAAAGATCGATAAGTATATAAAAAAAAAACTTTGAGTACCTACATAAGTAAATTATTTTCAGTTTCACACCTTTGGTTCCATATTCGCGATGTCTGCTCCATTCACTGCTCCACTACCATATTCAATCAAAACCAAAACGTTTGTTTTGATTGAATATGGTAGTGATGTTGCCTTATTATAATATTATCCCAGTAGAAAAAATTTAAACCAGAATAGTAAAATCTATTTTAAAATAATCGATTTTTTGATAAATTAATAGACCAATAAAAATCGATTTTAAATAGTAATCCACTTTTTAATAAATAATAATTGACCATTAAAAATCGATTATTTTTAATATCCCTAGACTTGTTCTCAACGAAATCTTGCTTCACTGCAACGCACCGTAACACGCATTTGGCCGTTTTACACAATTACTTAGCTATTCTATTGTTTTGTTGACTTGGCAACACTAACAAATTAGGCAAAGCAAGAATTGTTTGCAAAATGATATTTTCGAACTTTTCTATTAAAACTCTTACATCTAGTTAAATAATTGGGTTAGTGTAGGTAATTAGGTATTCTCTTTCAGCTTTTATGAAAATACGATATGTGATTTAAGTGAAGCGTGAAGCATTCAAATGCTGATGGCGTTCAATATCACTGGGCGGCGTTATTCTTCTATGACGAGGCAGGCTTCCGATTCAACATGATTCGTCCTTTTTTCACATCGCAACTAATTATACTGTGACATGGCTGTGACGACGCACTTGCAGTGCTGATTCGCTCAGAGGTAGTAACGATAAAAGGAGCCCTTCCGAATGATAAAAGGCTATAAAAAGTGGATTTCCGAATGATATAGCCTTCAGTTCAAGGTAGGCACCCATAAGCCAGAGAACTATACATTGCATTCTGCGTTTTATAAAGCTGCACTTCTTGCACTTGTAGTAAAATACTGGCAGCACCACACGGGTGTTTTCTATAGCCACAAGACAATTCAAGCGGGAAAACGAGGCGGAACATTTAAAACAGACTAACTTTAAGTGGTGTTTATAAGGCCCTATTTTGTTATAGGTATGGATTAGTATGACTGCACCTGCATTTCTATATTCTGTGTAATAATTACAGCTGCACAAAGCGTTCAACTAGAAAGTTGGTGTGCTGCGCTGGCAGGGGGATTTAGGAAATACATAGTGCATCTCATACCTACCTTCAAATCTTCATTACATAGATAGGTACCCCTATTCTATGAATATGTAGGTACCTCAATAAGCTATATTTTGTTACAGGTATCTGAAAAAATACTATAATTATAGATGTTTGACTATGGATTAGTATGACTGCATCTGCAATCCTATATGCTGCCTAATTAATTATTATTGACACACAATGCGTTCAATCAGGAAGTTACTGTGCTGTGCTGAAGGAAGATTTTGGAAATACAGAGAGCACCTCCATATCCCTGTCAGTGCATTGCAGTCATGAAAATCTAGAAATGGTGCATTCTAAGTATCTTAACAATTTCATTCTAGTATTTAAGTCTAGAGTACAAATTGATATTGTAACTTACCTACAAGGATAACTAAAACAATAAATGATATTATTAAGTAACCAAATTTAATTAAACCTAAAATAAATGGTTTATGAAAACAAAAAGTATATTGGTTTACTTTAAAAAAATAATAAAAATAACATAAAAAAAGCCTTTTATTTCTTGCATTTCTTCTAAGTAGGTACCAAACGTGGGAGCTAGTTATGTTCATAATTTGTATTTTTGGATTATTACTTTATTGATTACACAATTATTAACATATTATGAAAAATTTGATTTGATTTACTTACATACCTATTAATTCTTTATCTTTTTAACATGTCCCTGGTTCATAAAATAGGCAAGGCAAATTTGATGTAGGCAGTTAACCTAAGTACTTTTAATTTTATGGCTGTATAGTTTTGGCTTAGTCGCATCAGTCTTCATCAACAGCAGTGCCAGCACTGTAGACAAGATAGTAGAGGTGTGTGTGTGATGCCTGAAATATAAGTATAATAACAATTGTTATATTTTTTTGCAATATTTAGTCAAAAAGGGTTATCAACACTTAATAGATATGATTATTGTCTGGGAAGTGGGGCCTGGCAACCTGTGATACAGACTGTTTATGCCTACATCAGGCATCTTACACAGGTTTGCAATATGTATTCTAATAAATAAATGATTAGGTATTTGTAGGGTTAGTATCCTACTTCCACTTACTATCTACCATGTGGGCTGCCTGTCTGCCCCTTTACCACTCATAATAACATTTAAAAAATAAATAGGTGTAGTACCTACTAGTATTCAAAGAAGTAGTATACATAGCTTGTCTATTCTCAGTAGTCCTTTTAACAATTCAATTGATTGAACTACTGAGATGTTTTAAAGCCAACCTCTTATAGATTGGCTATTTACATTAACACTACCTCTCTGCTTTTAGTATAGGTACTGGTAATGTAGGTAAAAAACATAAATATATCAATAATTTTTTACCTGAATTATACATATTATAAAATGAATGAATTATATTATCCTGCATGATGATTATGAAAATGTGAAAGCTTGTGCGGGTAAACTGTATACAGTATATTTGATGGTTTAACAGTTTGGTATGTTAACTAAAGATTTTAAGCTAACACATAGGATTTTTTAAACTGAATGTTTTAGTTCCACTGACTATTAATACTTTGGAAAAAATTCACTGATAGAAAGCTACCCAGTTGCTCCCACACAGATACACGCTATCTACCCATCTTTGAATAAGCTTAACATTATAACAGTTTGTTGAAGTTGGTATACTTACCTGTGTATATAATAAGTAGGTACATATAGATTAATCCCCTTAGGTATAATTAGTAGTATCAGAGGAATAAGTAGTTAACCAAAACCCCAAAGAAAGCATGTATTAACTATTCCAATTTTATGCAATGTTTACCTATAGAAGGAGGTTGGCGTAGAAATAAAGACTAGGTACTTTTATTATAATATTACCATGCCTGCAAGTACTGCAAGGTCTTGCTTGAGCAAAGTTTACATATTATACCTACCAGCAACTGTGGTTTTTTCAACAAGTTAATTGCTATTTTTCATCATTGTGTTTAAAGTCCTTGGACACTTATAACTGCGATTTTCATGATGAACCCACAAACTTCGTTTCAGGCAAGAAAATATATCGTCGTAGAGCCACAGAATTCACCATATATACGTATAGAGCCCTCGATAGAGCATCGATGTTAAAAATTCCAAGGACATTAGAAGACTTCTGCAACTGTTATTGACATTTTATTCATGCAGCTGTAAATTCCACCATAAGTTTCTGTAATTCTGTGGGATAGGTATGTAGGGTGGTAGACATACTTAAATGGATAATTTGTAGCACTTATTCATTGTTTGTTTGTATTCATTGGAATAGGTAGGTACCAACGTCCATTTTAGTTCGGTGTTTTCACTTTTTCCATATATCAATGTCGAGATGCTTAAAATATCACAATAAATCTAATCAAACTTAGACCTAAATCTACACTCGTCAAATGAATAAAAAATGGAGATATAACCGCGAAAACATATAATAATACTTGAAGCCCATACCGAAATACCTGCCAGTTTCATTTGACAGATTGATTCCGATTGAGTACTGTCATTGGACTTAGACGGTACGAATATCTGTCAAAAACACTGCTTTTGTTCACTCACTCTGAATGGAGTTCGATGCCGATCGGTGGAAATCATAGCCGGTACGCTGAAGCCGACTCATCGCTTGTGATTGGCTGGCCGGCAATGAACTTCAGTACGATGAAGATCGGAATCCTTCCGCGGTAAGCCCGCAGGCTACCTAAGAATGGCAACCTAGCGAACATTTCGAAGGCTATCAGTACTACCAACCAAAAAAGAGAATAGTGATGTGCTATATTGACATATTATCGATATCGACAAAACTGCCTCTACTGGATCAAAACGAATATCATATTACTGTCACCTTGTGTCACTAGTTTTGTTTTAGGCCCAGATAATATATAATACCTACAGTAGGTTTTAATGGTAAGAACCACTAAAACAAATCTAGTGACACAGAGTTAGTTTAGCGGAGTTATGAACAATAAAAACACCATAATTATGATGATAATAAAAGATTTAATCCTAGATACAACACAAATTAAGAGCACATAAAAAGTTAAAAAAAAAAGGTAAAAATGTTTGACAATCTCTATTCTAAAGCACTTAAAACTATGATACTATCAGCTTCTAAAAATCAAAACCACTGTGCTCAAGCTAAACGTTGGACAGAAAATGACAAGGCACTAGCTATAGCGATATTCAAAAAATCTCCAAAACTATACCACCTAACTATATCACTATAACAGATACCTTAGACAATTAATACCTTTGCCCAGTGTAAGAACTTTACAGAGCGTTCTTAGTAAGATGCCAATACATCCTGGACTAAATACCACTGCTTGTTTGTTTTTCACTACTTTCACTAGTATGTACTTCCACAGTGTACTCTACGGTTGGAATATCGCACCCGAGAATCTCTTCCCAATTCATCAGTCATTTGGAGTAGGTTGAATAACCTCCAATGAGGCAGTAGCATTTTTTTCAGCAGCAGCGAAAGACGTAGATGTGCTTCTACAGTAATAGAATAAGGTTTCCAAAATTTATTCGACTGCATTATGTGTATATATATTATAGTAATAGTCGCGCCAAAACATCCTCCTACATATACAAGATACGCGCGAAAAACTACCTTTATTTGACAGACAGGTAACTAAACCATTTTTTAGATCGTAATGATTTTTAATAAATCTACTAACCTTGGCTTGGTGTCCGTTGTTCTTTATACATATGATAAGGAAATTCTGTTAATATTTCGTCTGCAAGTGGTGCACCAGTTAGTGTTAGAGACGGAACGGCAGTCATCTTTAGCTGTTTTTTTTTTTTTTAAAGTCTTGGTCTCGGAAATGTTTTCCACATATAAATTTTAGTTGGTGCAGTTTTTCAATGGGTATATATGCCAAGTCTCGGTTTCCAGTGTTCTTTACCCATTTTTTACATCTAAAACATACAAGTATCAAATATCGATAAAGCCGATCGACACATGGTTACCCCACAATATTTTTACCAATGCTAACAATATGTTTCGGAATTTGATGAATTTATGTTGATATTACGCTGTAAATGTAGTAAATATTGTTAATTATGAAGTTATTCAACTCACCGAACTTCATCTAGAGGAAATCTGGCCATAAAATATCTTGGTTTGTCGTCTTGGCGATAGGATCGAAGACCACAAATTTCACATTTTCTGTATTTCATGACTGTCTTGATTTGTAACACTAGTAGCTATCAGAATACATGCACACGTGCTATATATTTAATTATAATATCACTCAAGAATTAATCTGCGCGCGAATAATATAAACAGTATGGTAAACTATGGTAATGGTATTCAAAGAGTATATATCGCAAGATTGAGTGCGTGATGAATGTTGGCAGCATTGAGCATGGTCGTAGTATGTTGGCAGCGTTTATGGTAGCATCGTTTCATACATCGTTTTCGTAGTTCCTGGTGGCGACAGACTGATATACTCTTTGAAATCGTACAGGATTTGCACCATGGAATTTGCACTTTGCACGTTATTAAATTATATACTATTTGGTAACAAGGTTCAAAATTCAAACACGCACAAAACTACGCGCAAAGACTATATAATTTGCTACACTACACGCTCCATGAATATTACAACATAATACCATAATGCATATTGATAATTTTGTTATGGCCTTTTTTATCGCTTTTTAGTTAATAACAATGATTCTGCCAATGGCATACGAGTAAAAGTACCAGTGTTGCCAACGGTAACGGGACTAATATCGCCTGTTTTCTCAGCTTAAGTAGCCGAATTACAGACTACGTCGCCTAAAAAGTAGCCTAAACCTCAAACGTCAAAATATCATAAAAAGAAATGAAATAGTTGAGTTTTGGCGGGAACGTGAAAAAGTTCACGTTGTTGCATTGTATTAATTCTCAAAACTTGTGCTTTTCCGGTGTTAATGTTTGAAATTGGTGGCGTTTTACGCATTAAGTGCTGAATTACGAGCATGAGTGTGGTTAAGTGATATAATGTGGTGTAACGTGGTTTTTCATGTTGCTTCCAAAATTCCATAGAGGCTTCTAGTAAAGTTGCCACCACTTTACTAGAGCATGACTTAGACTGGACTATGACTTAACTGCGTAAAATATTCTTTAACTCGATGAAAATATACAATCATCAACATAGAATTATATGGCCTTTCACAAAATGCCTGTCCATTTTCTGTTGGTGTGAGTATTTAAATATGCATTAATATGCGTGAGTAGGGAAGTGACCCCTATTACACAATATATCGATATATAATAAACCTAACCAAACAGTGCTGCAGAATTTCGATACTTTTTAGTTTTAATACAATAAAGAAAATTAGATATTCGTAGAACCAGAACCGCAGCTTAGGCCGGCCCCCACTTGGTGGACCGACGATCTGGTGAAAACCACGGGGAGCTGATGGCACTCTATGGGGAAGGCCTATGTTCAGCAGTTGACGTCTTCGGGCTGTTAATGATAATGATGATGATGATAACCCATCCTAGTAAAAGTATATTGAAACACATTATATGAAATAACGTTTGTAAGTAACATTTTTATATGTGTTGCCAGTGATGACTTATGGAACTGAGACGTGGTCTCTAACTGTTGGCCTCATTACTAAGCTCAAAGTCGCACAAAGAGAGCGCTATGGAGAGAGCAATGCTCGGTGTTTCCCTGCGAGATAAGATCCGAAATGAGGAGATCCGCAGAAGAACTAAAGTGACCGATGTAGCTCTTAGGATTAACAAGTTGAAAAGGCAATGGGCAGGCCACGTCGCTCGTAGAACTGACAACCGATGGGGAAGAAAGGTTCTCGAGTGGCGACCATGAACTGGAAGACGCAGCGTAGGCCGCCCCCCCCCTAGGTGTACCGTCGACCTGGTGAAAGCCGCGGGGAGCCGATGGATGCAGGAGGCGAGCGGCCGCTCTAAGTGGCGCTCCCTGGGGGAAGCTTATGATCAGCAGTGGACGTCTTCAGGCTGTTCAAATAACATTGTTCCATAATAGTTAGTTTTTATTTTACATTCGCCTTTTCTTATTCTATTCATTAAAATGATGGTTAAATTTGTAAAAAGTGTTCCGTACCATTATCTATAAAAACGAGCAAAAAATCACGTTTGTTGTATTGAAGCCCCCTATATTTTATTTTAGGGAAAAATATAGGGGAAAAGGATGAATGGATGGGACGGCTGCGCCTGTCTCCCTTCACCGTCCCATCTATTCATCCTTTTCCCCTATATTTTTCACTTTTGCTTCTCTCTTACCCATAAACAGGGTAAGGGCATAAAACTTAATAAACCCGTGCGAAACCAGGGCGGGTCAGCTAGTTTATTATAAATTTCATAACTCATATTGAAGCCAGACGACACTGGCCTTCCTACTGTATTTTATAAAAGTAGTTTAGGTGCCTATTTTTAAATTGCCAGATTTGCACCTACTTTTTCATTCTGTTTGCACTTTGATCTAAATCCATTCAGCCACTTTTAGGAAAAGAGATCTACTACTTTTTAATCTCCCCAAAACCAAAGTAATGTTGTGCAAATGTTTGAAGATTTACGAATATCGACAAAATGTAATGGACAGTGTAAGTCACATCACTATTCGAGAGGTATAAAATCGCCCATCCCAAAAATATCAATTAAAGCATTAAATCTTTTAGTAATTGCAATCGCATGGTAATTATACGATGGAAAAAATGTATATTCTTAATGTGAAATGCATATTTACTTCGAAACTTCGATGTTTAACATAAAAATAGCCAGTAAACTTTAACGTATAAAATGATGATTCTGGTTTCCTTCGACTCCTCGGGTTACTCTTGACGCACAAAACACAGCACAACACGACACAATTTCACTATTGGCACAATATTTAGCCCTAATAACAATATAATCACTATATTTTCAAGTTTTATGCTCTCGCATTTAATTTCTTGACACACCAAACTGTCAAGACATGACACGCGGTGGTAGGTAAGGCGAGGTTGCCGTTCCTACAGTCGCTTTCTCGCATACTCTATGCGACGATTCGTGTATTAGACAGAGATACAAGATAGTATGTTTACACGAAGGATGCGGAGCGGCAACGCCGCATTGGCAGATTTTGACTCTCTCCATAGACCTCCATGTATACAATACTTGAAACTGGCTAAATACACTATGGCTCCACACGCCAAAATATAAGACATTTTTTAATAGCTGACCTAGGCCTCGTTTTATAAAGCTACAAGTCTTGTACTTGTAGCAAAAGCCTAGCAACACAGCCAAAAAAAATTGAAATAATGCGTTTTATAAAGCTACAAGATAACAAGCGTACCAGCAAATCGGCTGATATATTACTTTATGAATTACAAGCGCTTGTTTGTAGATACATAGTGTTTTTTCATTTTTTAAATGTAAAATCGAACAATTGTTATCATCGTTATAAGTGTACGGAGCTACAAGTTGTAAAATTTTTTACCTAACTAAAGAGCTAGGTAAAATGAATTACAAGTGCGGATAAATTTATGAAAGTGGGTTGTATTGGTAGTGCCACGTATTAATGAATGTTCATTTAGTCAAATTAAGTAAATATGAATTAAATATCTTTATAAAATGAGAAA
Source organism: Ennomos erosarius (assembly GCA_963580505.1). NCBI lineage: Eukaryota > Metazoa > Arthropoda > Insecta > Lepidoptera > Geometridae > Ennomos > Ennomos erosarius. The sequence continues at coordinate 3,056,020 of OY757005.1, read as the reverse complement.
ATCCATAATATATAGATAACTGTGAAAATAATGACGCCCGTGGTTTCACTTACAACTTAATTATTTTCCCGTGGGAACTTTTCATTTTCCGAAATAAAACTCGTCTGTCCCGACATTATAAGTACCCATATTATCTTATGTGTGTCAAACTTCATCCAAATAGATTCATCCAATATGGCTTATAAACCAAAACAAACAAATAGACTTTTTTATTAATTTATATATTATGTAGGGATTTAAATATAGTTGACACCGGCTAAATTCAATAATAAAGGCAAGCCAAATTAAAAAATATGCTATTGACCGTGACGTTTATTCATAGTGATGTGCAACTTGTAACATCATAATCTAGATTTTATGCTCTACTTGGTCTGTGGTTCCACGCCACCGCGCGCGCCGTGAGGTTCGTAGTGATGTGAATTATACCTTGTAATCAGAGTATATCGGTATAAACTGCAACTGTGTAATCGATGATTTGTAGGTTTATAAAACGCTTGTTACTAGGAACTTGTAATTACTTGTTCTTGTAGCTGCTACAATTGTAAGCTACAATTGTAGCTTTATAAAACGGGGTCCTGGTTTTCACACGGGTTTATTAGTTTTACGCCTTGTCTCAGTACCTCAATATATGAATATGAAAAGAGAGAAAAAAGAGGGGAAATGATAAGGGGAAAGTATGAATGGATGCCCTACACCTTCACCCATTAATTCTATTCCCATATCTATCGCCTCCGTTCTCTCTCGAACGCGAATGTTCTTCTCCCTGCGTTTGTACAATTTTATGGCCTTATTTATAAACGTGCTTAAAGTTAGCCAGTGTTTAAAATGTTCTGTCTCATTTTCGCACATGACATTTCAAATCAGTCAAAAGTTGACAGAAGGTTTTAAGCATTGGCTAACTTTAAGCAGTGTTTATGAATAAGGCACTTAATGTGAAGGTTTTGTCCGTTTTTTGTAAGTTTGATAAATTTCATCCTGAAATTCATCTGCAAAATGGATCCTCAGCCAGGTCTGTTGACCTCAAGGACCTTGGACGTTTGTGGTTGGTATCTTTGCTAGACCCCCTGGTCAAGAACAGAACATCAAGTCAAAAAACGGCCGTGGGAAGTCTTTGAATTCCACGAATAACTCATGGTCATAAATATGTACAAAGAAAGACATACAAGATGTACGGGTCAACCCGTAACATTTAGTTGTCATATCATAAAAGCAAAAGCAATATCATTGTCATTTTACCTTTATTATATCAGTATCAATAAAGCATCCAACCAGAACGCACGCCTATCATTTCCCGGTTGCACTGATACTCATTATCAATCAACTCTATCAATCATCAATCTATGTAGGGCTCCGCACTAGACCCTACATAGTGGTCCTTCGACGGTAAAGGACCTCGCGACTTCGTTTTTTTTTTGGTCTCACGCCGGGAAGACCTCGTGGAAGTGACTTTTCGCGTGTGAACAAAACTGTAATACGAGACTGGTGGTTCTGTGTGAACAAAGTGAACGCTTGGTAACAACAAATCCACATCATTATCAAGGATTTATTGGTTTATTATATCATCATCATCATCATCAACTAAGGTCAGATCTTTCCTTTATGTTGAAATCATTACAATGGATCCCCAGGTTCAATATGAGCAATTATGAAGAAAATGGCGATCCGCATCCGAATAAAGATGCTCCAATCAGAGCATCTTTACTTTTGGAGGAAAATGGATATCTGGAGGACCCAAACAAAGGCCACTCACCAACACGGTTTTGTCAACGTTGACAAAACCGTGTCATATTTCAATATTGCCGTTATACATACTGTTGCCGACGATGGTAAAGGTTCCGTAGAAAAGTAAATAAACTGCGATATAAAAAGAAAGCTTCTTATTGTGCGAAAATCCAATAGAAAAATTAAAAATAATAATTTACATAAAAAAAATTAAGGCGTCATCTTTTTTCCTCTCATGTCAACAAAAATCTATATCTTTTTTTATGACAAACAAAAACCTTAAAAATGGAAAGAGGCTTCGAAGTACGACCTCTGCGTTGCTCCCACATACTGTTATCGAAATTGCTTTTTTCATGCTGAAATGGGCATTCGTTTGACGACAACTCACCTTTTTCGTTTATCGCCTATGGTAGTCCCACACACACACCTGGCCAAGATATTGACAGATGTCAAATTGACAATCTCCTTTTGACAGAATGACAAAGATGTCAATACTTTTTTCTACCTACCAAATGCGACGACGAGCGAAGCGAGGTGGAACTTCAATTAACCACTCCATTTTTTTATTTCTAGTTTCAACTGTGTACAAGTCATTCGCTTTCGACCCTCTCACTACGCAAGTACTTATAGCGTTTAAAAAAATGGAACGCCACGATGCACACACGCAGGAACACTACGTTGAGCGGCTGATTGCTTGCATCAAACAACTCCCTCAGGTTTTCACTAGATCGTCCAGTCGTCCTACGTTGCCTCTTCGACTTCGAGTTCGTGTGCGTGGGCGCTACTCGAAAACCTTTCTTTCCCGTGTATGTTTGTATTTACCTATGTTTTAGCGTAGTGCCTAAACAATTTTGAATTACTAGGGATTGAAGACCTCTTCAAACTAGCTGTGCCTCGCGGCTTCACCTGAAGCACATTTCATGGTCACCCTACTGAAACAGACAAGAGCCTCGCACGTCCCTATCTCCATCGGACCGCGTTTTTATCCGCCGTAGGCATTCCAGAGGTATAGTATAAGTTCCTTGCTTCCAAAATATATACCTTTTCTCTATGCCTCAAGCAAATGAAAAAAATCCAAACACTTCTTGTGTTTTTTGCGGTTACCACAATTTCATCAATGTCGGTAGGAAGAAACGAAGAATAGCAAGTAGGAGTGGTAGGAACGGAGGGGAATGCTTGGAATAATGTAATTCACTACTAGCGCCTCTTGTGGGACCCCATAGAAACTTAAAAATGCCAAGTCAAATGTTCTATTCGAATCAATAAAATCAATATAGGGTTGTTCCAAACTATAGTTGCGATTCTTCTGTGACTCACAGTCACAGGAGAATCGCTACTGTATCGGTTTAATTACTATCATCGAAAATTCTTAAATCACTTTCATGTGTTCTGATATGTTAATTTTCTTTTGGGGACTGGCATTGTGCATCTTTTTCTACAAACAACCTGTTCTGTAGAGTGCCATATCGGGTGATGCATGGGTGATGCAGATGTGAAAAACGGGAGTTAATGATATTTATCAAGTTTTCTTCTTTATGTTCTTGACATTTATTCAAAGAGTTGTTCTATTATCTATACCTACTGGCATATTCGAGGCCTTTCATGCCGTCATAATATTCTTAAGAAATGGCATACATCATCTCTAGAGGATGCCAAAGATTTCTTGCATGTTTCGCAGTCTTTATTGCTCCTCTTTAATATTATGTATCCACATACGTATGCGCATGCTTGTACCTCGTAGAATACCTACAGTTACAAATACAGCATAATAAACTTACCTACAACCTACCATAACGTGCCATAATAAACTTGAGGATACAGATAAATGACTAGATAGCCAGTGATCCGCCATTGTACTGAAAATTTGCACGCTGTGTTTGCCTATTATTGGTTGCGCACATAGTTAATATTTTTAAGCTTAGAAACCGTGTATCAACTGTTGGTGAACCAAATAAATAAAATAACATAAATAAAATAAATTATATAAAAAACATATTTTTAGGATATTTAATAATTTTGTAGTATTTTTAACTATTTTGGAAAAAAAAACCCACCTTTAGAAGTGCCAGGATGACTAGTTTCAGCAGGATTTGTCCTTGTTGGTACATCAGCCTGAGTTGTAGTGGAGTGCTCCAAAGGAACGGCATACCTATGTAGTTTTTTCTGCTGACTTTTATTATCCTCAACAAATGCACTCTCAGGAAAATGCTTTGAACAAAGCATTTTATGGCTTGTATACAGCTTTGTGATAAATTCAACAGAATTCCAGTCCTCATCAGGGTAGCTAAATTTTGCCCATGCTACCATTCTGCAAAACATTTCAAGTTTAATTTCAGAACTCATAATAAGTACCTAACCTCAAATTGTATGATTTCTATGTAATTTACCGTTGAACATTGGCAGGGCCTGGTTTTGGGAATCGATGCAGCACTAGACTCGGCTCTCTCGCTGATGATGCATTGCATTTAGCACATTTACGGCTATTGTCCTTCATTGTTTTTAACACGAAATCACAATACACAAACACAAAGAGTCTGTAGGTTAATAAATGTCTAGGCTCGTAAACACAATCACACAATTTTCTCAGCAATATAGGCGCAAAGGCGAAGATAGAATAACTGAGGTTACTCGATGCACTTTAATCGCAGAAACACTGAAAATATTCAAAAATCACGAAAACAAAACAACAACACGCAGACCAGTGGCCGATCGACTACAGACTACACAGATAACTATTGTAAGACTAATATATTATTATATTTTGAAATCACAGATGGTATCGTATTCTAGCATTAGCGTCGAGAAGTCCGTGAAATGGAAAGACAGTTAATAAGTTATAACCCTTTAACCTCAAAAATCACTTTGCCATATCTAAATATAAAAAAATATTGCTTTTGTTATACTGGGATCCCTATAGCATACCCACATAGAATTGAAGCCCCCAATGTTATGCAAGTCATTACTCGTAGCGGCCAAGCTACGAACTAACGGCCAAGCGCGGGTTGCACGAAGCAATAATGATGTATTTTCATGCATGAATTTGTTGTTTGTAAGTAAACTCCGTCTCACGTAAGATGTCCCGCGGTTATAAGTGGAACTAATTTTGAAAGTACTAGGTGGACCGACGATTTGCCCCCCTATTACGAACGAGCTAGCAGCGATGCTGACGCGCGTCTGCCGCTCAACTGCTGTCAAAATTGTATGAAAATTGACAGCAGTTGAGCGGCAGACGCTCGTCAGCGGCGATGGTAGCTCGTCCGTAATAGGGGGGCTGGTGAAATAACCGCGGGGAGCCGATGGATGCAGAAGGCGAGCAATGGCGCTCTGTGAGGGCAGTGGGCGTCTTCCGGCAGTCGATGATGATGATGAACAAAAAATACTTACTGGAGGTGTTCTCTTCCCTTAGTTGGTGTAACAAATATTCTGCTCCAGTAGGAATCGCAAACTGCGTCAGACTCAGTTTTGTTCGATCGCTGCCGATGTACAACGAATCGTCGAAATGTTTTTCACACAACATTACATGCCGTTTGTACAGGCTTATCAAGGCTTCATCGGATGAAAAATCTTTGTCCGGAAAACAAAATAACGTCCAAACTTTAGACCTACAAACAAGCATCACATTACCTTTAATGAAGGGTTCTAATCTAATGTATGTATGATGTATTTAACAAAAAAGTATCTAAGTATTGTATCAGTCATCTGATTTCTATAGTACAAGGTTTTCTTAGTTTGGGGCTAGATGGTGTTGTGTGAAATGACCACAGATTAATAATAAGTATGGGAATAACGGGATATCAGATTAGGGAGCACAGTTAAACACAATGATTAGCAGCAAACTGATCTATAATATTACGACGGTAGGTACCAAACAAAATATAATAGTAAAATTAATATATTGTTTATGAGAGTCCGTCTTACCTGAGAGATCCAAATTTTCTAGATGGTTGAGGAAACCTATGAAACTTTAATGAAGGACTTTCTTTTGCAGTTATTCCACATTTGGAACACTTTCCTCTTTTAGCCATGCTTGAGAATTTCTGTTGACCGTAGCACGCATTACCAGAAGACCATAGAGAAAAATAATATATATATATTGGAAGAAGGCAGAGGCAGAAGACCTTCAAACCCAAATTCAATTTGGAAAGTTTTTGTGATGTCGCAGCCAGATCAGGGGTCCAACAAAGATCCCTTTCCATTTAGCGCTAACACCAAACGCTAATCCTAAATATACTGGAATGACATTTCGGAAATCGCTTACTATTCCGCAGATAATGTCATTTCAATACATTTTTGGAGCTAACGTTTGGCGTTACCGCCAATCTTCTTCTTGTAGTCAGCCCTGGTGTTAGAATTTTTAGGTCGCCCAAAATGCTTCTGACTTGGCTTAACAACTATTGTCTTACGACAACAGCCGGGACCGACGGCTTAACGTGTCCTCCGAAGCACGGTAGCGCTCAGATGTAAATACCACTTTTTTCTGCAGCGGTCACCCATCATAGTAGTGACCGCAGCGATTGTTGCTTAACTTTACCAATCGGTTAGGAACGGCTAGTCGAGCTTTGCTATGAGCGCTATCCGCTAGCTGATGTTACCGCTAATGTAAAGCTAAACCCCAGGGGATCTAGCAAAGATCCGAAACGCTAACGCCAAACGCTCGCTCCACCATACGATCACCACATTTTTTCACATTCAGCCTATTTTGCACTTGTACCTGACGGGACCTCATGCGGGGGGTTAGTCAGTAAGAATTATGTTGTAAGTAATACATATACATACCCCTTTTACTAGCCACATGTAAAGGGAATTCCTTTAGCTGGTTATCTGAGAGGGGATGAGCAAAGAGATTTAATTTTGGAACAGCTGTTTTTCGAAGTCGACCACCTTTTCTGCTGAAATCTTTCTTCCCAAAATGGTCTCCACATATATGACGAATCTCGTGAAGTTTTTCAATGGGCACATACACAAGGTCTTCTTTGCCAACCAGTCGAACCCACTCTCTACACCTGCAATAATTGGTACAAATAATAATAAACTAAATCGACAATAGTAATCTGTCTTTTTAATAAGTCTTGTTAGAAAGAAAGAAAAACGCTTTGTTCATGGCAATGGCAAATAAATGGGTAAACCTTTAAATAATATTTGCATTTAATTATATTACATTATACTGATTTATTTATATTTTATTACTGATTGTTTATTTGATTGAATTATGAATATTATGATAGTTTTTTTTTTGTTAAATAGTTGTAAAAAATTTACCTCTTACTTGTTTTCATGTGTTTATTTATGAATAAATGAGTATCTGAGTATCTAATAAATTTACGAGTGCCAGTTGGTATGAATTTTTTATTACATCTGACTTATCTAACATTTGACCACACTCTCACCTTATGGAAAATGACGATGCGATCGAAGGTGTAGCATGCTAGCTAAGTAAGTACCTATTCACTCTTCTCTTAAACACGCCTGGGTCATATTTTGCTGGAAACACAGCAATCAATCCCAACTCAGCACTAAGCTGATCATACAACAAGCATTTGTCTTCTGTTGGTCACAAAATAGATATGTACGCCAAATGCTCTAAAATGTATTTTGTACTACCTATGTTGAGACCGTTTCGGTGTTTTCATGTATCAGCTTACACTTAACCTTATAACAAAATGTGTAATTTATTTGAATGATGCAATAAATAATTTAACACACTATTTTAATTTGGTGTCTATAGTATCCACTAAAATGCATCGACACTTTGGAATACTATGGCCACACTAGCGCTAGCCATAATTGAGCAAAGACCTACAGATAAAAACGATATTAGCTATAATTATTGGCATATCCGGGTAGTATGGTCACAGTATAAGAGCAAGTGCTTCAGCAATATTACAGCAATTTACTTACCGGTTTTCGTCCAAAGGAAAACTAGCAAAGAATCCACCTCTGTGCTTTTCTCTTATTCCACAAACTTCACAAAATCTACTACCCATCTTGTACATAATATAGGTACTTGAATAATGAAAATATGCATTGTCTCAATGATAAGTCCTACTTTTACAGAAAAACTAATTAGGTACTATTCGCTGCACTAAATCCCATCTCACACACAAACACTGCGAATCGCTTGACTCCAAAATAATGCACTTCAACATTTTGCGAAGAATAAACATTAAACACACAGTTACAATACACACAAAATATAACAAATTATTTTTATAATTGGTCTATGGAATTATTGATATTCAATTAAAGTGTTTGATACTTTGATAATACAGATGTAAATAATCCAAGTATTTAGTTATTGACGCAACGTCTTTCTTCAATATCGACTAAAATCTAAAATAAACAGTAAACAAATACACGGCAACCGGAGCTGGAGGCAGTGTTGCCACCTGCTAATCGTAAAAATCTGGATTGAAATGTCTAGAAATCTGTATGAAATCTGTATGTTTTAACATTAACACCAAAGACTTTTTATCCAGACCACTAATACGAAATTAAAGCAGGGCAAAACCGTACACACCACTTTGGGTGTAATTGATTCTCAGCTGTCAAAATCAAAATCAGTCGTTACTTGGGTGTGCTTTTGAATACATCCCAAAAAAATGCCGTCTTGCGTGATAAAACTGTGCCGAAATCACTCGAGGCACGAATCACAGAAGCACACGATCACAATTCACTTGTAAGTGGCCTTAATCATGTATTTTTATAAGATTATTTTAATTATTTCTATTTGACGCAGAGTCAGAACCATTTTACAATAAAAAGTTGACATGCCAAAATCAGTATTGCCACACGCCATCTGAATAATTACCCGATTTCTTTTGTATAGATTTCCAACAGATCCATGTCTAGCTGATCGTTGGATAAAAGTAGTTCGATAAAGTCGAAATGAAGATTGGTGGAAACCTAATACTCGCTTAACAATATGTTCAGCGCATTTTTATAGTAAAGACCACACAGAACACAGAAGTGCAATTACTGATAATAGTTTTATTGTCAACTATAAACGTTCCACGCGCCCACTGTTTTCCCATTTTTAAGGTTATTTTTTTTTATTCTAAAATATGAAACATTATTTTGGTTGAGGCCCAAGGGGTCTAGCAAAGATCACAATCGCTAACGCTAACGCCTCACGCTAACTCCAAAAATGTATCGAAATGACATTCGCTGTGGAAAAGTTAGCGATTTCCGAAATGTCATTTCAGTACATTTTGGAGTTAGCGTTAGTGGTTGGTATCTTTGCTAGACCCCCTGTACCTATATAACTGTTGTTCTTTAATTCCTTTAACTTGGTAATACTGAAAAACTCGTGAGTTGTTAAAAGAAATGTTGAATAAACTGCTGGTTATACTTAATTTGAATCCTTTTTATTAAAAGATTGCATGAGCTATCTATAGACCTTTTTCTTGTCTGTAGATAGCGGTGCCTGTGGCAGTCCCGGTTGTCTGTTGAACTACTGTTGCTGGCCGACGGTACCTACTCTTAGGAATCTTAGGATGTAGGATCTCTGGCAATGAAATCACTGTTGAGTGTATAAGTAGGTATAATGTCTTATTGTCCGCACACGTTACACTATACAATAGTTTACGTAACAAAGGTGGTAGTTTGATGGGCTACACTAGTAATTACAGCAGTGAGATAACTTTGTTGCCGGAGCAAAAGCTGAGATCGTTCTCTCGGGAAAAGTTCTTCTCGTTAGCCGAATTGGCGCGCGAACCGATCTGTCAACGTGTCACGTCAAAGTCGTGCGTTCAGAAACACAGTAGAGGTGCGTTCCGAACGCCACAGTAGTATGATGGTAATTAATTTTATTATTTTATATTTTTTTAATGTAGGCGTTATATAATTATTATTATTTACATTTTACATCTAGCTAGATTTTTATTTAGGTACCCGACTAAATCGGGTAATACTATTTATATGGTATGTTGAAAGAGGAACTGACATTAGAAGAAAAAAAATTGTGCTCTATGGTTTGATTCATGTTCAAACAAGGTTAAGTATGGAGACTTCGGTTCTGGACCTATGTAATAGGGGGAATTCTGTGATTAACACCTATATTATTGTACCCATTTACGCAATGAATAAATGAATTGAATTGAATTGAAATCTGTATGCTATAAATAGGCCAAGATCTGTATGAAATCTGTATATTAAAAATTTTAATTAATATAGTTTATTGAAAAAAAATTGTGCAAATAAATAGCAGCTTGAATTAAAGTTATATTTATTTATTTTTATACATGTTTTTGCTTATTTTACAAATTAATGTTGGTTTTACATTTTTTTTTCAACACTGATTAAAACTTTGCGTGATCCGCGACTTCTTAGCTAACATGATAGAAAAAAATCCCTCAATTATTCCCAACTGAATCACAGAAAAAGAATTATATCAGTCTTTATCATACTGACAATGACAATACCTAGCACAAACTAGCCGGCAACTTAAGCAGTTCTAGTGTAACCCGACTGAGCAAAGTAGATGAACAGAATTTACAGCTCTCTTGCGCTCCACCCATCCTCATAACTTGCTCGGGTAGTATTATACCGCAAACGGACTTATCTCAGGAAATCCCCGCTGGTACGCTGCATATGCCATGACAAAAAATCTAAAGTACCTAAAACAATATACTAAAAAATGCACTACATAATACTTACATATTTTTTTACTAGATGTGAATCATGCTTGGATAAGTATATATAAAAAATAATATTGTGTATTTAAATATTGTGTGCTTTTTTATTAGATACTATGTACAATTCAAAAAATCTGTATAAAAGTAGAGGCAAATCTGTCATCTGTATCGGTGGCCCAAAATCTGTATACATACAGATAAATCTGTATATATGGCAACGCTGGCTGGAGGATAGTGATGTGATGAAAATAAAAAAACCTTAGATAAGAGAATATGAAAAAACCGATTGTTGTGATTAAGTATATAGTGAATCGATTATCTGTGTTACAATCAATTTTCGACTTTAAACATTTTCTTTTCGTGACAAACGACCTAAATAAATAAAAAAAAATGTAAAATCCAAACCTCTTGACGTAGATGTTTCTGGTTTTTCCTGGTTTGAATCAGCAGGCTGCTCTGCTGCTCTCTTTTGGCCTACATCGTCAGTTTGGTTATCTTGATTCGATGAATCATGTTGTTTGGAACCTAAAACCAACAAAAAACATACAACGCACTCTATTCATTTTCATTATAGGAGCCGTAATGATTACTGGTAAAACAATATTTAGACTAATCATGTCTACTATTCAAACTAACTTCACATCAACAGCCGAATATAGACCTCCCCATAAAGCGCCACTTGAGACGCCATAGGGAGGGTTTGCTATAATCACCACGCTTGGCAGGCGGATTAGTAATTGCATTAGATTATAATGAAGACAGCGGAGAATGCTGTAGCCGGGGCTTACGAAACCCACACAAGATGGAGTGGTCCTATTCGCAATCCGAAATCACATGGTATACACTGCGGCCATAGGACATCACACTTATAATACAAAAAATAAAATACTTAATCCAAAGACCGAGAAGAAGAGAAGTACTTCTGTCTATTCTAGGGTTGACATCTCCCAGGATTTGAAGGTAGGAAAACCAGGACATTTCGGTATAAACCCAGCACGCACTAAAACCCGTAGGTAGGTATTTAATTGTAATATGCAGTTTAATGCTATAATATTATAGAAGGTAACGTAAGTAGAACTCATAATAGCAAGCAAGCCGGATTACGTGCTTTAAATTTAATTACGACTGATATTTAAATCATGCGAAGCCAACGCAAAAGCTTTAGTAGTTGGTAAATACACGTAGGAATCCGATTATAACAAGCTGCATACATAATTATATTAATGGTCAACATGAAAGCGAGAGCGAAGCGAGCGCGAAATTTTTACGTCTTTAAGAAAACGTAGATAAAACACATGGATATTTATAAAAGTAGAGTCCAAATAAATATGTAAATGAAATGGCTGACATGGAAAAGCATGCGAATCCAGTGCAGAAACTTCAGTAGTTTATAAACATGCGGGAACTCGATGATAAAAACGGTACAGATAATAATAGTAAATATAACAGCGAGAGCGAAGCGAGCGCGAATTTTTTGCACATTTATAAGTAAATATAGATAAACCATGCGATGACAACTCAAAAGCTTCAGTAGTTTATAACTACACGTAAGAATCCGATTATAAGAAAGTCATAAATAAATCAATAGTCAACATCAAAGCGCGAGCGGAGCGAGCGCGAAAATTTTGCACGTCTTTAAGAAAATCCAGATAATGCACCTATTTTGTCTATTTTTAAAAGTAGAGCTCAAAAATATGTCAATGAAATAACTGACATGGAAAAGCATGCGATGCCAGCGCAGAAACTTTAGTAGTTTATAAATAAATGTAGGAAACCGATGATAACAAATGGTACGTACGGTAACAAACGGATAACAATAGCAAACATGAAAGCGTTAATGAAATAACTGACATGAAAAGAGTTATAATATTACACACATTACATTTACATTTATAAGTAACTCCAGGTAATACACAATTCATTTATGTAAGCTAATTTTATTAAAATAAGCGGGTGATTTGGTTTTCCAATAAGTAAATGATTTCTCAAAATTAGACTTAACCCCAATCTTAATGATATTACTGACATGAAAAATCATGCGGAGACAGCGCCAAACCTTCAGTAGTTCATAATTAGATGTAAGAATTAGACTCCAACAAACGGTACCGTCCATAATAGTGAGAACAAAAAGCAAGTGTAGATATAAATTAAACAGTTAAGCAGCTATTTTCAAAATTGGATCTCCCATTCATAATGAAATGATTGACATGAAAACACATGCAGTCTGCGAAAAACCTTTAATGGTTCATAAATAAATTTCGAAATCGGATGACAAGGATCGGTATAGGGGAAAACAATAGATGAGCGAAGCAAGCGCTAAAAATTTTCACGCTGATAAACATAATTATTTTGTAGTCTACTTAACAAACGGTTATTATTCTATATTATCTTGTTGGTAGGACTTGTAGTACCTACGAAATAAATTATGGCCATTGCAAAAACATCATTTTTATTGCTTTTTTAAAGTCAATATAATAAAGAGTAGGCGCCTACATTATTTTTTGCTACTATAATAATTTGTAAGTAACTAGCTACACAATATAATAGTAATTTTTCCACAACATTTTATTAACTTTCTCTTTATTTATTTTTAGGTTAGGTAGGCTAATATAGAAACGCTGATATGACCATTCCTTCAATATTGCAATTGCTTAGGTCGCAGGACGTAGCCGTAGGTGTATTGGTTTTTACAGTCACTAGTTCTGCTGCTGTTACTAGATTGCGTAGTAACGACGTATTTCAAACATGGTCATAGTTTCAAACCACAGAGTTCAAGGAAATATCAGATTCTGATGAGTGGATCACAGAGTACGTTGTCGATTTGTCGATAGAAAGCCATTAGAGTATATAGTCTTCCATAAAATAACGATAGGATACTAAACTCGATACATAATTATCTTAACAATGACAGAACGTAAAACGCCTCATTAAGGTTCAATATTTTTTATTTCCTGTATTAATTAAGGGTTGTTTTATTTATTGCTAACAATATGTGATAAAGAATATCGGTATTGGCCGACATCGATGTTATGTGTTCAATAAACATCGAGATCGAAGTTCTGCTAGCGATGTTCAACATCGATGTTTTTGCTATATCGAGCATCCCTAAGACACTTTTTTTTAAAAGTTGGTTTGGTTTAGGTGGGTTGCTATTGTCTTAACTAACATAGCATAGTGTTTTATAAACTTTTTTTGTGGCTCTAGATTTTGAAGGATAGTGATACTATCCGGTATATTCCTAGTTACCCCAGGTGGCAATTGGGAAGCTATTGTTGCCCCCTCTTTATTCGCTGTACATAGCTGCGATCTACCGCCAACTCCCTTCATAAAAAAATATCCCTGTCCAAATGTAGGTAACATTTACAAGGGGGAAGTGGAGGGAAATAAGAGGGCGCGGGGGGAGGGCTGGGAAATGCGGGGGAGGGACAAATTGAGGAGGATTGACCAAGTGCGGGGAAGGACGGGCAAGTGCGTGGGGGGCTCACATCCCCGCACTTCTGTACTTAATCCCCTGCTCCCCCGCACTTACCTCTAATCCCCCTCTTACTTCCCCCCACCTCCTCCCTCACCCCGCATTTGCCCACCATCCCCCTGAACTTGATGCACCCTCCGTGCACCCGTGTGGGCGGTGGGGGCGGGTGCCCCCCCCTTACCCCTAACTTGATTGCACTTGCTCCCGCCTCACTAGATGCACTCTCCTGCACTTGTCCCCTCCCTTACTTGATCCACCCCCCTGCACTTGCCCCTTCTAAATATTACATTTGGACAGGGATATTTTTAATGAAGGGAGTTGGCAATTCACGCCACAATGTACAGTGATTGAAGCAGGGGCAATTTAATTCCCAGTTGCCACCTAGGGGTGATCCATAGGAGGCAACCGGGAATATACACACAATACAATACAATACAATACAATGCAAAAATACTTTATTGAACACCAAAAAAACACAACATTACACATGATACAACATAAAGAATGGTAGACAACGGGCGGCCTTATCGCATAAAGCAATTTCTTCCTGGCTACCTTTGTATGGACAGGAATAAGACAATCTTAAAAATGCGGTTGGTGCTATTCAATCTAAATATATAGGTACCTAATTAATAATATACCTACTTAATACATACATATATAAATAAATAAATATAAACTTTATAAATACTAATATAAATACCCACCATCCAAGCCAAGACTATACTCAAAACATAGTGTAAACGATGGAGTGCGGTATGAAGGAGAGTGGCGTCCTCCTCCTGCCCGCGCCGTCTGGGGTAGTACGGGCTAGCTTCACAGAGTGAAGTTCGAATAGTATTAGTATCGCGGATCACTGCCAATATGATAGTAATAAAATAGTTACTATGAGTAAGTAAGTGTTACCTTGCAAGAAGAGTGTAGGTGCTGCAGCTGGGCTAAGTCTTTTGCTGTGAGTGTGGTATTGAAACTCAAAGTGACAGTGGCAAACTCTTCGACACTCAAATATAGCCTGGTTGTCCAACAACAATATGTCACCACCTATGGCCTTTTTCCATAATAAAAATCTGTCCAAATGTTTACTTGGATTAGGAAATGTATGCAAAATAGTGTTGTTTTCACCTGTAATGAATAATAATATGGATACAGCTTTTAAGGAAGTTAGGAAAGATGTGTAAAATTTTTAATCAATCATAGTCATGCTCTACCTATCATAGAGCCAACTATATGACTAAAAAACAACTTACGTGTCATATTGCAGTTTGGGACACAACATTTCCTAAAAGACATGGTAATAATCCAAAAACCATATAATGTAGTATATCTTGCAGCCTTTGATTATCTTTACCCCAACTCAGCAAATTAAAATGGCAGATTGTTATCTCACTTGTCAATATTATGCAGTCAACTTCTAATTCAAGCGCATGACTGTATTGCTATTAATGGATGTCTGTATCACGGAGTGTAGCGATGCTGAATCACATATGTATGGCATGTACCTCTCTCTTTTCTTGGTCTATGGCTTTTATGGCTAATATTGTCACACTTCACACAGTACCAATGTTGCAATGTTACAATGTTGTATCATACCAGTGATAGATACAGAATCGTGGTTACGTGGGTGCAGTTTTACTACCCACAACAATATCCCATCTAAGATAACACACGACTGTGTTGCTACTAAAAGCCACTGCAGGTGATCTCCCTTACACCTTATAGTTTTCTTTTCCAATTCAATGACTAACAACTGCCCATTCGGGGCAGTTTAAGTTGCGGTTTTTGGGTACTATCCTAATCACGTCCTAGTATATAGAAAATCTATTTATTGAAGGAGAAAAGCTTGCAGTAGCTGTAGATAGAGAAGAGAAAATATATGATAAAAAATCTTTCATATGTCACTGAAAATTACAAAATTGCTCCCGTTAAACCTTTATTTCATTTCGCACTTTACCATGTTGTTCTTACTGAATAATAAATAAATGAAAAGAATACTGTCAAAAATGTTTGCCTGATGGTGCGAGAATAGGACCACCCCGATTAGCCTCTTAGTTGTATGGTAGAGGCTACATTCAGCAGTGTTTGTCTACCGGATGTCTAACGGCTTTTCAAAGGTAATATTGTGTGAGCCATTAAGGTATACCTGTGAGGTTAAGATATTTGGTTGGGACTGCAATAGGACATAACTTCTTGTTTCCATAACGATAGTGCGGCTCAAAATGTCTACCACACACTCTTCTATTTCTAAATATATATAAATCGTCCCAGCCTTGACACAGTATTTCACCTCCGATCTTCAGAACCCATGCCGAAAACAAATCCTTCCTCGTTTTTGGGTTAGGAAATACATGGAGTGTACCACCAAAAATGTTAATGCAATCGTAAAACACTGGCAATCCGGTCTAGTGACCGGAATTAGCGTAAGTAAAGTAATTAAATTTGTTGATAGTGTAGGATACGAATGTGTAGTTTCTAATTATTTAGGGCGAATTCTGTGGGCTTTAGCTTATTTCAACCACAGAGAACTTTGCTAGTTTCAACAAAGACGCGAACCTCCATCACACTTGGGAACACATCAAATTAATCTGCTCATAACATTAAACATATCATATGATATGATATGTTTAATAAATAAATATCACAAAACATAAATTGAATTTTTTGTTCCTTCTTATATTTTGGCTCCACACATAGTGTATTTAGCCAGTGTCAAGTATTGTTATTTTTCATCATTAAAGAATATATCACGTAAAGTCAACTGTTAGTCATAGTCCAGTCTAAGTCAGGTAGTCGTAGTCTAGTCTAAGTCATGCTCCAGTAAAGTGGTGGCAACTTTACTAGAAGCTCCTATGGAATTTTGGAAGCAACACGAAAACTCACGTTTCACCACATTATATCACTTGCCCACACTCATGCTCGTAATTCAGCAAATAATGCGTAAAACGCCACCAATTTTAAACATTAATACTGGAAAAAGCACAAGTTTTGAGAAATAATACAATGCAACTACGGGAACATATCCGCGTTCCCGCCAAAACTCCATATAAATTGGAGTCACATTCAGTGTTGCCAACTTTATTTTTTAGGGAATCGTACCTTTGACGTGAAAAGATCGTATTTTCCAATAATTTCCCGAAAAAAAAAAGTACGCGTAGAAATTTCAATGAAAAATGCGAAATTATTTAAATAATTAGTAATTAATTAGTATAAGTGCATTAATAGTATTTTTTAATGATTTAGTTATTGTAGTTGATTCAATATTTTAGGGTCCACAATATGTCACATTTGGCATTTCATATAGGAGTTAGCGTGAGGCGTTAGCGTTAGTGGTTGGTATCTTTGCTAGACCCCCAGGACAAATAAATGAAAGTGGACAAGAAATTTTATAATTATAGACCGTTCACCATAATGTTTTACTTGCGTATTTTTAAATAATATAAATAGGTACATCAGGGGACAACTTAAGCTGATCGATTTGTAAGTAGGCACTGTTTGCTGTTTCTTTTTAGTACCTATAAAGCGTTTATCTGGTTACTTGGTGGTGCATGCGTATATTTTATAACACGATGAAAAATTACAATACTTGACACTGGCTAAATACACTGTGTGGAGCTAAAATATAAGAAAAAAAAAAACAACTCACAGAACATGAAATAACCACAGAGAAAAATTCAATTTAAGTTTTTTTTTCTCTAATCTGTGATTCAAACACTTGACCACAGACAACCGATTGCTCGTTCGGATAGCCTATGGGAAAAATAAGATAAAATACAATGCAAAAAAAGATCACATGCAGCGTTCGATTTGATCAAGAAAACTCAGATATTATAGGTAAAAACAAAAATGTTTAGATACTTACTAATAAATAAAACATACACGTTACGTCTTAAACTAATTTAATTACTAAATTAAATATGTACAAAATGTATAAACATGTTTACGTACTGTCTGTTACGACATGAATAAAAAATTATTAAAAATCTTACAAATATAACAAATATCCATATCATTGCTTCAGAAAACAATCACAAATCCTCAATGACATGTTCATTATCCAATGCTAAGTTTGGCTTGTTGTCTTTACTATCTAGGAGCATCCGTAGTGGTACTTTTCTTAACAACTTTGACAGGTACAGGTACACCCGATAGTAATATTTCTTTACCACCGAGCTTCGTGACTACTGAACTGGCATGTTTGGTTGATATTGGAAGGAATTTTATCACTTTATTCCCAGGAAGGGTGATTTTGACTGATTGACCGAAATCAATGGAATCGCTGCCAACTGATTGCTGAACAGATTTTTCTAGCTGTGTTATGGTGTTGCTGACATTTTGGTCGCTCCCTCCTATGTTCATATCACTACTGTTTTTTCTCTTCATTGTTTTCAGATTGGTTTTTAATAATGATTGAATAGTCCTTACATTCTTTTTGGGATTGGCAACTTTGACCGACTGCCGCAAGTCAATTAAATCTCTTTTCACTGTTTGTAAAACGTTTGTGGATTTTTCTGGTTGTGTTGTGTGTATAGGATGGGTAACATTTTGTTTGCTTTGTTCAATTTTCCTCCGTTTTATATCGGAGTACAGCAAGTCTTCATCACAGTTGCTGGTATTGCTAGTTTCATCATTGTCTTCAAATTCCTCCGCAGGCTGTCTTTCAATATTGATTTCTTTATTTGCAGAATCGTTTTCTACATTTTCATTAGCACTGTAACTGATAACTCTTATGTATTTATCACTGTAACTCACTTCACTCATTGAATTATTTTGTGGTGCAGTTTTAGTTGATCCGTCAACAGAGGGTTTCGTCTGTTCCTTGGGGAATCTATTCACGGAAGGTTCTGAGATGTTTCTTGATGTCTGGGTGTTCATGGGTGTGGTACTAAAATCTTGTTCCATGGATTCATTATCTGAATAACAAGATGAGGAAAAGTATTAGCATTTAAATCCCTCAGCTGATGATAATGGCAATCACAATAATTAACACATTTTTGTATATCTTACATAGAAAATGTATGTGCAGCGAGCAGTAGTGTGCAAGCAGTAGTGTTCTGGCTTTAAGGGCATTGTAGTTAGTGAAAATACTGGCCAAATGAGATTTAAGCCGAGCGTCAACTGCGTCAGCATCGGAGCGTACGGAGCGTACGGATTTGTTGCTTTGTATGGGACTGCGTGCACTGGATGGGCATTACCGCGCTAGAAATCGGTATTTCTACCGATGACGTTATTCGCAGTGTACGGCCATTCGAATCCCGTTTGCTTTGAGTTCTGACTTCTGACGTGTGAATACATGCACAGGCAAACACGATTGCTTTGAAAATAACGATATTGCCGATGCAAATCCAAATGCAGTAGACACACCCATCGGGATTTTATAAATACCGACGCTCCGTACGCGCCGATTCTGATCCACAGGCTAGAAATCATTTTTAGACTGTGCGATGACGCAGGGCGCAGTGTAACGCAACAGTTTAATTTTACACTGCAATCTGTTACAGGGGGCCGTGACGCTTAACATCAGGCGAACGACTAGCTCGTCACGTCATTCATTTACATAAAAGCATCATCAGAATTAATATTGTTACTTACTTGTGCAAACTTCTTCTGTGAGGGTTTCATTTTCATCAAAATCTAGGTATTCTTCTTTGATTTCATCATCTGTAAAAGATAAAAATTACATATTACATGGTATCTGGTAAGTAAATAATAACTCCCAAATAACATGTACAGAAAGATGGATAGTTAGGGCCCAGAATCTATTTATGTGATTGTTGGAGGTTATTTATAAGAGGTACTGAGCTACCGAAATCACCCCATACATTTTCAAGCATATTTTTTGTATATTTTTGGTACATTCTGTTTATTTTATCCACTATAAAGTATTTTAAGTCTTTTTTATTCTTTTATTTAATGCATAATGATTTAATGATCGTCGTTATTTTTAAATAATGTAAAAAAAAATCAAACTTTTCATAAAAAGCCCCTAAATTATCTCATCAGACGGCAAACATAAGTCATGCCACTAGCACAGTAACAGGCACACGGCACCCACCCGCGCCGTAGTAGTCCGCGAAGCTACCCTCGGCGCGCCGCACTTGCCGGCGGAAGGAGTCCGCGTGCCGCAAGCTCGCCGCGCACACGTCGCACAGGAACCGGCTCGCACTGCACTCGGACACGTTCGACAACTGCAACATGTGATATAAGTATTATGTGATTTGTGGGGCAGATTTGAGCCTGAAACCGTCCACTGCTGAACGTAGGCCTCCCCGGTGGCACTTTTAATAGTTTAAACGCTTATCATAGGGAGCACTGACCTCTATTACTATCTGAAATGGTCTTAGAGCATTTAAAAATGGAGGTGGTAAGGCGTTCCACTCTGCCGGTCATATGGCGCTACTTGGTTATCTACAATATCATAGCGTGCGTGTAGATCCTGCGTAACTACGCTAGTTTATATAACGGTGTGCGGCGTGCGTTTACGCGCGCGGTTTGCGCGTGTGCTGTACGTGTTTACCTCGTCCCCCGTAGGAATTGAAATGAAATGAAATGAAATTTATTATAATGTTTACAAACATCACTTAATCATGAAATAGGTAGTCTAAATGAGTAAATCTAAAATTATTAAATCCTGGTTGGAACACATTAGTACCCAAACTAGGAGAACCTGTGTTTTGGCATACCAATGCCCTCCGCCGGACAAAAGTGTAAGTAACTAAAGTGTAAGTAACCATCTTTCCTAATTAATGACAATTTCAGTAAAGCATTTACTAATTATTATTAATTAATTAATGGGTTGTACAATTACATACTTATGTAAAATTGGCAGAAAAATGGTGCTTGCGGATTATAACGTTAACATCTCCATTTATAGATGCTCTAAGGAATTAGTATATTATCCCGAAAAGGAGTAAATCTACACACCAAGATAAACAATGTTACTTCTTCGACTTTACTAAATTTGTTGCGGACGCCGAGCGTCGAACCCCGAACATCGACAATCCACAATAATATAAGATCTAATCATGTATCGAATCATTAGGAACAATAAAGATAAGCGGTGGAGTGGAAGAACACCTCAATAGAAAGAGATAGGATGAGAAGGACCTTGGTGCCAACCGTGGGAACGGGCACCAAGGTTACTTCTCACAGGCTTTTTCCACTCCACCTAGCTAGGCAGCCAATCGCGAGCCCGCTCTTGACGAGTGAGGGAGATTGCGGAGGGACTGGGACAGCATGTTTGTGTGCTGCGATAGGAGAACGCGCCCGTCCCTCTAGCGTAGACACCCACAAGTGGGGATAAGACTGCCGCCTATAAATATATTGTATTTCCTGCAGGGTTAGCACGGACGGTAGACAAAATTGTCTTTCCCCTGTTTTACTCCACTTGACAAGTAAATTGTATGAAGAATTTGACATAAAACAGGGAAAGACAATTTTGTCTACCGTCCGTGCTAGCCCGGCTGAATAAATTGTCAGTATTGTTTTAACC
Source organism: Ennomos erosarius (assembly GCA_963580505.1). Lineage (NCBI taxonomy): Eukaryota > Metazoa > Arthropoda > Insecta > Lepidoptera > Geometridae > Ennomos > Ennomos erosarius. The sequence continues at coordinate 3,034,707 of OY757005.1, read as the reverse complement.
ATCAGTCGTTTCTATTATAAGCCCAAGACGTCCAGCAAGTAGTAATTATTATACCTAGCCAGTTAGAATCAGTTTTCACCAGTTTAAATTCAGTTCACAAATAAGTACCTAGTTTTCCTATAGTTTTTACAGTCCACTATAACAGTATTTTTCCGTTAACAGTTATGTCAGAAACAAAATTAATAGTTTTTCATTGAAGCAATGGCATGTAAAGTTTACGTTTAAAAATAGCCTTAACGAAGCTGGGTGGTTGAACTTCGTCCTTGACCGAGTAAAAAATTATGTGCAATGAGTTTAACGACCTGTGTTTAGAAATGAATTTATTGTATCTTGTTAACTCTCGTAACGATCGCACGTGCAATTTTGTGAGTGGATTTATTTTTTACCATGGAAGTTTGGAAACACCCAGTTTCAAGTAAGGCTCTCACAACTTGTGAGCTATCTATCATGACTCGGCTGTCCGTCTGTCTGTCTGTCAACAGTCTGTATCTCATGAACCGTGGTAATTAGACAGTTGAAATTTTCACAGATGATGTGATGAGATATTTATGTTGCCACTATAACAACAAATATCTAAAAGCCGAAAAAAAATTTTTTTGCGGGCTTCCATGCAACAAACGTGATTTTTTGGTGGTTTTTCTAGATATGGGTCGGAACCATTTGGCCGCGAGTCGACTTAGCCAGTTTATTAATAAATGTGTAATTTCTTTAGTAGATATGTCGTTTCTTTCGTAGAAGTGTCATTTATTTAGTGAGTGTGTCGTTTGCAATGACCGTAATACCTGAATTCCATAGCAGAGTGTGAGCATGTCCAGCAAGCGTTCGTTCTCTCCGTCTTCAGTCAAGTATGTCTCGGTCAAGTCCCAGGCGCCGCTCTTAGACAAACACGCGCGACACACGTCCTTCACACTCGACCAGCTCGGGGGCTCTTGCTCTGGAAAGATAAATTTATTTTCATTTTTTTCACGTTTTGGGTTCCATACCTATAGAGTAAAGCGAATCCTACCTCTCAGATCGTTCACCGTAAATTCTAATTCTAATTTAGCATGGCGGTAAGACCTGCACTGACGTCCCGCTTGGGGTGTATTGTGCATTTCCCCCGCCATCTATTCAAGCCAGCCCAGCTCCTTAAAGTAACGGAGTGCGGCTTTGGGGTGCTGGCACAACTGCTCCAGTGTTGGCGTCGCAGATGGTGGCGATGAGGAGTGGGTACTAGGTTTATACGCTTGTTCACCCATTCCGGTTTTCAGTCTTATCTCTTCCGTAGCCTCACAGTGAAACATCACATGCTCCACGGTCTCGTCCTCCTGCAGACAGCCCCTATACAGCGGACTGTCTGTTGCTTTCCTACTCTCAATAGAAAAGTGACAAACAGCTTACTACGTCTTACATGGCATGACCTCCGTCTAATCACAGGCCTTATTATGGGTCATTACAACTTAAATTATCAACGTAACATATTAATCCGTGGTGGTACATACAAGTTTAGATAATCCTTACATATTACTTTACATTTAAGATAGTACTCGCATATTTTTAAATAATATAAATACATCAGGGGACAACTTACGCTGAACGGTCTGTACTGGAGCTGCTCACAAGATGCTGCGTCATTTGAGTAAGTTTTTCGCAGAGTATACAAGGTGACCTTGAATTGGTATGTTATCCCGAAATGGGAGGACTGGGACCATGATACCCAACAAGTTGTGAAAGCCTTACTTGAAACTGGGTGTTTCCAAACTTCCATGGTAAAAAATAAATCTACCCGCAAAATTGCACGTGCGATCGCTACGGAGTTAACAAGATACTATAAATTCATTTCTAAACACAGGTCGTTAAGCTCATTTATGTGCACTCGGTCAAGGACGAAGTTCAACCACCCAGCTGTGCTAAGACTATTTTCGAATGTAAACTTTACATGGCATTTCTTCAATAAAAAACTATTAATTTAGTAAAGTCGTAGAAGAAACATTGGCTACCTTGGGGTATAGATTTACCCCCTTACGGGATAACATACCAATTCAAGGTCACCTTGTATAAAAATTCTGAAGTTTTTGAACGGTTTCACGAAAAGCACCCCTAGCGAGTGAATTGAGAATAACAGAATATTTATGTATTCTTTGCAAAAAACTGACACAAATGACAGAGCATCCGGTGAGCGGCTCGGTCGTGTGTATCGACTTTTCTAGACCAATCTCGGACTAGGCTCTCTGGATATTATCTAAATAGGCTGGTGAACGGGCCCGCTGCAATGAACAGAAAACCATCCAGCGAAGCATCTCACAGATTGGGTTACTTAAATGTCGATACATACTAGCCCACCATGCGCACCACGAGAAAACTCGTTAGAGTGAGACACACGGTCCCGGAGAAAAAGTGTGATGAAAATGTTGTCCCGGCGCGCATGCTTCTGTGTATCTGAATGTTGACAAGATACTACCTGCATCTGGCTTACCTATTTCTGGCGTTTCCGTCGCAAATTCTTCGGCATCTTGTAACTGATTTTGTTTTTTTATTGAAACATCTCCGGGTTCTGCTGCTTCTGCAAACGACAAAGTGTATGTTACACGCTTCCCAAACTAGTCATCATCATCATCATCATTATCTACAGCATGAACACGTCTACTGTTGAATGTAGGCCCCCCCCACAGAGCGTCACCCCCCCCCCCCCCCCGAAGTGGCCTTACTGCCCCTCCGGGGCGTTTGGAACTAAACTAATAGCATATTTATAACTAAACTAATAGATATATTATATTTGTAAAAATTAGTATTACGTTGCTCTTCGCTCACTTTCGCGCGTCTACAGCAGAAGTACTTATATTCGCAACAAATATCCCTACATTTTGGAATTATTTAATAATAATTGGAATTCTGTTTTAAACTTTCACGGTTGTTTACCACGTTTTTAATAGTACTTACAGGATATTAATGTCATTAGAATTTGGTAGTTAGCTCGATTAAGATAAATAAATATCTGTGGACATTTCACACAGCGCCATCTAGCCCCAAACTAAGCATAGCTTGTACTATGGGAAATCACAGTCACCAACCTATTAACTCCTACTACAAGAACTTGTCATTAATATAGTCGTTTACATTGTAATATCCTTTTTCAATCAGTCATTAAAATAACTTTGTTCTAAAAAATATTAAATTTTCAGTTTCCAGTATTTTCAATACATTTTTTATAATTTCACGCCGCGGGGAGCCGATGCATGTAGGAGGCGAGTAATTTATGTTATTTAATACAGTTTTCTCGCAGTTTTACCCTTAATTGCTGAAAATAATAAATTACGTGAAATTTGATGAAACTCGGCTCAAACATATCCCCCTAAACTAAAAGGAATCCTTTTATTCAATGTTCTTATACCTGAATCCGAGGCTTGTTCATAATTCTCGACACCGCTGATGTCTGGTAGCGCATCATCCAATGTTTCAACTTCATAGTTCTCGAGCTGCTCAAACGCTTGCTCTGCGGATGACAATGTTTGGGGTATCGCCGGTACTGCAACACATTGATCTTTCTGTTACACTCTTCCATTATTAATTCGCTACAAATGCAAACTTGTATTGTATACATTTCGGAATTTACTTTTTATATTAGGTTCAGCAGTGGACGTATTCTGGCTGTTGATGATTTTGACGACTCGGACTGTTGAGAGAATGAATGACGTGACGAGCTTGTCGTTCACCTGATGTTAAGCGACACGGCCGCCCATAACAGTTGCAGTGTCACTCGGAACTTTAAAATAATAAAATTTCGCATGACACTGCACTGCGCACGTCATCTCGAGACATCACACAGTCTAGTAATCAGATTACTACACTGTGTAATCAGGTCATAAAGTCTCGTTTGCCCAGTAATTTCACTAGATACAATGCCCTTCAAACCGGAACACAGTAGTGCTTGCACACTACTGCTTGGCGGCAGAATAACTGGCAAAGCGGTGGTACATACTGTAATGCTACATGTATGTATATATCATAATATATTACCTGGTTTCTATTATTCATTCACAACTTTCACATCACAGCACTTGACAGTCCTTTTCACAGTAATTTAAGAACAAAAAAAAAACTTGATTTTCTCAAAATTTTACATCACTTTATCGATTTTGCGCGCGGGTCACGGGCCCGATTTCTAGACACGACTGCTCGGATGGCAGTTGTTTTGAAACTGTTTTTTTTGTTTCGAATTTAGTTTCTCTTCAAATTCATATTTTTCTTTTTCTACTGTCAATTTCAGTGAGGTATTTTATAGTTTGGCCATGATTGTATGTATTTTGACTCTAGATTTATTTTTTTTACTATTCTGTATTCAAAATTTTGAAAACTGCAAAAATCTAGAACCTTGGAATGCTAGCGAGGTTTCTTTAGAAAAGCTGTCGCTATGGAATGGCAGTCTCAATTTACTCCTCGAACGAGGAACACTAAATTGATATAAGGCCATTCCCGGGCCAGGCAAGGCCCGGGAACTCAAGAACGCCTTCAAAAACCATCTTTGGCTATCCAACACCAAAATTGTGAAGTGAATCTCCATCTACGTCAATCGCTGCGCCACGACATATCCATTGTCAAATCGCCGATCGCCGAGCTACATCCGCTACAGCCAGTCGCGAAACTACGACGAATCTATTGCCGAGAGCTGATCGCCGAAACTACATCTGTTGTCACCGTCGGCCGCCGTATCTACCACGACGAATCTATCGCCGAGCGTCAACCAGTGAGACGACCGGCTTGCCTTTTTCAAACATTGAGTGGCAATATAACTTCATCACCATGTTCCGGCCCGTCGTCCGTCAAAGCTTTGACGATTAATACCTGCGTGTCTCCTGCTCCTGCATCTTGAATCTGAGCTGCGTAATAATACTTCATCGACAGTGGAAGGACGAGAATCTTCTTCTGGATCCAGAAGCTAATAACTGAATGAGCTAGCCGCTGAACTCTGGAAGTCGGACAAACTAAAGGCAACGAATTCCTCAGTCTCTATAACGACAGTGGGCCTTGTTTGTTTGAAGACCCGGAAGTGGGCCTCGTTGAAGACCGGAAGCGGGCTTTGTTTATCTGAAGACCCGGAAGTGGGCCTTGTTTGGATCCAATAACATTCTAATTCTACCGTGATAACTTGTAGGCCGTAAACAACTTAAATTTCGCGTTCTTCCGCATCATCTAGAGACTCTTTTTTTTGCTTTCTACAAAGCTTGTAAAATTTACGAAAATAAATATCTGTTACCAATTCCTTTTTTTTCTCTTCAGCTCTTAGGATCCTGTCAACCTAGGCACTGTTTAGGTAGGGGAGGAGCTGCTCATTAACTTGTAGCGTTCCATTCTACCTTTTTCACGAAAGGAACGGATGTAACGTGACAGTTTGGCGCCCAACTAAAATGAACCCTCTAAAACATTCTTCTAAATTCTAAAATAATACTTACTCAAGTAGGCTAAAATTTGATATTGACTTTTGGCTCTAACGTAATATCTTAGGTACTTACAGGCAGGACACGCGGAACATCACACTTACATTCTACAACACTCGCATAGTACTTAATACTTAAACGAACTTAAACTTGACTTGATTTTATCCTTGACTATTGACTTCAACTTGTGACTATGGCGAGACCCATTAAATACTCGTTTCTAAACAAACTTGAACTGGAATATGAAGTGACTATCAGAGGTGAAAAACCAGCTGACACTTTGACAACTCTTAAGGAGCAGCTGGCAAAATTGAGTCACATTCAACCTGAGGACATAAAATCTTCTCCAATACCTCTCAAACATGACCTCTCCCAAGCAGAGATCACGTTTAATTACGTCGAGGGTAAAATCTCGCACCTCGAAGCCACGGATGATAAAAGTAACCTGAGGAAAGTTGAATCTTTCGTAAATCATCTTCATTATCGCCTCGAACGCTTTAACGCCGTTCCACCATTTGTTGAGTCATGCTCAAACATACGATCTCGCTTCTTCACGCTCCAAAAACGGTTTGAAGTCTTAACTTCAGATTATTCAGGATCTTCTGAAGAAGTGTTAGTTGACATTCACAATCCTTGTCCTCAGACTCAGCCTAGCCCTCCCTCGATTTATCAATTACTACCTATGACTGGAACCAATCAAACTTTGGAAGTACTGAGTACTCCTCAACCCACTTTACCTTCAAGCATTCTGACTAGTATACCACTGGCTTCCGAGTCTGTACAAAACTATCACACTTCGGATAATTTTGTGAAGGAGCTCAAAACGTTTTCTTTCAATGGAAAATCGTGCCCTAGATCATTCCTTCAAAGGTTGGACGAGTTTAGGATTTCTCGAAACATTCCGGAAGGTATGCTTTGCAAGCACGCCTTTGAGATTTTCACAGGTGATGCCCTTCATTGGTTTCGTTTTCAGTATAATCGAAATCCTACCTTATCGTGGAAAGATATTTGCACATTGCTGATTCGAGATTTCGGTATACATGATTACGACTATAAGCTGTTGGAAGCTATAAGGAATAGAACGCAAGGAGCAACTGAGACCATTATCGTTTACGTCTCAATTATGTTCGGTATGTTTCCTCGTCTTTCAAAGAAACTTAGCGAGAGCGAACAATTAGAGATTTTACTCCATAATATAAGACCGTGCTATTCAGTTTTTGTTGCACTTAAAGATATTAAAACGGTAGATTCTTTAATTTCTACTTGTCAAAGTTACGAACGCATTTCTGAACGAGACAAAAATTTTCATGAGCCTAGATCTGAAGACACTTCTTGTGCTGCTGAATTTGCCTATCTTCCTTCATTTTCTAAAGCTTCACCTCCTAAAGCGTCTCCAAACGTAAGGTACACTAATGCAGTGCAGGAAGATAAACATCCACGCTCGTCATCTCAAACTAATGACATTTCTAAAGAAGAATTCTGTTATCGCTGTCGTATCACAGGCCATTCTTTACAAACTTGTACTAAGCCTAGATACCTCATTTGTTTTAAATGTGGTCGTAAAGGCGTGAGAATCAGCGAATGTCCAAAATGTGCTCCATCAAATCAACAAAAAAACTAGCTGACGACTTGAATGGTTTCACTAAATCACATAACAATAATTTTGATCTTAACGACTGGAATCAATGGTTAAATACTATTCGAAATTTTATGTTTTGCTACAAAACAACTTCTGTTTTCTACGACAAAGAAAAAGACTTTAACAGACCTTTTATTAACGTGTCTATAAACAATATACCTTTTTCCGGTCTTTTAGATAGTGGAAGTTGTATAACTATTTTAGGTAATAACTCTCATAAAGATATCCAAAAGTTAGGCTTTAAACTATTCAAGTCTCCAACTCAAGTTATGGTTGCTAATAAACAAAAAGCAATGTCTTCTGGTTATTTTCATTTGCCATTGAGATTTCATAATCAGACACATGTTATCAAAGCTTATGTTTTCCCTGATATTTATCCTTCTTTGATACTTGGGTGGGATTTCTGGAAAGAATTTGAACTCTCCCCAAAGATACTTTCTCTTGAACTCAATCTCGAATCTAAAGATCATACAACTTGTGCTGTTGAAAATCAAATATCAACATTTGATCATCTGTCTGGGAATCAAGTAGAAATTGCTAATGACATAATCAAGCGTTTCAAAAGTATTTCTTTTGAACAACGAGGTAAATTAGGCCGTACTAGTTTAGTTAGTCATCGGATCAATACTGGTGATGCTTTACCTATAAAACAACGTTGTTATCGTCTCTCTCCAGAAAAGCAAAAAGCACTCATCAATGAGGTCGATAAAATGCTAGAATTAAAAGTTATAGAAAAATGTGTGAGTCCTTGGTTATCTCCAGTACTTATCACTCCAAAAAAGAACGGAGAATGGCGTTTCTGCGTCGACAGCAGAAAGCTGAATGCAATTACTCGTAAAGATGCCTACAGCCTCCCTTTTGTTTCTGAGATACTAGATAACCTCAAAAATGCTAAATATTTGTCTAGTATCGATATAGCAAAGGCTTTTTGGGAAATTCCATTACATCTCAAAGACAGAGATAAAACTGGTTTTTACGTACCTGGTAGAGGAATGTATAGATTCACTGTTATGCCCTTCGGATTGACAAACGCTCCAGCAACTCAACAAAGACTTATGGACAGTTTATTCACTCCAGAGTTTGAGAATAAAGTGTTCTGTTACTTAGATGACATAATAATCATAGGTGCGACATTTGAGGAACATATTTCACTCCTACTTAAAGTTCATCAGAAACTTTCTTATGCTGGTCTAACCATTAACTTTGAAAAGAGTCAATTCTTTCGCAAAGAACTGAAATATCTTGGCTACATAGTAGATGAGCAAGGATTGCGGGCTGATCCCAGTAAAATTGAAGCGATTCTAGCTTACGCTGCTCCTACCTCTAAAAAAGAAGTAAGAAAATTTTTAGGTACGTGCAGTTGGTTTCGCCGATTCATACCTAATTTCAGTACTATTGCTTCACCACTCTGTAAATTAACGTCATCTGGAAAAAAATCTCCAAAAAAATTTGTCTGGAATGCTGAGGCTGACTCTGCTTTTGCTAAATTAAAAGAATGCTTGACTACAACACCAATACTATCTTGCCCTGACTTTGACTATCCATTTTCCGTTCACTGCGACGCTTCTAACTTTGGGATAGGTGCTATGCTGACTCAGGAAAAAGACAATAAAGAAGTTGTTATTGCATATATGAGTAGATCTCTAAACAAGCATGAGCAGAATTATTCAACTACAGAACGTGAGACTTTAGCTGTCATTACTGCACTTGAGCATTGGCGTTGTTATCTTGATAACGGTAAACGATTTACAGTATACACTGACCATGCAGCATTAAAGTGGTTCCAAAATTTGTCTAATCCTTCTGGCAGATTGGCACGATGGAGTCTTCGTCTGTCTTGTTTTAACTTCGACCTAAAACATAAAAAAGGAAAAGAAAATGTTGTCCCAGACCTTCTGTCGCGTCATAAAATACCCGATACTGCTATTATTAGTGGTGTTGAACCCATATCTAGAGACAATGCATCACAATTGGAACTATATAATAGACTTTTTACTAACTGTCGAGATAATCCTGATGCTTATCCAAATTACAAAATTCTCAACAATAATTTATACCGTTTTAATAACTCACCTGATTATCTAAATGAAGATTTTGCTTGGAAAGAAGTTCCACTTCCCTCTGAGAGAATGAATCTCATCAAAACTTGCCATGGTGACTCAGAAAGTAATCCCCATACTGGCATTTTCAAAACATACAAGAAGCTTTCTTTAAGATACTATTGGTCTGGTATGTTTAAAGATGTGGCTAAAATGTGTTCTTCTTGTGAAACATGCCTCTCTTATAAGCATTCGAATCATTCTCCATATGGTCCTATGGGTAAACCAAAAATTTGTTCAAGACCTTTTCAAAGCCTCTCATTAGATCTAATGGGCCCTTTTCCACTCACAAGACAAAGTAATCAATTCATACTAGTGGTTACATGTTCTTTTTCAAAGTATTGCCTCATTTTCCCTATCAAGCGCGCTATATCTTCCAATATCATCATGTATTTGGAAAATAATGTGTTTCTGGTACACGGTGTGCCACAAACCATCATCATGGACAATGGTTCACAATTTCAATCTAATGAGTTTCAAAGTTTTCTGAATAAGTATAAAATTCCTTTTATATTTTATTCACCTCGATACTGCCCTCAAGTAAACCCCACAGAACGGTATAATAGAACAATTATCACCGCACTTTCACAGTTGGTCGGAGATGATCACCGTTCATGGGACAAACATTTGCAGAAAATCCAATATGCACTCAACAGTTCTGTAAATTCTACAACTGGGTTTTCTCCATCCTTTCTGGTCTTTGGACGTGAAACCATACCATGTGGTTCACTATACACTAACTGCTCCAACCTTGATAATTTCATTTTTCTTCCTCGTGACATCTACGGCGCTAATTTAGGATTATTATCTAACATCTTCGATAAAGTACAGGTTGCATTACACACTGCACACACAAAAAATGCTGCTCATTACAACACGAGACACACCTTTAAAGAGTTCAACGTTGGCGACACAGTCTGGCGTAAAAATTACGTCCAGAGTAACGCTGGTGCATATTTCAGTTCAAAGTTGGCTCCCAAATATGTCAAATGCACAGTTGTTGAGAAGCTCTCACCTCTCGTCTTTATTTTAGAGGATCCTAACGGCTTAAGAGGAAAGTGGCATGTAAAAGATTTTAAAGTGTAAATAGTGTAGCGGTCGTATTCTGTTTTTTTCTCTAAATTGTATACTTATTCTGTAAATAGCTTTAGCGTATATTATTTTTGTATTGTACAAGGAAACTAGACCCTTTCGGCTTATTTTTTTAAATCCATTTTACAAACGTTATTTTTTTTTTTCACTCTTTTTGTTTTATCTTATAACACGAGTCGTGTGGGTAAGAAGCCATTGTGTTTACTCATTTTTTTTATACTTTCTTAGTTGCACATGTTGTTACTCTAATCTTAATTTCCTTGCAATTTCTTAAATACAAGGTTCTTGAATATTAATTTCCTTGACGTCTTCAATACCCAAGGGTGTGTGTAATATTCTTAAAGAGCGGTACACAACTCGTTAAATAAGCCTTTGTGTTGTACATTTTCTTAATTGTAAATACTTATTATCTTTACTCGGGTTTTCAAAAAGGTGCGGATAACGACACCTAATTAAAAAAAATAAGCCTACGTTATGTATAATGAATAGTTCCTTGTGGAGTATGCGTCATCAAATATGTGAACCATATCCCCTAAGTATGTTTGTGAGCGAGTAAAAGAAGAAGTGCAAGATTTAAGTATGAAAGAGCAAGGTTTTATTCCTAACCTTCAAAATTTTCAATGGAGTTGAAAATTTTCTGGGGTCGTGGGGGAAATATGTAATGCTACATGTATGTATATATCATAATATATTACCTGGTTTCTATTATTCATTCACAACTTTCACATCACAGCACTTGACAGTCCTTTTCACAGTAATTTAAGCACAAAAAAAAAACTTGATTTTCTCAAAATTTTACATCACTTTATCGATTTTGCGCGCGGGTCACGGGCCCGATTTCTAGACACGACTGCTCGGATGGCAGTTGTTTTGAAACTGTTTTTTTTGTTTCGAATTTAGTTTCTCTTCAAATTCATATTTTTCTTTTTCTACTGTCAATTTCAGTGAGGTATTTTATAGTTTGGCCATGATTGTATGTATTTTGACTCTAGATTTATTTTTTTTACTATTCTGTATTCAAAATTTTGAAAACTGCAAAAATCTAGAACCTTGGAATGCTAGCGAGGTTTCTTTAGAAAAGCTGTCGCTATGGAATGGCAGTCTCAATTTACTCCTCGAACGAGGAACACTAAATTGATATAAGGCCATTCCCGGGCCAGGCAAGGCCCGGGAACTCAAGAACGCCTTCAAAAACCATCTTTGGCTATCCAACACCAAAATTGTGAAGTGAATCTCCATCTACGTCAATCGCTGCGCCACGACATATCCATTGTCAAATCGCCGATCGCCGAGCTACATCCGCTACAGCCAGTCGCGAAACTACGACGAATCTATTGCCGAGAGCTGATCGCCGAAACTACATCTGTTGTCACCGTCGGCCGCCGTATCTACCACGACGAATCTATCGCCGAGCGTCAACCAGTGAGACGACCGGCTTGCCTTTTTCAAACATTGAGTGGCAATATAACTTCATCACCATGTTCCGGCCCGTCGTCCGTCAAAGCTTTGACGATTAATACCTGCGTGTCTCCTGCTCCTGCATCTTGAATCTGAGCTGCGTAATAATACTTCATCGACAGTGGAAGGACGAGAATCTTCTTCTGGATCCAGAAGCTAATAACTGAATGAGCTAGCCGCTGAACTCTGGAAGTCGGACAAACTAAAGGCAACGAATTCCTCAGTCTCTATAACGACAGTGGGCCTTGTTTGTTTGAAGACCCGGAAGTGGGCCTCGTTGAAGACCGGAAGCGGGCTTTGTTTATCTGAAGACCCGGAAGTGGGCCTTGTTTGGATCCAATAACATTCTAATTCTACCGTGATAACTTGTAGGCCGTAAACAACTTAAATTTCGCGTTCTTCCGCATCATCTAGAGACTCTTTTTTTTGCTTTCTACAAAGCTTGTAAAATTTACGAAAATAAATATCTGTTACCAATTCCTTTTTTTTCTCTTCAGCTCTTAGGATCCTGTCAACCTAGGCACTGTTTAGGTAGGGGAGGAGCTGCTCATTAACTTGTAGCGTTCCATTCTACCTTTTTCACGAAAGGAACGGATGTAACGTGACAATACCTAGACGAACATTGCAGGAAAGTCCTACCACCTAGTGTTTATTATGATATGGATATTTTACAAGTGCTGCAATGAACCTATATCAACTAATTTATAGCGCATGCTAGCAAGATCCGTTTCGAGTGCAAAGATTTTGTTGATTGGTCGTTTTTAAAATTGCTAATTTAAAGCACTCACACATCTTGATTTATCTTGATTTTTTTTGCTGATACCAAACAAAAACGGTACTGTTAGTGTTTTGGGTATCTATAATAGCAATCAAGTGAGAAAGCCGCGTGGTCCCGGCATAAGAATAGAAAGACCCCCATCTCTTCCTGTGGGTGCCATACGAGCTGGCTAAGGGAATATCCAGGGAATGTGCAGCATTCTCCTGTCTCCAGTATAATCGACAGCCTCTGTGGTTGAGCAGGTCGGCTCATAACCCGGAGGTGGCGGGTTCGATTCCCGCAACAGGACAAGAATTTGTGCCCGAAAAAAAAAAGCGCAAATACTTGTTCTGTGCCTGGGTGTTGTGGGACCATGGTCCTCGTAGTTCCTGGGTCCCTAGATACAGGGAATCCTAGTTAGGGTCCAAGGATCTATGTGATAGTTAAAAAAAAAATATCTACTGCGATCACCAAAACACCTGCTATCCCTTTCTATTGGGAGAGGCTTATGTTCAACAGCGGGCATCTTTCAGCTGATGTGGGATTTTGGCTTAAACCATTGACTATAAATCCATTTGACCAATGATGTATTCCGCTCGTACGAAAATTAGTGGTGTATTTACAACCGCTAATCCTATGCGAGGAAACGGGACACTTGTGTAATTTGTTCCATCCTGCTCTGTTCTTTGTAATTCCTGCGCAAGTGAGTCGTGATTGTAGGAGAAATTATGTTCACGAGCTATCAACGGGCTTTATAATATATTGGCTTATACGGTACCTGAATCGGATACAAGATTAGAGTCCTCAGTTCTTGGTTGGGCTAAACCAGTTCCTGCCGCATTCTCTACAGATTTCTGCTGCTCTGATATTGCTGCGTCTGCAAATAACAAACTTTGTTAAACAGAGTTTTTAGAGAACTTTTTTATGGGAATGAAAAACATGGCGAGCTAGTCGTTCACCTGATGTTAAGCGTCACAGCCACCCATAACAGTTGCAGTGACACTCGGAACTTAGTTAGAAAATAGTTTCACGTGACACTGCACTGCGCACTTCATCCTGAGACATCACAGTCTTGTAATCAGATTAGACAGTGAAATCAGGTTACTCTCATTTGCCCAATAATTTCACAATAAAATGCAACATCTTAAGGTTTATAAATACCTACTAGTGACCATACTTTTGGAACTTCCATTCCTTTTTGTCTTAAGCCCATGTATTATAATATACTATTCCTGAACTAAAACATTGTGAAGCGGAAGAATAGTTATTTTGTGTTTTGTTTCTCTCTATCAAATTATAAATATGCAAAGAGGAAACAAGAGAAAACACTGAGAACTTATTCCACTGTTATGCACTGATATAATATTAGTAAGGGTACATTAAAAATTACCATCCAACCATAGTTTTTTTAAATTGTAACAGTTATATAGGAATGGGTTATGAGTAAAAGACAAAACCATTTAGATTGGATCTCATTTATTCATAACTTTTTTACAATATTGTGTCAAAAAGGTATGTTACACCCTAACACCCTCTCTCTCTCTCTTTCCATCCAATTTGGAATGAATTCTCTATGAATGGAATGATCCATCCCGGATCAATATAGTTTCATCTGTTTCATCAAAGTTCACAGTTGGATTCTTCGACTATTTGATCTTCGTGTTTTTTTTATCGCATGTTAAATCTTGAATTAATAATTTATTATCTTTTTAAAGAGATAATTTGTGACACTGGATACTGTAGTAAAAAAGTAACTGGTAACGACTGAAAATGATGTAATGTTAGACACACTTTAACAGTCCCCATGCAGAGACTAAAATAAGCTTGTATCCTGCTATTAAAAATTAACAAGTTAATATTATTTTAATAAAGTAGGTTAAAGATTAATGCAATAATTGAAAGAATTAGTAAAATCGGTAAATAAATCACGGAGTAATAAGGTTTTAAAGTTTCTGGGGGGGCATTGCCTGTCCCTTTCTCGCAGAACAGAGCATCCCCACAGGTTTGCTACTATGTAACTTTGGGATATGACGTCACATGCCAAAGAGATTGTATGTAAATCTACCACAGTAATGACGTACTATGTAGGTGGAAAAAGTGACGTCACTGCGCGTTTGAACTATCTCTTTCTATTCCTGTATTTTAAAATGCTTGTAACTTTGTCATTTTTTGAGATGTTTAGTTTTTGTTTTCACGACTGTTTATAACTCATCACTACTAAAAATCAGAATAAAATGAAGGGGCTCCTATACAACGTGATTTTTTTGCTCGTTTTTATAGAGAAAGGTACGGGACCCTTTGTGCGCGAGTCCGACTCACACTTAGCCGGTTATTTAAGTATACATAAAATTGAATGACACCTTGTCGTTTGTTTGTGTGGCTTTGAGTACTTATTTAAGAATCCGAGTAGACTGGTAGACTCAAGTTTACACACAAAAATTCTTGGGTAGACCTAAGATTAGGCAATTATTAGTCTTTAATAATTAGATATCGTTTTTTTTTATTTATCAACAATTTATCAAGGTAGGTTTGATTTACAGAAGTTTGATACTTTATTAAAAGCACTTTGGTCCGAACGCATTTTCCATTGCTGAACAACGTGATTTGAAATGTAATTCTTTCCTCTTTGTCTTCCGCAGTTGAAACTTTAACTGTCATACTTGTTTTTGAACCTCTTTGTGCTTCTTTAACAAATGCTCGGATGATTTTAAACCTGTAAAATTAAGGAAGAACCATTAATACCTTACCTACCATTACTATATACAGCATGAATATATTATTAATGTTTTAGTAATATTTTATTCTTTATCTATGTACCTACCTCAAATATATCGGAAATGTGGCATTTTAGGGCACTATATTACTTAACATTTTTAATTGTGTGTGTCCTGTACCCATATAATTATAATACTTGAATCAAAAGAAATTTTTTTAAATGAAATAAATAAACAATAAAAATATTGGCGTTTTGAGACGCCTCAATGATTCGCAGTTTCGAACTCTTTAGTAAGTAGTTTTACGTTTCACACAGGACTTTTTGAATCCGCCATCATGGATTTTCATGACTACCAACTGACAGCCCTTGTCATCCGCTATGACATTTGGTCGAACGCTACCCACTTATCGCTTACCGTTTTCGATTTATAAGCGTTTCCATTTTGTATAGGATTTTTATTTTTTTGTATGGCAACCCCATTTTTTTTTATATCTCTGGAAACATCCCATGGTATACTCCAACTTTAGTTAAAATGGGACACCCATCCAACTCATAGTTTCCGAGATCCGTTGATCTGTTCCATCTCGGAGACGACTTTCTGGTAATGTCAGATTTTTTCCGGGGTCACGTGACCGATCCCTATACCGCCTCGTACTCACTTTTGACAGACCACCTTCTCAGGGCCGAGAACAATGATGTCAATCATCATCAGTCAGTCAGTCACTATCTCCTACGTATTTAAGTTTTATATAAAGTGAATGAATGAATGAATTAATGAATGATGATGAATGAATATTGTTTTATCTATTTAGTTAAGATTCTCGGGTCTAGCCTGGACATTTGGCAGGCATTGATGGGACTGAAGCCACCACAATCGTAGAACTTCCCAGAATTCAATCATTGTTAGCTACACTCCCGGATTGTTTTTTTTTGTAAAATATTTTTCTAAAACCAACGGGTTCAACTCCTCGGGCCCAAGAATCCTTTGAGTTGGTACTTTTCACTATTTTTCAGTTTTGGATATGTCCTACCACACCCACTTGAAAAATTTAGTATGCATGTAGGTACATATTTATATAATATTGTTTATAATTTTTATTTATGATTTAACATGTAAAGAAATAAACTTGTTTGGTATAATATGATTTAAACCTAGGTTACGTTTGTCCAGACTTTCTACTATCATGTATTATATTTTTGTATTTAGATACATTTTAACAGATCGTGATATGCAAGCAAATCCAAAAGCATTAATGAATTTCTACCCAACTCTTACATTCCTTGAATAATCAATGTTTCAACTATACAAATCTACTAACCTGTATCAATAGGATGCACACTTGGGTGAGATATAGGCCCTCCTGGTTCTGATCTACATATTGATGGATCAGATGTAGGAACTGCTGGCTCAGGTGTGTGCATACAGTAGTTGTGCTCAAGTTGGACCAGAACACTTGAAGTATGTAACCCTGAAACGAATTTAACTATTATTAAAACAGGATTATATTATACTTACTAACATAAAACATTGCACTAATAACAATAAGCCTCGACCAACATCTCGAGAGGCTTTCGCTGGACGGCTGGATCAAGGGTCAGTTTTAGAAGGCTGTACTCCTTGACACGGAATATATTGTCAGGAGGTTTCTCACTCTGCAGCCCTGACCACCAGCAGCTTGGGCCTTGCCCCGCTGTCAGCGGCACTCTAGGTTACGTTGTTTTTTATAGTATTTTTGTATTTTATTTTTATATCATTATATTGTTATATCATTATTGTTAAAAAACTTAAACGGAAGATAGATTAATAAATGCGATAACAATAATAAACTATTAAACATAGGCCTATAACATGGATTCCTTTCCAATGTTTCAGATTATAGCTGCTAGTTTGTTTTGAGTTTTGCTGAAGTACAAACTGGATCAGTTTCTTGTAAACTATGTGGTTCCTATACTTGACAACAGTCACATCTTTTTATTTTATTTTTTACAACCACAACGTTTTATATGTAAACAACAGTAGAAACTTACTGAATAATATCTCAACGACATGTTATAACCTACAAGCCGAAATTGCATGACACTTGGAACAAAAGATGTTTGTGAAAATGAGTACCTACCTACCTAATAAACTTTTTAGGATGGTCCTCTTAGTTATAGGTATTTACTTCAATGTAGACTCACCTTCTAAGTGCAAAGATGGTATAGCAGAATTCTTCAGCCGATGGCTTGCCACTTTATCACTTAACTCAAAGTGATGGGAACACACTTTTTTATTTTTGAAAATTTTCATGGAATCTTTCTCTGTGAGTTTATTTCCCACTATGGAGACCCATTTTTCGAACATGTCAGAACTTCTCTCTGGGTGAGGAAACCCATGCATGTATGCACCTGCAACACACATAAAAAACTTAAGATCCTAAATAGTTAAAAGGTTCTGCGATCAGTATAACGCCTGCCAAGCGTTGTGATTATGGCAAACCTCTTGATATGCGTCCAAGTGGCATTTTATGGGGGAGGTCTGTGTTTAGCAGTGGGAGTCTTCCAGCTGATGATGTGAGGAGAAATATTATGACAGGAACAGCACTTACCAAGATCTGGTGAGCATCCAAACACACAATAACGTCGTCTTCCACGAGATGACATTATACCACTAGATATTTAACAAAAAAGTGTAACAATAACAGAAAATATAACAAAGAAAACAACGAAACAGTATAACAATAAGAAAAAAACAACATTAACAGAAAAACAATGATGAAAATAGCGAGAAATTTGAAAACAGAAGCGCTGCGAACGAACGGTTGATCTCGAACACAAACTAGTTAGAGATGATCTCGAACACAGACTACTAAGAGATACTACGTATCAGACGACCATCACTAGTACTGTCACCATAGACCATGGAGGTATGATTCTATGTTGATGCCATAGACTGTAGAAAATTATGTCGCGTGACGTTTCTTTTTTTTGGTATCCATGTGGCCTATGAAGTGAAACGCAATTAGCCGGTGTGCCACTATATATACCTACCTATAGCTGTTAAATAGCCATTTTCATGTTCCTAATTTTTATTATCGTAAAAATAAAACAATAAATCATTTATTAAAATATTTATATTTTAATTTACATCATTCTGCCAATACAAACGATATGTTCATGTTGCCGCAAAACTATGATTCAATTCAATTATACAACTTAAACTATTTAAGCTTACAATTACTTAAAATGGGTCTTTCAACAACAACCTAAAATGATTATAGAAATAGACTGTCTATTGTAAATGAATTTTGAATATTTTAATAACTAAAATCTATCATAATTCAATTTTGAACAGTTGACTTTTTAAATAAACTAATAAGAAATTAGATTACTAT
Organism: Ennomos erosarius; assembly: GCA_963580505.1. Lineage (NCBI taxonomy): Eukaryota > Metazoa > Arthropoda > Insecta > Lepidoptera > Geometridae > Ennomos > Ennomos erosarius. The sequence goes on along the minus strand of OY757005.1, from coordinate 3,016,158 downwards.
TATTCATCATCATCAGCCCTAACATGCCCACTACTGAACATGGGCCTCCAATTTAGCAAAATTCATTAGCTACTTATATTTAAATATGCATAGGTACTTAAATGTTTAAATATAACGATCACAATAACAAATCCTTTTTGTATTTTATCCATAGCATTCTGTTATATATAACTGGTTGGCAATATACAACTCCTTACTTGAAAGATATCCATGCCCTCATGTGTGTTATACAGTTATACTGTACTATTGCAGCTACATACAGTTTTCCTAAGTACTTTCACACAATTTTTCACCTGAAACATAAGAAACAACACAATTAATATAAAAGAAGGTATAATCTATACAAATGGGTACTTGTGTAAAAAAATTACAATTAAAGAAAATTCATCATCAACCGAAAAACATCCATAATAATCATGTTAAATAAAACGATTGTATAATAACTTTAGTATGTGCATATTGAGCTTGAGACTAGCTTAAAGCCTCGGCTCAGACTCCAGAGTCAGGCGGTTAAGAAAAGGATGTTCCGGCTTAGGCTTTCAGGATGGATAGATGCAGGTTAAAATTTCATCATGATTCAAAATATTTCCCTACCAATAAAATTAATCTGTATAGTAACGAAAATGCTTGAAACTTACCATAACTTTATTTTCTTTCCTAGAATGATATTTAAGCAATTTGTGTAGATGTTTGTCTGCCTCCGCTTATTGTAACCGTTCCATCTGAAAACAAATCATAATAAATTCTCATGGGATATGGAAATCAGATATTATCTGTGAATGGTCTATCCATGTTGTATGGTATCATCATCATCATCAGCTTAGTGTGATGTCTATGCGGCCTAATTATACTTACAGGGTCAAAATATCTTTTAGATGAATAACTCAAGAGTCAAGACTTACCAGCATCCTCCTGAGATGGTATTCCACTCGACTCGAAACATAGATAAAAGTATATGTACTGACTCGAAATGTCGTCATTAGTAAATAGGGAAGAATATACTTGATACACCGAATTGCCGTATATGACTTGATATTAAATTAAGAAACGCTTTTCAGTGTTTTGACAAACCCACCACAAAACAAAAACCTTTGCACACACCTCTCAGTGCACGGAAAATTGTGTAGAAAATAGTCATGCTGTGAATTTTTGTACACACAGCTCTCAATAACTAACATCTAAAACATTTTATTAAAATAAAATAACACATGAAGTGGAGAGGTTATGAAAATAAAATCAGAGTATAAAAAAAAATAGAGTGAAAAAAGACAATATGGCTGGAGATCTAGCTAAGCCAATCAGAGCGAACCCTGAGCAAACCCAAATGTCATGCAAGATTATTCTAATATACCGGCTACATGCTGCGTTTCATTGTACGCAGATTGTGAGCCGTGCTAATCTCGAACACGGTCAAAGAGGATATAACTATAGTGTATAACTCCTACATATACAAGATACGCGCGGATTTTGGCGGGAACGCGGAAATGTTCACGTCGTTGCATTGTATTATTTCTCAAAACTTGTGCTTTTTCCAGTATTAATGTTTAAAATTGGTGGCGTTTTACGCATTAAGTGCTGAATTACGAGCATGAGTGTGGGCCAGTGATATAATGTGGTGAAACGTGAGTTTTCGTGTTGCTTCCAAAATTCCATAGAAGCTTCTAGTAAATTTGCCACCACTTTACTGGAGCATGATTTAGACTGGACTACGACTACCTGACTTAGACTGGACTATGACTATGACTAAGACTCGACTTTACGTGATATATTCTTTAACGATGAATAATTACAATACTTGACACTGGCTAAATACACTAAGTGTGGAGCCAAAATATAAGAAAACGAAAAAAAAAACGCGCGAAAAACAACCTTTCTTTGACAGTCAGGTAACAAAACTATTTTATAGATCGCCGTGATTTTTAATAAATCTACTAACCTTGGCTTGGTGTCCGTTGTTCTATATACATATGATAAGGAAATTCTGTTAATATTTCGTCTGCAAGTGGTGCACCAGCTAGTCTTAGAGACGGAACGGCATTCTTCTTTAACTGTTTTTTTTTTTAAGTCTTGGTCTCTGAAATGTTTTCCGCATATATAGTTGGTGCAGTTTTTCTATTTTTAATAACCTTGGCTTGGTGTCCGTTGTTCTATATACATATGATAAGGAAATTCTGTTAATATTTCGTCTGCAAGTGGTGCACCAGCTAGTCTTAGAGACGGAACGGCATTCTTCTTTAACTGTTTTTTTTTTTTAAGTCTTGGTCTCTGAAATATATAGTTGGTGCAGTTTTTCTATGGGTATATATGCCAGGTCTTGGTTTCCAGTGTTTTTTACCCATTTTTTACATCTAAAACATACAAGTATCAAATATCGATATAGCCGATGGACACATGGTTACCCCACAATATTTTTACCAATGCTAACAATATGTTTCGGAATTTGATGAATTTATGTTGATATTACGCTGTAAATATATTAGTATATTGTTAATTATGAAGTTATTCAACTCACCGAACTTCATCTAGAGGAAATCTGGCCATAAAATGTCTTGGTTTGTCGTCTTGGCGATAGGATCGAAGACCACAAATTTCACATTTTCTGTATTTCATGACTGTCTTGATTTGTAACACTAGTAGCTATCAGAATACATACACACGTGCTATATATTTAATTATAAAATCACTCAAGAATTAATCTGCGCGCGAATAAAATAAACAGTATGGTAAACTATGGCCCTATTCCGATTTACGCTAAAATCGATAATATCGACATTATCGCGCTAAAAACGCGTACCGAATTGCTGTGAGCGCAACAACGAAATCTCTTGTAAACGTCATGACCGACGCCATCTTGCGATATCGCCGTGCGTGATTGGTTGTCCCGAGTCATTGACAGCGGTCAGTCATTGAGCGCAATATCTGAATCGGAACGCTGAAAAATCAACGTGAGCGCTGGGAGCGCTATGAGCGATTTTAGCGTGTCTGGGAATACGGGGTATATTAATGGTAATGGAGTTCAAAGAGTATATATCGCAAGAGGATTGAGTGCGTGATGAATGTTGGCAGCATTGAGCATGGTCGTAGTAGGTTGGTAGCGTTCATGGTAGCCTCGTTTCATACATCGTTTTCGTAGTTCCTGGTGGCGACAGACTGTAGGGGATCTCGAATAATTCAGATCCGCCATCTTTCATCAAGTGTCAAACTAGCTGTCAAATAAAAGTCTAACGGAACGAGCGGAACGGAACGAAACGTAAAGGAACGAGTATATGTATGGAAAGTTCATTGAAGGAACTTTTCATACATATACTCGTTCCTTTGAGTTACCACCGCCTGGCCAAGCCGACAAATTGACAGCTTGGTGTTGCCATGTAGTGTAGCGAGCACAGACTACTAAGAGATAATTAGCATTACCATTAATTTTTAGCATGCGAAAACTTAATGAGTTTTGATGCAGATTTAATTATAAATAACCGAAATATCGACCGTTTTATTGTGAGACACATTGCCCATTTGCAAGGGTAGCCATGGTATTTTCTTCTATTGTAGTCAAAATATTGCCTTTCAAAATGCCGTATACATATCTTTTTATTGGCTAGTTGTTCTGGTGACAACTGGAGAAGCTCTGGACTATGAGGAGCAACATGTAAGAGCCAGAGGTTTTGCATGTTTTTATCTCGAGGAAAGTAGAACATTACTGTTCTTAGCTAAACAAGAGGTAACACAACACACGGTGATGGGCATTGTAACTTATCCACTATGCTTATCCACTAAAGTCTAAAAACAGCGAGCGGCAATAAAATGAAAACACAAAAATGCGCAATAGTTTTACGAGCCGACGGCAATTTGCTTCTAAAAAAAACCGCCCCACTTGTCTCAGACAAAATAAGTGTCACGGTCACAGCGAAGGAAGTTGAGCCTGATGAAGCCAAATCGTGTCGTTTTAGGTCGACGTCCAAACTCCTAGTAAAGTAAAAAATATTCTAGATGACATCGCCGTGTTCAAACGTTTTTTTGGGTTGTTCCTGTGGGTTATTCCAGTAGTCCCCACGTTTTCGGCCCCATGGGGCCTAAGAGGATTTTTTTTTCTCTTGGGCCCCACGCGGGGCCAACAGGAACAAATAACAGAAATAAATATTCCTGTTGGGCACCACTTATATGTATTATAGTCAAATTACATATAATCACGCTATAATATTCTAAAATACATGTTTATTATTGACCTGTCAAATTTTCAAATACTATTTATTACTCGACGAGTCTTCTTCTAATCCTTATGCATATTTATAAATCTAACCTTTATATGAACATATTATTGTACTAGCTGACCCGCCCCGGCTTCGCACGGGTTAATTAGTTTTAAGTCTTAACTCTATTTATGGGTAAGAGAGAAGGGAAAGGAAAAAAATAGGAGAAAAGGATGATGGATGTCGGCGGTCCACATAGTGGGGGCCATTTGCGTCAGCACTGTTGCTGACAGTCACCTGGGTCGCACCATCCACTCTTTGGTGGTTGCTGCGGAGGACGCTGCTGGTAAAAAGTGGTTGAAGTATGCAGCATTGGAAGCATGGATATTTTTGTGCCTATCACTGTGGAGAGGGTTGTTGATTGTTGGGGTGCTGAGGCCAAGTCTGGTAATGGAGATGGGCGTAGAATCAGAGAGCAAACCAGTGACTCCCGTTTGGGCTTGTACCTGGTGCAACTGTTGGCCATAGCCATCCAGCACAGCGAGGCAGCCAGTGTGATGGGCACTTTTGCAACTGGTACAATTAGTGGTGGGTAAATAGGTACTTATTCTTTTTTTTATATTGTTATTGTTTATTTTATATTAGTTTAATTAGTATATTGACATATAAATTATTAAATAATAAATTAAGTAAATTATACGACATTTAATAATTAATATTTAAATATTTGTTAACTGAATTAGTGAACTGATTAAATTACCATCACTCTTTGTCCATTCTCCTGTTATAGTTGTAAAGTATTGGCGCAGGGTTCTGGGAAATGCGTCGGGGAAGCGGGCACAGATGGATAGATTTGATGAAAACAAACGAGGCACTGATTTATAATGACATCACACTATATTCACAATTGGTACACACAGAAAAAGAAAACAGTTTTTTTATACGTAAGAGCTACACAGGCGCGCGCACGATCTGCGGCCAGACGACAACAGGCCCATTCAACTCGTCATACATTGGATGGTAATAGTAGGTGGGCATGCTATAGGGATCCCAGTATAACAAACATATTTTTTTATTTTATTTTAATTATGGCAACAAAATGATTTTGAGGTTATAATTGCCACCGGTCTCATGTTGTTTTCTTTTCGTGAATTTCAGTGCTTCTTTTTTTAGCCTAGAGACTCTTTTTGTGTTTGTGTATTGTGATGTCGTGTTAAAAACAATGAAGGACAATAGCCGTAAAAGTGCTAAATGCAATGCATCATCAGCGAAAGAGCCAAGTCTGGTGTTGCATCGATTTCCAAAACCAAGCCCTACCAATGTTCAACGGTAAATTACACAAAACTCATACAATATAATTTGAGGTTATGTACTTATTATTGAGTTCATTGTGGATTTGGAATTAAACATGTTAATTATGTTTTGCAGAATGCTATCATGGGCAAAGTTTTGTATTATGTATTTTGTATTATTGTATTGTTTTTTTTAAATAAAATCGCTCTCGATTTATTGTTCACAATGTCATGTATGCAATAAATATAAAAAATTATAAAATCCTATGCTTTTATTTTTGCGAATGGATGTAGTTTTGTCCCTATTATAAGATAGTTTATCTGATAATACAATGGGGCTGCTCTACAAATAATTACTGTTGACATTAATAAATTAATGTCAATAGTAATTAATTTTGGAACAGCCCCTTTTATCAATTCAAATCTATACGAATAGAACATTTGAATTTTCCGCCTTTTTTAAGTTTCCAAAGGGTCCCACTAAAGGCGCTAGTACTGAATTTCATAACCACTTTTTTTGTATGAAGATGCCATTCTTCTCCGCTAGGAGTAATAGTATTCTGTGGACGACAACTACTAACAAAAATGGTGGCGCGCTCGCGCCGCACTGCTCTCACACGAGAGCGCGGCGTTGCGAGCTCGGGCAACTTCGTATGCTTCCGCGCGAACTCGCAACACCGCGAGTAATTCAAAATACAACATAAAAACGGGGTTGCCTACAATAGTAGTTAGTGATTAAGAAAGTAACTCACCATTTGATATTTATACTACTCTACTCCTCGGACTCTACAATATGACTTTATTAGCATACTGCAGAATCTCAGATTTATTAAAGTGGGTTAAAATTAAGCTAAAGTTCTTTTGAAATTACTCACCCCTTTTGCTTGGAACATGGAGTGGAAATTCCTTCAACTGTTCATCAGTGAGTGGTGTTGATGGCAATTTCAGCTTTGGGATGGCGCTTTTATTTAAACGGTTTTGAGTTTTATTAAAATCCTTCTTTTCGAAATGGTCTGCACATACATAACGCAAGTCATGTAATTTTTCAATTGGTAAATATGCCAAATCTTCATTACCAATCACTTTAACCCATGTTCTGCAACTAAAATGAAAAAGTGATATTAATAATAATAAATAATAAATATGTGTGGACATTTCACACAGCGCCATCTAGCCCCAAACTAAGCATAGCGTGTACTACGGGAACCAGATAACTGATACAATACTTAGATACGTTTTTGTTTGTAAATACATCATAGAATACAATATAACACCCAGACGCAGAACAAACATCTATGTTCATCACACAAATGTTTGCCCTGGGTAGGATTCGAACCCACAGCCCTTAGTTCAGAAGGCAGGGATACTCCATCCATTATTAATCCATAGCCATCTTATTTATATTAATTATTATTTTAGTGAACAACAACCTTGCTACTGTAAAAATAAAATTGCATTGATAATGTTCAATGCAATTTTATTTCGCAAGCATTGGCATGGGTTGGCTACAGACACCCAGAGTGAAGGGAGGCGATGGAAAGAGTTAGAAAGGCCTCCCTCAGAAACTATAAATGTCCTTAATTAGCAGGTTGGTAGAGGAGCTTTGCCTCACTTTTCCCCAACTCCTCCCTCCCTCCTCTTCCAGCCCCAAAAAGGACCGGGTACCAGATTTACCATTGCACTTGCAATGTTGAGTCATTAACAAAATTCTATTCTACATTGATAAACTAGCAAAAATCAAAATATTTTATATGCATTTTATATGCAAGACTTGATACTTTTGTTTAGGAAAATTGTGTAAATGCAGACCAAAGCTAGTAGAATACAACCTAACAACCAAAAATTCTGTTTAGTCTGGGCAGTAGTAGCGTTGTAGATTGGGCTACAATCTGCCTCTGAGGAGAGAAGGCTCGTGTCCCTGCAGTGGGAACGTATTAGGTTGGTGACAAGGGAGTATTTAAAGGTTATGTTGCTTACCGGTCAACATCCATAGGAAACCTAGCGAAGAACCCACCTCGTTGTTTCTCTCTGGCGTAACAAATCACACACGTTCTATTTTTTCCCATAACGAGTGTGTCTCACTAAGCAGTCCGAAATAACTTGAAAAGCCAACCAATTGCTAGGTTCATCAATACGTCGATGCCAAAACCGAGGAACAAATGCTCAACTCAAGAGTTTGGCGGTTGCCGATGTATACTTTAAATACGTTTTATGATCACAGCACAGTCATCATAATATTTGCACAAATAACTTGAAAACAGTAACGTATTATTCAAGAGAAGATACAAGGCAAAGAGTATATAATTTACTAATATGTACAAGGAAGATACCTTTTTTATTTTTTTGTTATATATTTTGGCTCCACACATGTGGTGTATTTAGCCAGTGTCAAGTATTATAATTTTCATCGTGTCAAAATATTTCGCGCAAAGTCATATCCTAGTCATAGTCATAGTCCAGTCTAAGTCATGCTCCAGCAAAGTGGTGGCAACTTTACTAGAAACTTCTATGGAGCTTTGGAAGCAACACGAAAAATCACGTTTCACCACATTATATCACTTGTCCTCACTCATGCTCGTAATTCAGCACTTAAAGCGTAAAACACCACCAATTTTAAAGATTAACACCATTTAACACTGGAAAAAGCACAAGTTTTGAAAAATAATACGATGCATCGACGTGAACTTTTCCGCGTTCCCGCAAAAACCCATTTTTTTTAGGGTTCTATTACTACCATACCATTTAAATTGGTTGAACCATTACTTCACGAAAAAAAACCCTAAAAATGGGACTAATGGTTCCTAAGCCTTTCGTTCAATATTATGAATAATGGAACTTTCTTCTCCGCTAACTGTTAAATGATCATAGAATGGTTACATAAAAGCTAGTTACAAAAACGTTATATAATCTGTTATTTTATATCACTCTAAAGCTGGATACTGAAAATTTAATTTTTTTTGTCCCTGTTATGCATAATAAATCAACATAAAATACAGTTATCTAAGAAAAGTTTAGTCATAAATATTTTGAATATGCTGCATTACGTCTTATCAATGATATTTTGCCTGACTGCATCTTATGATAATCTCAAAGACATGACTGATGAGAATTCTAAAAATGTTATTTTTGGATTTTTGGACTTAATCATAGACTTATGTACCTAGTACCTATAGTACCTAGTTATGTAAATGGACCACTTAAATACTTAGGTACTTTTTTATCATGTACATGTTCTTTCCTTGGTTAAGTACATGTTTGTCATTGTAAGATACATAAATATGGTGAATTCTGTGTTATAATATCTTAGAATAAGTACCTAGATATTCTGTGATTAGTAAACGAGATCAGTGTCTCTAATAACATATCCGTGGAACTATTGAATATTTCCAGGATCAAAGGCAGGTATCCATTGTTGATCTTGGTTGTCTTAGCAACCTTAGTGCAAAATTTCATCTGTTCAATAGTCATGGCGCAAAACAACATTACTTCATGTATTTTAACATAAAAAAATGTGTATGAATGGGATATGGCTAAAGGCTTACCAGGTAAATAAAGTGATGGAACAGCTAGGGCACTCAACCTGTTATTCCGATTCCTATCTTTTTGTGTGAAATGCCGGTCACAAACAACTTTAGATTTATAATCAAAATCACATTCATTTTTTCCACTTATTACTCTGACCCACGCTTTGAACTGTTCAGGAAATTTGTTGGGATTTGGTAAAACATGCAGCACTTTCGCCTCTGAAAAAAGGGAATAACATTATCACTCTGTTTAGGAGCTTATGCCACAAACAAATTTTATAAACTTACAACACCACTTACACCCAACTGTTTGGTTGGGGGTCAAACAGGGGGAAGGGAGATCAAGATTTTAGGTCTATAAGAACTATTTCCTGCAAAATTATCTCATCAAAACAAAGAGTAGTGTGTAATAACTTACTATTTGCACATCCTAAGGCACACCGTCTCGGCATTTTGGTAAATATTCAAAAATAACACAGAGTCCTATCGCACATCACTAGAACAAGACCGGACTAATGATAATACTCTTCTACCAACATGATTTATTTAACACACACAGTAATGACAAAGATGGAATGTTCATTTATTGAGACTGGAAGAAACACTGTTAAACTTTCATACTTGTTCACTATATTTTTAATATCCCGTAACTACTGTTAAAAATGTGGTTAAAGGGAGCACTTATCACAGTTAATGTTGCAATCACTTTTTATTTAGTAATTCAACATAGGCGCAATCAATCAAATCTGCATCTGACACTCCGAGCTTCAACTGCAGATCTTTGGCTATCATCTGCCCTTCTTCCACACTCTGTTCAGAAGTTAACACAACTTCTAGCTCCATAAAATGACCGAGACTTTCTACAGTGTCTATGTGAATGCGGGTTTGACCAACCATATAGAGCTTGCTGGGAACAATATACAATTTGCATTACAATTCTAACGTTACACTCAAAGATCAGTTGGAAAATGTATTTGACAATCATAATTTAAAAAAAATACCAATCAATCATAAGCAAGTTCTTAACTCAATTTTATCATGCTATCCACTCACAAATATGTGTGATAGCTTGACTATTAAGTACATAAATAAATACTAATGTAAGTAAATACTGACCGCTCTTTCACAACCCGGCCTCTTATGCCCAAACACTTTTTCAACATTTCATCCAATAGTTTTGCCTTAGTGTAATCAGAGTTACTAAATTGCAACAACTCATAATTGCTCAGTTTTGGGCCGCCTTCGTTAGCTCTATCATAACGTACCAATGTGGCAGCGTTATCGGCATAAAAGCGCATCTTCAACCGACCCTCGTTCACTGAATAGAATGTATCATCCTGTTTGATAATAGTTGGCAAACCACCGCTCAGTTTCTCTGCCACAGTGCAAATATTTTCGTAGTTGTTTATTGTTGCTTTTATTTCAACGTTTCGCATCTTTGGATAATTTAGCTTGATCAAGTACAACACACCCAATGATATTTTACCTGAATACACCTACTAATATTGAGAAACAGGGACACGATCACGATTATTCACAAAATTAATTAATAATTATTTTATTTATTTGTTATAATTTGGCTCCACACATAGTGTATTTAGCCAGTGTCAAGTATTGTAATTCATCGTGTTACAGAATATTTCACGTAAAATCAAGACTTACGTCACTAACTGGGTAGGCATAGTCCAGTCTAAGTCACGCCGTAGTAAAGTGGTGGCAACTTTACTAGAATAATTTTTTATGATATACTGTTTTTAAGTTTTTATACATGTGTTGTCACAGACTAGGTAGGGGATACTACGTATTGTGTTGTGCAAAGCAAAGAGTATATAATTTACTAGTGTTGTGTACAGTAATTTGAATAAACCGATAAACTCATCATAATAAGGTCATTCATATATTCATAACTCAAAAACAAACTAAAATACGTAGATAAGTATCTCCATCTCCAACGTCAAAAGTGACCGCGCTACTAGCGGCAGAATTAGGCAGGCAACTTTACCGCGATGTGTGCGTGTATATAAATAGGCACACACACATATATATTAGTAACAGGGGGGGGGGGGTCCAGCAAAGATACCAACCACTAACGCTAACGCCAAACGTTAACTCCAAAATGTACTGAAATGACATTTTGGAAATCGCTAACTTTTCCGCAGCGAATGTCATTTCAATACATTTTTGGAGTTAGCGTGAGGCGTTAGCGTTAGTGGTTGGTATCTTTGCTAGACCCCCAGATCCCAAATACTAACGCTAACTCCAAAAATGTATAGAAATGACATTAGGAAAAGTAAGCGATTTCCGAAACGTCATTCCAATACATTTTGGAGTTAGCGCTTGGCGTTAGCGTTAGCGTTTGGAATCTTTGCTAGACCCCTTGGCTATTTATTTAATGTTTACAGTACCTCTACTAAGGCCTCGTTCTCTATATTCGAGTAAAGTTCCGAGTTGGCTAGCCACCACGTAATGTCACTTTTAACTGCAGTAACGAATTTCAGAATGTCCGAGTAGCGCTAGCCGACCCGTAAACCAGGCTGCTACTTACAGGACACATCAGCTGCCGATTAGTACAGTTAACCGACGGCTATAGGAAAACTTGTTGCAAGCTCGCATGTGTTTGTAATTTATTATTATAGTTTGCATGCCACAAATACTAAAAAGTACCAATCCTGTTGATTACGCTACTGCTATAAAAACATCGACTATTCGTTTCTATTTCGAGATCAGATACTTATGAATATAGAAATCATTGTATTTAATTACTAAAACAGTCCGCTCAGAACCGTGGGAAGCCGATGGATACTGGAAGCTAGCAGCTCAAAGTGGTGTTCTTTGGAGGAGGCCTATGTTCAGCAGTAGACGTCTTCAGGCTGATGATTATGATGATGATGACTACTAAAAAGTTTTTTTTCAATTATAATATGTTTAAATACTTATATAATATTATGATATTTATGTTTTGTGTTGTTTTAATTTTTATTATTGCGTCAAGATAAAACCATATTTCAGGTACCTATAGGTATGTAATCTAAATTCGTATTACATTCCTCATTACATTAATTTAATAATTAGTTGATACCTTATTTTGTAAAGGTAAATCCTTACCTACTTACTGTTTTTAGGTAGGGAATAAATACTCTTTGAAGGGCACCTACCGCACCGCAGCATATACGTATAGCTGGCACATAAAAATGTCAAAAAAAAAAAAAAACAAACCCAAAATGGCGTCACTGACAGCAGTCAGGGTGAATATTGAACGAACGAAATGAACAGTTGACGTTGCTACAGGTCACACTAAATTTTTACCCACTGAGTAGCTGATCGAAACTCTGTTTTCGTTCATGAAACTGGGAAGAACTACTCGCCGCCTTTACGTCCCGATCAGTATTACTCACTGGCTTAGGTAATCGTAACTTTAATCGAATATAGAGAACGAAGCGCTAAGAGTTAATTCATATGCATATTACTGTACCTACTATCAATACAAGCGAGCACAGTAATAAACACGTAATTAAGAGGTACGATTTATATGCATAAATAGCTAAGGCTGGCGTCTAGGTTTTAAGTTGACAAGATAAATAAAAACATTTTAAACCTAATTTACTCCATTTATTTATTATTAAAAATATAAATATGTTACATTTAACTTTGATATTATACATAAATTCGCACGTTATTATCAAGGATGTATTTATGTTCCTATGAACATAATATAATCATACATATTGCATACATACAGGTGCTATGATTTAAATCACTAATTATTTACATTTATAATTCTAATGTAACTAGCTAGTGTTCTATGCCAGATGTTAGCAGAGGACTGGTTCCAGTCGATGATGATACAGCTCATGCTGAAGTTACCCCTATTACCCTATAATAAATGTTTAAGGTACTTTTATAATTGGTAGTTTTAAGTTTGTTTTTGTAATAGTGGCAATAAATAGAATTTTATTTATTTATTTTATGATGATAATGCTAAAAGTTCTATATCAATGTATATGTCACCGTCTTTTTGTAAGAACCGATTGTTACATGCAATAAAATGGCTGATTTTTCGATTAGTTATAATTAGTCGTTGCCCAGCAGTGAGTTTATAAACAAACGATCTCAGTAGCGTTTAATTGTGAAAAAACCCGTATTAATTGCACCAATTTTTGCTGTGATTTATTGTTTTTAGCACAGACATCTAATACACAGTATAGTATTAAATGTCTGTGTTTAGTCACTATAAGCTAACCAGTAGGTTACGAGTGTTACGAAGACGAGCGAAGCGCGGAGTGTTAGGTTAGTTTTGACTTTTTTGTACCGATCGAAATCGAAAAATAGACCGTTTTATTGTGTGACACATTTCCCATTTGCAATAATTCGACAGGTTATAAATAACCGCGTTTTTTATAAACGATCGGTTCTTACAAAAAAACGGTGACATTATATACAACATACATAATTAGAGAAAGATAGATGACACTCTTTATTGATCACCTTATTACGGTAATCAGAACATAAGCCGCGGCCACAGCGGTTAATTGGCGACAGTGAAGTATCAAAATCGACCATTCGGCACCCACTTGCAACGCGCCGGTGGGGCCGAAGCTAAAGACACATTTGAAATGAAATGAAAATGATTTATTTGTGTCTAACACTATAACGGTAGTAAGTAATACAAATAAATTTAACAAAAACAACTTAAGTGTTTGGCACAACCCGGCCCCAACTTCAAGTCTTCCGTTGGCACCGGCAAGTGACATCATGCACGAGTCGCTACTAAAGGGCAGCGCACGCATAATAAAAAACAATAAATACAACAAATTAACAAAGGCATTTGAATGCCACTATGGTCAGTCTTATCGCTACAAGCGATTTCTTGCAGACTACCCAGATATATTGTAAAAAGAACATTAAGTAACCGGCCAGATGCGAGTCGGACTCGCGCACGAAAGGTTTCCGTACCATTATCTATAAAAACCAGCAAAAAAATCACATTTGTTGTATGTATTTATTTTATTCTGTATTTTAGTATTTAAATTTGTTGTTATAGCAGCAACAGAAATACATCTGTGAAAATTTCAACTCTCTAGCTATCACCGCTCATGAGATTACAGCCTGGTGACAGACAGACAGACAGGCAGACAGCGGAGCCTTAGTAACAGGGTTCACTTTACCCTTTGGGTACGGAACCCTAAAAACTGACCAACCTTACCTACCTACTATTTTTTTTGAGTTCTTTTTTTATGCTTTTCGTAATATTCATTTGCTGCATTTTTTAGGGCGTCATTTTCATCCCAAATCATTGCTTTGCCTGTCAATATTTTATTTAATTCCTTGCACCAAATATTAACAAAAAATATTGTGCTTTTGTCCATTACATGTTTTGCCAATTTTTCCCTGTGTTCTATACGCAATTCAGGAAGTCAACTTGTAGGTTTGTGGAAATTACAAGTTTTATATATTCTGCAAGATTATTGCGGTGAGAGCAGGTTTTCATGATTTCATTCGAAATATTTCCCAGTTGACAAAAATAATCAAATAATTGCCTAGTTGGGTAACACAGCCATGTTTTATTTTGGACCCCTTTGCTTTTATAAAAGAATGGAATTCTTCCTCAGTAGCACTTTCTAGATTTTGTCTGCATATGTTACATTTTTTGATATATTTCCTAATGACTGTGCTAGCCAACCACTACAATATGCTATTGCTGCACACTTCTCTTTCTCTGCCGGAGTCTCACTCACAATTAAATTGTCTGTATTAATTATGTCCATGAATATATGGTTCGTATCAATAATTGTGTTGTTTGGTTCTTTATCTTTACTAACTTCATAACTATCTGTTAGAAAATATTTTAACGACTGTAGACATCGGTTGTCATCCTCTTCACAGTTTGCTCCAATAGAATGGGGTGACGTCATATTATTTATCAGTAATGCTTTGTATGAATGTATGAAATTTGTTGCTGTTGGCATTGTATTTCTCAAACCATGAGCTCGTATCAACCCAAAAAAATTTTCAAGGGGATCCTGGTTGAAATTGCGCAATAGAGCAAGTTTAATCCAAGGTCATTAAAATATTTTGTGAGTTTTTGAATTCCTTCAATGGTTTTGATCCAACTTGATATTGATGGCACTACTCGTCTCTTTCCTGCCTTATCAATAAACTTCATGGTTTTCAAAATTGGCAAACTTTTCTGCCAAAGTTTTGAATGGGGAGATTTTTGCGTCGCTGCACTTCTATATATTTTTCCTTTTCTAGGCTTGCTGTAGCTTCCGTTTACCGAATCAAACAGTTGGTCAAAAAATATCAGCAGTTTAGCTGTATCCTTGGCTTCAGGGGGCAGTTTACCGTCTTCTGAAATATAAAAGATACGCTATTGTAATATTACCCCGATACCATAATATTTCCGTGAATCTTGAACCAGTTATACGCATTATATGACTATAATAATTATAACAGGATGCCGGGAAAAAGATAAAGGAGGATTGGCAAAATGTTCCAACATACCAATAATAATATGTGACGTTTTAAAAATCAGTAGCACTTATCCCGAAATTGACCGGGTAATTGCTTGAAGTAGAGCCACCACTTGAGCGGCTATTTCTGGTGTGGTACTCATTTTTTAATTTTGGGTTACGATGTTATCAATTGACGACTGTTCAAAGAAAAGGTTGATGTGCGAATGAGGTCACTACCCTTAAAATGCACCATTTTATACCTGTGACAAGTAGTGCGAGCGTCTCTACCTGTAACGAGCGATTTCGGGTTATGCTATTGTATTGTTGTTATTGTATTGTTTATAGAGGTTGATGGTCACTCGATGTGTCACTCAAAAGCCTACGTGTGCATTTTGTTTTAATGGTAGTAACATATTGCAGTACCGTTAAAATCGCAAAAATAAAAATGCAGCGAAAGTCAAAATGTTGCATACGTGCGAATTTTTTGCACCCAAGTGTACTTGAGATATCAACATGGAAGTGGTACCAAAACAAAGATAAAAGTGTCAAAAGTATAATAAGTACATACACAGCATATTTTACTATATTATTTGAAAAAGGCACTTATCGCTAGCAGCCTCCAATAACTGTTACCCATGATAATTAGTCATAAGCGCACCAACTGGCATACTTGATGCACTTATGTTATGTATGTCTATCAATATAATACATTGGGATGTTTCCCCAATTCTACAATAATAATACATTTGAAAAATATGCAACTACTTCATAAATATTTTATAATGCACATAAGGTTAAAGACAATGGTTAATTTAAAAGATATACAAATATTTCCAATTTGTAAACCAATGAACAAGGAAGGCTTTGTCGAAGCCTCGACCGCCGCGCGCCCATGCATACCACAATGATTAAATGATCTAACCAATGGGCCCGCAGTGGATGACGTCAATGGCGCAAGAGCCTGGTGCTGCACATCGAGCGATGGCCAGCTCGCCCCTCGCAGACAGCGTGGCGCCGCCGCTGCCTCACCCCCGCATTCGAGCACTTGGCACTTACCAACCCGCGCTTCTCGCAACAACACCTATTTGTCTAATATATTCATAAGCAGCAACTTGTACAACTACTCTGTATTTTGGGCCATTAAACATGGTATAATTATATATCTTTTGTTCACTTATTTCCCGAACAGGCTTGATATACGCAATCACCTAATCAGTGATTTATATTTCTGTAAGACTTTGGATTGAATGAATTTTATCTAAATAAGTATTCATGCATCCCGTTCGGGGATCATATTTATCCTTTACAGACTAATCTGAAGTTTTCATACTTAAGCAGAGTATCATCTGGCAAAAACATCTGGTGCTTAAGAAATTGAACTAAGTCAAAAATAAACTAAAGTTTCAAAATAGTAATTAAAATTAGTAGAAAATGAATACAAATATTTTATGCAAGATTTTGAAATTTCAAAAAAATCAAAATACTATGTATCTTACACTAAATAAGTGAAAAATTTCCAATAATATGGTGTCAGAGATAAACTTATATAATATTTATCACGATAAAAACCGAAAAATACTAAGTTTATAGAGATATTAAATCAAATTCCAACATTTTTACAGACCCTTAGAATCACCACAGTTACGGATATCAAGCAATCCAAAATTATCTTAATGTTACTTATTGATTTTCAGTTGCAGGTTGCTGCAGGCGATTTTTGTTGGACACTTCAGGTTTTTATAATTGCACTAAGGCATCCAAATTTTGCATATTGCTACTTGACTTTTGTCTACTTCAGTGAAAAGAATTACATAGTACATTGGAAATTGGCAACATTTAAATTTTTTAGGCCCTATTTTTATTAGTGTTATATTTATAACAAGTATTTTTTTATTTTATTCCTCATGCATTATTTTAATCTAAATGGAGAGCACAGCAGGAATCCCGGGATCCCAGAAGAAAAAAATTAGTGTTGGATTTTTTTGGTAGCCATTGATACAAAATGGGTTCTGCACGTTGATTATCATTTAGAATCCCTTTGTTTTTTAACAACTACTTGATAAAATATACTAAGTATAAAATCTAGTGTTTTTGTATGATAACCACAAAATAGTTGTTAAATTTCGGTACTCACCTTCAGAAAAATGAAATATGTATTCAATATCCGTAACAGATGAATTTAAGTGCCTAAAAGTAATTTTTTTTTCTTTTTTTGACATTATTTATTTATTTACTTATTAATATTATTATTATTGATCATCATGATCATCAGCCCAATATGTTCTCACTGCTGTAACATGGTCTCTCCTACACGGAGAAAGTGAAAGCCTTAATCTCTCATACAGTATCACAGATAACTACGCTCCCATGCTGTGCCTCACCAGCTATGTAGCTTATTAGTTTAGATAGACGTACTATTTTCAGCTGTGTGCTGCGAACTATGCACAACCTGTTCTTTAGCAATACCCATTGATGCAGTTATTGACGGTGTCGGCACTAAACAGCTTGTAGAAGTTTGTACTTCATCCACAACCATTGAAGTTGTTGCTGATCTTGAACGAAGATGTTCATATACACCTGAAATAAAACAATGTATTCAACATTATAAATCACTCAAAATCCAGTATTCTTGTTTTTATTGATTTAGTGAACATACCCGCCAAATGTAATGTTGGGATTGCCAATTTAGTCAGTCTTTTATTAGGGAATGTGTAAACGGTTTCAAAATGTCTGTGGCATATTCTCCTGTTATTGTATATAAACAGGTCATCCAGTCCAATAATATCACCCCCTATCCTCATTATCCATACTCGAAACCTCTCAATTTGATTGGGGTCTTGAGGATTTGGGAAACGATGCAAGACATCTGAAAACAAAAATTAAAGTCTAAGTATAATAATTAAATGAGCCGATTGTAAAACTTCTTGCATATAGGTTAATGTGAATGCGAGTTGTGGAAAATACCATGCATGTGTAGGTAGCTCAGTTTGTGGCTTTCCAAGAGAAGCCACCACAATATCAAAAATGCCACATAGCAAGATAGACCATTTAAACGATGGTGATAAGGTAAGCTATAAGGAGAGGCCTATGTAATGTAAGGAAAATCTTTCCGCATATCTCCGGACAATCGCGCTAAGTTTTATGGCTAGGTACATACCATTTCCGCTGGTTGTTGTGCAGGTGGGCACACTGCAAGACTTTTGGGTTATCGTAGGGTGTCTGCAGTCCATTTTAACACAGTAAAAATACATAAAACGTGGTAAAACTGCACACTCAAGTCACAAAAATGGTCCTGTCCAATTCACTACAACTATGCTGTTTCACGGCCGTAATCGGACCAAGCCGAAGGAGCGAAGCTCTACTCAACGTACTTGGCACAAAAAATGCAACCGAAAAAACAGAATTGCAGAAATACAAGAATATTTGCAAATTCGACGACGAACAACGACAAACAAACATCTTGTGAACTTTGAAGTTGCCACACGTATGTGAAATATTTACTATTAAAATCTTCTACCAATGTCAGATAATTACTTGATTTATCGCATAATCATTACAGACAATAAAAGAAAATACGATAATGAAATTGTATGATCATTATTAGAGTGAAACAATATTTGAAAAGTAAAATTACAAAAGATCACAAATCTGCCAATCTACTAAGTATTTTTTACAGCGGCAGCACTTATAGTTGACATACCAAATCCATCCAGTAGATGTCACTGTTTTCAATTTTAATACAAAGCCTTCTAAGATACCATACAATGAAACACGCGATATAAATAAAACAAAAGATTGAAAAAGTTAATTCATCCTAGTGATGCCTCTAAACTCCAAAATTCCAAATCCCAATACGTATCGACTATCGATTATTTTCTTCTGTATTCTTATACTCCTTCTTGTTACAAATAATGCATTTTCTAGATTTTCGCCCCATTTTAACCAAGGAATTATTAGCAATACTTGGTGGCATTTTACTATAGAAGACTCCCCATTTCCAACGCACTGGCACTGCTCCCCACACTTATTTGTATAATGTCACCGGCTTATTGTAAAAACCGTTTGTTTATAAAGAAACAAATTTAAACCTGGTGATTTATAAACTGTTGATTTATTGCAAACTGACGATCTGTCTTACAATAACACGGATGATATTTTGATTGTTTATAACAGGCGGTGCGTAGTGGTGAGTTTATAAAAAAAACAGGTTTTAGTAGCGTTCAATTGTGAACAAACCCGTTTTAATGCACCAATTTTTGCTGTATTTTATTGTTATTTTAGAGTCACTAGTGGCTAGCCAGTAGGTTACGACGACGAGCGAAGCGAGGAGTGTTAAGTTAGTTTTGACCGCACTAGAAGTACACAATTACGAAAAAACGAAGTCATGCCGATTAATTATAAACAATCGAAATATCGATCGTTTTATTGTGAGACACATTGCCCGTTTGCACTTTGCAATAAATCGATACTTTTATAAATAACCGCGTTTTTTATAAACGAACGGTTTTTACAATAAGACGGTGACATATACACAGCTAGGTAGGGGATACTATTTGTATCAAAGATATACACCGGTAGTTCATCGGAGATTTGTATAGTAATATAGTTACTTATTGATCACTGACCAAACTAAGTAGAGACGTCTCAAAATAATCAGTTTCAGTTACAGAACACCATTACCCTACTGGTTTCAGTTCAGAATTTTAATAAAAACATCTCACACAACTCAGATCAAGATGAACAAAATGAAAATCCAGAAAACATCAAAACATGAGAAAATCCAAAGAAAAACAAACACAAAACTTTTGTCTTATATTCAAATCAAAGAGTATATAACTTATATTTTGGGATTTAGCCTGTGGCTTTGGCTTAGGTATTTCGTGTATTTAGCCAGGGGGATTTTCTGCCAGCTGACGAAACGTATTTTTACAGCCAAAGATAGTTGGCACTAATGAGACCCGGATACATGGGTGGTCGTTAAATAATACATAACATGCCCCGATGTTTTTTTTTTTCGCAATTTGGCCTTTCTCTACATAACAAGTATGGGGGTCTGGCAAAGATCCCTAACGCTAACGCTATCGCCAAACGCTAACTATAAAATGTATTAGGGGTCTAGCAAAGATACCAACAGTCACGTTACATCCGTTCCTTTCGTGAAAAAGGTAGAATGGAACGCTACAAGTTAATGAGCAGCTCCTCCCCTACCTAAACAGTGCCTAGGTTGACAGGATCCTAAGAGCTGAAGAGAAAAAAAAGGAATTGGTAACAGATATTTATTTTCGTAAATTTTACAAGCTTTGTAGAAAGCAAAAAAAAAGAGTCTCTAGATGATGCGGAAGAACGCGAAATTTAAGTTGTTTACGGCCTACAAGTTATCACGGTAGAATTAGAATGTTATTGGATCCAAACAAGGCCCACTTCCGGGTCTTCAGATAAACAAAGCCCGCTTCCGGTCTTCAACGAGGCCCACTTCCGGGTCTTCAAACAAACAAGGCCCACTTCCGGGTCTTTATTCAAACAAGGCCCACTGTCGTTATAGAGACTGAGGAATTCGTTGCCTTTAGTTTGTCCGACTTCCAGAGTTCAGCGGCTAGCTCATTCAGTTATTAGCTTCTGGATCCAGAAGAAGATTCTCGTCCTTCCACCGTCGATGAAGTATTATTACGCAGCTCAGATTCAAGATGCAGGAGCAGGAGACACGCAGGTATTAGTCGTCAAAGCTTTGACGGACGACGGGCCGGAACATGGTGATGAAGTTATATTGCCACTCAATGTTTGAAAAAGGCAAGCCGGTCGTCTCACTGGTTGACGCTCGGCGATAGATTCGTCGTGGTAGATACGGCGGCCGACGGTGACAACAGATGTAGTTTCGGCGATCAGCTCTCGGCGATAGATTCGTCGTAGTTTCGCGACTGGCTGTAGCGGATGTAGCTCGGCGATCGGCGATTTGACAATGGATATGTCGTGGCGCAGCGATTGACGTAGATGGAGATTCACTTCACAATTTTGGTGTTGGATAGCCAAAGATGGTTTTTGAAGGCGTTCTTGAGTTCCCGGGCCTTGCCTGGCCCGGGAATGGCCTTATATCAATTTAGTGTTCCTCGTTCGAGGAGTAAATTGAGACTGCCATTCCATAGCGACAGCTTTTCTAAAGAAACCTCGCTAGCATTCCAAGGTTCTAGATTTTTGCAGTTTTCAAAATTTTGAATACAGAATAGTAAAAAAAATAAATCTAGAGTCAAAATACATACAATCATGGCCAAACTATAAAATACCTCACTGAAATTGACAGTAGAAAAAGAAAAATATGAATTTGAAGAGAAACTAAATTCGAAACAAAAAAAACAGTTTCAAAACAACTGCCATCCGAGCAGTCGTGTCTAGAAATCGGGCCCGTGACCCGCGCGCAAAATCGATAAAGTGATGTAAAATTTTGAGGAAATCAAGTTTTTTTGTGCTTAAATTACTGTGAAAAGGACTGTCAAGTGCTGTGATGTGAAAGTTGTGAATGAATAATAGAAACCAGGTAATATATTATGATATATACATACATGTAGCATTACATATTTCCCCCACGACCCCAGAAAATTTTCAACTCCATTGAAAATTTTGAAGGTTAGGAATAAAACCTTGCTCTTTCATACTTAAATCTTGCACTTCTTCTTTTACTCGCTCGCAAACATACTTAGGGGATATGGTTCACATATTTGATGACGCATACTCCACAAGGAACTATTCATTATACATAACGAAGGCTTATTTTTTTTAATTAGGTGTCGTTATCCGCACCTTTTTGAAAACCCGAGTAAAGATAATAAGTATTTACAATTAAGAAAATGTACAACACAAAGGCTTATTTAACGAGTTGTGTACCGCTCTTTAAGAATATTACACACACCCTTGGGTATTGAAGACGTCAAGGAAATTAATATTCAAGAACCTTGTATTTAAGAAATTGCAAGGAAATTAAGATTAGAGTAACAACATGTGCAACTAAGAAAGTATAAAAAAAAATGAGTAAACACAATGGCTTCTTACCCACACGATTCGTGTTAAAGGATAAAACAAAAAGAGTGAAAAAAAATAACGTTTGTAAAATGGATTTAAAAAAAATAAGCCGAAAGGGTCTAGTTTCCTTGTACAATACAAAAATAATATACGCTAAAGCTATTTACAGAATAAGTATACAATTTAGAGAAAAAAACAGAATACAACCGCTACACTATTTACACTTTAAAATCTTTTACATGCCACTTTCCTCTTAAGCCGTTAGGATCCTCTAAAATAAAGACGAGAGGTGAGAGCTTCTCAACAACTTTGCATTTGACATATTTGGGAGCCAACTTTGAACTGAAATATGCACCAGCGTTACTCTGGACGTAATTTTTACGCCAGACTGTGTCGCCAACGTTGAACTCTTTAAAGGTGTGTCTCGTGTTGTAATGAGCAGCATTTTTTGTGTGTGCAGTGTGTAATGCAACCTGTACTTTATCGAAGATGTTAGATAATAATCCTAAATTAGCGGCGTAGATGTCACGAGGAAGAAAAATGAAATTATCAAGGTTGGAGCAGTTAGTGTATAGTGAACCACATGGTATGGTTTCACGTCCAAAGACCAGAAAGGATGGAGAAAACCCAGTTGTAGAATTTACAGAACTGTTGAGTGCATATTGGATTTTCTGCAAATGTTTGTCCCATGAACGGTGATCATCTCCGACCAACTGTGAAAGTGCGGTGATAATTGTTCTATTATACCGTTCTGTGGGGTTTACTTGAGGGCAGTATCGAGGTGAATAAAATATAAAAGGAATTTTATACTTATTCAGAAAACTTTGAAACTCATTAGATTGAAATTGTGAACCATTGTCCATGATGATGGTTTGTGGCACACCGTGTACCAGAAACACATTATTTTCCAAATACATGATGATATTGGAAGATGTAGCGCGCTTGATAGGGAAAATAAGGCAATACTTTGAAAAAGAACATGTAACCACTAGTATGAATTGATTACGTTGTCTTGTGAGTGGAAAAGGGCCCATTAGATCTAATGAGAGGCTTTGAAAAGGTCTTGAACAAATTTTTGGTTTACCCATAGGACCATATGGAGAATGATTCGAATGCTTATAAGAGAGGCATGTTTCACAAGAAGAACACATTTTAGCCACATCTTTAAACATACCAGACCAATAGTATCTTAAAGAAAGCTTCTTGTATGTTTTGAAAATGCCAGTATGGGGATTACTTTCTGAGTCACCATGGCAAGTTTTGATGAGATTCATTCTCTCAGAGGGAAGTGGAACTTCTTTCCAAGCAAAATCTTCATTTAGATAATCAGGTGAGTTATTAAAACGGTATAAATTATTGTTGAGAATTTTGTAATTTGGATAAGCATCAGGATTATCTCGACAGTTAGTAAAAAGTCTATTATATAGTTCCAATTGTGATGCATTGTCTCTAGATATGGGTTCAACACCACCAATAATAGCAGTATCGGGTATTTTATGACGCGACAGAAGGTCTGGGACAACATTTTCTTTTCCTTTTTTATGTTTTAGGTCGAAGTTAAAACAAGACAGACGAAGACTCCATCGTGCCAATCTGCCAGAAGGATTAGACAAATTTTGGAACCACTTTAATGCTGCATGGTCAGTGTATACTGTAAATCGTTTACCGTTATCAAGATAACAACGCCAATGCTCAAGTGCAGTAATGACAGCTAAAGTCTCACGTTCTGTAGTTGAATAATTCTGCTCATGCTTGTTTAGAGATCTACTCATATATGCAATAACAACTTCTTTATTGTCTTTTTCCTGAGTCAGCATAGCACCTATCCCAAAGTTAGAAGCGTCGCAGTGAACGGAAAATGGATAGTCAAAGTCAGGGCAAGATAGTATTGGTGTTGTAGTCAAGCATTCTTTTAATTTAGCAAAAGCAGAGTCAGCCTCAGCATTCCAGACAAATTTTTTTGGAGATTTTTTTCCAGATGACGTTAATTTACAGAGTGGTGAAGCAATAGTACTGAAATTAGGTATGAATCGGCGAAACCAACTGCATGTACCTAAAAATTTTCTTACTTCTTTTTTAGAGGTAGGAGCAGCGTAAGCTAGAATCGCTTCAATTTTACTGGGATCAGCCCGCAATCCTTGCTCATCTACTATGTAGCCAAGATATTTCAGTTCTTTGCGAAAGAATTGACTCTTTTCAAAGTTAATGGTTAGACCAGCATAAGAAAGTTTCTGATGAACTTTAAGTAGGAGTGAAATATGTTCCTCAAATGTCGCACCTATGATTATTATGTCATCTAAGTAACAGAACACTTTATTCTCAAACTCTGGAGTGAATAAACTGTCCATAAGTCTTTGTTGAGTTGCTGGAGCGTTTGTCAATCCGAAGGGCATAACAGTGAATCTATACATTCCTTTACCAGGTACGTAAAAACCAGTTTTATCTCTGTCTTTGGGATGTAATGGAATTTCCCAAAAAGCCTTTGCTATATCGATACTAGACAAATATTTAGCATTTTTGAGGTTATCTAGTATCTCAGAAACAAAAGGGAGGCTGTAGGCATCTTTACGAGTAATTGCATTCAGCTTTCTGCTGTCGACGCAGAAACGCCATTCTCCGTTCTTTTTTGGAGTGATAAGTACTGGAGATAACCAAGGACTCTCACATTTTTCTATAACTTTTAATTCTAGCATTTTATCGACCTCATTGATGAGTGCTTTTTGCTTTTCTGGAGAGAGACGATAACAACGTTGTTTTATAGGTAAAGCATCACCAGTATTGATCCGATGACTAACTAAACTAGTACGGCCTAATTTACCTCGTTGTTCAAAAGAAATACTTTTGAAACGCTTGATTATGTCATTAGCAATTTCTACTTGATTCCCAGACAGATGATCAAATGTTGATATTTGATTTTCAACAGCACAAGTTGTATGATCTTTAGATTCGAGATTGAGTTCAAGAGAAAGTATCTTTGGGGAGAGTTCGAATTCTTTCCAGAAATCCCACCCAAGTATCAAAGAAGGATAAATATCAGGGAAAACATAAGCTTTGATAACATGTGTCTGATTATGAAATCTCAATGGCAAATGAAAATAACCAGAAGACATTGCTTTTTGTTTATTAGCAACCATAACTTGAGTTGGAGACTTGAATAGTTTAAAGCCTAACTTTTGGATATCTTTATGAGAGTTATTACCTAAAATAGTTATACAACTTCCACTATCTAAAAGACCGGAAAAAGGTATATTGTTTATAGACACGTTAATAAAAGGTCTGTTAAAGTCTTTTTCTTTATCGTAGAAAACAGAAGTTGTTTTGTAGCAAAACATAAAATTTCGAATAGTATTTAACCATTGATTCCAGTCGTTAAGATCAAAATTATTGTTATGTGATTTAGTGAAACCATTCAAGTCGTCAGCTAGTTTTTTTGTTGATTTGATGGAGCACATTTTGGACATTCGCTGATTCTCACGCCTTTACGACCACATTTAAAACAAATGAGGTATCTAGGCTTAGTACAAGTTTGTAAAGAATGGCCTGTGATACGACAGCGATAACAGAATTCTTCTTTAGAAATGTCATTAGTTTGAGATGACGAGCGTGGATGTTTATCTTCCTGCACTGCATTAGTGTACCTTACGTTTGGAGACGCTTTAGGAAATGAAGCTTTAGAAAATGAAGGAAGATAGGCAAATTCAGCAGCACAAGAAGTGTCTTCAGATCTAGGCTCATGAAAATTTTTGTCTCGTTCAGAAATGCGTTCGTAACTTTGACAAGTAGAAATTAAAGAATCTACCGTTTTAATATCTTTAAGTGCAACAAAAACTGAATAGCACGGTCTTATATTATGGAGTAAAATCTCTAATTGTTCGCTCTCGCTAAGTTTCTTTGAAAGACGAGCAAACATACCGAACATAATTGAGACGTAAACGATAATGGTCTCAGTTGCTCCTTGCGTTCTATTCCTTATAGCTTCCAACAGCTTATAGTCGTAATCATGTATACCAAAATCTCGAATCAGCAATGTGCAAATATCTTTCCACGATAAGGTAGGATTTCGATTATACTGAAAACGAAACCAATGAAGGGCATCACCTGTGAAAATCTCAAAGGCGTGCTTGCAAAGCATACCTTCCGGAATGTTTCGAGAAATCCTAAACTCGTCCAACCTTTGAAGGAATGATCTAGGGCACGATTTTCCATTGAAAGAAAACGTTTTGAGCTCCTTCACAAAATTATCCGAAGTGTGATAGTTTTGTACAGACTCGGAAGCCAGTGGTATACTAGTCAGAATGCTTGAAGGTAAAGTGGGTTGAGGAGTACTCAGTACTTCCAAAGTTTGATTGGTTCCAGTCATAGGTAGTAATTGATAAATCGAGGGAGGGCTAGGCTGAGTCTGAGGACAAGGATTGTGAATGTCAACTAACACTTCTTCAGAAGATCCTGAATAATCTGAAGTTAAGACTTCAAACCGTTTTTGGAGCGTGAAGAAGCGAGATCGTATGTTTGAGCATGACTCAACAAATGGTGGAACGGCGTTAAAGCGTTCGAGGCGATAATGAAGATGATTTACGAAAGATTCAACTTTCCTCAGGTTACTTTTATCATCCGTGGCTTCGAGGTGCGAGATTTTACCCTCGACGTAATTAAACGTGATCTCTGCTTGGGAGAGGTCATGTTTGAGAGGTATTGGAGAAGATTTTATGTCCTCAGGTTGAATGTGACTCAATTTTGCCAGCTGCTCCTTAAGAGTTGTCAAAGTGTCAGCTGGTTTTTCACCTCTGATAGTCACTTCATATTCCAGTTCAAGTTTGTTTAGAAACGAGTATTTAATTGGTCTCGCCATAGTCACAAGTTGAAGTCAATAGTCAAGGATAAAATCAAGTCAAGTTTAAGTTCGTTTAAGTATTAAGTACTATGCGAGTGTTGTAGAATGTAAGTGTGATGTTCCGCGTGTCCTGCCTGTATAAAAATAAATTAAGCAAGTACCTAAGATATTACGTTAGAGCCAAAAGTCAATATCAAATTTTAGCCTACTTGAGTAAGTATTATTTTAGAATTTAGAAGAATGTTTTAGAGGGTTCATTTTAGTTGGGCGCCAAACTGTCACGTTACATCCGTTCCTTTCGTGAAAAAGGTAGAATGGAACGCTACAAGTTAATGAGCAGCTCCTCCCCTACCTAAACAGTGCCTAGGTTGACAGGATCCTAAGAGCTGAAGAGAAAAAAAAGGAATTGGTAACAGATATTTATTTTCGTAAATTTTACAAGCTTTGTAGAAAGCAAAAAAAAAGAGTCTCTAGATGATGCGGAAGAACGCGAAATTTAAGTTGTTTACGGCCTACAAGTTATCACGGTAGAATTAGAATGTTATTGGATCCAAACAAGGCCCACTTCCGGGTCTTCAGATAAACAAAGCCCGCTTCCGGTCTTCAACGAGGCCCACTTCCGGGTCTTCAAACAAACAAGGCCCACTTCCGGGTCTTTATTCAAACAAGGCCCACTGTCGTTATAGAGACTGAGGAATTCGTTGCCTTTAGTTTGTCCGACTTCCAGAGTTCAGCGGCTAGCTCATTCAGTTATTAGCTTCTGGATCCAGAAGAAGATTCTCGTCCTTCCACCGTCGATGAAGTATTATTACGCAGCTCAGATTCAAGATGCAGGAGCAGGAGACACGCAGGTATTAGTCGTCAAAGCTTTGACGGACGACGGGCCGGAACATGGTGATGAAGTTATATTGCCACTCAATGTTTGAAAAAGGCAAGCCGGTCGTCTCACTGGTTGACGCTCGGCGATAGATTCGTCGTGGTAGATACGGCGGCCGACGGTGACAACAGATGTAGTTTCGGCGATCAGCTCTCGGCGATAGATTCGTCGTAGTTTCGCGACTGGCTGTAGCGGATGTAGCTCGGCGATCGGCGATTTGACAATGGATATGTCGTGGCGCAGCGATTGACGTAGATGGAGATTCACTTCACAATTTTGGTGTTGGATAGCCAAAGATGGTTTTTGAAGGCGTTCTTGAGTTCCCGGGCCTTGCCTGGCCCGGGAATGGCCTTATATCAATTTAGTGTTCCTCGTTCGAGGAGTAAATTGAGACTGCCATTCCATAGCGACAGCTTTTCTAAAGAAACCTCGCTAGCATTCCAAGGTTCTAGATTTTTGCAGTTTTCAAAATTTTGAATACAGAATAGTAAAAAAAATAAATCTAGAGTCAAAATACATACAATCATGGCCAAACTATAAAATACCTCACTGAAATTGACAGTAGAAAAAGAAAAATATGAATTTGAAGAGAAACTAAATTCGAAACAAAAAAAACAGTTTCAAAACAACT
Organism: Ennomos erosarius; assembly: GCA_963580505.1. Lineage (NCBI taxonomy): Eukaryota > Metazoa > Arthropoda > Insecta > Lepidoptera > Geometridae > Ennomos > Ennomos erosarius. Next base: position 2,987,356 of record OY757005.1, on the reverse strand, counting down.
GCCATCCGAGCAGTCGTGTCTAGAAATCGGGCCCGTGACCCGCGCGCAAAATCGATAAAGTGATGTAAAATTTTGAGGAAATCAAGTTTTTTTGTGCTTAAATTACTGTGAAAAGGACTGTCAAGTGCTGTGATGTGAAAGTTGTGAATGAATAATAGAAACCAGGTAATATATTATGATATATACATACATGTAGCATTACACAACCACTAACGCTAACGCCTCATGCTAACTCCAAAAATGTAATGAAATGACATTCGCTGCGGAAAAGTTAGCGATTTCCGAAATTTCATTTCAATACATTTTGGAGTTAGCGTTTGGCGTTAGCGTTAGTGGTTGGTATCTTTGTTAGACCCCCTGAAATTACATTTTGGAGTTAGCGTTCATTTCGATACATTTTTAGAGTTAGCGTGAGGCGTTAGCGTTAGCGATTGGGATTATTGCTATGACCATTCAGACACCTTGCTGCGGCGCGTTACGATATATTCGTGGAATGGTTTTGAGTTTAAAGCTTAGAAAATTTAGAAAAGGAGGTGGCAAGGTAAGGCGTTCCCCTCTGCCGGTCGTATGGCGGTACTTGGTCATCTACAATATCATAATGGGCGTGTAGTCACTGCGTAACTACGCTAGTTTTATACTGGGTGTAATTGAATTCATTAGCATCCTTTGAAACTAGGTATCTACTCCTGATACCAGTCACGTGTAGACCAAAAATTTTGAATTCTAACACATTTGTTTGGTAATAATAATAACTCCAAAAAATGAAATAACTTACTTAATCAAATGCTACAATACAAAATTTAATTAAAATAATGAAGTACAGTTTTTAATTAGTACATACAAAGTATAAAAACGTTTAAATGTATCAAAATCATCCGTGCCAACTGCGTTAGGCGCCGCAGCAATCTTCATAATTTTAAATAAAAATGTTTTCACTTACACTCTTTACTCTTTAATAATCATCTATAAATGATGTACTACCATGGGCTCAATTTATGCTAATGAATTAAATTACATCCTGTATCACGGTGTTCGTGTTTTAAGATGGTGTGCGGCGTGCGTTTACACGCGCGGTTTGCGCGTGTGCTGTACGTGTCTACCTCGTCCCCCGTAGAAAATGGCAGAAAAATTGTGCTTGCGGCATCGAAATAATACCCATAGAAAAATAACTCTAAGCAAGATCGCCCAGTTTTGTAACCAAACGAACGTTGTACTATATTTATTTTTATTTATATCTACTTACGTCTACACACCAATGTAATAACGACCTAACTCCATTGAGATTAGGTGCATTTCAACCTACAAAGTCAATCACATAAGACTTTACTCTAACCAATACCGCCAGTATAGTGGTCGTTCCCTGATTGGCTGACTTCTTTTGACGCTCGACAAGAGGGACACAGCTATGTAGATGCATAGTTAGCTAACTAGTTTTGATATAAGATTTCTTCATGTTTAGAAACACCGATACGGATGCGGATAGTTCAGATCAGCACAAATCGATTTAGTTCGGTCAACTAAGAGCGCTCTTGCATTTCAACCGTTATTTTTACGTTAAATGGTCAATTTTGGCAGTCTCATTCTGAGAAACTGAAAAACTTCGACAACTTACCTCTTCCCATGAACAGGGTAAGGACATAAAACTAATAAATCCGTGCAAATTTCAAGGTGGGTCAGGTCAGTTAGTATTCAATACAAAATTCGATTAGTTTTTTAAGTAAAGTTTTGTTTACAAGCAGCTAAACTTACGTACAAACATGAGAAATCAGTTGTACCTAGAGTACGAACCTATAAGAATTTCGAAGTCGCGTTCGAAGTGAATACTATTATCACAGTCTACCATAACAATAAATAATAACAATGGTAATAATAATTATGGTTGAGTGAGATAATAGTGTGATGTGATGTCTGCCATATAAAGAAATCGCAAAAAAAATTCGACACCTAGCTCCCTAACTATGACCATAGTGGTGATTTGGGATGGTGTTATGCATTAAAACTACGAGTATGGAAAACATGTATAATGTAAAATAGAAAAGCTACTAGAACGAATTTTTGTAATCATTTCACACCTCAGACCTAGAATTTCAATAGTAATAAATACGATTGTTTATACGTCTGTATGTTCAGGTATAATTATTTCAATGAGTAGCTTAGTTAACCCAACAACCAACAAACTGCGTCACGGCAAAATGGATTTGCGTGAAATTCGGTTACAATACTCGTTAATTCATCATTTATCTGTTTGTTGTATTTTTATCGCTTATTTAGGATTCCGTATGCAAGGGTAAAACAAACCCTATTAATAAGGCTCCGCTGTCCATCTGTCATCACACACCAAGCTTGTATCTCATGAACCCTGATAGTTATTGAAAATTTCACACATGATGTATTTATGTTGCCGCTATAACAACATATACTAAAAAGCAATACAAAATTAAAATTATACCACATAAAAAACCTTATAAGTAAAAATTACACTAAAAATACAATATAATACAGCTCACAGCAATTAAAAGAAATTTTAAAAGTTTGAAACTCATTTTTACCAAAACGTCACTTGTGTCGTTATTTCATAACACAGTCCAAGTAAGACTACTTCACAGGGCGACGTTCGCAATGCGAATGGCGCCACGCGCGGTTTCAAAATTAAGCCCTACCCACAGCGGTTGCATTTGCGTTTGGCCATTTCGGACCTCGTATTATACTTCTTTGGGTATTATTTCGATGGCTTGCGGATTATAACGTTAACATCTCCATTTATTTGAAGATGGTATTCTGTATGCCACTGTCTTTGACAAACACGACAAAGCACGTTACCCACTCAGGCGCGGTGCGGCGGGCGTAGGTAGGTCCCAAAGCGCTTCTCAAATAGCGCGGTATGGTTTTGCATATTTACGGTTTATACGAATAAACTAAGATGTGTTTTAAAATTTCAAAACTAGTTTTGATAAGTAGCATTACTTGGCTATCTAAACAAATGCATTTTTACGTGTGTTGCAGTATAAAAAACACACACAACAACAGTACACATAATAATTGACGTTCCACCGTACCTAAAGGAAATTACCCCGTCACCGGCGCGCGCCGGCTCGGCGCGAGATGCAATTTAGACTGAGGCGTTTTTTTCTCTCCTGAACTATAGAGATTTACTTTACTTGATAGTGATGTTCAACTAGTTTCAATTTTAGTCGATGTATAACGAGTGACATCTCTAAAAATTGATTGCCATCCCTAGTAGCGCAATCAGCTGTAAGCCACAATTGTGGTGGGGAGCGGTCCACGTTGCGCGATGCCGGCCGCACATGTGGTTGAAGCGCCTGAGCGGGACGCACGTCATAAAATAGAAAACAAATAAACAATCTAACGGGGTTTTGGCGGGAACGCGGAAAAGTTCCCTTCGTTGCATTGTATTATTTCTCAAAACTTGTGCTTTTTCCAGTGTTAATGTTTAAAATTGGTGGCGTTTTACGCATTAAGTTACGCTCTTTACTGGAGCATGACATAGATTGGACTATGACTACCTGACTTAGACTGGACTATGACTATGACTAAGACTTGACTTTACGTGAAATATTCTATTAACATGATGAAAAATTACAATACTTGACACCGGCTAAATACACTATGTGTAGAGCCAAAATATAAAAAAAAAACAAACAAACAATCTAACAGGGTGTTGGCGGGAACGGGGAAAGTTCACGTCGGTCGTTGCATTGTATTATTTCTCATAACTTGTGCTTTTTACAGTGTTAATATGATAAATTGGTGGCGTTTTATTCATTAAGTGCGGAATTACGAGCAGAGTGTGGGCAATTGATATAATGTGGCAAAACGTGGTTTTTCGTGTTGATTCCAAAATTCCGTAGAAGCTTAATATTAAAGCTTAATTAGTAATGTTGCAACTACTTTACTAGAGCATGACTTAGACTGGACTTTGACTATAAGACTTTAAGGTCACAGCTGATTACAACCACCCGGCACCCACTTGGCACCGCCTCGTCGCATGGCGTTCACTCGTTGTCGACTCGTGGTCCACGGGTGGACACCGCGTTATCACCAATAAACGTCGCGCGGTCAACCAGTGGACCCCGCGCGGTCAATGAGTGAACGCCGCGTGGTCAACGAGTGGACGTCGCTTGGTCCATGAATTTTCGAGTAGTCTGTTACCAATTGGCACTAGGTCTACACGTGTATTTCGTAATGTAATCAAAAAAAAGGCTGGGAATGAAGGGAGGGTGGGAAGCGGTGCTTCGCCAAGTATCGTCCTCGCGTCAATCATTCGCGGGCAGCGCGCGATCCACTCGAAACCCGCGCATTGTCAACGCAAGGCAAGCATGGGAGCAGCGAGTTGTCACCGAGTGGTCCACCCGCTGTCCGCGTGTGGAGGGCTTACGACCGAGGCGATTCGGTGACGCTACGAAGTTGATGTAGTGAGCGCATATCCATAGAAGTCCATATAAAGAATACGAGCCGCAGGAGGCGAGGTGGTACCGAGTGGTTCTAATGAGCTGTGAGCTTTAGAGCACGTAACACGTCAAGGAATCTCATGTGGCATAGTGAATAACCCCCAGGCTTTATTTTATGAATCATGATCAACCGTGATTAGTCACAGATGATGTATTTCTGTATTTTCTGTTGCCACTTCTTTGAAAACAAACTAGTTTATATTCAGAGCATAACAAATACTATACGTAGACCTTCCTTGCATAACAACTAATATGAACTAAAAAACAATACAATACATATTTAAAGGGGCTTTCAAACGTGATTTTTTTTGCTGGTTCACCAGAAGAGTCATAGATAGCGCTGCTTTAAATAGTACTACTACTCAGCACTAGATGGCAGGAAAAATGGTACGGAACCCTTCGTCTTGCCTGGTTTTTTAAATCTTCTACTTTCGACGTGGTTTCGACGGAGTTCAACCCTACCGAGACGCTGTATTCTGTGGTGAAATGAAATGAACCATACTATAAAATGATTATTGAACCATTGGATTCTGTAGCTGATAATGTTCAATCTTTGCAAAGAAATGAGGATCTAGAAAAACAAGAAATTTAAAGTTATCGTTTGTAGACAGAGAGTTGATCTGTGTTAGTTCTTACCACCGAAAAATAAGAGGAATGTCATAAAATATAAAACCAAGTTATGTTTTTATATTTTATTAATTAACAATATTTTAATACATTACAAGTCATAATTTACCTATATCTATCACCGAGTCAGGATGCCTTGCTTTCAAATGATTTTTTAAACTGTTCTTCTGAATGAACGCTGCATCACACAATGGACAAACAAACCTTTTATCGTTTAGATGTATCTTTAAATGAAGCTTCAGGGTGTACGGTTTAGCAAATTTCTTCTTACAAAACTCACATTCATAATTCTTCACTCCATTATGCACATCCATATGACTTTTCATAACCGTATTATGTACAGTTATGTACCCACAGATGTCGCATCTGTGCTCTTTAGACCGCTTGTGTGTGTACCGCTTATGAGCGGCCAAGCTGCCTGAATTAGCATACTCCCTACCACACGTATCACATTTGAACACTGGTTTTTTTATTCCATGCACAATAGCCATGTGGTTTAACCGCTTTATGTACTGGGCAAATGGGAATGTCTCCGGACACTTGAGACATTTTATGGACGGTTTTATGTGTTCTTTTTTTATATGATATGCCATAGATGCTTCAGTTTTGAACATCTCTCCGCAATGTTTGCATTTAGTTGTTTTGTTTTCGTGATGATTGAATACGTGGCATTTGTACGTGTGTTCCGATATAAATTTCTTCCCGCATACATAACAAACAAACAATCCGTAGTGCTCATTCATATGCACTAATAAATTCTTGAAGAACGGAAAATCTTTACTGCACAAATGGCATTTGAGATTATCCGTACTGAGATCAAATCCTAATATACGACGGGAAGGTTTTCTTGATGTATCATAGTAAACTTTCTTATGTATGTTACTTAAATGATCGGTTAAAAATTCAATGGTTTTAAATTCCTCATCGCACAGTCTGCATTTGATACAGCTTATATCCGCGGTTAGGATCAAGTCTGGTAGTGACCTCAATTCTTTATCAATGATTGTTTCGCAGATATCAATATGGTCAGCTTCTATGTGATGTTTCAGTTCTTTGAACGTTATATATGAGTTGTTGCAGTAAAAACATTTGTAGCCCGTCTTGAAGTTGTTTTTGAACGGTAGTACGGTGGAATGCTTGAGTATTAGTATTATGTTCGAACGTATCTTTTTGTTGTCTTTTAGTGATTCTTGCTTGGAATGTGTTCTTGTTAAGGTTTCCGGAGTCTGTTCTGGAAAACAAAGAAAAAAATCTGTAATATAATAGGCATGATGTCTACAATTTTTTTTGTATAAATTAATAATATTCCTCAAAAGATAAACATTCGTGAAAACAAAAATAAAGTATCTCAAAAATTACAAAGTTACAAGCATTTTAAAAACCGGAGTAGAAAGAGATAGCTTAAACTGCCAGGAGCTGGGTTGTTCATAGTACCTCATTACTAAGCTGTGGTAGATTTACATGCAATCTCTGTGGCATGTGACGTCACAAGTGGATTTTTCATAGTAACTGTGGAGGCGCTCTGTTTCGCGAGAAACCTGTGGCGATGCCCTCTTCAGAAACTTTAAAAGCTTATTACTCCTTTAAAAGCTTATTTTTCAATTATTGCATTCATTTTTAATCTTCTTTATGAAAGTAATATTTACTTGTTCATTTTTAATAGTAGTCATTATGCCTATTATGAATGATGATTGAAGAAACGTTCTAGTTTCGACAGCCGCCTAAGACACACTAATCGGCGAGTAACGCTTGATAATATTTATTAATGTTTCATTATTTTAAAGTTCCTAGTGACACTGCAACTGTTATGGGCGGCCGTTTCACTTAACATCAGGTAAACGACTAGCTCGTCACGTCAAAAAAAAATGATAATTTTATTACTGCCTTCTTTTGGCGTGGTTTATTGGAACTTTTAATATTTGGTGTGTGCAATAAAGAGTTTATGTTATCTAACCGCATAGTGACTTATCAGGTGAACCCGAGGTAAAATATGCTATAAGTACTAACCAATGATCTCGTTCCTAGTTTTTTTCCTGAACTTAGCTTTCCTCTCTTTGAATTCTGATATAGGAGTATCGGATTCAGAATCGTTTTTTTTCCTTTTTCTACTAGATTTAGCTTTTCTATCATCTCTCTTCATCGCCGACGAGTTTGATACAATTTTTATGCCTGTAACAAAATGTATGGTATAAATAAAAATTTACAATAGGTTTTTAACGGTTTCAAATATTTGCCTGCATGGGTAACGAATCGATATACCTCTTGTCCTGAGAAAGCGTGCTGATGGATGCAGGAGGTGAGAAGCCGCTCAAAGTGGCGCTCTGTGGGGCAGGCCTATATTCAGTAGTGAACTCATAAAGGCAGTGGTGATGTAATTGAAGAAAAGAATACCTTTACTACTAACACCAAACATTTTTGAAATCATTATCTCCCCAACCTTATTTTTCACATCAGTCTCAACATCTTCAAAAAGAAACACAAATATGTTAAGGTGACCGGTAGAACAAATAAGGTGTTTTTTGGCAAGTTTCCTGACGAAATTAGAGCATATTGAGCTTTGAATTTAATATATCATGTAATTCGTTTCAATAACTTGTTTGTGATGAACGCAAATACAAGATAAATAAAATCAGTTTTATAGAAAAACATCGCAAACATACATCAAAAAAATTGCGTTGTTCCTATCTTAACAGCTTCTATCAAATATATTTAAAAAAAAAATAATAGTGTACGCCCAACAAACATTTACATAATGTGATGAATTAATTATTTAGATAAATACTATACGAACATAGATATTAATTAAAAGCCTCCAAAATCAGTCATTTCGTGCGTTGCCTTTGACGTAAGCGCCACGCGGTAGTTCAGACTGAATTGATATTTAAGTCTACCACGTTAAGGTCGATGTTTCTATGAACGAATTTCGACCTGCTCATCTGGGTCTAACCGTCGCCTTAACGAATTTATACACAGAACCTGAGCTAAATATGTACATTGAATATTTTTTGTAAATTTTAATTACACTTCTTTATAGATATAGAATTGGTAACATATTATTTTTGGCTGTCTGTAGGCCTAGCACGAACATTTACGCGGGAGTAAGTGTAACGTTAACGTAAGTCAGTTGTATGGGGCGCTGATCAAATGCCACGTTACCACGGTGCCATGCTTACGTTAACGTTACACTTACTCCCGCGTAAATGTTCGTGCTAGGCCCTCGGTACATTTGAACACGCAGCGAAGAATGGCAGGCATTGCCTGCGCCCCTTCTATTGCCGTCCCATCCATTCATGGTTTTTCCCTTATAACAGTTTAAATTACCTTCCACAGCCTCGATGTCAGAAAGATAATCTACAGTTTCGATTTCCGATTTCAGTGTGGTCACATTCTTATTTTCTGAAAATACAAACATAATTTCGTTATTACAGGTAAATTGCCTTTACTATTTAAATTAACTACTACAAAAAATATTTAATTAAAAAGATTAAATAAATAACGTCCAACGATCACATACATAGCTCCTGGACCCTAACTAGGATTCCCTGTATCTAGGGACCCAGGAACTACGAGGACCATGGTCCCACAACACCTAGACACAGAACAAGTATTTGTGCTTTATTTTCCTCTGCACAAATACTTGTCCTGTCACGGGAATCGAACCCGCCGCCTTCGGGTTATGAGCCGACTTACTCAACCACCACACCACAGAGGAGCAATATAATAAGAACATTTTAGAGGCTTCCATACAACTAACGTGATTTTTTGCTGGCTTATAAAGATAATTGTTTTTTTTTTTTTCATATATTTGGCTCCACACATAGTGTATTTAGTCAGTGTCAAGTATTGTAATTTTTCATCATGTTAGAAGAATATTTTACGTAAAGTCAAGTCATAGTCATAGTCCAGTCTAAGTCAGGTAGTCATATTCCAGTCTAAGTCATGCTCCAGTAAAGTGGTGGCAACTTTACTAGAAGCTTTATGGAATTTTGGAAGCAACGCGGAAAATCACGTTTCACCACATTATATCACTTGCCCATGAGTGGTGCTCGTAATTCAGCACTTAATGCGTAAAACGCCACAAAAAGAACAAGTTTTGAAAAATAATACAACGCAACGACGTGAACTTTTCCGCGTTCCCGCCAAAACTCCCCTACACTGTTTACTTACCTGTGTTATTTATTGTTATTTTATCTGAATTAAACGACGTTGAATCCAGACTATCATTGCATTCATCTTCCATCTTCACATTTCTTATTTCCTCCTTTATGTCCAAATCATTTTGGGCAGAGCATTCTGCAGGAACTGAAATTTTTAGAATGAACACAATTTTATTATTTTTATTTCAAAACATCAATTTGAAAATACACAATGTTACTCCCATATTAATTAACAATATTAAAACAACTGTTTAAAAAAAAAAGAAGCACAATGTTATCAGAATTTTAAAATAACTATTTAAAAAAATACAATTTTAGTAGAATTTTCAACCAACTTTGTTCTGTATTTGGTATACAATTTTTTATTTTGACGCACTGGGTTTGAAATAATTTTTGATTATGAATGTATAATTATACTTTCAGATATGTCCTATGAAAACCTACCCAGCAGCAAAACTACCAGTGCAGGCCTGCTGAGTGAAGAACATCCTGACAATATGGGCTGTGTTAAGAAACACTGCCTCCTGGATTTAAGTGTTGATCCAACAATTTAGCAAGAGCCTAAATACTGGTTGATACTGATTGGTGGCCTTGGTGTGGTTGAGGCACTTTGCTATAAGGATTATTATTACACATTGTTTATTTGTCATCATCATTCCTCCACTGCTGAACATAAAGCCTCCCCATGGAGTGCCACTTTGAGCGGTTGCTTGCCTGCTGCATCCATTGGCTGCCTTAGGTTCTAACCAGATCGTCGGTCCACCAAGTTGGGGTGTATGCATCTTCTGGTTTGTGGTCAGCACTCAAGAATCTTTCTTCCCCATCAGTAGTCAGTTCAAAGAGCAATGTGGCCTGCACTGCCACATCTTGCTAAATCTGCGTTATAGCTTGTTATTACGTTAGTACTATTGTCCATACCATCAACAAACACAGTTTCCTTGTCCACAAGCATCAGCAATTGTCTTTCCGTTTCAGCAACCATCTCACGGAACTTGCACACATCCTTGACAAACTTAAGGCAAGCCGAGCACACCAGCTGTGTGAGCCGTGGGTCTGCTATTAGCTGAAAACCATACAATATACACAGCATTCATAAAATTATGCTTTGAAGGTTGAAGAATTTTTTTCTTGCATACTCTGTGACACTACAGTACTGGGGGTCTAGCAAACATCCCTTTCCATTAGCGTTAACACCAAACAATGACTGATGATTCCCATTCCCAAGCTTTACTCCGCAAACTCAAATAAATAGAGAATCTTCCCACAACACCATAAAGTGCAGTTCAGATTGCATAGCGTTACAAGTCAGTGGCATAGGGTACCATTGCTCCTAACAAATGGCCCCTTAAATTTTGTAACCTTCTCAGCGAAAGCATGGAGTGAGTCAGGCCTGCTGAGGACACATGCAATGTGAATTGATTGACTCAATTTAATAGCAATGCAATGCATGTCTGAGCAGGCATTATTTACTTATATTATACGACTTTAAAACTATTAGTATGGATTTTAAAACTTTCGGATTGTTTCCTTTCTATCCACAACTTTGTCCAATGGGTAAGAAGTAAAAATCAAGAATGTATGCCTCACTGCTTTGATAAGAGCCTGGGAAGTACTTTTTCTACCACATTTTTGCAATCATGGCTGTAAGGCTTACTGACATCACGCATTGGGTGCTTTATGTATTTCACATCAAGCAAGCCCTGGACCATGTATTCCAGCAAGCACTATAATATAACTAGTCTAAAAAACTTACAAATAAATTGAGATGTTTCTTGAACATTGCAACGCAATCTTCCCTGTAGATATTATGTTGATGGTTCCCTTTTACCAAGCAGCAGCGGCACTTGCCATACATCCTGCTACTACTGCTTACATTTAGCATTTTTTCTTGATTCGTTTTATTTATACAGGAAAATTAAAATAAAAACCAAACAAAACAATCACAGAGTACAATGGTCACAGAGTACATGACATTGGTAAAGCTAAAGACTGAAAAAAACAATGAAATGAAATGTATCCATATATATACTGGCAGTCACAGAGTACATTGGTAAAGACGGAAACTGGCAGTATATACTGCCTCAAGTATAAAAAGTTACTCTATGATACTGGCACAACACTGCATTTGCAGAGTACATTGGTAATATTGGAAAAACTTTGAATAGAAAATAAATAAATTATTAATATTAATTATGTGTTAATAGCTTTAATGTAATAATTATAATGTCTCTAGAATTGTGGAAGCAGCTAGGCGTAAAAGACCAATGTCGGTGTTGTCACTCGCATGCCCAAACTTTGTATAAAAGTTTGTACAAGCCTTATATTTGGCTGCAGAAAGAAAGAATTGTATTAGCTGATTTACTGATGGAGTGTTTTAACATCGAGGTAAGTTAAACCATTGTTGGTGGCTGGTGGCAGTTATAAAAAAGTTTATTGACATTACAAAGTAGTAATGTATAGGTCACCCTAATAAGTACTATTATTACAAAGGTAATATTCTAAGCCCTAATATGAGGAGTTGAGGGTCAAGGAATGCATGGAAGGAGAGGCAGTAGTGTGTTAGCTTTGCTAAGGTCATAAATATATTTCAATAATATTTTAACCCAGGTGGTGACTTGGTGAGTGGTAGGTCAATATGACCCTGCTCCAGAGGCATAATGTACTAACTACCATAGTTTGGGTTGACCATCATAAATAAATCAATATACAATCTAGTAATCTGATTACTAGACTGTGTGATGTCTCAGGATGATATGCGCAGTGCAGTGTCATGCCACTTTATAATTTTAAAGTTCCAAGTGACACTGTAACTGTTATGGGCGCCCGTGTCGCTTAACTATACTTTTTGTTAATATATATTTATTGTTTTTTATAAACTTATATTATTTGGTGTGTACTATAAAGGGTTTTTTTATCTATGAAAATAACAATTCCAGCTTGATTCGGTCCCTGAACCGCTGAGTCACATATTGTGTACAATATGCAATAGTTGCATCAAGAGGCTGCAGGAGGCGGTCATATTCAAACGCCAAGTGCAGAAATGTGAGGAACGATTCAAGGAACTTTACACAAACTATTTAGACAAAGGTAAATATATTTTTGCTTACACAAAAGTGATGTCCCAGAAATATTGGGCGCCTGGGGCACCTATATCGTCAATACATAATTTATTACTCTACAATAAACTACAATCTTGGAGTCTTCGAATCTTGAGTGAATAGGTATCTTCTAGGCAAGCGCGTTACGTTCTAGACCGCATTGTCACTTACCATCAGGTGAGATAGTAGTGAAGCGCAAGCCACAATAAAAAAAAATTATAATAAAACTGTTACTGGGCTAAATCTGTACATTGAATATTCTTTGATAGTATATAATTAGGAACAATTTTAATTGAATTTATATTTGTCTGTTGGTTATCCTGTTGAACATGCATCACGCTGGAACTTCTGAACGGATTTTACCGTGATTTTGTATGGTTATAGCTGATTTTTCAGAGTAACATTTAGGATACCTTTAGTTTTATAAAACCACCAAGTGCAGGTTGCATGAAGCAACAAGCATGTCATTTTATTCAAGAATTTATTGTTCACATTATTATAATTTACATCACACATTACATTTATTTATGCTCATCCTGTCAAAGGTAAGATAGAAGGGAAAAGAAAAAAGATAGGGGAAAAGATTGATAGAAGCGAGGCAGGCGCAACATGCCTTCCTTCACCCACCAACTAGGCTGCTAGGTGACAATGTACATATTATCATGGGGTCTCATCAGGTACAAACGAAAAATAGCCCGAACGTGAACAAAATGTAGTGATCGTGTCGCGAGCGTTACTAGTTAGTGTCTAGTGTATTCACTTGGCCCAATACTTCGCTAACACGCAATAAATGTCTTGCGGTATGCAGAAAAAAATTTTGTAAAATAGCCCAAGTTATTTCGTTATATGGGATGAGGCATCTGTACTGTAGGTATTATATTTAATTATTTAATATTTATTTTCTTATTTACAGTTGCTTCATTCAAAGTGGTAATAAAAGACGAAATAATTGAGGATGAAGGTTGGTTTCAACATGTACTACATGATATAAAAAAAATTACATCTCAAGCTGTATGAAAAGTTGAGGAACATACAACCGTTTGATTTATTTGGTGTCATACGAGGTGACCTTGAATTAGTGTGTTATCCCAAAATGGGGGGACTGGGACCATGGTACCCTGGCAAGTTGTGAGAGTCTTACTTGATACTGAGTGTTTCCAAACTTCCGTGGTAAAAAAAAAACCACTCGCAAAATTGCACGTGCGATCGCTACGAGAGTTAACAAGATACTATAAATTCATTTCTAAACACAGGCCGTTAAACTCATTTATGTGCACTCGGTCAAGGACGAAGTTCAACCACCCAGCTGCGCTAAGGCTATTTTCGAACGTAAACTTCACATGACATTTCTTCAATGAAAACTATTAATTTAGTAAAGTCGTAGAAGAAACATTGTCTGCCTTGGGGTGTAGATTTACCCCCGTTCGGGATAACATACTAGTCCTGTGTCACCTTGTATATGGCACCATACGATGTCTGCAAACGCTGTGCACCTTTCACAACCAATAGGTGAAGGAAAAATTTGGACATGAGACCACTTGTCACGGCAACTTAAGTAAAGCATATCCTGGCTTGCGGGATGGATGGATGCAGGTTCAAATCAGCTTGCGATTCCAATTTTACCTCAAATTTTTCTTTGGAGATATTGTCTCTAAAGCATTTGCCTTTCCCAATATTACATATCACTCTCTTCTAGGCCACGACAATGAAGAAATCACTGAAGACACATCTAATACCGCAGTCGAAGAAGAAAACCAGAGCATGGAAGCTGATGCTCAAAGTATAGAAAAAGCCAATACTGAGAGTACAATCGATAAACACAAAAAAGTTACAGATGATGATGATGATGATGGGTTGACGGACCCATGGGATGAAATAGATTTTGATGCGATTGATCAAGGTACCTAATTAACCAGTATTTATCTGGATAAACAGAGATAGAGATAGGGTGGTCCTGTTCACAAACTGTTTTGTGAATAGGACTATCCTCTTCCTGCAGGAGAACTAAAGTGACCGATATAGCTCTTAGGATTAGCAAGTTGAAATGGCAATAGGCATGCCACATCGCTCGTAGAACTGACAACCGATGGGGAATTAAGGTTCTCGAGTGGCGACCACGAACTGGAAGACGCAGCGTAGGCCGGCCCCCCACTAGGTGGACCGACGACATGGTGAAAGCCGCGGGGAGCCGATGGATGCAGGAGGCGAGCAGCCGCTCAGTGCCGCTCCCTGGGGGAGGCCTATGTTCAGCAGTGAACATCTTTCGGCTAATGTGATCCATTTTACAACCAAGTTACGGATAGCAACAAGCAAGCAACAAATAATTGGATGCTTCGATCAGGTATACCCTAGATATCGGATCGGCGCAAAAAAGCTGTCTCGGTAAATTAGAGCTCACTTGCGGTGTGAGCTCTCATTTCGAAACAGTTGTCTTTTTCTTAGTTCAAAAAGTACCTAATAATTATGTAATGTTGGGATAAGTAAAGTATTTGTCCCTCGTAGTAGGAACTCCAAACGTGCCAAGTTCCAGAGGAATTCATTAGTTGCTCTCAGATCCAGACAAAAAACAGTCAGACCAATGTTTCCGCTGGATGGCGGTAGAGGGTTCCACTTGCAAAAGTTAATGTAGAATTTGATTGAATCTTTAAACGTCTTACGTCAAATGATTTATTATATTAAAATGAAATTTAAAGTGCGAAAAGTACAATATCTTAGGTTTTAAAATTAATATTTGTTCTGCATCGCGCAAACTATACTCTTCCGTTCTTCATATACAAGGTAACCTTGAATTGGTATATGTTATCCCGAACGGGGGTAAATCTACACCCCCAAGGCAGACAATGTTTCTTCTACGACTTTACTAAATTAATAGTTTTCATTGAAGAAATGTCATGTGAAGTTTACGTTCGAAAATAGCCTTAGCGCAGCTGGGTGGTTGAACTTCGTCCTTGACCGAGTGCACATAAATGAGTTTAACGGCCTGTGTTTAGAAATGAATTTATAGTATCTTGTTAACTCTCGTAGCGATCGCACGTGCAATTTTGCGAGTGGTTTTTTTTTACCGTGGAAGTTTGGAAGCATCCAGTTTCACGAAGCGCTCACAACTTGTGGGCTATCATGGTCCCAGTCCCCCCATTTCGGGATAACATACCATTTCAAGGTCACCTTGTATAAGAAGCATGACTACGTACGACTGAATAATGAATGTGTTTCCTACTGGGAAAGTATTACTTTATATTATACTATGTGTGTATGTTAACGATTTAAGTACCTTATGAAATTTTATCTATTTCAGAAAGTACCACTAAAGCGAAGAAAAAATATGTGCGAAATAAAGATAAAAATAAAAAATCGAGTAAGAGATATTCTGTTCACTTTTTGCATAAAAGCTATTTGTTTTGCTGATCGATCACGTAACATTTAAACCGTACCTAATGCAACCGGCGATGTAACTTATTAACCTATCCCACATACATATTGATCCATAGCTGACACTAAAAATAAACAAGGTTTGTTTGTTAAGGTTCTTTACCTTAACAAACAAACCTTGTTTACCCACAGTTAAACAATGTTTATAGAGCCAATCAATACCTTCAATTCAGTTCTAAGTCGACTTACAGGCGGCGCCACCAATGTAACTATGAAAGCGCATATTATCTAGAAATCGTGACGTTGGGGGAGAGTTGGTCTCATACACACCTTGTTCGTATTAGTGTCAGGTATCGATTCATATAGGTTTTATGAGTTGCCGCCATTTAAAGAAAAAACAAGATGGTGGACTGGTACGCCAGGCTTCACACTAAAATATTCAAGGCGCTTTAAAAGCGGTCCGAGAACATTGTGCTACCTCTTTTTTTCGGATCTATGAAGCCAAAGATGGTATACAGGTAACGATAAATTTTTAATTTTTCAGAGATACCAAGTGGAATGCGTTACGTTCGAATAGATGGCCAGTACCATTGTTGCAAATGCAAAAAGCTCTTTAAATCTCTCGAAACAATAAAATCTCACTTTAGGAATATCCATATACCGAGTTACACCTGCCCTCAGTGCCCCCAAACATTCTTTTATGAGCCTGATTTTGTGAAACACAAACTTAAGAAGCATAACATAGACGATCGGTTCAAATGCAACGCTTGCGATAAAAGTTACTGGATGAAATTTGGATTGACATGTCATTTGAACTTTTTTCACATGCTGGGCCCTAAACACAAATGTAACCTTTGCGAATTTGAAACATTTTCGGTTTCGCAACTACGTAAGCACAAATTTCTTCACAAAACAGAGAAGAATTTCTATTGTCGCTTTTGTAACAAGTCGTTTTTAAGGCGCTCAACGTTGAACTTCCATGAGAGAATACACACCGGCGACAAGAGGAAGGTCTGCAACGAGTGCGGGCAAGCGTTCGTGCAGAAAGCTAGCTTGAACTATCATATGGCTAAATACCACCCGGAGGTGCCTTTCTGAAGTGTTAAGGTGAATTTTCCTGATATTTCAGTTTCAAGTGCTGTATTTTTCAACAATTGGTGATCACGACACGACATTTGACATGTTACTACTACAAGGCGTGTAGCACACTTCACGCTGGAGTATGTCTCTACGATTCAGAAGATATAGAACAATAAATGACTTGTGTTGCATTTTTATGTTGGCAGAGCTGGGGCCCTATTACGAACGAGCTAGCAGCGCTGCTGACGAGCGTCTGCCGCTCGACTGCTGTCAATTTTCATACAACTTTGACAGCAGTTGAGCGGCAGACGCGCGTCAGCAGCGTCGCTGGGTCCTTCGTAATACTAGAACTGTACTAGAAAATTGTACCTACGTTATTGCACCGCATAAAGTGTCGCATTTTAAACAAATAGATTATATTGCCGACATTTCTACAGCGCCATCTAGCCCAAAGCTATGTAAAGTAGACACTTAAGACTGGCCGCATAACTCAGAGTAACATAGTCATAATATTATGGGCCCCACACCTCACTCTTTTTGTTGGAAAATCATTTTTATTAGTTTCATTAAAAGTTTGTTAAAAACAACAGAAAAGTATTTTATTTTTGTTTATAATGCTTACTTAGTAACATTTTTAGTAATTTGTGATAATTTGCTAGGAGTTTCTAGTATGATATCTGGTAGCTATAACTACTATCCGCTGACTTGCATTTTCTTCTAAATAGCGGCCACCTATAAGGCCTATATCATCAACATAGAATCAGAAGCCTTTTTTTTTTTTTGAGGGGGGGAAATGCCCTCGCACTTCCCTGCCACCACGGGGGTGATGGCAGGGGGTATGTGGGACTCGAACCCACTAAAACCCCCCCGTGATCCGTCCGCCGCCGGGACGGGACGAGATAGGGTCGCGCTGGCATTCACTATCTCGCCCCAGCGATAGGCCCTTCCGGGCCTCTGCGCCAGTGGGTGGGTAACCTTCCACCTCAGTTACCCACCAGACGTGTGGGGCCGTGTGAGCGCAGCGGAGAGTCCCCCGACCCTCCGCCGCCGGTCCCACTACGGAGGACGAAGAAGGCGCCCGAAGCGCCTCCTCCGTCCCCCTCTCCGTCTGCGCCGGAGGGGGTCAGAGTTGGCATCGTCCTCCCTGACCCGCTCCGCAGCCTCCTTTTGCGACATCACCACCTCGCAAAAGGAGACCGTTGCCTGCCACGCTCTCTCGCTGTCGAGCATGGCGCACCACGCACGGCAACGAAAGATCCCGGCCAACGACCGCTGAAAGTGTGCGCCGCTCAGACTCCCAAGCAGCGCACACCTCCAGCGTGATAGAATCAGAAGCCTATATCAATCCATAGCTGGCATTAATGCAAAGAAGGTTTTTGTGAGACAAACATTCATAAACGCCACGTTTCCAAGATCTACGCTGTCAAAGTTAGACTGGTGGCGCCACCGGTAAGTTGACTTGGAACTAAATTGAAGGTATGTATGGAACTCAGATGAACTACCTGGTATGGAAGGCTCATTTTCTCTACCTCAGACTCAGGGTTACCAGCTGACTGTAACTGTTTGGTGTTTGCGGATGATTGGAATGGGTGTTTGCAATGTTGGGCGTGTCGGGAATTAATTAGATAAGGTTTTTAGTAATGAATGTGAGTGCTTTTGGTTATTTAATCATTTTGTGTCGACACAGTATCGTTTGGAGGCACTATTATCCCAAGAGTAAAATATCATAGAGTTTCAAAGAATAAACTTTTGGTGATAGGTTAATAAACGTAAAATTTACATGGCATTTCTTCAATGAAAAAGATTTACCCCTTTCGGGATAATATACCAATTCAAAATCAGGTGGTATAGGTAAAGACAGATTTTTAATTTTTCAGAGATACCAAGTGGAGTGCGTTGCCAGCGAATAGATGGCTAGTACCATTGTTGCAAATGCAAAAAGCCCTTTAGTTCTCTCGAAACAATCAAGAGGCACTTTAGGAATATCCATATACCGAGTTACACCTGCCCTCAGTGCCTCCAAACATTCCTTTATGAGTCTGACTTTGTGAGACACAAACTGAACGAACATAACATAGACGATCGGTTCAAATGCAACGCTTGCGATAAATGTTACTGGAAAATATATATATTGACATGTCACGTGAAGATGTTTCACATGCTGGGTTGATGCAGTTGAGCAATTTAGTTGAGCAGTGGGGAAGTAGTGGGCCCTAAACGCAAATGTGACCTTTGCGAATATGTTTTTTAATTTTTTTCCGTCACGTTGGCTGCGTCTTGGGTGAGGTCCGGAGCAATACTGGCGAGCGGCCGGCCGTCTGCATATGATGTGAGTGTGTGCGTGCCCGCTCGTACGTACGAAGCGTTCCGGGTTCCTAAGGTTGCTTCAGTTTGGGATCAGACGGGATGCCCTCCTTCTTTTTTTAATAGCTCCATGCTCAAAACAATAAATAAGGCCGACATCGGTTGGCGGGAAAACTGTGTAAAGTGCGTGTGCGCGATTTGTTATATTTTCCAAAACTGGTGTAAATTCGAGTTGAAATGTGTAATAATGGTGGATTATTAACCGTTTTATGTTCGTTAACGTGCACGAGTGTAGGCAAATAAAACAAATAAGTGAAACATGGCTTTTCGGGTTCGCCCGCCAACCGCGTCTAATGTTTGAGTAAAGTTCCACCGCTTTACTCGGACAAGGGGTGGGGGGGTTTATCAGCCCGGCTCTTGGCCATGGCTGTTTTTAAGTGTGACAAATGTCGTATAACTTGAAAAGTTCTATTAAACTTGACACTGGCTAAATGCACAAAACGTGCGGAGCCAATAATAATAATAAAAAAAAAAAAAAAAAGGCCGACATCCTACTTTTTTTTTCTTATATTTTGGCTCCACACATAGTGTATTTAGGAATGCGGAAAAGTTCACGTCGTTGCATTGTATTATTCCTCAAAACTTGTGCTTTTCCCAGTGTTAATGTTCAAAATTGGTGGCATTTTACGCATTAAGTGCTGAATTACGAGCATGAGTGTGGGCAAGTGATATAATGTGGTGAAACGTGATTTTCCTTGTTGCTTCCAAAATTCCATAGAAGCTTCCAGTAAAGTAGCCACCACTTTACTGGAGCATGACTGAGACTGGATTATGACTACCTGACTTAGACTAGACTATGACTAAGACTTGTTTTCACGTGAAATATTCTATTAACATGACGAAAATTTTCTATACTTGACACTGGCTAAATACACTATGTGTGGAGCCAAAACAATTCCAAAGATGCACAGAGAACTTTGCTATATATCACAGAGCATTGCTATATACTGGTATAGGTATAACCTCCATGAGGTATACGATGGGTATACCAGCGTTGCCAGAAGGTTACTTTTGTAACCTTTTAGGTTACTTTTAGCATCTTCAGGTTACCTCTAGGTTACAAAACTCAAAAGGTTACTATGGATAAGTGATTTTTTGGAATTTGGAAAATTAATTTTATTTTAAAAATTGAACCAAATCCAAACACAAAAACGTCTAGAAAAATAGATGCTCATATGAAAGGCAAGCACTCACTCCTATTATTCTACGAGGAAGTGCAACAAACTGGAAGTGAATAGACCAGTTTATTTATACGTTATACACATTTTGCTTTTTATTAGTAAAAAGTATATCCACGGGCCTCAAACAAGGCAATAGCATGTATCTTAGGTACTCTAGATAATATATTACCAGAACTATTAGCGCATAATTCGTTCATAATTTACGCACAAATAGTAAATACCATTAAACGATCACATACAGAACCAGTTTTTGTGCTTTTTCTGTGCACAAATACTTGTCCTGTCGCAGGAATCGAACCCGCCACCTCGAAGTTACGAGCCAACCTGCTCATTCACTTACACCACGGAGGCTTTCAAGGTCAAGACATCATAAGTACGTAGGTTTACAAAGTGTCCAAAATGCCCCCTAGGCCCCTAATACTCATGAATGCAGCATAATATTGTAGATGAGCCGAGACGTGGATTCATCATCTATTTCATGAACAAGATACTTACCTGAAGTTTTTCATTTTTACGCTAGAGTCCGTTACATGCGATTTCATCAAGATTTAGATCTCTAGCTATGATAAAGCTGAAATTTTTGTTTGGTCCGTTTTCGTAATTGAGTTTTGTAACTAGGTTTCTTCTTTCTTACCTAGCTACGAAAGAAATTTAATATTTTTCATTGATTCGTAATCAATTATAATTATATGTTTCATCTAGATTCAATTAAAAATTTTAGCGCTCGCTTCGCTCGCGCTTTTTTATCTACTGTGTCAATATTTGTATAGTCCTACATCTTATTAGTCCTATATCTTATCTGTCCCTCTTCTTTTAATGAAGATGGACAATATTGGAGTTAGAGGCCCTGCTCTAAAATTTTTCCAGGATTATCTCTCAAATCGCACCCAATGTGTAAAAATACGAACATTGAAAAGTAATGACACAGCTCTGAGTGGTTATGGAGTTCCTCAGGGTAGCGTTCTTGGTCCGACACTTTTTCTTGTTTATGTTAAGCAACTATGTCAACTTCATCTACCGTATTGTAGTGTTATTACCTATGCTGACGACACTGCTCTCTTGGTGCAAGGTAAAACCTGGGATGAGGCACGCACAAATGCGAAAAATGCTCTTAGACTTGTCATGTACTGGCTAAACACAAATCAGCTAACACTTAACATAAACAAGACGAAGTTATTAACTTTCTCTCCGTGCTCTTCTTCACAACCCCCACAATCGTTTACTATTAAAGCCCATCAATGCTCCTCCACCGATACGGTAAATTGTACTTGCCACTCCCTGGAAAGAGTATCTTTTATAAAATATCTTGGAGTTTATATTGATCACACATTAAACTGGAAAAATCATATAGATATGATTACTGGGCGTGTCCGTAAATTAATGTTTACTTTCAAGAAACTTAGATCTTCAGCGGATTTGCAGACACTTAAACTCGTCTATTTTGCTCTGGCCAGTCGATCCTGACTTATTGCATCCCTGCATGGGGTGGTACTCACATTACTAGTATGCTCAAACTGGAGAGAGCACAAAGAGCTGTTTTAAAGGTTATGTTAAAAAAAAACCTTTCTTTTACCCGACAACTGACCTTTACAAAACAACTGAAGTGCTCACAGTTAGGCAGCTGTTCATCCTGCTCGCCATACTAAGACAACATACGTCTGCCCCTTATACACCGATGGATCGCCATAGGAAACGTCGTAAAGATATAATCTATAAGACAGTTTCACATAGAACACACCTGGCTAGTAGACACTTTCTGATATTAGGACCGCGTTTATATAACCACGTTTCTAAAGCTTTGGAAATATATTCACTTCCGAAAAACGAGTGTAAAAGAGTGGTTCAATCCTGGTTATCAAAATTGACCTACCAAGAAACTGAAAGCCTACTTGTAGTCCCTAAATAATGCCACTAACTTCACCTTTAATCTTTAAAAACAAACAGATTTCAAACCGGCATATAAAATTATCCACACTCACGCACACAAAGAGTTTCATAATATTTATGTACTTACTTACTTATTAATTATACCATATTAAAATTATATACACTTTCCCGTCGACCAAGACGTTATTTCTGTTAACTTCTTTATTTTTAATTAATTATTCCATATTATAGGTTCCCACCCAATCTTATAAGTAGCTTTAGCCTCCTAAATGTAAACATTAAATAATTACATATTTATTTATTGTGTCTAATTATCTATATACCCCCCACTAGGTGGACCGACGACCTGGTGAAAGCCGCGGGGAGCCGATGGATGCAGGAGGCGAGCAGCCGCTCTAAGTGGCGCTCCCTGGGGGAGGCCTATGTTCAGCAGTGGACGTCTTCAGGCTGTTAATGATGATGATGATGATGATGATGATCTATATAGTCATAATGACACGGTCGGGAAGTGCCAGTACCCTGTAACACAGTTTATACTAGTACAGGGTACACGGACTTTACTACTTAAGCTGAACCAGATTTATTAAGCTATGGAAGGTAATTATATGTTTTATTTTATATAAAGCTATATTATAATCTACTTAAGAAATCATGTACCCAAACTTATAGCAAATAAATAAATTTGAATTTGAAAAATTTATTATGAACTACTGAAAAATCAATTCATTTAGATTCTGGGATCTCAGTCTGGCTCTAATTATGAAAATAGATTTTGATGCCACTTTCCTGACTTTTTTATTAACAGTATTCAACGTTTGTAAAATAAATATTTACTGAATTTCTCGCGGATGGGTGGCATCCTCTATTAGCCCAACAGTGGTATAAAAAAATCCATGGGGCCCAGTTTCCCCAGCCAGTGTTCTTTTGCCTGCCTCTCCTCCTGTTTTAACGAAATCCTACTCCGGTACTCCTAAGGTGCATCATTAAAAGTTTCACATTGATATCAAAGGTAAACTGCAACTTAAACTCAAAATCACATGTAAATTATCCATATTTCTATAATTTAACACAATTTACATCGGTCTATCTTTTAATACATAAATACCAAAGCAAATCATTAAAAGGTTACTTTTCACACTAAAAGGTTACTTCTTTACCTCTTCGAGGTTATTTTGACCAAACCTAGCTGGCAACACTGGGGTATACGTCTACGTAGAAAATTATATACTCTTTGATAAGTTCCTTGGACTTACTACAATTTCGCATTATTTTATTTATTTATTGCTATATCAGCTATACTCACAATCTAAGTAGAGAAAACAAGGCTGTACTGATAAAATATGTCTAAAGAAGTGAGGAAGCGGCTTGAAAAGAACCTTTGTCGTTGTTGTCAATCAAATGCTCAAAGCTCGTTCAAAAGTTTAAACAAACAGTATATTTGGCTGCAACAAGAAATAATTGTATTAGCCGATTTACTGATGCAGTGTTTTAACATCCAGGTAAGGGTTGCCAATGTAATACACCCAATTATACAATACTAGTCTTTGAATACACCTACTATCTCCCACGGTAAACTCTGGTATCATAAAGGTAAAAGATGGGTAAAAGTAGTATCTGCAATAGAGCAAAGAGTATATTAAGCTACGTAGATTGCAATCCAAACGCAATGGCGGCTGTGAAGTCGGCGCGAAACGCTGCGCAGTTACGCCGTAGCAAAAATTAGATTTGCGCGGAAAGAGGTAAGCCATGTACGCAGCGTGCAGGGGCTTGCAACGCACTTCACAGATGCCATTAAGTTTGGCTCACATTGTAGTCTAAGGTGTCTGTCCAGCACTTGCACTGTCGAATATGTCTCTCGTGGTTGCTTTTGTTTTTTTTACCATTAATTCAAGTTCATTTGAGAGAGCTGAACGCCTAATATAGTGATCAAAGAACATAATTACGTTTTTTTGGTAAGTTCGTTTTGCAACAACCTGAAGACTTCCACTGCTGGACACAAGCCTTCCCACAGTGTGGCACTCTGATCGGCTGCTTGTCTCCTGCATCCATCAACTGCCCCATACAGATAGATGTACTACATACATGTATACATAGAAGTCTGACTCCCCACAGTTTTCTCCAGATTGTCTGTCCACCTAGTGGCGGGTCGGCCTATGCTGCATCTACCAGTTCAATAACCTCTCTTCCCCATCGGTTGTCAGTTCTCCCTTGCTTATTGATGACTAATTACTATGAAAGTAACCATTCCAGCTGGCTCCGGTTGATGAATCATTGAGTCACATATTGTGTACAATATGCAATACTTGCATCAAGAGGCTGCAGGAAGCAGTACTGTTCAAACGTCAAGTGCAGGATTGTGAGGAACGATTCAAGAAAATTTACTCAGAGTTTTTAGACCAAGGTAAGATAATAGTATTTCCAATGCGATTTGTTGTTTGATTACTTATATTTTTACACATGTCTGTAATGAAATCGGCATCTTCAGTCATCATCATCAGCCTACTGATCAAATATTTTAAGCCATCAAGATTAGGGATTTTCTAACTTAATTTAGGTTACCTTCTTGCAGATTCATGTGTTAAAACCGAAGTAAAAGAAGAACTGACTGATAGTGAAGGTAGGTTTCAGTTCTGACTGGCCTGAGCTCAGTAGTGGCTTCAATTCCCACTCGGGACTATGACTATGACAAACATTTGTGTGATGAACATAGATGTTTGTTCTGTGTCTGGGTGTTATATTGTATTCTATGTATATATTTACAGTCCATAAGGATTTATTTGTTATTTATTAGTTAATATACGCGAGCGAGATAGAGCATGCACGAATATCCTGCAGTGGACGTTTCCAGCTGCTGATGTCACGTGATGCACTATAATAGCGGAACCAGAATTGTAAACTTGCATTTCTCAATTAATATTGCTCACTAGGTGGACTGACGATGGCGAAAACCGCGGGGAACCGATGGGTGCAGGAGGCGAGCAGCCGCTCAAAGTGGTCCTCTCTGAGGGAGGCCTATGTTCAGCAGTGGATGTCATTGGCTGTTGATGATGATGATGATTTCTCAATACTTTCATCATTTCCAGGCCATGAAAATGAGGAAATTGTTTACAGCCCTAATGAAGTTGAAGAAACCAATGTGAGCAGCAAACCTAAACATAAAAATAACAAGAAAAAACAAAAAAAAATTACAGATGATGCCGATGATTATGGATTAAGTGATCCCTGGGATGACATAAATTTTGATTCGGTTGACATAGGTGCCTAATTTTCAGTAATTTCATAACTAATCATCTTTTTATGACCATTTGCATGTGCAGGAGCAAGCAAAAAACAAGTGTGGTATCCCCACTAGGTGGACCGACGATCTGGCGAAAAACGCGGTGAGCCGATGCAAGAGGGAAGCAGCCACTCAAAACACTGCTGAACCTAGGCCTCCCCCAAAGAGAGCCGCTGCGCTCGGCGTACGCTGCATCTTCCGGTACATGGTCGCCACTCGAGAACCTTTCTTCCTCAGTCGGTCCTACGAGCGATGTGGCCCACCCATTGCCATTCCAACTTGCTAATCCTAAGAGCTATATCGGTCACTTTAGTCCTGTGGATCTCCTCATTTTGGATCTTAAGAGTGCGAGCCAAACTCAATGGCGGCTGTGAAGTCGGCGCGCAACTTTGAGCAGTAGCAGAAATGAGATGTGCGCGGGAAGAGGTAAGCGGAGTGCGCAGCGTGCGCACTTCACAGCCGCCATTAATTTGATTCACACTATCTCGCAAGGAAACTCCATGTATACCTATGCAATACCTATTCAATAATAATAAATCTGATACCTAGAAGGAACCATTTGTTCATCTGACTAATATTTAGACGGAGATGGGCCCGATAGCTCAGTTGGTAGTAACCCTGCCTTCTGAACCGAGGGCCGTGGGTTCGATTCCTACCCAGGACAAACATTTGTGTGATGAATATAGATGTTTGTTCTGTGTCTGGGTGTTATATAGCATTATATGTATGTATTTACAAAACAAAAAGTATCTAAGTATTATATCCGTTATCTGGTTCCCATAGTACAAGCTATGCTTAGTTTGGGGGCTAGATGGCAAAGTGTGAAATGTCCACACATATTATTATTATTATTATATTATTATTTATTTCTTATTGTAGAACATATCACAAATAAGAAAAGAGATGCCGCTATAGACAAATCAGCAAAACCAGTGGTACTACCTTGTGATATAAAAAAAGGTAAGCGCTGTCTTGGTAGAGTCCGCGCCAATTTAATGGCGGCTGTGAAATCAGCACGAAACGCTTCCGCAGTAGCAAAATCAAGATGTGCGTTAAGAACTTCAACCAACTCTTGGTTAATGGCCTTTGTGGGTGACCACAATTTTGCCAGTGTCATGTGGACTAAGATGGAACATTAAACGAAGATTGTTCGTAAACAGTGTGCGCAGCGCACTTCACAGCCGTCATTGAGTTTGTTTCATATTCTAGCATAGATGTATTTGAGGCTTTACACATCGTTTAGCCTCACTTCTGGGTGTTATATTGTATTCTATGTATGTATGTATTTACAAACAAAAAAATATATAAGTATTGTATCAGTTATCTGGCTCCCATAGTACAAGCTATGCTTAGTTTGGGGCTAGATGGCGCTGTGTGAAATGTCCACACATATTTATTTACATATTATTTACATATTTACTTTTTTTTACCAATAAGTTTTGAGTAATACTTTAATATGAACGTAATATAACGTTTATTTATTAGTACAAAAACTTAAATAACAATATACACTAAACTAAACAACTTAAATATAAACCTATCTTAATAAATATATACACCTAACTAAAAACGAAAACCCTATGAAAAAAAAGCTATGCCGCAAAAAAAAAAAAAACTATAAATAAAACACAGAATTTAGGTTGCTTTCTGCGGGGAGCGTGCCCAAAAAGCTGGCGACACTCCCTCGTTGTATTTCCAAGCTGATTCGTAATACTAAATATAAAATAAATTATATTTTAGTTCGATTATAGTACTCACGAAAAGGTTTTCGAATCCAAAAAAATTAAATGTTGTCCATTAGTGTGCACAGCTACACAAAACAATCGAAACAATTTTTTGACGGGCCCGATAGATCAGTTGATAGTAACTCTGTCTTTTAAACTATAGGCCAGGATTTGTGTGATGAGCATCTATATTTATTTTGTGTGGGTGTTATATTGTATTCTATGTATGTAGAACAAAAAGTATTGTATCAGTTATCGGGTTCCTATAGTACAGGCTGTGCTTAGTTTTGGTCTAGATGGCGCTGTGTGAAACCACGCATATTTATTTATATTTTATATAATGCATTCCAGATTTTATCGAGGGTGAGGACTACAAGCCAGTCGACAACCAATACCAATGCTGCAAATGTAAAAAGTTCATGACGTCGTTGAAGAATTTCAAAAAACACTTCAAAAAAATCCATGTGCCAAACCACATCTGCTCGGCTTGCCCCCAAGCATTCACACATCTCAGCGCCTTGGTGAAACACAAACTGAACGAGCACAACATAGACGACCACTTCAAATGCAACGCTTGCGATAAAACCTTCTACAAGAAATGTCTGTTGAAACATCACTTGAACAGTTATCACATGCTGGGCGACAGACATAGGTGTAAAATTTGCAACTATGAAACATTTTCTCAGCCACAACTATCTAAACACAGAATCCTTCATAAAACAGTGAAGAATTTCCATTGTCGCTTTTGTAAAAAGTCGTTTTTAAGGAAGGCAACGTTGAACTTCCATGAGAGAATACACACCGGCGACAAGAGGAAGGTCTGCAACGAGTGCGGGCAAGCGTTCGTGCAGAAAGCTAGCTTGAACTATCATATGGCTAAATACCACCCGGAGGTGCCTTTCTGAAGTGAACACATCTTTCTGATAATAAGAGTTTCAAGTGCAAGTGGCAGAGTGGTGTATTATCATTAAAGAAATAGTGATATTGACATGTCCATGTGCAAAGATCAGCACACTAAGCTGCTAAGCTAAGAGAGATATGAGGAGAGCAGTGAAAATCTAGTGGTTAGGTTAGTGAATGAGAGATAGGTACCGTATAGGTACGTACTTATTCAATTGTTTTGTGTAGGTAGAGTGGGGTTTAAACTCAATGGCGGCCGTGAATTCGGTGCGTAACGCAAAAATTAGATGTGAGCGCGCACTGGTTACGTAGTAACCATGGAAAAACTAGGAGAGGAATGCTAATACACTAAGGAAACAGCGTAGACGGTTTCACTAACTCAAAGGTGATCATTAAGATGGCGTTAGGAGTATCGAAACGTAGTTTAAATGAACAAAAACACAGAATAAGATAACAGTTACTACTGCGGGACCACCAGTAATTTACTTCAAACGCAGTAGATGGCGCTGTTAATTAAATTCGATTGACTTGCTGCTGTGACTCATTAGCGCTACGGACATACGGCGTTTTAGTGAAACTTGTAGCCCGCTCATTTTGCAGCGCCATCTAGTTTTAAGCCGGTTTTTTGGCTTTTTTCTGATCTACGCTGTTTTCTTGGTCTATTGGCATTCCTCTTATAGTTTTTCCATGGTAGTAACATTTTCAGTAATCTGTGGCAGTGGTAACCGGTGAGTGCAGTGCACTTCACGGATGAGTTTGTATCACGCTAACTAAGGTACGCGCTAGAAGGACAGGGGGTCTAGCAAAGATACCTAGTAGTTAGTGGTTACTAACGCTAACTCCAAAATGTACTGAAATGACATTTCGGAAATCGCTAACTTTTCCGCAGCTTATGTCATTTCAATACATTTTTGTAGTTAGCGTTTGTGATCTTTGCTAGGCTCCCTGGTACATGTAATAAGCTGCGAGGAGGTTCAAAACTGGGTTACGTTAGGACTGAAAATAATATTTTCATTGGTGTTCCTAACCTAACCCGGCTGCGGGCATAAACCGGCATGATGGCCTAGATATATTTTATGGATGACAGAATGGACCTGTGACCGAAGGAACTAACTCGGTTGATCGATGTGCTAGCTGCGTTAAAATTAGAAAAGATTTGGCAATTTATACGCAGCTTATTTCTGTTACCGCGTCTACCATGGAGTTTGGCGGATCGCTTTGAGCATTGGATGTTCTTAGGCGGATCGGCATTTTTGTGAAAATGCCGCTGAGTTGCGGGTAGAACGCTCGCGCAGACTTCGGTTACCTAGTTAAAATACCTAAATTATGTCATCTGATTTTGTATCTATCTATCTACCTACCTACAATAAATTCTATTTGAATATTAAGTGTGTTTCCTTTTACTCAAATAAGTGATACAGTTAGTACACTGAAAGTTGGCCCCTGATGTACTTATAAGTTATATCATCGCTGAACAGTCAGTATATAGCAAAGTACTCTGTGGAACAGTCTACCTTTTTTTTTTCTTTCCTCAGTCGAGGATGGGTGGCGCCGCACGTCTTGTGCATTTGCCAACGTCATGTTCATTCTTCAAGTTTACAATGACTTGCAGTGTCATGCGCTTGCGAATTCTTGTGGATTCGTAGTGTACTTTTATTTTGGTAGGAGGTAATTTTAAAAACAAAAGTGGGGAACAACGACTTTTTTAGACCTATGTAATAGGGGGAATTCTGTGGTGGGGAAACGTGTGTTTTGCTTAACGAACCAGTTTCATCTTATTAAATCATAGGATTAGGCAGAGCTCAATGTGGTCTTTACCTTACCTTACTCATGGTATTTTACTCTTGGGATAATAGTGCCTCCAAACGATACTGTGTCGACACAAAATGATTAAATAACCAAAAGCACTCACATTCATTACAAAAAAGCTTATCTAATTAATTCCAGACACGCCCAACATTGCAGGCAGGGATACTACCAACTGAGCTATCGGGCCCGTCGTTCCAAGTCAACTTACCGGTGCCGCCACCAGTCTAACTTTGACACCGTAGATCTTGGAAACGTGGCGTTTATGAATGTTTGTCTCACAAAAACCTTCTTTGCATTAATGCCAGCTATCGATTGATATAGGCTTCTGATTCTACGTTGATGATATAGTCCCTACATACGGCATTGCTGCGACAGACATGTCACTGCAATGCCGGTTATATTGTAAGTTATACTACTAGGGTATCATTTAATTTTATGTAATTTTAATTCAATTTTATTTTATTTTATTCATGTTATAATTGTATTTAATTTTATTTTTAAATAATTTCACGTGTAATATGGGTGTAATTTGCCTGAATTAAATGTATTTTATTTTTATTTATTTATTTATTTATAGGCCTTATAGGTGGCCGCTATTTAGAAGAAAATACAAGTCAGCGGACGGTAGCTATAGCTACCAGGGGCCGTACTGTGAGCTCTAAGCGCGATTCAAAAGAGAGCCTATATTGGGTCGCCTGTCAAAATATTCATACAAAAAAATCATTGCTATCCAAGATACGCTCTGATTTCAATCGCGCTAAGAGCTCACAGTACGGCCCCTGATGTCATACTAGAAACTCCTAGCAAATTATCACAAATTACTAAATACTACGTAATAAATCAATCAATCAATTTCTTTATTCGCTGGATTATGGGTAGTTTCACAATAGTTGATAGGTATGCTTATAATTCGATCTGCCATAAACAACCAACGTAAGCATTATAAACAAAAAAAATACGTTTCTATTATTTTTAACAAACTTTTAATGAAACTAATAAAACGGATTTTCCAACAAAATGAGTGAGGTGTGGGGCCCATAATATTATGACTATGTTACTTTGAGTTATGCGGCCAGTCTAAGCGTCTACTTTACATAGCTTTGGGCTAGATGGCGCTGTAGAAATGTCGGCAGTATTAATCTATTTGTTTAAAATGCGACACTTTATGCGGTGCAATAACGTAGGTACAATTTTCTAGTACAGTTCTAGTATTACGAAGGACCCAGCGACGCTGCTGACGCGCGTCTGCCGCTCAACTGCTGTCAAAGTTGTATGAAAATTGACAGCAGTCGAGCGGCAGACGCTCGTCAGCAGCGCTGCTAGCTCGTTCGTAATAGGGCCCCAGCTCTGCCAACATAAAAATGCAACACAAGTCATTTATTGTTCTATATCTTCTGAATCGTAGAGACATCATCATCATCATTAACAGCCTGAAGACGTCCACTGCTGAACATAGGCCTCCCCCAGGGAGCGCCACTTAGAACGGCTGCTCGCCTCCTGCATCCATTGGCTCCCCGCGGCTTTCACCAGGTCGTCGGTCCACCTAGTGGGGGGCCGGCCTACGCTGCGTCTTCCAGTTCGTGGTCGGCACTCGAGAACATTTCTTCCCCATCGGTTGTCAGTTCTTCGAGCGATGTGGCCTGCCCATTGCCATTTCAACGTAGAGACATACTCCAGCGTCAAGTGTGCTACACGCCTTGTAGTAGTAACATGACAAATGTCGTGTCGTGATCACCAATTGTTGAAAAATACAGCACTTGAAACTGATATATCAGGAAAATTCACCTTAACACTTCAGAAAGGCACCTCCGGGTGGTATTTAGCCATATGATAGTTCAAGCTAGCTTTCTGCACGAACGCTTGCCCGCACTCGTTGCATACCTTCCTCTTGTCGCCGGTGTGTATTCTCTCATGGAAGTTCAACGTTGAGCGCCTTAAAAACGACTTGTTACAAAACCGGCAGTGGAAATTCTTCTGTTTTGTGAAGAAATCTGTGCTTACGTAGTGCAGAAACCGAAAATGTTTCAAATTCGCAAAGGTTACATTTGTGTTTAGGGCCCAGCATGTGAAAAATGTTCAAATGACATGTCAATGCAAATTTTTTACAGAAACTTTTATCGCAAGCGTTGCATTTGAACCGATTGTCTATGTTATGCTTCTTAAGTTTGTGTTTCACAACATCAGGCTCATAAAAGAATGTTTGGGGGCACTGAGGGCAGGTATAACTCGGTAAATGGATATTCTTAAAGTGAGCTTTTATTGATTCGAGAGATTTAAAGAGCTTTTTGCATTTGCAACAATTGTACTGGCCATCTATTCGATTGTAACGCATTCCACTTGGTATCTCTGAAAAATTAAAAATCTGTCTTTACCTGTATACCAACTGTGGTCTTTACCTTAACAAACAAACCTTGTTTATTTTTAGTGTCAGCTATGGATCAATATATGTATGTGGGATAGGTTAATAAGTTACATCGCCGGTTGCATTAGGTACGGTTTAAATGTTACGTGATCGATCAGCAAAACAAATAGCTTTTATGCAAAAAGTGAACGGAATATCTCTTACTCGATTTTTTATTTTTATCTTGTTTTGGCACATATTTTTTCTTCGCATTAGTGGTACTTCCTGAAATAGATAAAATTTTATTAGGTACTTAAACCGTTAACATACACACACAGTATATTATAAAGTAATACTTATAATAAAACTTTCCTAGTAGGAAACACATTCATTATTCAGTCGTACGTAGTCATGCTCCTTATACAAGGTGACCATGAATTGGTATGTTATCCCGAAATGGGGGGGACTGGGACCATGATAGCCCACAAGTTGTGAGAGTCTTACTTGAAACAGGATGCTTCCAAACTTCCACGGTAAAAAAATAAATCCACTCGCAAAATTGCACGTGCGATCGCTACGAGAGTTAACAAGATACTATAACTTCATTTCTAAACACAGGTCGTTAAACTCATTTATGTGCACTCGGTCAAGGACGAAGTTCAACCACCCAGCAGCGCTAAGGCTATCTTCGAACGTAAACTTTACATGACATTTCTTCAATGAAAACTATTACATTAGTAAAATCGTAGAAGAAACATTGTCTGCCTTGGGGTCTAGATTTAACCCCGTTCGGGATAACATACTAGTCCTGTGTCAGTCATTCGTTTTCGGAGATCTCGGTCATTCGTGATTGACTAGCCAAGTGACCGAGTCAAAAGATCCGATCAAAACGTCGGTCATCGGTCTCGAAAACCAATGCAGTGCGAAAAAGCATATATAAGCTCTTAAAGTTGATTTCACAATAATTAATATTTAACCGAGTCAAAAGATTCGATCACGTAGATCGGTCATCGGTCTCGTGCGGAATAGTACTTTATGTACCAGCGATTAAGGTTGATTTCACAATAATTGTTATAACTTACGTCGTTTCATTTTGAAGTGATACCGCGGTTGTGCCGTTCGGTCGGTCACGGGTCGGTCTCCGCGCAGTCAGTCAGTCGGTCCCAAGGCCCGGGTCTTTAACGATTGAACGACTCGGTCAGTCACAAGAGGGCATGATTCGATCATTTTGATTAGGTCAATTACGATCGACACAGGACTATAACATACCAATTCAAGGTTACAGTGTATATGAAGAACGGAAAAGTAAAGTTTGCGCGATGCAGAATAAATATTAATTTTAAAACCTAAGATATTGTACTTTTCGCACTTTAAATTTCATTTTAATATAATAAATCATTTGACGTAAGACGTTTAAAGATTCAATCAAATTCTACATTAACTTTTGCAAGTGGAACCCTCTACCGCCATCCAGCGGAAACATTGGTCTGACTGTTTTTTGTCTGGATCTGAGAGCAACTAATGAATTCCTCTGGAACTTGGCACGTTTGGAGTTCCTACTACGAGGGACAAATACTTTACTTATCCCAACATTACATAATTATTAGGTACTTTTTGAACTAAGAAAAAGACAACTGATTCGAAATAAGAGCTCACACCGCAAGTGAGCTTACTTACCGAGACAGCTTTTTTGCGCCGATTCGATATCTAGGGTATACCTGATCGAAGAATTCAATTTTTTGTTCCTTGCTTGTTGCTATCCGTAACTTGGTTGTAAAATGGATCACATAAGCCGTAAAATGTTCACTGCTGAACATAGGCCTCCCCCGTAAAACAATACTGTGAACGCTTATTATAGAAGGAAATTTACTATAATGACCACATTTGGCAGGTGGCTTGGTGATCACAGACGTAAAATGCTGCTGCCCGTTCCCTGGATGTTCCCATAGCCGACACTTACGGCATCCATGGGAAGAGATCATCATCATCATTAACAGCCTGAAGACGTCCACTGCTAAACATAGGCCTCCCCCAGGGAGCGCCACTTAGAGCAGCTGCTCGCCGGAGCGGGCCTACGCTGCGTCTTCCAGTTCGTGGTCGCCACTCGAGAACCTTTCTTCCCCATCGGTTGTCAGTTCTACGAGCGATGTGGCCTGCCTATTGCCATTTCAACTTGCTAATCCTAAGAGCTACATTGGTCACTTTAGTTCTCCTGCAGGAAGAGATAGGATAGTCCTATTCACAAAGCAATTCGTGAACAGGGCCACTTTGTTCATCCAGATAAATACTTGTTAATTAGGTACCTTCATCAATCGCATCAAAATCTATTTCATCCCATGGGTCCGTCAACCCATCATCATCATCATCATGTGTAATTTTTTTGTGTTTATCGATTGTACTCTCAGTATTGGCTTTTTCTATACTTCGAACATCAGCTTCCATGCTCTGGTTTTCTTCTTCGACTGCGGTATTTGATGTGTCTTCAGTGATTTCTTCATTGTCGTGGCCTAGAAGAGAGTGATATGTAATATTGGGAAAGGCAAATGCCTTAGAGACAATATCTCCAAAGAAAAATTTGAGGTAAAATTGGAATCGCAAGCTGACTTGAACCTACATCCATCCATCCCGCAAGCCAGGATATGCTTTACTTAAGTTGCCGTGACAAGTGGTCTCATGTCCAAATTTTTCCTTCACCTATTGGTTGTGAAAGGTGCACAGCGTTTGCAGACATCGTATGGTGCCATATACAAGGTGACCTTGAATTGGTATGTTATCCCCAAAGGGGGTAAATCTGCACCCCAAGGTAGACAATGTTTCTTCTACGACTTGTTTTTCATTGAAGAAATGCCTTAGCGCAGCTGGGTGGTTGAACTTCGTCCTTGACCGAGTGCACATATACGAGTTTAACGACCTGTGTTTAGAAATGAATTTATAGTATCTTGTTAACTCTCGTAGCGATCACACGTGCAATTTTGCGAGTGGATTTATTTTTTACCACGGAAGTTTGGAAATACTCAGTTTCAAGTAAGACTCTCACAACTTGCAGGGTACCATGGTCCCAGTCCCCCCATTTCGGGATAACATACTAATTCAAGGTCACCTCGTATGACACCAAATAAATTAAACGGTTGTATGTTCCGCAATTTTTCATACAGCTTGAGATGTAATTTTTTTTATATCATGTAGTACATGTTGAAACCAACCTTCATCCTCAATTATTTTGTCTTTTATTATCACTTTGAATGAAGCAACTGTAAATAAGAAAATAAATATTAAATAATAATATCCCAGATAATATAATACCTACAGTACAGATGCCTCGTCCCATATAACGGAATAACTTGGGCTATATTACAATTTTTTTTTTCTGCATACTACAAGATTATCAAGCGACATTTATTGCGTGTTGGCCTTTGCCAAATTGGGATAAATTAATACACTGGACACTAACTAGTAACACTCGCGACACGATCACTACATTTTGTTCACATTCGGGCTATTTTTCGTTTGTACCTGATGAGACCCCATGCTGATATGGACATGTCACCTAGCAGCCTAGTTGGTGGGTGAAGGAAGGCATGTTGCGCCTGCCTATATTTAATGTTTCATAAAGAATTTTAAACTGAGAAATATTGTTAATAATTCCAAAAATTAAAATTATGTGATAAGCTTCGCAAAATTTGTGTTTTGTGTGTGCTTCTTGTTTCCACATTCCATTTATTTTTCGACTATAGTCACGTGTACATCCTGTTCTATTTGCATCAATAATGATTTCATCATCATATATTATTTATCAATTTATTTATTATATTTTTAATACTGTTGGCCCACCAAGACAGATCAAGTTTACCCCTTAGGGAATATCATAGCATAGGTCCCTCCCTTGACTTAGCTTTGTGGTGCTCTAGGAGTGCAGAGCACACTGTAATCAAAGTACCTATAATCTTTGCAAGATCTCATGTGCAACATTCATTTAGTGAAGGTGTCTCTGTATTGAGTTATTTTTGATATTCTTTTGTGCCTAGGTAACTGTACTGGCATAGTTCTCTGGTGTCAAATATAAAACCCCAAAATTGACAACTTTCTATGGGTTAAATAATGTTTTCATAAAAGTTTTATAACTAACCCAAGGCAAGTATAACAACCATTACTTGTTTCATAATTTGGACTGATTTGTATACTAGTCTATAACTTATATGTACTAGTCCACACCATTATCATTACTTTTGTAATTATACATTGGGTAATGGGTGCTATATAAATTATAGCAGAGCATTAAATGAATAAATCCATTTTAATATGAGCTGTGTGGTCGGATATTTTGATTAACAAGATAGATAGATTGCATCCTAAGATTGCACCCATATTTTAGCGTATTATACAAAATATACTAATATGTTAGACATATTAGTATAAATTGAGGTCAAGCCCCGTTTGTGATTCAACTTTTTCTTATACTAATTAATCTGTGGATTATGGTGAGTAGGCAATACTGCCATAAAAATCATAAGTATTTTATTGGCATTGCATAACTTTTGAAGTTGAATTAAGAAAGAAATTATCTGAAATCACATACCCATACCATACGGGTTAAAATAAAATGTACAGTCTTTGCACTTTTCTCCAAAAGTTCAGATATTGGGACAATCATTGGTATGACTCACCTCTATGGACAAGCAGTTGTCTTGGCCTGAGTTGGTTTCAGTCGCTTTCACTCCACTGGTAGGGTGGCTTGTAATAGCTGGTAATAGCACTTTTTGGCTGGAGTTGTAATGTTTTTCAAGAAATTGAAGGCTAGGTTTTCTTATGTCTATACCTGCGTCAACCTTTGGTGGTAGCCAGGCACACCATTTGTGTTTTCTTTATGGCCTTTTTTATAATATTAAGCAGTGTGCATTTGAGGTTTTAATTTTTCCAATTAGATTATTTATCCTCTTTTTTAATTAAGAGTAATGTGGTATTTCCTAATATAGATAGGCCAATAGTCGGCTGTGTTGATTCCGATTCGAATTTGTTGTCTCAATTAGTTACAGAATCAGTTAGAGAACTGTTTATTAAATTTCAAGATTCACCTTTATTGCCTGCATTAGGGTACAGTTTTGTGGTATCAGTTGATTCATTAATTTTTGTTTATTTTTCTTTTGTAATAAAGACTTAAGAACTGCGGTCAGTCCAAATGTGGTCTTTCTTTCATTTATTGGTGGTCCATATTTAGGCTGCTTTAGGCGTTAGGTTTCCTAATGCCAATAGCATGTCTTGACTGGTAGATGGTAAACTTCCACCTCAATTTCAATGCTCAAGGCTGTCGGTTGTCGCTGCGGTGATTTGTTGTTTTATTTCTCTTTTCGTTCTTTATATATTAATTCAGGGGAATTATTAATTTTACATTATTCCTTCTGCGCTACTGCCTGAAACTCTGGAACTCTAGATCATTTACAATACAGTACCCTGTGGGGCCATAAGATCATGATGGTAATAATGAGCTATTAATACTAGGCCCAAAGTGAAAGACTCATTGCCACATTGTGTGACTGCAGCCATTTAGGTAACATGAGCCATTGAAACTTAGACCAGGTACAAGCCGACAGTGGTAAAGCTTTGAAAGCTACTTAGCTAATAGATCTCTTGTCCTCATATCGCGTATGAAACCCAAGAGTCACAACCACGTCGACACATCTCGTGTGCCACCCGTGTCTTCGGTTTTTTCACCAGGTATGAGCAGACAGTGGTAGGTAAAGCTTTGAAAAACTACCTTTACGTCATAGATCTCTTGTCTTCATATCGCGTATGAAACCCAAGAGTCACAACCACGTCGACACATCTCGTGTGCCACCCGTGTCTTCGGTTTTCACACCAAGCATAACCTCGACGTGTGCCACCCATTTTGAGGTTATGAAGAAACCGGCTGTCTTCCTCTTTTTATTTGCATCTCCGAATCTGATTTCAGTTCCTGATCATTCTTTACCTGGGATACTGGCTTCCTACGGATATAAAATATCGTAGTCTTAGCATTGTAGTATTGTTTGGTGTTAAGTCTTTGGTGTTAAGTTATTATTTTCTTTAGGTAATATTTCACATATTCCGTCCCTTAGGACGCTTTGGCTGAAAAATAATGTCCCTGCACTCGTTTTCTTAATAATTTTAGTAGAAAAATACAAAGTCAAAGAAAATTAAAGAAAAAAAACGTTGCGTATTTTGCCACGCAAAATAGGACAAGTGACTTTGACAGGACGCGAAACATAGACTAGGGTGTGTTACATAGTTAGTTTTTTGTTTTAGGGCTCTATGGAGGCTCTAAAGTTGCGTTTACGTTGCCCGCAAATGGGACTGATGCATGTTAAAAGTTCTATGTCTTCGAACGAATGCACGATGTACAATCACTTATTGTACATCGTGCATTCGTTCGAAGATATAGAACTTTTAACATGCAGATGTTCAGAGACAGAGGTGTGTTGTGGTGTGTGTGTGTGTGGGGGGTAATTTTTGTTTAATTATTGAAAAATCTTAAATAAATGGCACCTTATTGTTTTTATTTTAATACTCCCGAATTTGTTTCACTACTAAAGTACAACCAGACAAGACTAATATAATAACGTTTTCACAATATGGAACACTATTATATGAAACAAAACTCGCTGTTTTACAAAGTATTTTAATGTCTGCGGCTCCAGAAATACTCATTTAGATATTTTACTAAATGCGGCATGTACATATAATTAATTATAACTGATACCAAAACTAGTATCGATAATGCGCCTTCCTAATTTTTTCAACTTGTCATAGTTCACGCGAAATCTAATAGATGGCGCTGACTTTTCCCACGCCCGCACCATTTTGACAAAATAAAATGTTCCTTCGGGCATATCCTGATATATGAATCTATGCAGGTAGGGTTAATAGTCAGAAAGGTAAACACAAATAATTAAACATCATTATTATTAAAGTAATTTATTATTCAATAAGTATGTACATAGCACATACATACAAAGTGTATTTTGGTTATTCTAACCATTAGAATAAGTCACAAAATTATTAGAAATAAGAAACAAAAAATGATATTCTTTACAAAAAATACAGTCAGCCGCAGGCTCCTTTATAACCTTTAATAATAATTTTAACTGTGCATAAAAACAAAAATTATAAATATAAAATAAGAGCCAAGTTCAATATTTTGTATATTATAGGGCTCTTCCGTGACTGTTTTAGTAGGTAGGTAACTAGGTACTTAATAATAATAACGTGTATATTAGAACTAGCCAAGGCAGACCATAATTATCATCCTAAGTTATAAGATTTTTTTATGGCAATTGTTTAGCACATTTTTGCCAGTGTCATGTCAAAAGAGAAATAAAAACAAAATTTTGATTTTAGGGTATCTGGAACAAAAGAAAAATATCCTATAACTACCAACTACACAATAAATGAGCAAATTATACAATGAAGACAATAATTGAATAGTGGCATGACTTACTAGGACAATTGTTATATTTTATAAATAAATTTCAGGTTTGACCATTGAACTTACTTGCCAGTGCCACCCATTTAGATCTCACTTCTTTTGTCGTTGAAGTCGTACGTACCATACGTACGAAGCGTTCCGGCTTCCTAAGGGTGCTTCAGTTTTGGATCAGACACGATTCCTTCCTTCTTTTTTTATTAGCTCCATGGGCATAAGTATATCATAATATTGAACTTGACTCTCATTTCACATGTTTTTGATGGGATATCATTTTGTACAGAAATTAATGGTGTACATACTTATTTTCTTTGCATAAGTAGTACAATTTCGACGATCTTTTATCATTATCTGGTTTTTTTTAGTATATCATTTTACCGCGACCTTGTGCACCTGAGTTTTATTTTATCCATAATATGGATATAATAATTATCATATACTTATACCCTTATATGTTATATTATAACGTTTTGCGACTGCCCGATGCACCTCGGGGTTTTTATTCATATATTATTAATTGTTGGCCTCATTACTAAGCTCAAAGTCGCGCAACGAGCTATGGAGAGAGCAATGCTCGGTGTTTCCCTGCGAAATAAGATCCGAAATGAGGAGATCCGCAGGAGAACTAAAGTGACCGATGTAGCTCTTAGGATTAGCAAGTTGAAATGGCAATGGGCAGGCCACATCGCTCATAGAACTGACAACCGATGGGGAAGAAAGGTTCTCGAGTGGCGACCACGAACTGGAAGACGCAGCGTAGGCCAGCCCCCCACTAGGTGGACCGACGACATGGTGAAAGCCACGGGGAGCCGATGGATGCAGGAAGCGAGCAGCCGCTCTAAGTGGCGCTCCCTGGGGGAGGCCTATGTTCAGCAGTGGACATCTTCAGGCTGTTAATGATGATGATGATGATGATGATTCATTCATCATTTTATCCACAATAAGAAAGAAAGAAAAACTATTTATTTGCAACAGATAAAAATTATATATGACACAAAAGGACACCGATTGGTTTTTGCGTATAAAGTTAAACCGCAGCCTTGTGCACGTCTGGGTTTTTAATTTATCCATATATAGATTTACGGCACCTCGGGGTGTTTGCCTGCGCAACGTTTCTTAGCATTTCGAACTACTTCGGGACGCGTTTCTTTATATCGGCGATAGGCAGCACGCCGTTGTTCCGCATTGGGTTTCTCAGACGTTAGGGGTGGACCCCGTCTACGCTTTTTTGGACGGCCCCTTTTCCAAGGGTTCTCATTTTTCTTCAAAGATTTGTTCTTTTGAAGTGTATCGGGAGAAACAGACGCAATGTTGATGTCTTGTTCCACTGGAATATACATTAATGCGTTCAGTATCTTTTAATATTTTTTTTTACCAAGTTTTATAAATATATTGTAGGTATACTAGCTGACCCGCCCCGGCTTCGCAGGGGTTAATTAATATCCGTGGTCGAAGTTTGGCAGTCTAAAGGAAGAGAAAAATTAGGGAAAAGAACGGATGGACCTTCATCCATTCTTCCTGTTCCCTTATATTTTCCTCCTCTCTTCTCACTTCCGTCATAGTACGGGATAGGAGTGGCTATGAACTGAAGGTTGGATGTTTGTAATTTCTGAACCACAAAACCGAAGCTTGAAATATTGTATATGCGAAATAATTATCAATTCGAGTGCATAATTTACAAATTAATGCAGCTGACTGTACTTTTTTTTCTTATATTTTGGCTCCACACATAGTGTATTTAGCCAGTGTGAAGTATTATATTTTCATCGTGTTATAAAAGATTTCATGCAGTCATGTCCTAGTCATACTCAGAAAGTCGTATATTCGTATGTCCTGTCATCCAGTAAGAAACTTTATCAGCTCTCAAATAAGGTCGGTAATCGTATGGAATAAGATAAGAAAACCGAAAGAAAACACGTCACGAGTCACCTAGGTACTTATTAGCACGCAACAGTCGCATGAACATTTTTAGGTATATTTTCAATGAAAACCCTCAGTTATAAATAAAAATAATAATATAGAAATCATTTTAATTTCGTATTTGGTTCAATATATTAATTAGAATATTAAATTAGATTGGTATATACTGTTTATACGTCATGAGTGTGAACGAGATGGCTAAATTCATTACGCTGAAGGAACGACAGAGAAAGCAATATGGCACCCGAGTTTAAGTTTATTTTGACATTTGGCATCATTGCATAATGCCGCGGCCAGACTTAAAGGTGAACGGCGAAGCCTGACTTGGCTGTTTTTTTTTCTTCTTATATATTGGCTCCACACATAGTGTATTTAGCCAGTGTCAAGTATTATAATTTTTCAGTGTTATGAACATTTCACGTTAAGTCAAGTCTAAGTCATAGTCCAGTCTAAGTCATGCTCCAGCAAAGTGGTGGCAACTTTACTAGAAGCTTCTATGGAGTTTTGGAAGCAACACGAAAAGTCACGTTTCACCACATTATATCACCTGCCCTCACTGATGCTCGTAATTCAGCACTTAATGCGTAAAACGCCACCAATTTTAAACATTAACACTGGATAAAGCAAAATTTGAATAATAATACAATCCAACGACGTGAACTTTTCCGCGTTCCCGCCAAAACGTCTGACTGTACTTACACACAGCAAAAAGGTCTCTACTTATCTAGGCAGAATAAGAAACTATTGTACGTATTATTTTACAGATTAATTAGAAATTAGAATCACGAGCGGGGATCGAACCCGCATCCATCCATCCCTCAAGCCGGGATATGCTTTACTTATGCTACCGTGACAAGTGGTCTCATGTCCGAATGTTTTCAATCCTGAGCAGGCGATACTGATATGAAAATCATAAATACAGTATTATTTTGTTGAATAATAACCATACCTAATATTAACATTAAAGTGAAATGTGATTATGATTATTATGACTATAAGATTACCATAGGAAGTACTATTTTAATATCTGTGGTACGAAGTTACATTACAGATTACCCAGTTTCTGGTACATTGCTCTCCACTGTGAAACATAATATTTGCCAGTGGGGAGAAAAGGAATAATCAAAAAATGATTTCCTTTTCTCCCTACTATCGTAGAAAAGGTGACATTTGTCTCACCTTGGTCGGGTTGGTGTAAAATCCGACCGTGAATGGTGGTTGGTGTCTTTATTCGGTCGGCCAACCACTCGACCTTGGTCGTATGCGCATCCACACGGTCGGTTTTTACACCAACCCGACCAAGATGGATCGAGGTGGACCGACGACCCCCACTAGGTGGACCGACGACCTGGTGAAAGCCGCGGGGAGCCGATGGATGCAGGAGGCGAGCAGCCGCTCTAAGTGGCGCTCCCGGGGGGAGGCCTATGTTCAGCAGTGGGCATCTTCAGGCTGTTAATGATGATGATGATGATGATAATGATGATGATGATGACCAAGATGAGACGATTATTGTGGCCTTGGTCGGTGGTTGGTCCCGATCGTCTATTTTGCTCATAATGCATACCAAGAAGACCAACTTCCTTATAAAAACAATGATCCAAGTTTACTCGTTTTCTTTCGCAGATATTTTAACATAAAAAAGTGAAATGCCAACATACATTCAAATATTGTTGAGTTTAAAAAGATAAATATAAAACATTAATTAAATTAAAACAGTCAAAATCAGTCTGCAGACTGATGCATGCATCGAGGAACCAACCCTGAGAGACCATGGTCAGTGTAGGCGATTGTTGTTAGGTATATGTATTTTAATTATTTATAATATTCCAGATTCTTATTATTATTATTTTCAGTTTTTTTTTTTATTATTTGTTTGGTTCACAATTTGGGCGTAACACTATGATTACACACAGTTGATTATTTGGTTAAATTATTTTTTAGGATCGATTTTTTGTAAATTTTTTACTGTCATTTAATTTAAGACTATTTATAAGTTAAGTTATTTTACTTTTATTTTATTTCTTATAATCGTACCGATTTGTCATTGCGCAACAAATGTTGGACCAATTTTAGCCTTCCCAGGTAGTTGTAATAAAACTCGTCATAACAAATATTTTTCTTATTCTTTGTCACATACATTTACCAGCACAATAATTTCCCAATATAGATAATCTTATAGTTTTATTTTAGCGGAATTACACTAGATATTCTTGTTTCATTTTGTAGAAGTTATATCTGTGCGTACATGTCTGTAACTAGTGAATATGTACCTTACATGGGCTTATAACAGGCCAAATTATACTGGACAAGCCTAGTCTATTATTTATGCATCTTACTCCCACTATTGAATTTTTAACACTGGAATTCAGTCATGGTGGGGGCTCCCCTAGGGGGTAATTCAGGTGCTGTGTGGCGAAGTCTGGTTTTATGCATTTCAAAAACAAAATAAAGTGGCCCGTGGCCCCTAATCTGACAATTCTGACATTGTCAAAGGCAGGATGCTTATGAAAGTGAAAGAAGAATGATTCAACATTCAACCTCGATGTGAAAGTTGAATGATAAATTTTGGGGCTTTGTTCACCCCCTGACTATGAATACCACTGTTAATGGTTTGGTTCCTCGATGGATGCATCACCTCCGAAGGTGAACGGAACTGACTGTCCAGATAGTTGCCAGACCACTATTTAATGCTTATCGATATACCAATATCAAAACTTGCTCTTAATTTTGGAAAAATATGTCACAGTTGTCACCTACCTACTTAACTCTTAGCTCCTTTCTGTTGCATAATCACTTTCAAAAAAGCACTCGGTTCAGCATCTTTACCGATGAGCATGCCAGTAGTTGTGTCCCGTCTGCCTATATCTTTGCTCATTTTGGGAACAAAACCTTTATTTTGCTTACCTAGCGCGATCGTTTTGACTGAATGGCTCCCATAGGCTGTTTCTTCTGACTTTGCCATTTCAGATGTATGCATTGTGTTTGTTGAACGAATTTGTGTTGGTTCGCTATGACCTAAATTATTTATGATTGTATCCGTAGTACTTGTTATAGCCTGTATTTTATTTTTTTCACCCCGCCCTTTCCCTTTGCTTGTTTCAATTTTTTTCGGAACAACGTCATCTTTTTTAGGACAGTAACTGATCACTTGGTCATTTTTTTTGCTG
Source organism: Ennomos erosarius (assembly GCA_963580505.1). Lineage (NCBI taxonomy): Eukaryota > Metazoa > Arthropoda > Insecta > Lepidoptera > Geometridae > Ennomos > Ennomos erosarius. Next base: position 2,942,530 of record OY757005.1, on the reverse strand, counting down.
TAAGTACTTCTTTTCATCCGTTTTTCTGGTGGTGAAGACGAAGGTCGGTGGAGAGTTTCATCATCACACTCATCATCTGTGTTGTCCATCATCAGTTTTATTTGTTCCTGGGTTGTTCTGACATTGCTCAAGGGTTCGTAGACATGTTGTGTTGATGTTTGAGGGGTTGGAGTTTCATCGGACTCTTGATCCATGGATTCGTATTCTACTTTCACTTCTGCTTCAGAGTCTGGAAAACAGATAATAAACAGAGTAAAAAACTGACCGAATGTTGAGCTTTCAGTGGAAGAAAATAACCGACTAAGTGCGAGTCGCACTCGCGCACGAAGGGTTCCGTACCATTATCTATAAAATCACGTTTGTTTTATGGGAGCACAATGATTATTTCCAACTCACTGTGGGAGCCCCATTAAATATTTATTTTATTCCGTTTTTTAATATTTATTGATATAGCGGCAACATAAATACACCATCTGTGAAAATTTCAACTGTCCAACTACCACGACTCATAAGATACAGCCTGGTGACAGACAGACAGACAGACGGACAGCGGAGCCTTAGTAATAGGGGTCGCTTTACCCTTTGGGCATGGAACTCGAAAAAGCATGGTGGTAAGTATACAAAATTATTAACCGAACGAGCGAAGAGTGAAGTAAACCGAAATGGCAATGGGCAGGCCACATAGCTCGTAGAACTGACAAACGATGGGCAAGAAAGGTTCTCTAGTGGCGGCCACGAAACGGAAGATGCAAGGTAAGCCCAGGTGGACCGACGAGCTAGTGAAAGCCGTGAGGAGCTGACGGATGCAGAAGGCGGGCAACCGCTCAAAGTGGCGCTCTCTGGGGGATGCCTATGTTCAGCAGTGGACGTTTTTCGGCTGTTGATAATAATGATCATGATGATGATGGTGATGGTGATGAAGTAATTAGCAAACCTTACATTGATAAACAAGGTTCTCATGGATTTCGAAATCATCTGGATCTTCTAACTCTTCTTTGATCGTTGTCTCTAAAGCCTCTGTAAAAAAAAAGGTAGATAAGACACACATACAGACAAATATTTATCCTTCGAGCATTTTTTTTTCTTATATTTTGGCTCCACACGTAGTGTATTTAGCCAGTATCAAGTATTGGACATTTTCATCGAGTTTTAGAATATTTTACGTAGTCAGGTCATAGTCATAGTCTAGTCTAAGTCGGGTCATAGTCCAGTCTAAGTCATGCTCCAGTAAAGTGGTGGCAACTTTACTAGAAGATTCTATGGAGTTTTGGAAACAACACGGAAGATCACATTTCACCACATTACATCACTTGACCACACTCATGCTCGTAATTCAGCACTTAATGCGTACAACGCCACTTTGCAGAAAAGTCCTACCACATAGTCATGTTAAAGGGGGAGTCCATAAAATACGTGAGATGTTTAGGGAAGGGAGGGATTTAAGACAAATATCACATGTTTTTTTTTTTGGAAGAAAACTATGCTATTCAGCATTAAGTACATCCATGTACATCTTTTGTGCAAAACTGTTAAATACGGACCTGATAGCTCAGTTGGTAGTAGCCCTGCCGTCTGAACTGAGGGCTGTGGATTCGATTCCAACCCACACAAACATTTGTGTGACGAATGTAGATGTTTGTTCTGTGTGTGTGTGTGATGTTATATTGTATTCTATGTATGTATTTACAAACAAAAAAGTATCTAAGTATTATATCAGTTATCTGGTTCCCATACTACAAGATTTGCTTAGTTTGGAGCTAGATAGCGCTGTGTGAAATGTCCACACATATTTATTTTATTATTAGAAAATAAATAAATAAAACTGTACCGTAATGTCGTATTACTTTAGTCTATATTTGGAAAAGCTTAAACTGCCCGCCATATTATCTATTTGATATATCATGTCGATTTGTGTAAGCTTATTCAAATCCATATTACAAATTATGGGTCAAAGTTATTCCCCAGGGTCCAAGTAACACGTCCTTACAGTATTTAATGGCTAGGAAACTGTGCTATTATTATAAGTAAGTCATGTTCGGCTACTAATATGGCTATATCTTACGTAGTAATATTTATCGGGAACATGCAAAATTAGCAAGCGCTACGAAGTAGTACATGTTCTCACTGTGACGTGACTCTAGCTAGACCATGCATGACAAACTGAAAGTCATTTATGGGCCGCACGCATAATTGACAGTAGAAACAGTGAGACAGAAACCAAAAAAAAAAATCTATGATAGCGATGATATCTATTTACAAGTGAGGACTTAATCGGTTTGACCCGATATGACTTGAAAAGACCCGTAATAAATGAAAAATTATATTCTTGGAGCTGAAAATCTTAAAAACGCATATAAAATTCTCAGTTTTTCATTCTCTTTTCTTCTCATTTTATCGGTATACTTGTTATTTGAAATTGAGACACTATTGCTTTTGACGTAGCGGGATAGAAAAAATGTCATTTGTGTACTTTGTGTACAATTTAAAAAGTCTCTTGAGTATGTTATTTGTCAGCCCAAATGTTCCACCCTTACCTATCGTATAAAAGCGTTGAACAAGAATTTGCAATTAACTGTTTTAGTTCGACTAAGATAGAGCCACTGACCTTGTTTCCCGCGGTGAGCGGCGAACTTCTCCTGCGCTTGCATCACTTGCCGCTTGAAGCTGTTCGCGCGCCGCAAGCTGGCCACGCACTCGGCACACACCAGCCGGCTCGGGCCGAACTCGGACACGTGCGACAGCTGGAACATGGCACACTCGCGCGTCACCTCACTGTGAGACACACTCGCTCAGACACTTGCCGCTTGAACCTGTTCGCGCGCCGCAAGCTGGCCACGCACTCGGCACACACCAGCCGGCTCGGGCCGAACTCGGACACGTGCGACAGCTGGAACATGGCACAACCGCGCGTCACCTCACTGTGAGACACACTCGCTCAGACACTTGCCGCTTGAACCTGTTCGCGCGCCGCAAGCTGGCCACACGCGCTCTTTGATGAACCAATACCAAACTCACTCTTTGTTGAGCCAAACTAGCCCTTTGCTGAACCACAATGAATCTTTGCTTAACCACACTCAATCTTTGCTGATCCACACTCACTCTTTGCTTAGCCAAACTCAATCTCTGCCAAGTCAAACTCACTTTGCGTCGAGCCAGACTCACTCATACACAGATATCAACCGGTCCTATTACATAAGCCCTTATCTTCATGGCCACAGATCCACACCTAATGAATGAATGCAAGGAGCGATGGGTACCTCGATTCCGTAGCAGTCAGCGAGCATCTGCAGATAGACCTCGGTCTCTCCATCCTCCGCCGCGTAGGAGCCAGTCAGGTCCCACACGCCGCGCGCCGCCAGGCAGCAGCGGCACACGTCGGGCCATGACATCCATTCCTCGACCTCATCCTCCGCTGTTGATTATACAATAATACGGTTATTGAGGGTTAACCACTTGGAAAGGCAGCCTGATGCTAAGTGGTTAGTGGTTACCGACTCAGACATTTGCATCATTATGGGCACTGTTGACATTGACGCATTGCTTATTTTTAGGGAAGATCGTTTCTTCTAAATTAGGATCATCATCATCATCCTGGCCTGAAGGCGTCATTGCTGAACATAAACCTCCTATACGAGGAAAATACTGCTGCATTCCCTGGATATTCCCTTAACCAGATCTTACGTTACGCACAGGAAGAGATAGGGTGGCCCTTTTCTTGCACCGAGACCACACGGCATAAATTAAAATAGCAAATGAAAATAAGGGACACTGCCCTTTTCTATTATTAATGGTGGAAACTGCAGAGTAATCAGAAACAATGAGGCGTTTTATTAAAAAAAAAAAAAGCTGCAATTTTATATTGACCTGATAGATGGCGTTATAATGGGGGTGTTAAGTTCTGTCATTGTTAAGATAATTATGTATCGAGTTTAAGTATCCTATCCTTATTTTATGGAAGGTATATACTCTAATGGCTTTCTATCGACAAATCGACAACGTACTCTGTGATCCACTCAACTGAATTTGATATTTCCTTGTATTCTGTGGTGTGAAATTACGACCATGTTTGAAATAAGTCGTTACTTCGCCATCTAGTAACAAAAGCGGAACTAGTTTTTTTTTTAATAAAACGTTTCATTGTAGAGGTCTGTGCTAGCAATGGTAAACCTGTTGTGTGAATTAAATATTTCCCCAAAGACGTAAAAATTAACGTGAGGACTTTATTTTAGGGCAGATTCCAATCTCATATGAAGGAAAGGAATATCAGTAAGTATCACGTAAAAATAATATAAAGTAAAATAATTGTAAAACATGGTTTTTCTAAAGGAATTAATGTACTATTTTTGTTTTTCCATTAAAATATGGATAAATCCTGCACAATAATAATTATGTATGGCAGTCATGAGAACGAACGCGACAAAGTAGCACATTAGCCCCCAAATGTTAAGCCGCTAATCTCACGTGAGATTAGGTCGGGAGAAGGAGATACAGCATAATCTCACGAGTCTCACGTCATCTCACCGAGAGGTCGGAGGGGGTTAAAAAATCACCAAAATTGTCTCACGTACTTACATAAATAGGAAGTGGTCAATATTGCAAATGGACATGTTAAGAAGTGGTCCAAGTCAATGGAAGTCAAAGGTTTCAAATAAAGGACTGAGACATCAGAAAAATGTATAGCGAATTATTTGGCATGCTGTTTTGTATGAATTAAGTGACATTATTAGATTATTACCATAGATGTTTTATAGTAAGTAGTTACTGACTGGGCTGGGACACCCCTATTACCCTACATCACGTTTTGAATAGCCGCAGTTGCCCATTCATCCGACAATTTTTAGATTAAAGTTAAGTAAGTACGTTAGTACACACACACATCTAAAATACACAAACTAGGTAGTTATTGAGAAACTTTTATTTTAAACATAAACTACAGACTACAGACCAAGAGATATTGACGGCTCGGTTTTAATTTCTTGGTCGATTTTATTCGAAGTCAATTCTTTCTGTGACTCCTTCAAATCCATATTAAGTTCTTCTGTATGTGTTTCTGTTTGTGTCGATACATCCTTTGTTTTCGGTTCGACCGGTTCAAACACATGGTAACTAGCAGGATCGTGCGGCAGAAACATAGACGGCAAGGAGTCAGGTTGCAGTTGCACTTTGTACGTAACCACAGACGGGTGGAAATGTTGTGAGCACACAAAATAAGAATTCCGTTTTATGTTTAGGTTCGATAAATCGGGCCTGCCGACCAGTTCTGCCCATTTTTGACGCCTGAAAATTAAAATACCTTCATATAGATATGTACATAACTGTAGCTAAACGCAATTAATATTAGATAATTATGAATTTTCCGCTACAAAGAACGTCTTTTGGCGAAAAACAACACAATACTAATGCCTAACTGCGATACTCCTAGCTGAGAGTAGTTATTAGGTACCTACTTACCGGCATAGAAGAAACAGAAAAGTATGTCAATTCAAGGCCCGCTGCCTTATTATGGATCTCAACAGGCATACATCTCACGATGACGTGAGATAAATATTCGCCAATGTCGTTTGGTATTGGACGTACCTACCCCTACCTACCCTATTACGATGAATGTAGCTGGCAGACTTCTGCACTTCTGGCAGACGCGCGGGCGCGTCAGCAGCGATGATCGCTGCATTTATTCTGAAGGGGGCGACAAAGGCTTGCACTGACGTCCCGCTTGGACTTTTTTGTTCATTTTCCCCTGCCTGCTCAGTTACTCTAGCCAACCTAGCTCCTTGAGATATCGGAGCACAGTCTTGCGTCAATTTAGCGTAATATGAGATGAGGGCATCAAGGGCATGTTATTAGGACGTCTGTCCACCGCACTATACCTACATTCAAACTCAATGGCGGCTATGAAGTCGACGCGAAGCGCTGCGCAGTAGCAAAAATTAGATGTGCGCGGAAAGAGCCGCCACTAAGTTCGAATGGAACACTAGTCTACCTGAGACCGAGTTGAGGTGCGGCAGGAAAGCAGTGGCTGCTATTTTCCGCATGCCTCGATGGTAAAATGTTCGAACCGCTTTCGTTTTTTTCAGTTTTTCCATCGCTTCTAGCGATAATTCGAGCGAGTGAGTAAAAATTCCAAACTACCATTTAATCAGTCAAAACACCATCAGTAAAATGTTAAAATGTAAGATATTTTACTGAAGCTTCTTAAAAGCCTTTAAAGAGAAAATGAAAATATAAAAAATTCAAAATACACAACCGCCAATCGCCATAGTCGGAAAATTTCAAAACAGGAACTTCTCCTATTATTTTCTTATGCCAGGGAAGTTAAATGTAAACTGTTAACTACTTTTATTTACGCACCTATCACGTTACACCCATAGAAATATATATGTCTATGGTTACACCACATTATATCACTGGCCCTCACTCATGCTCGTAATTCAGCACTTAATGCGTAAAACGCCACCAATTTTAAACATTAACACTGGACAAAGCACAAGTTTTGAAAATAATACACTGCAACGACGTGAACTTTTCCGCGTTCCCGCCAAAACTCCACTCAACGTTTTTTTTTTTTTTTTTTTTCTTATACTTTGGTTCCACACATAGTGTATTTAGCCAGTGTCAAGTATTATATTTTCATCGTGTTATAATATATTTCACGCAAAGTCATGTCCTAGTCATAGTCATAGTCCAGTCTAAGTCAAGTAGTCATAGTACAGTCTAAGTCATGCTCCAGCAAAGTGGTGGCAACTTTACTAGAAGCTTTTATGGAGTTTTGGAAGCAACACGAAAAATCTCGTTTCAGACATTATATCACTTTCCCTCACTCATGCTCGTAATTCAGCACTTAATGCGTAAAACGCCACCACTTTTAAACATTAACACTGGAAAAAGCAAAAGTTTTGAAAAATAATACTATGCAACAACGTGAACTTTTCCGCGTTCCCGCCAAAACTCCCACTCAACGTTGTTAATCATCGAAATAAAATGGCGGCTTGCTCCGGTAATGTTACCAGGATGATAAAATTAAATGGTTTGGTAGTTTTGTATGGATGTTCGTGAAATAAGTAAAAAGTGGTGAATAAAGTGGACCGACGACGTCTCTAATGTCCATTATTTTATAATTTAATCTATAGTAAAAATGTTCAATTTATTATTAAAGATTAATAATAAAGTTTCTTTATATAGTAAAACCTATGGAAATGAATAGATATTTTATTTACCATAATTAATGTTCTCGTTTTAGCAAACCATATTATAAAATAATTTTCATGATAAAGATCATTAACAGTTACTTAAATAATTATGTCTACATCACAGAATTCCCCCTATTACATCTTTGGTCTACATTAATGAAATGAGAGAGGATTAATAGATCGCACTTCTATCCTGCTTTATAAAGTATTTCGTGATTACCATCGATCGGTATAGGTACTAAAAAATACTTCTGTTATTATATTATATGTAGGTAGTATATTATATTATACCTCTAGGTCACAGATCCTAAGTTTTTTATAGGATCTGCGCTCTTTGTATACTAGGTAGTTTTCTGTTCTCAAAACATGGAAGAAGGATTTACCAAGGCAAATAACTCAAATATGCCTGGAGTTTACTTATGACGCCGAGGAGTTTTTGGTATCATAGACTTTTTTGTTCAGCAGAGTTTAGATAAATATGTAAAAAATGCAATGTAAGTAGGGGTCTTATTTTTTATGAATCAAAAAAAAACAAAAGCTTAAAAATTTTAAATTAAAAAATCGGAATATAAGTTTTAATAAATAGAACCACTTGATAGATTAGTATTAGAGGCTATGTTACTAAAATAATTATGTTTAATAGCTAGGTACCGACGCGAACAGCAGGCCCTTTACTGACGCAACTCTACGCGCAGGTGTGGCTAAAGCTATGGGCGCATAGGGCCTATTCAAACCAGCGCGTTATTCGCTACCGTTACGTATTTTATATGACGTTACACTCAAGTTTCGCTCTAGCCGCGAAACTTCATAGAATAGAATAGAATCTATTTATTATCACAGAGAATACACTAGTTTACATTATTATAAAAATAGATGCAAATTTAATGCAATTACACTGTGCCTTGTCAAATTATTATAAATATATTATTTAATTCATACTATTTAAAATTTGATTAAAGTAATAACAAATTTTAATATTAAAAGATTGAACATAACAGTTATACAACACAAGAATGTAGTTTCTGCTGTATAGGGGCATCGTTCGATAATAATAATAATAATAATAGGTTGAAATATTACTAGTCTGTTACATACAAAAAAATAATATAATTATACCTAGATGCATTGCTTATTTCCTTTTACGTTGTTAAATAAACTGTAGTTATTCTTTAGTTACTCCTGTATACTGTACAGTGTCTTATCCAAAAGAAGCTGTTTAACTCTATTCCTATAGAGTCTTTTGTCTGTGTTTATACTCTCACATAAAATACCGCTGTATTTACCGCTACGCACAGCTGACGAATAACGTGCCGGTTGAATAGGCTTTAAACGGTACAAAATCCACGCAGTTATATGGGGTGGCGATAATAATCGGAATAAGTAGACTGCCTCACAACACAGGGAGGCTAAGACTTTATTTATGATCAAAACAAAACAAATGGGTACCTGCACTTATAGATGTACTTACTCTCTGTAAGCTCCAATTGTTCTACAGTAGTAGACTGTTCTTTCAAATCGTTTTGTTTTTCAATAATTCTGGTCCTTTCTTCTAAATCCTTTATACTTTCTTCTATTAACATCTTTCTTTCTTTTTTGAGAAAACTTGCCCGTTTTGTAGTTCTACACGTTCGTCTTATTCCATCTGGTTGGCAGTCAAATTTTGTAGGAACACAACCCGGTTTCATGCGCACTTGCGATACCGACCCCATGATATGATACTGCATATAATTTTCCATATCATTATCCAACTGTAAAATAAATAAAATACTAGTTAGTTTAGCTAGTAGTATTTAGTATGTTATTGTAGTAGTTAAAAAGCACTACATAATTATAAGAATCACGCCAAAATGTGGTGAAATTATTCAGTGACGAAATCTAACCTCAAAAATTCGAAACTTACGGTAAAATGATCTTCACAGAAATAAATTGGAGTGTCCGGAGATACAGTTGTTGGATCTCGCCGAGCAAGTTTAAGCCACTTTTTTCGCATTGATTTGTCGCGTGGTACGTAGACAAATACTTTGTTGGGAGTTTTTATTGACGTATTAACGCAGTAAGGGACCGCGCACCGCTTATAGACTTTGGAATTCATTTTTAACGCCCAAAATATAACTGAGTTGTTCTCCCTAGTGCAGTGTCTACGGTGTGTTTACCCAACCCAGTACCCAGTAACGCCATGACACCGATGACGATTGTTTTGGAGCGAATTTAAGCTTCAGCTAATTAGTGCGTCTGCGAAGCGGCAGCGTCAGCGACGTGACACTATTACGGTACCCATCGCTGCTCGTGTTCGTAGTCGGCCGCGTGGCGATCCGCGCGGGCAGCGATGGGTACCGAATAGTTTCACGTCGTTGCCCTGCCGCTTCGGAAACGCGCCGGTTTGACTGCTATAGCGCTTTCGTAGGTATACAAGGTGACCTTGAATTAGTATGTTATCCCGAAAAGGGGTAAATCTACACCCCAAGGTAGACAATGTTTCTTCCACGACTTTACTAAATTCCGGTAAAATATTCATTAATTTAAAAAAAGACCAAAATTAGTATATGCATATAGGACATTATTATGCAATTGCAAATAGCAGTCTCAATTATAGAATCAATATAGGTGAATGGACCCGACAAAAGTTTATTACTTTACATGCCAAATAAATCTACAAAAAATTACGAGAAAAACTGTGTTTTTCCTTTTTTTATATCTTGAAAAATGGGTGCGATATTTACGATCAAAGTGCGTATTTGGGTTGGTAGCCGGGCGTCTTCTGGGGATTCTTAGCACCCCCTGCCCTGTGATAAAACGCGGGCAGGCGCTCAGTAGCCGATGACGTCACGCACGCCCGTAGTCATTCGGTAGTCGCGCTCTCGTTTGCACGACGCTGTGCAGTAAAAATCAAAATTATATAGTTTTCTATGGTAAAAATTGAAAAAAATACTGTATTGTGCCTCTGTGTTTCAATTCAACAGTTAAAACACCTGATAAACTTTTTTTTATGTGCCTGAGGAGCCAAAAATGAGGAAAAAGTGGATGACCTAGAACCATAATTAACACTTCATATTTCAAAAAAAACTACAACACGTACGTTTTTAATGTACTGTTAGTATGACTTAACCGATTTTGATAAAACACTATTGTCTATGAACCACTGTTAAAAAAACAACATTCAAATAAAAAACGCATCGGAATTGGTTCACCCGCTATACAATTCCTTGTTCGTCCGTTCATGAGCTACGGTACTACAGACACACAGCCAGACATGCAGACACACAGACAGGAATGTTCCCAGTTGCTCCCACATGGATCGCCCCCAGGTTGCAATCGCGACCTAAATGGCTGTACATTGTTGCGTGGAGTTTAGATATGTAAAAAATGCAATATAGATAAGTGTCTTGTTTTTTATGAATCAAAAAGTAACAAAAGCTTAAATATTCAAAATTAAAAAATCGGAATATAAGTTTTAATAAATAAAACCACTTAATAGATTAATATTAGAGGCTATGTTACTAAAATAATTATGTTTAATAGTTAGGTACCGAAGCGAACAGTAGACGCTTTGCTGACGCAACTCTACGCGCAGGGCCCTTATTCCGTATGACCATTCACGCACGTAACGCGGCGCGTTACGATATCTTCGTGGAATGGTTTTGGGTTTAAAATGCTATTTTTTGACGTACGTGTAACGTGTGTTGTCGTGTTTGTCAAATTTGACAACGGCATACAGAATAGCATTTTAATAGGGCACTTTAAATAACATTTAACGTGCCTGAATGGTCATACGGAATAAGGGCCCAGGGGGGTTATTCGCTATGACACATGAGATTCCTTGCCAATAACGCGTGACGTGTAACATGCTCCAAGCGTAAACGCGGGCTTTTACGCGCCACGACATGGAATTAACATGGAATCAAAAAATTGTATTCTGTATGCCACGCGTTAGATTGTTTGTGCCCAGTGTTTTCCGTTTTTTGACGTGCGTGTAACGTGTGTTGTCGTGTTTGTCAAATTTGACAACGGCATACAGAATAGCATTTTAAACACATAACCATTCCACGAAGATATCGTAACGCGCTGCGTTACGTGTCTGAATGGTCATACGGAATAAGGGCCCTGGTGTGGCTAAAGCTGGACGTTATTTGCTACCGTTACGTATTTTGTATGACGTTTCGCTCAAGTTTCGCTCTAGCCGCGGAACTTCATATAAATTACCACTGTATTTATCGCTACCCACAGCTACCTAATAACGTGCCGGTTGAATAGGCTTTAAATAGCACAAAATCCACGCAGTTATATGGAGTGGCGATGATAAAAGTAGACTGCCTCATAACACAAGAAGGCTGATACTTTATTTATGATCAAAACAAAACAAATGGGTACCTGCACTTATAGATGTACTCTCTGCAAACTCGAATTGTTTTATAGTAACACACTGCTCTTTCAAATCGTTTTGTTTTTCAGTAATTCTGGTCCTTTCTTCTAAATCCTTTATACTTTCTTCTACTAATATCCTTCTTTGTTTTTTAAGAAAACTTGCCCGTTTTTTAGTACTACACTTTCGCCTTTTTCTATCTGGTTGGCAGTCAAATTTTGTAGGAACACAGCCCGGTTTCATGCGAACTTGCGATACCGACCCCATGATATGATACTCCATATAATTTTCCATATCATTATCCAACTGCAAAATAAATATAATACTAGAATACTAGTTAGTGTAGCTAGTGGTATTTAGTATGTTATTGTAGTAGTGAAAGGCACTACATAATTATAAGAATCACGCCAAAATGTGGTGAAATTATTCAGTGACGAAATCTAACCTCAAAAATTCGAAACTTACGGTAAAATGATCTTCACAGAAATATATTGGAGAGTTCGGAGCTATAGCTGTTGGATCTCGCCGGGCAAGTTTAAGCCACTTTTTTCGCATTGATTTGTCGCGTGGTACGTATACAAATACTTTGTTGGGAGTTTTTATTGACGTATTAACGCAGTAAGGGACCGCACACCACTTATACACTTTGGAATTCATTTTTAACACACAAAATATAACTGATTGGCTCTCCCTACTGTAGTGTCTACGGTTTGTTTACCTAACAGTGACGCCATGATACTGATGACGATTGTTTTAGAGCGAATTTAAGCTTCAGCTATTGGTGCGTCTGCGAAGCGGCAGCGTGAGCGACGTGACACTATTACGGTACCCATCGCTGCTCGTGTTCGTAGTCGGCCGCGCCGCGATCCCCGCAGGCAGTGATGGGTACCGAATAGTTTCATGTCGTTGACCCTGCCGCTTCGGAGACGCGTCGGTGTGACTGCTATAGCGCCTTCGTAGGTATATTTCCGGTAAAATAATCATAAACCTGAAAAGGGCCAAAACATGCACATGCATAATGGAAATTATTATGCAAATGCAAATAGCAGACTCAATTATAGAATCAATAATATATAATTTTAATCAAAATGTAAGGAATCAGTGGAATAATACCTCTATGTATGTCTATGTGTGTACATGACTTTTTTTTGCCAAACAACTACGATTCCGGCAACTTTTTTATTATCGTACTCTATGTTTGTATGTACTAGTGATGGATTAATTAGCATTCGCATTCATTTTTAGCATGTGAAAACTCAATTAGCATTTCGCAAATGAAATGTAGTGCGAAATTCTGTGAAATATGAATTATCAATCCAATTAATTCAGTTCATTTTGAATTTAATTTTTAATCAAAGACTTTTTATCCAGACCACTAATACGAAATTAAAGCAGGGCAAAACCGTACACACCACTTTGGGTGTGATTGATTCTCAGCTGTCAAAATCAAAATCAGTCGTTACTTGGGTGTGCTTTTGAATACATACCAAAAAAATGCCGTCTTGCGTGATAAAACTGTGCCGAGATCACTCGAGGCACGAATCACAGAAGCACACGATCACATTTCACTTGTAAGTGGCCTCAATCATGTATTTTATAAGATTATTTTAATTATTTCTATTTGACGAAGAGTTAGAACCATTTTACAATAAAAAGTTGACATGTCAAAATCAGTATTGCCACACGACATCTGAATAATTACCCGATTTCTTTTGTATGGATTTCCAACAGATCCGTGTTTAGCTGATCGTTGAATAAAAGTAGTTCGAAAAAGTTGAAATAAAGATTGGTGGAAACCTAATACTCGCTCAACAATATGTTCAGCGCATTCCTATAGTAAAGAACACACAGAACACAGAAGTGCAATTACTGATAATAGTTTTATTGTCAACTATAAACGTTCCACGCGCCCACTGTTTTTCCATTTTTAAGGTTATTATTTTTATCCTAAAATATGAAACATTATTTTGGTTGAGGCCCAGGGGGTCTAGCAAAGATCACAATTGCTAACGCTAACGCCTCTCACTAACTCCAAAAATGTATCGAAATGACATTCGCTACGGAAAAGTTAGCGATTTCCAAAATGTCATTTCAGTACATTTTGGAGTTAGCGTTTGGCGTTAGCGTTAGTGGTTGGTATCTTTGCTAGACCCCCTGTACCTACATAACTGTTGTTCTTTAATCCCTTTAACTTGGTAATATAGAAAAACTCGTGAGTTATTAAAAGAAATGTTGGATAAACTGCTGGTTTTACTTAATTTAAATCCTTTTTATTAAAAGATTGCATGAGCTATCTATAGAACTTTTTCTTGTCTATAGATAGAAGTATGATGGTAATTAATTTTATTATTTTATATTTTTTTAATGTGGGCGTTATATAATTTTTATTATTTACATTTTACATCTAGCTAGATTTTTATTTAGGTACCCGACTAAATCGGGTAATATTAATTATATGGTATGTTGAAAGAGGAACTGACATTAGAAGAAAAAAAAATGTGCTCTATGGTTTGATTCATGTTCAAACAAGGTTAAGTATGGAGACTTCGGTTCTGGACCTATGTAATAGGGGGAATTCTGTGTTTTTAATATAAAGTTTCATTTCATGTTTCATATAATTTTTCATTTCATATTCATTTCAAATTTCATTTCATTTTTCATAACCTATTCATTTCATTTTAGAAAATAGCATAGCAATAGCAATTAGCATGCTAAGAATCGTGAATTAGCATGTTTATGAAATTTACGCAAAATCGCATTAATTGCCATCGCTTTTATGTACAAACAAAAAAGTATCTAAGTATTGTATCAGTAATCTGGTTCCCATAGTACAAGCTTTGCTTAGTTCGGGGCTAAATGAAATGTCCACACATATTTATTTATTAGGTCCATGATGGTTTTGAGCGAAATTCATCAGTTTAGTTTAACATTTAGATAAAGTAGGTACCGAGATTGTGTTATGTGAAATACAGAAATACTTACAACAAAATGATCTTCACAAAAATACATTTTTGTATTTGTTGATAAACAATGAGCATCGGCCCTCCTCGCAAGTGTTAGCCACTTTCTCCGCATTTGACGATTGTGTGGAACGTATATAAATAATTTGTTTGGCGTTTCTATACTTGTGCTTTTACACAGAGGCACCATACAATACTTGTAATAGTTGTAATTCGGGGAATTCATTTTGAAATAAAGGTCGACACTTACTATATAATAGGGCGAATTCTGTGGACACTTATTATCTCCATAAGCAAACAGTTTTGTTTCGGAAGGCGTGACGTCATTCAAGCTGTCATGAACGACAGACTGGAGCGTTTTTCAGGGATTTAATTGAAGTTTAAAAATGTAAAATACCTATTGTGAATATTCAGTTTTAGGGATAAAATAGAGTTTAAGGAATATAGTTAACCAATTTTTAAAAGGACAAGCCTATACATCGGTGGCACTTGGCATTGGCAATCTGATTATTGACCTCGTGTACCTATGTGCGTAATGGCAAGCAAACATAAATACAAGCCGCTTTCAATGTCGTTGTAAACTTGTAACGGTCTGGATAAAATACTTTTCTGTTTCTACTATTATACATTTATAACAATTATACACCGACTACAGACTAGATATTATATGGCGCGGCACGCAAAAGGCGGGCCGAGCCGCCCCACCGCAAACAAACGACCGACGCGGATAGAGGGGGACGGAATACTGAACTGAAGGTGAAGTGTGTGTGTGTGTGTTGTGTGTCTGTCTGTGCTGTGTGCTCTGTGCGACTCCCACTCCCGGTCGGTCGTGCTCTAGATCTCTCTCTCTCTCTCTTTTGGCGCATGGCGGTTTGGCGGTTGCTTGTTTGTTTTGCTCTACACGTGAACTACTGCACCACAGATTAGAGAAAAAAAAAACGGTGTGCTGCACATACCTTATAATAACGTCTGTGCGTAAATGGGAGGTAAATGGTATGTATACGTTACATTACCTAATACTCACAGAGCAATGACTGTAGTCAATAGGTATAGTAATAGTAGGTACCTAATACGCTACCTACTCATGTAAATTAACAAAACACACAATCAAACAATAATGAACGTAAAAGTACCTAGGTACTTATCTAACATTTTGGTAATAAAAAGCATGTAAAACAGCAACTAAGTAGGTAATTGGTCAAAACAAGTTCACTGACCTTTCTTGTGTAGCAGGTAAATGGAAAAACGACAGATTTTTATTTTTCCTCTTGCTGGATTTACATCCAATGACTGCGCATAAAGTACCAGAAGGCATATCAATATGAACTAGGTACACAGGCGCGAGTGTATATTGACACGTGGCAGCGGCAACTCACTGAAATTCAATGAATTGTGGGATTTGTGGGCCGTTTGGGGCCCGAGCCCGGGACGCAGTGGAGCGAACGGAGGGCCGACTGGTAGACAGAGACAGACAGGTACAAGCGTGCGCAGGTAGGGTGCCGGTAGATGTGTCGAAACCGGTTTTGTCTAATGGACCGACCAGACTTAAAGGAGAATGGCGAAGCTTCGCAGTTGAACGCTTATGTGTGTGCGTACAGCGATGCATCGGTAGTCACCAACACCATCAATATAGAATACTAATAATACCTCCATGGTAGTCACACTAGGGCAACAGCATGACACGAGCTGGCAACGTCGCGCGTCGTCATCGGCACCGCCCGCCGCTACCAACACAACTATAATGTAGGCGTACCGTAGTACGAGACTCACTTCACTTAAGTTCACTTCGATCGTTCACTCACACATTGATATAAATTATGAAATAACTATTTCGGGCCCTATTCCGATTCACGCTAAAATCGATAATATCGATATTATCGGGCTAAAAACGCGTACCGAATTGCCGTGAGTGCGACAACGAAATCTCTTGTAAACGTCATGACCGACACCATCTTGCGATATTGCCGTCCGTGATTGGTTCTTTCGAGTCATTGACAGCGGTCAAAGTCATGAGCGCAATATCTGAATCGGAACGCTGAAAAACCAACGTGAGCGCTGGGAGCGCTGTGAGCAATTATAGCGTGAATCGGAATACGGGGTCGATGTTATTTTTGTATTTACCACTTAGAAAGATTATTATAAAACAAACCATAGTTATTTCAGTGTAAAATTTTGTCGCTATTTCAATGGGTTTTGTATTTATTGTCATAACCAATCACAGACATCTAATACTATTGTACTATAGTATTAATCGCCTGCGTAATCAGTGCTCCATTCGTACATAAAATAATAAAATGTTCCTAACCATTACTAGAATTAATAAAAATTTACCCGTACGCACAGCACAGATCTTATAAAAAACTTTTTTATTCCTATAATTAGATCCTATCAACAGTTTTTTATAGGATCTGTGCCCGTAAACCTAATAATGTAGCTTCTGAACAAAAAGTAGCTGTTTCAGGGCTTATTTAAAAACTTTGCAATATCTCCAGCTTTCGTAGGAAATTAGGAATACAATAAAAATCGGTATCTAATAGGCATATGGCACGAAAGTGTGCAAGTGCAACCCGTAATTTACTTCAAAGCTCTGTGCTGATAGGGTAAGGTAGGGTAGGGGTAAGTTTAGCTATCAGCGGCCTTTAAAGTCAGTTATCGAACTTTTTAAACGAAAATTTTTGTACATACCTACCTATTTTTGTTATTTTGTTAGTTCACGCCTGGAAAACATACCCTCTTTCTGGGCAGTCGGATAAATAGCTTAACTTACACATACTCTAATTTAGCCAGGAAACGTGGCAAAAAATAACCGTTTTGGCCAATCGCCTTAACCTAAGATGATAATATTTACTTATTATGTAAATTTTCTATGTAACTAGATTATACTTTTTACGTGTTTAGGTAGGAAGGTAAATACGTATCAAACAATGACATAGGCACGGTATATACGTACGACATGAACAAGATAGTCCCAGAGCTAACACCCAAAAATAACAATGTTGCCTTTACCTTTTCCTTTCATCAGTGCGGGTGTGGTTTGTGTTGCTTTTGTACATTTATTAGACAATTCAGGAACTTTGCCTTTAACTCCTGCGTCTTCTCCTGAACAAGATGAGTTTGCTTGAGATCGGTTGAGTAAAAACAACGTTGGAATAGCGTTACCATTGAGATGTTTAATTAATTTCATTGAAGAATCTTGGAAATGTGCAGAACAAACTAAATGGCTGCTCTTCTTCAAATCTTTTTTTTTCAATAAGTCTTTTCTATCGATTAATGCCAACCATTGCCGTCGCCTGGAATATGAAAATTTGAAAATAACACTTCTGGTAGAACTGTTTTATAAAGAGGCTTTAGCCATCGAAATAATACCCATAGAAGTATAATATGAGGTCCGAATTGGCCAAACGCAAATGCAACCTATGGGTGGGGCTTAATTTTGCAACCGCGCGTGGCGCCATTCTCATCGCGACCGCCGCGCTGTGAAGTAGTCTTACTTGAACTGTGTTATGAAATAACGACCCAAGCGACGTTTTGATGAAAATGAGTTTCAAACTTTTAAAATTTGTTTTAGTTACTGTGAGCTATATTATATTGGATTTTTAATGTAATCATTAATTATTAAGGTTTTTTCTGTGGTATAATTTTAATTTTGTATTACTTTTTAGTATTTGTTGTTTTAGCAACATAAAATACTTGAAATTTGCTCGGTTTTTTTTTTTTTTTTTTTTTTATTAGTTTTATGTTCTTACCTTGTTCATGGGAAGAGGTAAATTGTCAAAGTTTTTTAGTTTCTCAGAATGAGACTGCCACAGTAGGCCATTTAATGTAAAAATAACGATTGAAATGAAAGAGCGCTCTTAGTTGACCGAACCCAATCGATTTGTGCTGATCTGAACTATCGGTATCGCATCCGTATCGGTGTTTCTAAACATGAAGAAATCTTACATCAAAACCAGTTAGCTCCCGAACTACAATGCCGATATGTAGAGAGAGACGCAGCTATGCATCTACATAGCTGTGTCCCTCTTATCGAACGTCAAAAGAAGTCACTGATCAGCCAATCAGGGAATGACCACTATGCTGGCGGTATTGGTTAGAGTAAAGTCTTATGTGATTGACTTTGTAGGTTGAAATGCACCTAATCTCAATGGAGTAAGGTCGTTTTTACATTGGTGTGTAGACGCAAGTAGATATAAATAAAAATAAACATAGTACAACGTTCGTTTGGTTACAAAACTGGGCGATCTTGCTTAGAGTTATTTTTCTATGGGTATTATTTCGATGGCTTCAGCTCTTCGTCTATTAACTAAAGTTTATGTATGTATTTGTGTTTCTTTTAGATTCCTTTTTAATTATTTTAAGTTGACGATATACTTGGGTATATAAAAAAATACCTATTTATTTATTACAAAATCGGATGGGATTGATTTCCACTGAGGATAATCATTTTGTATAATGTACCTACCTACAATTAACATTACATAATTATGTAATGTTTATTCTGAGTCTGGGTGTTATATTGTACTCTACGTATGTATTCAAAAAAAAGGTATATAAGTATGATATCAGTTATTATCTGGTTCCCATAGTACAAGATTTGCTTAAAATAAATTTTAAATATTATTAAAATTAATAAAATCTATATACGTAAATACGAATAGAAATGCAACAAAAGTCAATATTTAAAGCCATCTCTTTATCTAATTGGGTACTTTACTTAATTCGCTACTTTCCCTAATTCGACACTTTCCTCGATTCGACACTGTCCTTGCTGGACACTATTACTATTGCAACTTCTATACCTTTCGATCTCCTTTGGAAGTGTGAAAAACGCGAGGCTTCGATCTTTATTATTATTTAAGCAACCGTATGCGATGCAATATGATTTAGCCTTTGGCTTCATTTTAGCGTTGAACGCACGACGCGACGCGCGACGAATACTATATAATTATCTATTCTGAGGCGTCACTTGAGTATTGATTTAGCGGCGGGCAAGTGCAACTCAGCCGGCGCATGGCAGCCCACTGAATTGACCCGACAAGACGGACCAATCGACCCGCCCCGCGTACTTGTAGCTTCCATCAACATCCTCATACCTAACTTAGCTAGCTTCATACCTAAATCAGGGTGGAAGGGGGAAGTCTCACTCCAGCCGGGGTCCGGGCAGGCGGTCGCGGAAAGGTATACTTGTCTAGTCTAGCATAGGTAGGATGCAACTTGCAGCTCGGGGCTCGGCGCTTAGCTAGAATAGAAGGGTCACGACTTTCCATAGGTTCCACTCCTCCAGCGAACGTAGCTTTCTCGATCCTCTTATCCCGACAACAGCCCAAGCCGAGGCTCGCACCCCAGGGGTGCCCTTGAGCTAGTTGCCCCCCACTTTTGTCGGCTGGGCGCCTTAAGCGCCTGCCCTCCCGTCCAGTGAAACGATAAAGTAAAGGTCGGTAGAGAGTAGAGAAGAATAGCATTAGGCCGTTCAAAAAAAAATCAAGGCTCGGCTTGCAGTGCATGCTAGCCGCGTTGCGAGTAAACATAGGCACATAATTATTCGTAAATATTCTGGAGTTAGGAGTTTTATTAAAATAAAATTAAGTACTCCCAAAAATACCTATCTGTTTGTAGGTACTGTAATGATGCTTCATCGAAAAGGAGGTGGTAACTTGAAACACCATTAACATTAGTTTTTTTTGATGAACTTGTTTGTTACCTATCGCGCTAAAACCAAGGTCGCATCCGGCCGGTCGCGGTCGATCGATACCGTATACAGCTTTGATAAATCACTGGCATACAGCTGCCACGCGCCATGCTGTTACTGATGTCGCTAGCAAAGCGATAACAATAATAACAGAGTCGCAGACAGAACGCGTCAGCCACCCCACCCCGCCCGCTTTCCCGTGAGACTTCGCGCCAGCCGCTTCGTGCTTCCCCGGCCTCCCCGCTACGTAATATTCCATAATAAATGACTGCATAACGAGCAATTGTGTTGTCATGCAACTAAATGTGACCTTGAGTGATTTGGGGGCGTGGCGTTGCTCTTGTTCACCACATATGCTAGTGTGCGTGGGTCACTAACCTGCAGTGTTGCCAACCCTACTGTTTTAACAGTAGATTTGCTGTTTTTTGATTAGCAACCCTGTTTTCTGTTTTAGGTACAAATTCTACTGTTTTTCTATAATTTGAGAGCCATCTGATACAAATTGCAATAAACATACAACATAGCGCATAGAAGAGTTGCTGCTACTTAATTACTTACTCTACATTATTATAAGAGAAGAAAGATCCTGTAAATTATTATTTTCATATCTCTGTTTTCGACAAGTTGAAGCAAGATCAATTATTTTGTTTATTACGTATTTTCGAAAGTGGTACCATTTTAAAACAATGAGTAGTGACTTAGCTTGTGACCAATTCCTCCTAAACAGAAATAAAGGGATTAAATACGAACTAAAGTCCAAAAATCATAAAATCCAAAACAAATAGCAAAAAAAATTGAAGGTAAAATGGCTTGCTTTATAGCTGAGCATATTATATCTTTGAATACCTATCACTGCTCACTTTTGGGAAGAAGATTAAAAATGTAATTAATTCCTTAAGCACTTTCCAAATTTTCTTTGGAATAACAATAATGTATATTGTACATTAAACACCGTTTCTATGAATTTTGACGTGTTTTATTCAAAACAGTAGATTTATTGTTTTGAATGAACATATTTACTGTTTTTTACTGGTTTTTTTAGGCTGTCGTACTGTTTTTTAGGCTGTTAGGGTTGGCAACACTGCTAACCTGTAATATACAACATGCGTGTATTGTATTTGTATTGTACTTGAGTAGCAGCTGTAGAGTAGTAACGCCATAGTAAGGCCGCGGGCCACACGACTCACGACGCGTTGCGGTTGCGATGCGACTCGTGGTACAAAATAATAATAATTAATCAATGGTTAACTGTTGCCTCATTTGGGTACCTACTTATGTACCTATGCCATAATTTTGACAAAAAGAATCTTCTTCTTCTTCTATGGTGCCTCTCTACTACTGGAGGTTGGCCGTCAGCTCTGCGAATCTCTCTCTATCCTGTGCCAAGCGAAACAGGTCACACACCATCTTAAAATACGAACAGCGTTATATAATCTATCGTAGTTACGCAGTGACTACACGCACACTATGATATTGTAGATGACCAAATAGCGCCATATGACCGGCAGAGAGGAACGGTTTGCCTTGCCACCTCCTTTTATAAATGCTCTAAGGGCCAGCTCAGCTCACAGCTGCCTTTGGGCTTTGAGTTGTAGGTTGTGGGTTCAATTCCTACCCAGTACGAACATTTGTGTGTTGAGAAAATAATTTGATTACAAGCTTGTGTAGTTTGGGACCAGATGCAGGCGCTGTGTGAAATGTCCCCACGTACATACATATGTGCATATGTACATGTGTGTGTATGCGTACGTGTCTTATACATATTTAGAGGGGAATTTAAATAATCAGTGAATGTCTTACTTACCAAATACCAACCTTCTGAGAAAACAGTAGGCCTAGCACATAAATTTATATATCAGGATATGCCCGAAGGAACATTTTATTTTGTCAAAATGGCGTGGGAAAAACCAGCGCCATCTATTAGATTTCGCGTGAACTACGACAAGTTGAGAAAATTAGGTGCCTATCGCTGCCATTATGTCCGTCAATGTTTATGTTTACAATGATTATTCCAAATATAAATTCGATTATCTTGTTACAAAACAGAGTGTAATATTGAAAATATTGAATTACTTGAGGTAAGAAACTTGGTCTTTCTTTTTACCGTGGGGTCCCATCAGGTACAAACGAAAAATAGCCCGAACTTGAAAAAAATTTAGTAAAAGTGTCTAGAGAGTTACTAGTTAGTGTCCAGTGTATTCATTTGGCCCAATACTTCGCTAACACGCAATAAATGTCGCTTGATAATCTTGTGATAAGCAGAAATAAAATAATTCGTAAAATAGCCCGCGTTATTCCATTGTATGGGATGAGGCATCTGTAATAGGTATTATATTTTTTTTTTATGGGAATGAATGACGTGACGAGCTGGACGTTCACCTGATGTTAAGCAATACGGCCGCCCATAACAGTTGCAGTGTCACTCGGAACTTTAAAATAATAAAGTTTCGCGTGACACTGCACTGCGCACGTCATCCTGAGACATCACACAGTCTAGTAATCAGATTACTACACTGTGTAATCAGGTCATAAAGTCTCATTTTCCCAGTAATTTCACTAGCTACAATGCCTTTCAAACCGGAATACAGTAGTGCTTACACACTACTGCTTGGCAGCAGAATAACTGGCAAAGCGGTGGTACCTACCTAGACGAACTTTGCAGAAAAGCCCTATCTTAGCCCTATATTATCTGGGGTACTACATATATATTTCTAATTCAATAGTAGAAACATAATTCGTTTTGCTGGATGTGAATAAAGAAGTTTCCGTTATATTTTTTTCAAATTAAGGCCGAGTTGCATCATAATAACAGTTAAAGTTAGCAGTTAAAGTTATAACGTCATTTAACAAATTTTTTGCCTAACGATGCACCATAATCACAGTAGGTGCAACCCACCGGGTTGGGTGAGGTGTCGGGTGGGTTGCACCAGCTTACTTTAGCAATAACAATCATGGGCTTTTCAATTAAAGTAGGTACTGATTAGGCAAATATGTTAAATGACGTCATAACTTTTTACTGGTAACTTTAACTGTGATTATGGTGCAACTCAGCCTGAGTATACAACTAAGCTACAGCCTACAACAATATAATAAACCACGCTGATTAAAAAAAAACAATTGTAAATGACTTTATGTAATTATGTAGGGCCTCCTTTACACTCTAATCTAAGGTTGTCCTCCCAGTTGTGACGGCGCGCTCGTCGAGCCGTGGCGTCACAATGTAACAAGTAACAAGATATTTAGGATAGGTAAGTCTAACTTTGGTTTTATTTTATTGACATAAGCCTCTGACATAATTGGTTTGCTCAAAATAGAATGAGTAAGTGCTTCGGAGTTCGGAGGGCACGTTAATCTATTGGTAGAATAGGTTCAATTTTTTTTATCACTTTAACCGAGAATTATTTTTCGTACTTGTTCTATTAGTAGAACAGGTGGCACTTTTTATCCTGCTTGTTCTATTGGTAGAACAAATAGTAGCCCAGATGGTAACGACCCGTCGCTCCCGGGTGTTGTCGTAAGACAATAGTCGTTGAGCCAAGTCAGAAGCCTTAGAGCGGCCTAAAAATTCTGACACCAGGGCTGACCACTTGCCTACACGAGAAGAAGAATAAGTAAGCACCTAGGATATTATTTAACTACTTATGCAAAAATTTGTAATAGGTACCTACACGTAAAAGTACCTACATACGTATGTAGGTATTTTTACGTGTAGGCACCTCCTCACGCCGCACAAATTACGGTCAACATTCACCTATGTACCGCATGTGCTCCTCTTACAACGGAGTTTGTCAAGAGCTCGATATTTTCAATGTCTCGGTCAACTACATCAAAAAATTTTTATTCTCAAAATTATAACTTTAGTTTAATTGTAGATTGTTCATAAAAATTGTTATATTTCTTACTACTTAAGTATACATTACTTAGTAGATATTTCATGTAACGTGTTAACTTACAATTTATATTATTTATTATTTGTATATTGTTACAAATACAAATACAAAAAAATACAAAATCATTTATTTGTTAGAATATTGTGCTTAAGAAAATACATTGATTTTTGTTCCAAATATTCTACCGTTTCCGGTGTACAGATATTGTTGATGTGGATAAATTTTACTTTTACAATATACTTGAATATCATTTCATCCTTTATAACATTCTAGAAATCCAATTAAAATATTTCATAAAGCAATCACATTAATAAAAATAGTTCAAAAATAAAATATCTGTATGAAAAGTAGCATGTCAGAAGTAAAGTGTAGTGTAGTGAAGTGTAGTTTTTCGAAGTAAAAAAATCGTGTAAGACGGTCAAATATAATTATATAAGTACTTAATAATAAACTTAATATTATCAATTCAACTTATCATTCAAAAAATCCTGCACTGAATAATAGCATTTTTCAATTAATAATTTAAATAATTTTGTCTTCAATTTATTGCAACATAATTCTTTATAACCCTCTGGTAATTTATTATAAATACGAATAGCCATACAGTATGCACTATTACTGTTGAGAGCATAATGTTTTATATTCAGATGCATGTTGTGTTCGCATCAAGAAGGTCGTTCAGCCGCTATATTGATAAATGTTTGTACTTATGTTATGCACACTGTAACGTCCAGTTTGCGAACCTATAAATAAAAAATAAAAAATAAAAAATTTGACTAACCTGGTTTTGTGCACGTAGAATGATAGGAGTGCTCATCATGAATATCTGGATGTAATAAGCCGGCCTCATAGCCGTGGTCATCCGGCGACGCCCACTGCGTTGCTGACGTTGGTTGGTTCGTAGCATGCGAGGTTTTCTTACTCGATGATCCTTCCTTCGTCGGCTGTGGAACCTGAAATAGAAAGACTATTTAGAATAATCATCATGTTCCATCATCGAGGACGTGTTTCATGCAGGGAACGCAGACCCAGCCCTGAGGATGTGTTTCAACAGCAATAGAAGTCTGGTGTTACACGGAAAAGGTTAACCGATTTTTTATGGTATATTTGTTATAATTTTTGTGTCTAGGTACTACGCACACCATAAAAGTCTAAGCAACACAGCTCCATGGCAACACTGTTATTTTGTATCTACGTACTAAGCACACCATAAATGTCTAAGCAACACTGTTTTTTTGTGTCTAGGTACTGTTTTTACCCAATGTACCCTGTGGGTACTACGCACGCTATTAAAGTATAAGCAACACTGTTCGATTTAAGTACACCTACTTATATATTTTATACTAGCTTTTGCCCGCGGCTTCGCACGCTTGTGTTATGTTATTTTTACGTTCTAGTCTAATAATAGATCATGCATTTCGTACCAAACAACAAAATCCACTAAATCTTTTCGAAGCTGAGCACAGTAACCTGTATTAGCATAGGTATAGGTATAACGCAAGCATAGCCGTGAGTGGAAGCTATTTAAGCCATTATCTAAAATTAAATGTTTTGAGTCTAATATTATAGATTTATAACAGTAAAAGAAGTTTCAAACAAAAAACTACAATTTTATAAGTACCTCTTCGTATTACAACAAAAGAAATCATCATCATTTCACTCAGGTCTTTAACAGAAGTTTCAGTAAGTTTTGTTTAGGTGGTAGTTACCTAAGCAGGCAGGTATACAGTTTAGAAAAATATGGAAGAATCACACACCATGATCCTGTTTTGCTCAGTTTTACATATTATCCGCGCGCTTTTTGTTCCATTTACCACATTTTTTTTACCTTCTTAAGTTTGGTTCCATACGAATTGAGTACCTAACTACCTACACATAGCCAGTGTCAATAATAAGTTTATAAATTGCTGGAGATATGAATTTACCTGTACGACGCGTACATAATTAATTTTCTAAATACTAATTAGGAATTACAAATAATAAACCACCACTCCTTAAAGAATCGACAGTTATAATTATTATTATGTCCACTATTTTCCACGCTGTCTCATTCCCAACATACCTACCTAGTGATGAAAGTGAGGAAGTAGGTTAAATCGTCATTACATAATTATTACTAACACCCAAAGTTACTTACCTACTATAACTCCTTCTTGAAGTAACCGAGTAATCAATCATTTTCTGCTCCCGTGGTTTATTTAAAAGCCCACAGATCTAAAATATTTTAACTATTAAAAACTTATTTCAACGTGCAAGAAGAAGAAGAAGAAGAACAAATCAAAAACGAATGAACGTTACGCGCCATGTTGTTTATCCGAGGATACAATTTTATTGCCACAATGAATACCTACATATTAATTATTATATCTAAGTACCTACCCTTTTTAAACATTTTCCATCAAGTATTTCGTATCATTGGCTAAATACAAATAATAGCACCTCCGGCTTACTTTAATGCCAAAATAAAAAAGGTTTAAAATGCGTAGCAATGATTAAGGGTATATAACTTAAGTAGCTATAAGTACTACAGGGGGTCTAGCAAAGATACCAACCACTAACGCTAACGCCAAACGCTAACTCCGAAACTGTATTGAAATGACATTCGCTGTGGAAAAGTTAGCGATTTCCGAAATTTCATCCTAGTACATTTTGGAGTTAGCGTTTGGCGTTAGCGTTAGCGGTTGGTTTCTTTGATAGACCCCCAGGTACCTTAAAACTTCCTTGGGGTTGATCAAGAATGTAGCAGTAGCGCAAAAATAATTTTATCTACCTAATTAGAATGGTAACGTGTAGTAAGTTCATGTAAATAATACATTTTACCAGATCGCCAATAAAGAACATTACTCCCGCCAAAACCCTATAAATCAAAAACTTGAATAAAAATTTTAATTAAGTAAGCTTCAATATTGGCTAAGTATGATAATCGCGTGAAGCCTTATGAATAATTATAAAAAGTCTAAGTACCTACCCTTTTAAACAGTTTTCATAAAATACTTCCTATCATTGGCTAAATACAAATTTTGTCTAATGCCAAAATAAAAAAGGGTTTACAATGCGTAGCAAAAGCAAGGGTCAATGGGCACAGATTACTGAATATGTTACTACTAAAGGTTAAGCTATGGGTACTATAAATACAATTTTAAATACTTATTTCGAATGGTAACGCGTAGTAGATTTTTGAAAACTAATACATAATACCAGATCGCCAATAAAGAATTTTGCCCTCTCCAGAACCCAATAAATCGAAAACATGAATAATAATTTAGTTATGTTTCAATATTGGCTAAATATGATATCGCGTGAAGCCTTAAAACTTATAAAAAAAGTCTAAGAAGTTTTTTGTTTTCTAAATTCCTTGTTCTCTGTGTCGTGCTCATATTCAAGAAGGTTCTCATACCTATCCTCTTTTTTAGTTTGGACCACAGATTAACAAAAACTTATCTATATGTAATTACATATGATTTTTTTGGGTATAGGTACTTACATAATGAACACATTGTTTTTCTCTAATCTGCATTGCATCGAGCGCAGACGAAGTTATCGCGCGTAGTATTTCGCCGTAGCGCGAAAAGTGTGATACACTGCCGGTAATGCAGGCGCACCAATTGTTATTTACAGTTGTAAAACATGCATTAAATTACTTCCTTATTGCTTAGTGCAGTGGGGATTGTTCAGAATGAAATACAAAAATATAGGACTTCCGTACGCAAAGAGTAAATTCTTATTACTAAACCTCCGCTGTCCGTCTGTCTGTCGGTCTGTCCACCAGTATGTACTCATGAATCGTGATAGTTAGACAGTTGAATTTTTCACATATGATATATGTATTTCTGTTGCCACTATAATAACCGTGGTCCGTATTCAAAGGGACAGATAAACAGGCAAATAAAAAAAATTTGGTTTTACTTCATATTGATAAAGAAATATAAATTAAAACTATTACAATTTATTTTTGTAATTACAAATAATACTCTCACAGTTTGTAAAACATATTTATTTGCCGACATGCAATATAACGCTACTGCTTCCTCCATTTTATTTAGCCCACGTCGGTCGCGCAGCAGGCAAACAAATTGACTGTGTGTCCAGATTGGGGCGCTACAAAAACATCGAGGATAGTCAACAGAGATGTTTTTGCGCGCCAACTCAACAGCGAAGGTTCGGGCGTATATGAAGCCTTGCCATAATAATAACAGAGTTTTTTTCTTTAATCTGTGCATCCGGATAAACCCGAGATAAAATTACCGTCAGTAGCAGTGTAGCAGAGTAACATTTTTTTTCTTTCATCTATGGTTAGTAGCCAAAATATAACTTACCTTTAGACACTGGCTAAATACCTACACTATGTGTGGAGTCAAAATAAACATTGTATTTTGACTCCACACATAGTGTAGGTATTTAGCCAGTGCAATGAGTAAGTGTGGTTCAGCAAAGAGCGAGTTTCGCTCAGTAAAGAGTGAGTTTGGTTTGTCAAAGAGTGTGCTGGATTCAGCAAAGAGTGAATGGTTCAACAAAAAGCGAGTTTGACACAGTAAAGAGCGAGGTTCCGGCGCGCGAACAGGTTCAAGCGGCAAGTGTCTGAGCGAGTGTGTCTCACAGTGAGGTGACGCGCGAGTGTGCCATGTTCCAGCTGTCGCACGTGTCCGAGTTCGACCCGAGCCGGCTGGTGTGTGCCGAGTGCGTGGCCAGCTTGCGGCGCGCGAACAGGTTCAAGCGGCAAGTGTCTGAGCGAGTGTGTCTCACAGTGACGTGGCGCGCGGTTGTGCCATGTTCCAGCTGTCGCACGTGTCCGAGTTCGGCCCGAGCCGGCTGGTGTGTGCCGAGTGCGTGGCCAGCTTGCGGCGCGCGAACAGGTTCAAGCGGCAAGTGTCTGAGCGAGTGTGTCTCACAGTGAGGTGACGCGCGAGTGTGCCATGTTCCAGCTGTCGCACGTGTCCGAGTTCGGCCCGAGCCGGCTGGTGTGTGCCGAGTGCGTGGCCAGCTTGCGGCGCGCGAACAGGTTCAAGCGGCAAGTGTCTGAGCGAGTGTGTCTCACAGTGAGGTGACGCGCGAGTGTGCCATGTTCCAGCTGTCGCACGTGTCCGAGTTCGGCCCGAGCCGGCTGGTGTGTGCCGAGTGCGTGGCCAGCTTGCGGCGCGCGAACAGGTTCAAGCGGCAAGTGTCTGAGCGAGTGTGTCTCACAGTGAGGTGACGCGCGGTTGTGCCATGTTCCAGCTGTCGCACGTGTCCGAGTTCGGCCCGAGCCGGCTGGTGTGTGCCGAGTGCGTGGCCAGCTTGCGGCGCGCGAACAGCTTCAAGCGGCAACTGATGCAAGCGCAGGAGAAGTTTGCCATTCACCGCGGGAAATTAGGTCAGTAGCTCTTTACCTTAAAAATGGGAAGACGAAAATTATGGTCTAATGCCCATGTTCTATTTATAGCGACTATTTTTAGGGAAGTGGGCAGCCAGCGTTACAATTTTCAAGCTTTTCGAAGCCGAAAGGCTTTAGAGATAGCTTAATGACTGTCTTTCAACAACAGCCGGGATCGAGGGCTTAATGTGCCTTCCGAAGCATGGTAGCGTTCGTAAATACCAATTTTTGCAGTGGTCACCCATCAAAGAAGTAACACACGTTTTTTAACACCGATTGGTTAGGAATTATTAGTCTTCCGTCGCTATAAGCGCCACTTTATATTTGCACTACAAAAGTAAACGTTTGGTGTAAAAAATAATAATTTCGTTCCTACATATGTCAGAAAGTATATCACTTACTTCTCACAGAACATTTTTTAATCTCTATTATTTTTTACACTAGTTTTATCACTGGCCAATAAATATTTTTTTAAATGGCGCTTTGTGGACAGGCCACGCTCCATACAATAATGTAACTCCTTAAAAAAGTATATACCTTACCTACATATTTATTCAAACTTGTTTAATTTTTTATGTTTTTCATTTAATCTTTAACAGTGACGTGCCGAGCTCGTCGTTCATCTGATGTTAAGCGAAACATTACATCTCCATATCACGTGAGATAAGTCCCTTGTCCCAACAGTGGGAATGTATTGAAAAAAAAAACTGAGTTTCTTTACAGTATATGTCCTTTTTCCAGACTCATCATTGGAAGTTAAAGAGGAAGACGAGTGTGCGGATCAAGAGTCCTACGACGAAACTGCAGTCCCCCAAACATCACCACAACACCACAAAACCCCAAGCAACCTCAGAACAGAGAAACAACCAGCAAAACGGAAGATGGAGACAACAGAAGACAAGAGTGACAATTACACTCCCCTAAAAGGACCTTCAGAAGCACCACTAGAACCTATGAAAGAAATAACATACAACAAAAGAAATGTCCAAGTGATCAGTTATTGTCCTAAAAACTATGACAATATCAAGCAAATTGAAAATAACAACACAGGCAGTGCTAAAAGAATTAAAATACAGTGTGGTGCAAGTGCTACAGACAACACAAGTGTAACGAATTTAGATCAAAATCAATTGATCCAAATGGTTTCCGTACATTCTCATCGACTATTGTCTTACGACAACACCCGGGAGCGACGGGTCGTTACCATCTGGGCTACTATTTGTTCTACCAATAGAACAAGCAGGATAAAAAGTGCCACCTGTTCTACTAATAGAACAAGTAGGAAAAATAATTCTCGGTTAAAGTGATAAAAAAAATTGAATCTATTCTACCAATAGATTAACGTGCCCTCCGAACTCCAAAGCACTTACTCATTCTATTTTGAGCAAACCAATTATGTCAGAGGCTTATGTCAATAAAATAAAACCAAAGTTAGACTTACCTATCCTAAATATCTTGTTACTTGTTACTTTGTGACGCCACGGCTCCACGAGCGCGCCGTCACAACTGGGAGGACAACCTTAGATTAGAGTGTAAAGGAGACCCTACATAATTACATAGTCATTTACAATTGTTTTTTTTTAATCAGCGTGGTTTATTATATTGTTGTAGGCTGTAGCTTAGTTGTATACTCAGGCTGAGTTGCACCATAATCACAGTTAAAGTTACCAGTAAAAAGTTATGACGTCATTTAACATATTTGCCTAATCAGTACCTACTTTAATTGAAAAGCCCATGATTGTTATTGCTAAAGTAAGCTGGTGCAACCCACCCGACACCTCACCCAACCCGGTGGGTTGCACCTACTGTGATTATGGTGCATCGTTAGGCAAAAAATTTGTTAAATGACGTTATAACTTTAACTGCTAACTTTAACTGTTATTATGATGCAACTTAGCAATCCTAAGAGCTACATCGGTCACTTTAATTCTCCTGCGGATCTCCTCATTTCGGATCCTATCTCGCAGGGAAACACCAAGCATTGCTCTCTCCATAGCTCGTTGCGCGACTATGAGCTTAGTAATGAGGCCAACAGTTAGAGACCACGTCTCAGTTCCATAAGTCATCACTGGCAACACACATTGATTGAAAACTTTTGTTTTCAGGCTTTGTGGTATTTTGGACGAAAAGATAGGTCGAAGCTTCCCGAACGCTGCCCAGCCGAGTTGGATTCTTCGGGCGACCTCTTTGTCGAAGTTGGACCTACCCAATTGGACAGTCTGCCCTAGATAGACGTATTTGTCGACAACTTCGAGAGTATCGTTCCCAACAATTACCGGTATAGGTGGAACATGGGCATTTGACATGATTTTCGTCTTGTCCATGTTCATCTTAAGACCAACCTGTCGGGAGACTCTACTGAGGTCGTTGAGCATGGTGCTGAGATCATCGAGCGACTCCGCCATTATGACTATATCATCGGCAAAACGAAGGTTAGTGATATACTCGCCATTTATGTTGATGCCAAATCTTTTCCACTCCAAGAGCTTGAAAACATCCTCCAATGCGTTCGTGAACAGTTTCGGAGAAATAACGTCTCCCTGTCTCACGCATACACTTCACTGCGTGTGTCATACGACACTGGCTAAATACACTATGTGTGGAGCCAAAATATAACAAAAAAAAACTTATATTATATTATAGCAAAATTCTCTGTGATTATATTATTATATATTATCACAGAGTACATTGGTAAAGACTGAAATATATTATTTTATTTTCTCTTTTCTCTATGCCTGTGCAAAATAAAATATAAATAATAATAAATTAATTAGAATATTACATAAATTGCATCTTCGTTGTTTGATATAGATTTGGTCTAAAATGGGTCACTTATGTGCTGTGCGTGGATGTAAGAAAGAAGCCTATCCAGGTTGTGGGTTATCCTTTCACAAGTAAGAATGTCCTATCAATGGTGCGCCTATTCCAGGATATTAATATCTGTATTCAGTTTCATTATCGTGTTTCGTTTTGCGAAATCCCTTAATATCAACACAATTCGACCCTGTGTTACAGTTTCTGTACCTGTTGTGTTACAGAGTGCCAGTTAACGGAGAATTGAAAACTAAATGGATGGAGGCATTGCAATTGGAACACTTGCCCAATTCCAGCAAGGTGTGCGGCTTACATTTCAAAGACGAAGACTTTGTAAGCCAAGCTCAAAGAAGGTTAAAACCTGATGCAATTCCTACTATTTCTACGAAGGTAAGTACCGATAGTGTAGAAGTTACGGCGTATATGCGCCAGCGAGTCCAGCGACAGACTGGCTAAAATAGAGAGAGAATATACTCTTGTGGCAGCACTGGCCAATTTTAGAGTGGGCGCAGTCATCGCGGCGTAGCATCTCTTGTGAGTTATCATCTAAGGGTGGGTGCTGTACATAATCCCATAGTCCACAATCAATCAACATCATGTCCATAGAAAATGCCCTTGTTGTATAATTTGAATGTCCTTGCAATTTATTAAAAGATGGAGTACTTACAGACTGCATAGTTGTAACATAAGGTACTACTCTGGTATTACTTGCATTAGTATGAGGAACTTGTTTCAAACAAGAGTGTCCTTCCATTTTGTTTTTCTAAGCTAGCTTGAAGTTCGAAAGTTGGCAAAATATATCTGAAACACACTAATTGAAAAGAAATTCAGAGTTATAGAGCTGAGTGCTCATAACCAGAAGGCGGTGGTGCGTTTTAGTGGTTACTATAGACTCCAAATCAAAATAGTGTGTAAAATAAATAAAAATATTTATTGCATCTTTAGGGCAATTTTCTCAGATACAGAGTGATGGAATGTCACATAGAATATAAACTTAAAAATAAATTAGGCCTATCAAAAGTATATGAAGAAGGTTGTATCAAAAATAAAAAAATTCCAACAAATATGAAAGACATGTAACATGATACCTCAGTAGGTAGATTAAGTACTATGATGTAGGCTAGCCCTACAATAGGATAAGATTTCTTCAACCGACTTTGATTATAAGGTTATGTATGTGGTTGTATTATTTTAGATTTAGATCAGATACTTTATTACTTCCATTAGATAGATGGTATATAAAAACGTAAGGTCCAATTTCTCCTTTAACGAAGCCTAGCGGTTAAGTAGGCTCATTATGGTTCCCTTCGGAGGCTGTACATTTTGGAGAGAGGAGGATAACTTCGTATAAGAAACGATATCTGAACAAAAAGTTTAAGTTATACAACCCTTTATTTCGTCATAGTTAATGAGTTGTTCTGTTTCTCACCGCTCCTCTCCGCTATTAAAACTGATATTTATGACAGTGGGGAGAAAGGGCAAATGCCAATTTTAGAGTCTCACTGGGCTTGAATGATACCAACATTATTTATAGTATGGGCAGTAATGTTTATAGGAACCTACCTAATTCAAGTAATTCATAAGCTCATAATCATAATATATGATTCATCTGAAAGAATCCAGTTTTTATATTGTGGATAATTAGATTGAGCATTATAATGTATATATTATTTATTTGTTCTGGGTTTGTAACTTTGCAGGCAGTAAAATATAATACACCATTGACCTGGGCAAGCCTACAGGCTACATTGGATCCGTTGTCAGATGTACATCAGGTGGACTTGTCAGAATTAAGAGTATCTACACTGTCAGAAGTTGACGAAGACTCTCATGGTTCTCCTGCAGCGAAATCTAGTATAGAAGCGTCTACGCTGTCAGAGGTTGACGAAAACTACTCTAATGGTTCTCCAGCACCGAAATCTGGTAGGTGTTGAGACAGACATGCTGTGTTTGAACATGCCTGCTGAATTGCAGTTGAAATAGCTGCCTATCCAGAGAATGTATTTGTTTAGTAGATTTGTCACCATGCTGCACTAAACGTTTCTCCGAAACCTTTGTCATGCGTAACGGACGGAATGGCTATCTTTTTTTTTTAAAAAGAACTGTAACGGGGTCTCCATCCGACTAGCTTGCCTGGACACCATGTTAAGCTGGTGCTCAAGCCCTACATCTATGGTAAACGCAATGAGAGTTGGAGCTACATCCATCCACCCATTAATATGTCTTTAGGAGTCTGTGACTACTTACCATCAGGCAGCCTGCTCATTTACCGTATACGTTAGAAATTACTTGAATATGTTCAAATCATTTTGATTCCTCATTTACAATTCGGACAGCAATGGAATGGAACACCTTCCAGATAAATTGAATCTGGGAGTTTTTAGGGCTAGAGTGGACCACTATCTTCTAGGCAAGCATGCTTTATCGTCAACAGTGTTGTCCAGTTGCCATCGGATGAGACCATGGACAATTAAATGTAAGCCCCAAGTAGTCTTATGTCCCAAGTCCAGCAGTGGATTTCTTTAGGCTGTTGATGAATGGTGTGTTGTAGAATCAACAGCGGAGAATGAGGTCGAGAAATGGATGTCATGGCCCGACGTGTGCCGCTGCTGCCTGGCGGCGCGCGGCGTGTGGGACCTGACGGCCTCCTACGCGGCGGAGGATGGAGAGACCGAGGTCTATCTGCAGATGCTTGCTGACTGCTACGGAATCAAGGTACGTCGCTCCTTCCACCTTAACTGTTAATATGTACCATTTGGTAGGCATGTATGGTGATCTGTGGCCATGAAGATTCCGGCTTATAGAATAGGAATGGTTCAACTGTCCGTGGATGTTGCATTTGTTGTAGGCATGGTTTTTACCATGCCTACAACAAATGTCCAGAAGTAACTGACATGTGGAGGTCATTCCATCAACGAAACTTTCAGAGGAAGGTTTAGGCAGACTGGTGGCTGGGCGTGAAACAAATCCAAACCCCATTAATGATGATGATGATAGTAGTCTGGCCATCATGCTATTAATATTGTTCATAATGAGTCTATAATCAGTTTATGAGACTTGGTAACAACAACAAATAACCTATTGTTGCTCACCAAAAGTGAGTGTGGCTAAGCAGAGAGTGAGTTTGGTTTAGCAAAAGGCGTGTGTGGTTCAGCAAAGAACGAGGGAGTTGCTTTTGGCAAAAATTGAATATGTATAGTTCAGCAAAGAGCGAGTGTGGTTCAGCAAAGCGAGTGTGGTGTAGCAATGAGTAAGTGTGGTTCAGCAAAGAGCGAGTTTCGCTCAGTAAAGAGTGAGTTTGGTTCGTCAAAGAGTGTGCTGGATTCAGCAGAGTGAGTGGTTCAACAAAAAGCGAGTTTGACACAGTAAAGAGCGAGGTTCCGGCGCGCGAACAGGTTCAAGCGGCAAGTGTCTGAGCGAGTGTGTCTCACAGTGAGGTGACGCGCGAGTGTGCCATGTTCCAGCTGTCGCACGTGTCCGAGTTCGGCCCGAGCCGGCTGGTGTGTGCCGAGTGCGTGGCCAGCTTGCGGCGCGCGAACAGGTTCAAGCGGCAAGTGTCTGAGCGAGTGTCTCACAGTGAGGTGACGCGCGAGTGTGCCATGTTCCAGCTGTCGCACGTGTCCGAGTTCGGCCCGAGCCGGCTGGTGTGTGCCGAGTGCGTGGCCAGCTTGCGGCGCGCGAACAGGTTCAAGCGGCAAGTGTCTGAGCGAGTGTGTCTCACAGTGAGGTGACGCGCGAGTGTGCCATGTTCCAGCTGTCGCACGTGTCCGAGTTCGGCCCGAGCCGGCTGGTGTGTGCCGAGTGCGTGGCCAGCTTGCGGCGCGCGAACAGCTTCAAGCGGCAAGTGTCTGAGCGAGTGTGTCTCACAGTGAGGTGACGCGCGAGTGTGCCATGTTCCAGCTGTCGCACGTGTCCGAGTTCGGCCCGAGCCGGCTGGTGTGTGCCGAGTGCGTGGCCAGCTTGCGGCGGGCGAACAGGTTCAAGCGGCAAGTGATGCAAGCGCAGGAGAAGTTTGCCATTCACCGCGGGAAATTAGGTCAGTAGCTCTTTACCTTAAAAATGGGAAGACGAAAATTATGGTCTAATGCCCATGTTCTATTTATAGCGACTATTTTTGGGAAGTGGGCAGCCAGCGTTACAATTTTCAAGCTTTTCGAAGCCGAAAGGCTTTAGAGATAGCTTAATGACTGTCTTTCAACAACAGCCGGGATCGAGGGCTTAATGTGCCTTCCGAAGCATGATAGCGTTCAGTTGTAAATACCACTTTTTGCAGTGGTCACCCATCAAAGAAGTAACACACGTTTTTTAACACCGATTGGTTAGGAATTATTAGTCTTCCGTCGCTATAAGCGCCACTTTATATTTGCACTACAAAAGTAAACGTTTGGTGTAAAAAATAATAATTTCGTTCCTACATATGTCAGAAAGTATATATCACTTACTTTTCACAGAACATTTTTTAATCTCTATGATTTTTCTACCGACTGACACTAGTTTTATCACTGGCCAATAAATATTGAATTTTTTAAATGGCGCTTTGTGGACAGGCCACGCTCCATACAAAAATGTAACTCCTTAAAAAAGTATATAACTACCTTACCTACATAATTATTCAAATTTGTTTAATTTTTTTATGTTTTTCATTTAATCTTTAACAGTGACTTGCCGAGCTCGTCATCTGATGTTAAGCGAAACATTACATCTCCATATCATGTGAGATAAGTCCCTTGTCCCAACAGTGGGAATGTATTGAAAAAAAAAACTGAGTTTCTTTACGATATATGTCCTTTTTCCAGACTCATCATTGGAAGTTAAAGAGGAAGACGAGTGTGCGGATCAAGAGTCCTACGACGAAACTGCAGTCCCCCAAACATCACCACAACACCACAAAACCCCAAGCAACCTCAGAACAGAGAAACAACCAGCAAAACGGAAGATGGAGACAACAGAAGACAAGAGTGACAATTACACTCCCCTAAAAGGACCTTCAGAAGCACCACTAGAACCTATGAAAGAAATAACATACAACAAAAGAAATGTCCAAGTGATCAGTTATTGTCCTAAAAACTATGACAATATCAAGCAAATTGAAAATAACAACACAGGCAGTGCTAAAAGAATTAAAATACAGTGTGGTGCAAGTGCTACAGACAACACAAGTGTAACGAATTTAGATCAAAATCAATTGATCCAAATGGTTTCCGTACATTCAATGAACATTTCCCAAAAAAGACCGGTACAAACTAAATGCCATGTAAGCAATATAAATTGTCCCTAATATTGTAACAGATTTACGGTCCCATCCAATTGGCTCACATATCAAAATGTCGATTGATTGATTGTAACATAGGTACAACTTCATGTGTCAGCATATTATATTAAAATGTACTACGATGACCTACCTGCTCCTGTTCCATCTTGGAAATTGGAAATTAAATAATTTGGTGTCTCAATAGGTGTACTATACAGGATGTAATTTAATTCATTAGCATAAATTGAGCCCATGATAGTACATCATTTATAGATGATTATTAAAGAGTAAAGAATGTGAAAGATATAATTTTTATTGAAAATTATGAAGATTGCCGCGGCGCCTAACGCAGTTGGCACGGATGATTTTGATACATTTAAACGTTTTTACACCTTGCATGTACTAATTAAAAACAGTACTTCATTATTTTAATTAAATTTTGTTTTGTAGCATTTGATTAAGTAAGTTTATCCATTTTTTGGAGTTATTATTATTACCAAACCAATGTATAAGAAATCAAAAATTTTGGTCCACACGTGACCGGTATCAGGAGTAGATACCTAGTTTCAAAGGATGCTAATGAATTCAATTTCACCCAGTATAGGTGTCAGAATGTCCAATTCCATATGTTAATATTATGTGAAATAGTAATATCATGGAAATGTCATTAAAATGTTTAAATATCAAAAAGTTCTAGTGACTTTGTGGGCTTGTGTTCCTACTCCGTAGCCTACGTTAAGCTATCGGTCCCGGATTTTACCTGACTACGGCGAAGTAAGGAGGGTTATGATTTGACTGCTAGTATATTTGAGATTTCTCTAACCATTTGTAATTAGCCGTTATTTCTGTCAATCGTTAAATTTTTATTTAGTTAAGATTTCCGTTCTTATTATTTTCTGAGCTAGAAAGAACATTATAATAACATTTTATTGAATTTTTGTTTTAATATTTCAAGTATCTAACAGTGGAATTTATAGTCAAGGCGACGGCTCCTCTAGAGGATGCATCAGGCGCTGTGCGGCAAATTCTAGCTTTATGCATTTCATAAACAAAAGCAGCCCCCAATCTGGCATGATCAGAGGCTGGACGCTGATCGTCCGAATTTCGTCAACCAAACGGTCTCCTTGCTTTCAAATCGTGTTATTTTATTATTTTATGAAGTGTTGTGATATTTAAAATATGAATAAGTTATATCGGTACCGTTTCTTCAACATTTACCAGTTAAAATAATATATTTAACACAAAATAGGCACACAAAATATACAAAAATAATAATTAATATTTCTTATAACTTTTTTGTTAGTGAGTGACGGGTGACATGTTGGCGCGACTTTTGATAGTTCAAAAGTCGCGTCAAAATGACACTCGACAGAATTTTCAAAGAAAACTTGATTGAAATTGTAGAGTATTTAATTAAAATGCTTTTCCGTTAGGGGTTTCTCCAGCGATTGTTTATGAAAGTGAAAGAAGAATGATTCAGCATTTCACCTCTAGGTAAAAGTGGAATGATAGATTTTGGGGGGTTTTTTAACCTTTGTTTATGAATACCACTGTTAATTTTTTAGTAATAAACTAAACACAGTGTGTATAAAAATATATATACTGTGGCAGTGTAGGTATATAAAAATACGTTACACCCTTAAACCATACTACCAACCTCGACCTCGGAGCCATGGTCTCTTACTGTTGGCCTCATTAATACCTACCTGAGCTCAGAGTCGCGCAACAAGCTATGGAGAGAGCTATGTTCGGTGTTCACTACTTCCCCTCTGCTGTTGAGCAGTAGGACATAGTTTGTATTACCTACTATTTTAATGTCTGTGGTATTACCGACCATATTTTGTTTCCCTGCGAGAAACTGATAGCTCTTAGAATTATCAAGATGAAATGGCAATGAGCTGACAACGCCACTTGTAGAACTGACAACCGATGGGGAAGAAATGTTCTCGAGTGGCGACCACGAACTGGTGGACGCAGCGTAGGCCGCCTCGCTATTAGGTGGACCGACGCACGGAGGGGTATTTGCCCCAAATAGCTGGTCAATATTATTTGATTGTTTTT
Organism: Ennomos erosarius; assembly: GCA_963580505.1. Taxonomy (NCBI): domain Eukaryota; kingdom Metazoa; phylum Arthropoda; class Insecta; order Lepidoptera; family Geometridae; genus Ennomos; species Ennomos erosarius. Next base: position 2,902,968 of record OY757005.1, on the reverse strand, counting down.
TGTGTTTCTACTAAGTTCTTGAGTACCTACGATAATATTATAAGTCTTTACTTTTTTTCTAAAAAGAAAAATAAGAAAATATATAAAAAAATTACGAAAATCACTCAATTTTTTTTTTTTACCAAATAAACACTTATACTATTGAATTCGAAGTTTATCGGCACTTTCTTGTCAATTTAAAATAATGAAAGACATTTAACAATGTTTATAGTCATCAGTATTTTCAGTTTTCTTTACTTACCTGCTGAGCATTCCGATGTGCTTGTCTGATCCTGAAAAACACACAACATCATTTTATGAACTATGTAGACATCTATAATAATAATTTTAATTAAACTATGTAAAATACGTACTGTTTTCTTTTTACTACCATCGCTTTCAAATGACGACGTTTTTTGCGTGACGGTTTTCCAAAAAGCCGAGGCATCTAAAACCATAATTACATTGACAGACTGAGTTGCACCATAATCACAGTTAAAGTTACTGCTACGCTACGGTTTAAATTAATTATAACTTTGCCCTTAACCATGGAGTTTAGCTTAGCATGTGTTGCACCATCATAATTGACAGACAGACTTTTGTCTTCAGAATACTTGATTCCACGATTATATTTTATGCGTATGACAGATATTATGACACATGTTAACGAGGCAGCTAAGCTTTATAGCTGTGCGCGTCTCCAAATTGCGGGGGTAGGATGGCTGGTGAATTAAGCGGATTTGATGATGACTAACCTGGTCTCCCACTGGCAAAACACTCGACAAGCTACGATCACCTCAGTGCGGCTCCGATCCTGTAGCTCGTATCCAGTAGAAGAGTCCAGCCTTGCAGCGCTGCTTCTAGGCTTCTTCAGGGTGTCAATCACGAGCGGCCGTCGATATTTTAACGTAGTAAAAAGTGGACTGTTTTAGCGGCGCGGTAGAAGTGTTAGTGCACAACTCCTTCAGCTGATCAGCCCAAAGTATGGACGATCAGGATACACTCCGAGTACAGAGCGAGTAGCGGCAGCCGCGATGGACGAGGGTCGATCGCAGACTGCTTGTCCAATGACAAGCAAATTGTCTCGTGCATTCGCGACGTGGGTGACAGAGATAGTCATCGAAAATTATAAGGTTTGGAGGGTAGAAAAATAATAAGCGCAGTTATGACTGGCGCGAACAACACATATTTAACAGAAACTATAACACTAACCTGTAAAGCGTCAGCGGTTACAGTTAGAAGTTAAAGTTACGACGTCATTTAACAATTATTAGATGGTGCAACAAATTTTTCGCCTAATCGGTACTTAAACTCTAATGCCCATGATTGTTATTGCTAAAGTAAGGTGGTGCAACCCACCTAAGTTACATAAGAAGACCGTAACTGAAAATTGGTGATTCAAACATTTACTTTGTAAAATTATTTCAAAGAACAAAATAAAACGCTGATGGAAAGGGGTCTTTGCTGGACCCCAGATGATTGACAGTTAGGTAATGAGTTCGTCTATCGCCAGATCTTACGTTGACATAGTCGTTTATTACCTTCAAAATATATAATGTTTAAAAAACCGGCTTTTATCTGGTCCCGGTCACATATTATATAATACCTGATATTGTGATGCGGCCCTAGCAGACCCCATCAGTACTTTTGGCACCTAGACTTATTCTTATCTATATACAGGGTTACAGGAAAAATCGTGCTAGATCCATTAAGGGCGTGGAGTACCCATCATTTCAGACTTATTTCACTATGAAACACTCTAGCCTAAACTTAACTCTTTTCCAGATATTCGACTTTTAATTTTTTTATTGAAAATTGCCGTTTTTTAGGCTACAAAATTTAATTTTGTTTATTTTGTGTGTCTTATTACTATTATTATTGCATTTTAATATGTGTAATAATATGCTTTAGGACGTCAATCATTAAAATAGTACATAAGTTAATTGAATAGGCCGTAGTAGACAAGTGAAAGTTAAGAAATAAACAAAAAAATTATAAACTGTATTGTTCTCTAAAGGATATCTAAAAATATATTATGGCAGTAGTTCGGCAAATGTGTTTTAAAATATCTACGTTTCATCAGCTATCTAACGAGGTATAATAATCTAGGATTTTATTCAAATGCATTGAAAAAAAATTAGTTTCATAGGCGACAGTGGAGAAGAAAATTTATACTTAGCCCTAAAAAGTAAAATAAAACAATAGGTAAGCATGCAATGTCAGTTATTAAAGGTTTTCACACAAATTTTTCTTATTCTACAGTTCATGTTCAACATGGCCGTCTCTATTTCTGATACATTGTCGCATCCTTCTACGGAGACCAGTCTTCACTACTCCAGTGGTCAACGTGATCCTCATTTTATTTGCTGCATCCACAATCCTTTCTCTTAAGTCTGCCACAGACGAAAGTGGATTTAGCTCGCTGTACACAAGACTTTTCATGAGCCCCCATACATGAAAATCCATGGGGGTTAGGTCCGGACTCCTTGCTGGCCATGGCAACGGCCCACCTCGTCTAATCCATTTGGTTTGGTAATTTGTGTCCAGCCAGTCTCTGACACTTCTCCTGAAATGGGCAGGGCAGCCATCGTGTTGGAACCACATGTCCCTGATCAGGTTGAGTGGCAGATCATCCAGCATATCACTCAAGTCTGCTCTCAGGAAATTTTCGTAGCTTTCCCCATTTACATTATCCGGGAGAAAGTAAGGTCCAATCAAATGATTGGATATTGGGATTCCTTAGTTATTTTGGGGCCCAGTAATGGGTGGGCCTTGTGATAGTTAGTTATGTCATCTTTATCAAATTTGGACTCATTCGTTCACAAGATATTTCTTAGAAAATCTGGGTCTTCTACGTCAGCATTTAGCATAAATCTGCAAAAGTCCAATCTTCTCGCAGGGTCTCAAAACAGAGCCAGTTTCTCGAAGTCTTCGATAAGCTCTGTCAAGAACGGCCACATCCGGCACTCGACGACCGGGGTAGCGAGTTATGTATTCGTTGCGAGCTTGCGCAGACACACAATCGCAGTATCCGTAACAAATAAGCATATCAGCATATTCCTCAGGTGTGTAGGACGTCATCTTCAACACTTCCGTATCACAGGTACAAATCAGAGTCCGGTTAACAAGCATAGTAATCACAAATCAGAAGAAATAGTCCAGAATCACAGCCAAGTCGAGAAATAGAGCAAAACGATATCACATCTACTATGTACGAAGCACAAAAGCAGTCTGACAACCAAGATACCGAGACCGTTAGAACTGCTATCTGGAGCGTTCCAACTATTTTTTTACCCGAAATGTAATACAAACCCTAGATTATTATACCTCGTTAGAAAGCTGATGAAACGTAGATATTTTATAACACATCTGCCGAACAACTGCCATAATATTTTTTTTAGATATCCTTTAGAGAACAATACAGTTTATAATTTTTTTGTTTATTTCTTAACTTTCACTTGTCTACTACGGTCTATTCAATTAACTTATGTACTATTTTAATGATTGACGTCCTAAAGCATATTATTACACATATAAAAATGCAATAATAATAGTAAAAAGACACACAAAATAAACCAAATTAAATTTTGTTGCATAAAAATCGGCAATTTTCAATAAAAATATTAAAAGTCGAATATCTGGAAAACGGTTAAGTTTAGGCTAGGGTGTCTCATAGTGAAATAAGTCAGAAATTATGGGTACTCCACGCCCTTAACGGATCTAGCACAAATTTTCCTGTAACCCTGTATATGAGGTCTCTTAGGTGTGCTGGTAGGGCACTTTTTTGAGATTTACAGCCTCGTGAAGGCAGGCGCTTAAGGCACCCAGCAGACAAAAGTGGGAGACAAATAGCTCAAGGGCACCCTTGGGGTGCGAGCCTCGTCTTGACCTGTTGCCGGGATAAGAGGATCGAGAAGGCTACGTCCACTGGAGGAGTTAGCTAGAACGGTCACGACTTTTCATAGGGTCTACCCTATGGAAATTCACGATCGTTCTAGCTAACCTACGTGTGGTACGTCGACTTCGCCGGCGAGGTCGGTGTCTGATCGTGTTACGCTGGGTATCCTATACCGATGCTGAAGTCGGTGCCTGAGACAGAAGGGCTAGACTGGACCGGTGAGCCGAAATAACGGCAGCTATAGGATCTTCCGGGTCGCTCAAAACGTGTCTTGGGCAGCGACGACGGGGTGGTGGGTCTGTCATGTCTGTAGAGTAGCTTGATGCTTGGGATGGATCCTTCATAAACTGGTGGATGGATGGGAGGTCGAGGTCTCAACCACCTTGCGAATGAAGCGGTTCTGGATCACCTGAAGTGGATTCAGGTGGAATGAGTATGTATGACCAAACGCGACAGATGCGTAGGTCATAATCGGGCAAACGCAAGTTTTGTAAAGTCACCTCATTTCTAAGAGACATTTTACTACCCTCACAGAAGAGAGTAGTTGGGTACCAAAAGAGGGGTACTCAATTTGGATTTTTGTTATAAAATTTAATTTAAGATAAAATTAAGGTAAATCACGTATTATCAGAAAGACCTTTGTGGAAGGGAATGTTCACAGGACGCTGGCTGCATTGCCACGCTGTATGCTTTTTTTCTCTAGTGCTGCATTACCGGTTGACGCCAACTTTTTCGACACCCTGGGGTTCTAGCAAAGATCCCTTTCCATTAGCGTTAACGCCAAACGATAACTCAAGATGTATGGAAATGACAGCCCCTGCGGATAACTTTTCCGCAGCGAATGTCATTCTCCATACATTTTGGAGTTATCGTTTTGCGTTAACGCTAATGGAAAGGGATCTTTGCTAGAACCCCAGCAGGGTTAGCACGGACGGTAGAAAAAATTGTGTTTCCCCTCTTTTACTCCACTTGACATGTAAATTGTGTGAAGAATTTGACATAAAACAGGGAAAGACAATTTTGTCTACCGTCCGTGCCAGCCCGGCAGGGTGTCGAAAAACTTGGCGTCAACCGGTAATGCATCACTAGAGAAAAAAACCATACAGCGTGGCAATGCAGCCAAAATGCAAAATTGAATCGTGTTGTTAATGTTTAGGTATAAGCCATGAAATTACCCATAATTCTTCCATTTACACTCGTAACAATTATTTTATGGTTTTTGAGATAATCAATAAAATGTTTAATATCCCTAAACTTTGTTGATGTGTGTATATAATAATAACTAGTAATAATAATATAAGATTTTATTCATCATTTTAATCATAATTATATTTTATCACTATTTTTAGAATCAAAGAAGATTATTAAGTGAACTTTTTAAAATTTTTTTTTGCGGCATAGCTTTTTTTTGATAGGGTTTTCGTTTTTAGTTAGGTGTATATATTTATTAAGATAGGTTTATATTTAAGTTGTTTAGTTTAGTGTATATATATATTGTTATTTAAGTTTTAGTAATAAATAAACCTATTAAAATATGATGAACTTGATAGAAAATTAATAAAGCAGACTTTTATTGCAAAAAGCGACTTAAGCGCTTAAATTGCTTAAAACAACAGAGAAGACGTTTAATAAAGAACAATTCAAAGATCATTGCAAAACAAACAAAATCTTTGGAAAACGAAAACTTATGCAAAAATAGTACATTTCATTTAGAACTAATGGTAAGTAACAGGTATAAGGGTGAATCTCCCAAAAATGGACAAAATCGGCATGAAAAAAATTACTGAAAAATCTGTTGCATAATTGGTAAAATTATTGTGGAACAGCATATTTACTACAAGCGGCTACTGTTAAAACCCTTGGCCAGACAATTTAACCATTTTCCTAGTACCCAGCCATATGCCTCTCACTCGATTTCACAGGTTAATGACGGCAGGATAATGACGATTTCGTAATAAAACACTTGATAAAAATACAAAGAAAACCCATAGGTATAAGAGATATATATTATTGAACTTACCTATTGTTGTATATTTACTGCACAGACTATCACTAGTTAATTATCACGCATTCGGTAAATAAATGTAGCCAGACTATATGATAATTTCTCTGGACCAGACACACCCTCCAGCTCTAAACAAGACTGTACGGACAATTGAGAGAATGGAGTGTGGAATTGAATGGATCATAGAAAAGAGCGTGAAACGGCCGCTTTGTAGACAAATACTTGAGACTCAATGCATAACGCGTTCCCGCCTTTTTTTTGAGTTTAATGTTTTGGCGGGGTTATGGTTGCGAAGTCCATTACACATAAAGTTGCGACATTTTCACAAAATCTATAAGTTATAGTAGTGCTCTATTAAAAATATTTAGTCATGTAATGTTTACACTATCAATTAAAACAATAAAACTAACAGTATTACCAATTTTAAGTAATCTTCTTAGAGTAAACAGTTGCAACATGGGGGCATTACATGTCAGGAATATGATTTTCAAGGTCAAATATTGCGAAAATAGTTTATTTCGGTTAATTCTATGCTGCGTGTGAGTTAGGATTATAAAAGTAGAGTATTTTTAGATGTATGAAGGTAATAAATTTTGATATATTATAATTCTTATTTGGTCAAAATTTGTCAATACGTGAATTTGTCCATTTTTCTGAGATTGACCCATAAATACCATGGCCATTGCCCCCTTGGCCACTCATCAGGAACAAAACAAAATTAGTTCAAATAAATTTCACTAGATGGCGTTATATGTAACGATTTTTTTTTAAATGCAGAATACAATTAATAAGAATATTTATGATTTTTATAGAAAGAAAGAAAGAAAAAAATGTAAGTTTCTCTAAGCCTATGTACTTCTCAACTCCTTTATTAGTGTTCCATTCATTCTTTGATAAAGTTATTCCCATCACACACATCTACCTACCAATATTTCAATTTATATATTATTATGTATAGCCCCAGGAAGATTATACAAATAATTACAAATGCAAGTTGATCAATTTCGAGCCCCGGCTGAAATCTTTGGCTACACTTCCACTAACTAAGGATACAAGGGCAAGGTAGGGTTTCTCTGGATTAGCCAAGATGCTGTTACCACATCCTAGCACCAGGAAACAGTTGAAAAGAAAGTACGAAGATACAAAGATGGCTACTTTTTCATGTTCAACATCGCCTACAGAGGTATGTTATTCATCATCATTAATAGCCTGATGACGTCCACTCCTGCACATAGGCCTCCCCATTGAGTGGCTGCTCATCTCCTACATCCATCGCCTCCCTGTGGTTTCCACCAGATCATCAGTCCACCTAGTGGGGGCCTACGCTGCATCTTCCGGTTCGTGGTGTGACGATGTTCATCCCCTTCATCATCATTTCAGCTATTCACCTGCTTTCTTAGTTTTTGCATCAAATATTGGCCACTCATAATCTAGATTTATATTTCTAATTTAGAACATTACTCCCATCGGTTGGTCAGTCAGTTCTGCAATTGATGTGGTTTGCCCATTGCCAATTCAATTTGCCCATTCTAAGAGCTATATCGGTCATTTTAGTCCTCCTGCGGATCTCCTCATTCCGGATCTTATCTCACAAGGTAACACCGAGCATAGCTCATGCTGTTTGGGCAATGACTTTTTATTTCTGAGCATTTGTTGGCACCTAGATAATAATTATCTAATAATATTACGGCAAAGGGAGGCAGGTAGAAATCTGTTTTAAACATTTACTTCTGTTCACTACATTTTTAATGGTCACGGTGAAGAGCCTGTAAGTCACAGACATTTAATTACTGTATTACTGTATAGTATAGTATTAAATGTCTGTGCTGTAAGTAGGTACTATTGAAAATTTTTGTTATTTTTCGATCACAATAAGTCGTTCCACAACTGTCCACAACACAGATAATATTGCCAGTGCATTTGTGTTGCGAAAATGAGATACAAGTTCTGTTTCCCTACCTGTCCAATAAGGTAAACAAACTCTCCACCGTTCGTTTTCCGTCAGCATATGGATACTCACAACTATCTTAGATACTAAAAGGCAAATAAGCGCGTCGAAACACACAAATATTATCAGAATTATAAATTTTACTTTTATATTTTACTCAAAGACGACCTATGTAATAAGGGGAATTCTGTGATTTTACTCAAAAATGAAACTAAATGCATTATACATAAATTAGCTGACAATTTTTTGCTCCGCTAGGAGTAATAGTATTCTGTGGTTTTTTGACATAGATTGTCTATGGATTTTAGTGATGGGAAGGTATTGAAAAATGAACGGCTGAAGTGAATTGCTTAATCAAAGAGTATGTAACTATGATATATTATTATGGTGGACTTAGTTTATGAGAACTACCCAAAACATATGTTTTTTCAAGTGCTAATGTGTAAAAATGGTGGCGTTTTATTCATTCAACACTGATTAACACGCACAAGTGTATGCAAGTGATTATAATGTGGTGACACATGTGTTTTCATGTTGTTAATTCTAAAATTCTAGGTATTATAAAAATTGCCAGCGATGTTCTTTTAGATGGCATAAGAATTATATAAACTGTTCTGTTAAATTGATTAGCTATGAGCAATTGGGCACCTTGTCGAGTTCCTGGTGACAGCAGCGCCAAAGACTTTTTATCCAGACCATTAATACGAAATTAAAGCAGGGCAAAACCGTACACACCACTTTGGGTGTGATTGATTCTCAGCTGTCAAAATCAAAATCAGTCGTTACTTGGGTGTGCTTATGAATACATACCAAAAAAATGCCGGCTTGCGTGATAAAACTGAGGCACGAATCACAGAAGCACACGATCACATTTCACTTGTAAGTGGCCTTAATCATGTATTTTTATAAGATTATTTTAATTATTTCTATTTGACGAAGAGTTAGAACCATTTCACAATAAAAAGTTGGCATATCAAAATCAGTATTGCCACACGACATCTGAATAATTACCCGATTTTTTTTGTATAGATTTCCAACAGATCCATGTCTAGCTGATCGTTGGATAAAAGTAGTTTGAAAAAGTCGAAATGAAGATTGGTGGAAACCTAATACTCGCTCAACAATACGTTCAGCGCATTTCTATAGTAAAGATAAATATCTGACAAAAAGAGGCCGCCATAAAATAAAACAAGGAGCTATACCTTCAAGGGTAACACAGTTGTTACTTTTAGTATCATGTAAAGAGTCACTATGGTATTTCATGATTTCAGTAGACTATCATGTAGTAAGTAGTAGTAGAATTTTAAAATTTTAAAATAATAGATATAATTTGGTAATGTGTTTATGTAGGTACAGGGCGTACCTACATAACTGTTGTTCTTTAATCCCTTTAACTTGGTAATATTGAAAAACTCGTGAGTTATTAAAAGAAATTTTGAATAAACTGCTGCTTATACTTAATTTGAATCCTATTTATTAAAAGATTGCATGAGCTATCTATAGACCTTTTTCTTGTCTATAGATAGTAGTATGATGGTAGTTAATTTTATAATTCTATATTTTTTTAATGTAGGCGTTATATAATTTTTATTATTTACATTTTACATCTAGCTAGATTTTTATTTAGGTACCCGACTAAATCGGGTAATACTATTTATATGGTATGTTGAAAGAGGAACTGACATTAGAAGAAAAAAAAATGTGCTCTATGGTTTGATTCATTTGGCAGGGCTGGGCTGTAAGCTACTACCGGGGTCCATAGATGGCGGATAATGGATCGGCAGTAAGATATCACTGTTCGCTGCTTCGGCAGTCCCCGACCACACAGCAACCATAAGCTGTCTTGGGCTCATGGACGCGAATGTCCTTGCGAGGCCAAGACAGAACAACCGGCATCAATGCAGGATGTCCGTTTAGGGCGGCGGCGGAAGAGTACCTAGTGTACCAACGGCGGCACCCACGAACCTAGTTAGATGGTTCACTGCATACCCATCAACCCGCATTAGACAAGCGTGATGGGTTAAATGTCTAAACCCCTTCCCATACCTACCATGACTCACAAACCTAGAAACAGGCCCCAAGTGCCCGGCGTCTCCAGTGGGAACGATGCCGATGACAGTGGGCAAAATTCCCCTGGAGCAGGGGGCGCATACAATCTCCGTGTGAGATCTCTTCACTGTCAGACATCTTTGGCTAATCATAAGGACACCGAAAATTTAAAAATTTTAACGTTTAACGTTCGCACTTTGCGCACCGAGGAAAGACTTATTGAGCTAGAGAATGCCCTAACACACATTAAATGGGACATCATTGGGCTAGCCGAGGTGAGAAGAGAAGGAGAAAATATATTGGAGAGAAATGACACCGTATTCTACCATGTAGGAGAAAGCAATAGTCGATATGGTGTAGGGTTTTTGATCAACAACAAATGGAAAAACAACATCAAAGAGTTTATATCTTACTCTGACCGGATAGCTGTACTCAAATTTCAAATAGACCTTGCAAAAACATTAACCATCATTCAGGTATACGCACCAACCTCATCACATACCGACGAAGAAATAGAAGAGTTCTATGATCTTCTAAATAGTGCCTGCGATGAACATAGAGGCACTTGGACAATGTTACAAGGGGATTTCAATGCTAAATTGGGCCCTAGACTACTGACCTACTGACAACCACACTATCATCGGACCACACGGTCTTGGTGTCAGGAATGAACGCGGTACCCGCCTGTTACAATTTGCCTTTGGCCAAAACCTCACCGTCAGCAACAGCTTCTTTTATAAGAAATCTCAACGCCGCTGAACTTGGTTTTCTCCAGATGGTATCACGAAGAACGAAATAGATTATAGCGTTGCTTCCAATAAACATATTATTACAAATATAGAAGTCCTAAACAGTTTGAAATTCAGTTCCGACCATCGTCCAATCCGAATAACAATAAAGCTTGACTTAAAAATACAACGAATCCACACGATAAAAAGTTCAATTAAACGATTAAATAAATCCACTTTAGTAGCGAATAAAGACCAGTTCACGCTTGAACTGAAAAACAGTTTCAGCACACTCAACGTAGATTCTGATGACGTTCAAGTGCAATATAACAACCTCTCACAAAGTATTATGAAAGCCAGTCGAAAAATAAAAACATCTTAAACCAAAACTAAGAAGCTTAGCAATTATACCCTTAAATTAATAGAAGAACGTCAGACAATATTAGTTAACACACAAAAATTTAGTTCAAAAAATAAAGAAGTGAAAAGAAATATCCGCAAAGACATACGCCAATATAATGTAGATCTGGTAAAAACAGCTCTTGAGAAAAACCAGTCTCTCAAAATTGCAATGAGGGGCACAGAAACCGGAAAACAAGTGATAGGCAACATAAGAGATAAAAGAGGTGTAAAACATAGTGACAGAGAAAAGATTCTTAATATTTGCACTGAATATTACAAAACACTCTACTCTGAAAGCGATACAAATCCCCAACAACCCACTGAAGCTCACTCACATTCCAACGATATCCCTCCTATAACCGGATTTGAGGTTCACCAGGCGCTAGTGAACATGACATATAGCAGAAGCCCAGGTAAAGATGGTTTTTACTACCGAAGCCTTAAAAATTGGGGAACCGACGCTTTTACCTAAAATCACTAATCTGTTTAATTCGATTCTAAAAACCAACACTTTTCCAAACAAATTTTGCCATGCAAACATAATTCTACTTCATAAAAAAGGAGACAAATCAGATCTAGGCAACTATCGCCCAATAAGCCTTATCTCGCACCTCTACAAACTTTTTATCAAAGTTATCGAACATAGAATTTCTGCCAAGCTAGACCAACACCAACCCGCAGATCAAGCCGGTTTCAGACGTGGGCTTTCTATCACTGATCATCTTCACACTCTCAACCAAATCACAGAAAAATACCACGAATTTAAACTTCCACTTTACACAGCATTTATTGATTATGCCAAAGCGTTTGATAGTCTTAGACACTCATCAATATTTCAAGCCTTACAAAATCAAAACATAGATACAAAATACATTCACTTACTTCAGACCATCTATTGCAATAGCACCGCAGCCATAAAATTACACAAACTCGGCCAATCGTTTCCCATACTCAAAGGAGTCAAGCAAGGAGACCCGCTATCTCCTAAGCTCTTCACAGCTACTCTAGAAGAGGTTTTTAAGAAACTCGCACATTCCTGGGAGGGGAGGGGCATTGCCGTCGGAGAAAGGAGGCTAACAAACCTCCGTTTTGCCGATGACATTGTCCTCTTCTCTTCTTCGGCAACAGAACTCGGTTCGATGATCACGGAACTTAATTGAGCAAGCCTCGAGGTCGGACTTAAGATAAATATGTCAAAGACCAAACTTATGACGAATAGCATAAAACGTAAACTAGAAGTCGAAGGAGTAGAAATTGAATACGTCCATGAGTATATCTACCTGGGCCAATTAGTCTCCTTCCAGGCAAGACAAGAAGCAGAAGTTGCTAGACGCACCGAAAACGCCTGGAAGAGCTATTGGTCCATGAAACACCTTATGAAGGGTAGCCTCAAAAAGAAACTCATGGACGTATGCATTCTACCTATTCTCACCTATGGTGCTCAGACTTGGTCTTTGACAGAACATCAAAAGTCCGCACTCGGGGTTTGCCAGCGAGCCATGGAGCGCAGTATATTGAGAGTGAAACTATCAGACCGCATAAGAAACACGGCACTGCGCTCCAAAACTCAGATCGCTGACGTTGGTCAGAAAGCCGCGAGCCTAAAGTGGAACTGGGCTGGACACGTCTGCCGCATGTCGGACGAGCTGTGGGCTAAACTCAGCACTGAGTGGAGTCCACGCAATGTTAGACGACGGCAGGCCCAGGCGGAGATGGCGGGACGAGCTGGACTCTTACTGGAAGGATTGGCCACTTAAAGCTTCTGACAGGGAGGAGTGGAAGTTGGGTAGGGAGGCCTTTGCCCTGCAGTGGGATGACCATGGCTGAATAATAATTAAAAAAAAATGGTTTGATTCATGTTCAAACAAGGTTAAGTATGGAGACTTCGGTTCTGGACCTATGTAATAGGAGGAATTCTGTGAGCAGCGCCAATCAGTCTAATGAATAAAAATATAGTTTTTGGCTGGAAGTCAAACCAAAAACAATATTATTATACATTAGTCAATTCTATGGTACATAAATATTAGATAATATGAAGATCTTAGAAGTAACTTTTGCTATAAGTACAATAATTTTTTTATAAGAATAAATTACGTGACGAGCTAGTCGTTCACCTGATGTTAAGCGAAACGGCCGCCCATAACAGTTGCAGTGTCACTCGGAACTTTAAAATAATAAAGTACAGTACAACAAATTATTACAATAAATTATTTACTACTTATGTAAAACTTACTAATTGTTATGCATTTAGTAAGAGATTTAATTTAATATACCTTCATCACTATTTCTGCCATCCACCATATTTTATCGTTTACCTTTTTGGACAGGTTGGGAAAAATAAACTTTTAAATACCTAGTTACAGCTTCGAGTAAGAAAAGTACAGATAGCTTACTTTCATGGATATGATTCTATGTTGATGCTTACTTTAGTCTCTATCGGCGTACTTTGTTTTTTGGCGATGGTCTGTCAGTTCCATGACATGACAGTCAGTCGCCAACAAACAACAAACGTCGGTCTGAAAATAATCTGAATATTTTCATAAATTTTGTAAGGTTCGTATCTTGAAGAACTAGGTATTTATTATAATCATGGGTGGTTGCAGCATAATAGGCTGCAAAAACCGAAGTGAAAGAAAACTGGATGGAATTTCGTTTCACAAGTAAGTACAATGAACTTGCTATTAGTCGTCTACTTATGCACTGAGAATATCAATTATTTAGGTCTCCCTCCTAATATTACTCGAGTGATATTTGGTTCAATTATTATTGTTGTTCTATCATAGTTTTATAATAAAAATCGTATATAATATAACCTACAACATTATCTACATGTAGTATTGCCAGATACTGTAAAAAAATATTCACCAAAGTCGCTGAAAAACATAACATGACACTAAGTATTTAGATGCTCCAAATCAAGGTATTGTCACTGGTTATTTAGGTACATATTATATCCATAGAATTTAGGTACTTATTCTAAGATTATATCCTTATTAATTAAAATGTAAACGTTGTTTGTTGTGTGGCTTGATGAACAGCCGTTTTGGCGCTTAGAGCATTTAGAAAGGTTTTGGCGTGATTTTGATGAAATTTTACACACAGGTTTATAATAATGGGATCAACATAAATTTAATACATAACATCTCCGAAAATTTAGATATTCCGTTGTAGTGTCTATGTTTAATTACGTTTTAGAGAAGAAAAGAACACTGCAGTGCTATTTTAGATAAACTAAATCACTGACAGTTTTTTTTATCATATAGGAATATTTATACTATAGATGTACATGTATAAGAATCTTTTGGCATCTGGATGACATAGTCAGGAGGGCGTGGGTGCGCTTTTGGGGTTACCAGTTAATGAAATGGTCTTGTTTTTTAAGGAAATATTACGTTAAATATAATCACATCAATAAACTACACTTTTTTGTCTAATTTTGACGTCTTTCATTACACTATTAATTAAAAATACACTCATAGGAAATAATTAAATAATGATATGGGAAAATAGCGTGCTACTGAAGATTCTACTCAAGAAAACCCTAAGACTAGATATTTATACTATTATAATTGAATCCTGCAGGAATCATCATTCACTGCTTTCTTTATTTAAGCATACTTTTAGGATGAAAGGTTTGTTTGAATATCCATCTTGAACTCGATAATCCTCTTCTAATTTATTGACATGCATGCAGTTCTTTTCTTGCCCCATTCAAGTGACTTGAACTCGCTTCCGACATTTTCTGACGTTTCGCTGCTCTTTTCCCTAAAATAAATATTTTCTTTCTCATTAGTCTCATTCATTACCTACTTACTATTGAATACCTAGGTATGTGATCGGTGGAAACCAAAATTAATCTATCAAATTTTCAATATAATTTTAAGGCAATTTGGGTGAGACTTGAGATTCACGTAGAAGGCAACTGAGTGATTTGTCAATAATGACACTGACAAGATGTCATCGGTAGTTCCCATTTTCGCCATATGCCAAAAGATCCTTGATATCATGACTCACTCATGCTTGTAATTCAGCACCTAATGCGTGGCAGTAAATTATATACTCTTTGAATGCGTGAAACGCCACCAATTTTAAACATTAACAATGGAACTGGATAAAGCACAATTTTTGAAAAATAATACAATGCAGTGAACTTTTCCACGCTCACGCATTTTGCGGGATCAAAATTGTCCTTTGTTGACATAACAATAACAACACGTTCCTTGGTTATGGTATTCCGTGGTTATGATAGATCGTCTATGCTGCTCACTAAAAACAGAATCTTGCTAGTCATATGGCATATATTAATGCAAGAGACACTTTTATGTAATTTATATTTTAAATATTTATGTTTATACAAAATTATTCATGCCTACCTACATATTTAACGTTTGTTTCAGTTTCCCATATACACAAGACATCAGAAAAACATGGATTAGCGCCACGGGACGGCAAAATTGGCTACCCAAAAAAAGTTCGAAAATATGTTCGGTACATTTCAATAGTGCATCCTTTATCATGAAGGACGGTTCACCACTATATTTGAAGCCACTTTCTGTGCCGACACAACATGTCCATGCCATCAATGTAAATATAGTTAACTGCATCACAATTAATGTCATAATTTTAATAAATAACTGCAGGTCATTTAGGTATTTTAGTTATTTTATTATAATTATTAGTTATTTTATTTTAACTAAGCTGACTGCAGTCATAGTAAGCATGTTTATCTGAGATTCTTATATATTGTACCCAAATTCCAGTTTCATCAACCTTAAGAAGAGAAAGAGGACATGAAAGTGATAGGGTGTGTGTGTAAATCTTTATTTAACATTACCATCGTTAATTAAATGCATCCATGCCTTTTGATTCCATCTAAAGTTTTATTCAAACCGGGTCAGGCAACAACGCGATTGAGTAAATAGCGTTATAATTTTAAAGTACCAAATTACGTGAAAATCTGAAAAAACCCACAAAAGAGAAAAAATAAATTTTTATAAGTAACACACTTTGTAAGAGCGAGAAACACTGTACTGGCTACGCAGATTATTTATCTATCACAAGCAATAAACGTGATCACTGTGAGAGACTGACAGTTTGATTGTTTTTTTTTTATGGTTTTGTTCGTTTCTGGTATTCTTAGAGTCTGGCTAATGAAAGTAGAGACTTAAAACCGCGCGGCAAATTTAAAAACATTAGCATGGCAGCCCCAAACTAAGAAGAAAACTTGAAAATATTTATGCGAATCGGTAAAACATAAGATCTATTGAGGAATCAAAGTGAGTTGTTCCAAGTTTTCCTCTTAGTTTGGGCTACGATGGTGATATTTTTTAAATTTGCCGCGCTTTTTCAGTCTCTAGTTTCATTAGCCAGACTCTAGCAGCTTTTAAAACGCTTATTACACATTATGACTTTGTGCAATGTATCTAGGCGTCACTCGCGTAGCGTTTAATACTCTTTGGGCGTCACTGGGGTACAGCCCGTATGGGAGATAGAAAGGTGTGTGGTGGGTGTGTGTAGTATAATTTTTAGTTATGAAAATTTTATTAAATACCCGTGTGAAGCCGGGGCCAGCCGCTAGTATATAATAAATAGAAAAAGATGTGCCTAATTTTACGGCCTTACCCTTATAGGATAATTCCTTTAGGGCTTCGGTACCGTCTGACTTTCCCCTACTTTATTGTTTGTGACTTCCCTGCTCTCCTCGTCCGATCACGCATTAGGGCAGTGCTGCCAACCAGAAAAAATTTTAGGACGTCATATATATGAATTATTCTAAGGTGCGATTTATCAATATTCAGATAAAAGCTATTCATTGGATGCAACAAAACACAGTGAAAAGGAATGTGAACTTTTAAAACCGTATTCCGAATTTTTAATGTTTTTCCAAGTATAACTTTTCGAGAATGACCTGAGTTATACGAATATAACCCTTATATCACCATTTTTGAAGCTTAGTCCGTGGATACAAGCAGAATGGTGTCTTTTTAATTGCCATTTCATTTGCCAATCAGCTGTATCCGAATTTGCGTTATACTTGGAATAAAAGTTATTCTACTTTAGTAAAGTCGGGCCTTAATCGGTTTATCAGTCGGATAACCTTTATACCTTTATCCAGTCATTTAAAATTCAGCCCCAAATAAAGTGTTCAGTCAGTCTTTCTATTACAGGTACCGCAGTCAACAGAGGAGGGATCAGCGAGTACGACAACCTCGCATGCTGCGAACCAACCAACGTCGACAAGCCAGTATGCATCGCTGGATGACCACAACTATGAGGCGGGAACTCATATACAGCTACATGTTCGCGATGACCACTCTAATGGTTCTACGGCATCAAAAATAGGTAACTGCTCGCATGCCTTTCATTATCATCAGCTCATTCCGTCATCCCATTTCCATAATAGAACTACAAGGCTTGGTGATTCTTCAGCTTCACATCCTTACGACGTTAGTGTACCACAAGCGTTTTGCTGAGTCATTCATAGTCCGAACGGCCAAGGAATGGAATGCTCTTCCATCAGCATTATTTCCTCCTGGGTATAACCTAGGTCTTTGCAAGTCAAGAGTGCAAACGTGCTCCACCTTAGACAACTTCGTCACTTACCATCAGGTGAGTTGTTGTCAAACGTATGCCCATTCTAGCAAAAGAGGAGGCAAGGCAAGGCGTTCCCCTCTGCCGGTCATATGGCGCTATTTGGTCATCTACAATATCATAGTGTGCGTGTAGATCCTGCGTAACTACGCTAGTTTATATAACGATGTGCGGATCTTAAGGAGGTGTGCGGCGTGAGAAATTGGCAAAAAATGGTGCTCGTGGATAATAACGTTAACATCTCCATTTATAAATTCTCTAAGATTATAGCATATTTTTTTTACAATAAGGATCGCATAGGTTTTGGTACCCACAGAGTTTTCGCACGCAGGCGCTAAAAAGTTGCGATTGGTTTTTCCTGGTTGCCAGTGAGTATAGTATAGGCGGCTTCTAGTTACTTTTTAAAGTAGTGACTATAATTACTCTATGAAACAAAATAGAATAGTTATAGTCGAACTACACTGCTTTAAAAACGTGCCTACACTATACATAATAATATATACTATATTACCTACCTACCTACTAGGGAACGCAGAACCGGTTACCCGGGTTCCCGCTTGATTTTTGGCTGGTTCTCAGACCCGGATTTCAGGAAGAAAAAACCTGGTTCTACGGTTCTCAAAAATGATTGTTAAAAGTAGTATAGTTTTATAATACTTTTAACACATTAACGTGAACGATTTGTACCATTATGTGTCTTTTCTGCTGTCTCCAAAACAATCTCACTGAAATCTACCTTTATTTTGTTGTACATATTTCAAATTTTATGACTTAACTACCTAGGTATACTTACACTTACTGTAAGTTATACCATATTATTATATACCACCACCATTTTTGTTTGTGATCGCAATTGATTTTCACAGCTACCTTGTGGATTCTTTTATCCACAGCTTGAAAAGAAAGTCTCCGGCAATGGTGTTTTTCTCGATAATGTTGCAAAGAAATTTTTGCCTCCAAAAACAAATTATTTTCTACATTTTTATGTCATCTTTTGTAGAGGTTCTCCTAACAGTATAGAATTGCGCCTTATTTACCTAAAAAATCAAGTTATTTTGTAATTATTTACTTTTTACAGAGACCCGGGTCTCAAAATTAAACCCGGTCTCAAAAAAGAGCCGGGTCTGCATTCTCAACTACCTACGCAAGATTATTATAAAGTTTATGAAGATATATGTAATATATAGGGTATATAAATACAACAACAACTTAATATACGCTACATCTGTGGGCCTATTGTCTAGTACCGGTCGTCTTCATCCATCGAACTTCACCACGTTTCAATGATCTTCATTACGATTATTTGATGCCGATTAAAGGGGATTGTCTATGAGCTTGGATCGTAATGGACATGAAATGAACTACCAGAATTGAACACAGAATGAACCCAATTCGCCCCCGATTTGCGTTTCGTTTCAGCAAATAAAAAATTAAGGGGCACGTGGGGCTTGACATGGGGGCATTAAAATAATGTCGAAAGATGTGGAACAGAGAGTTGTAATATGATTATTAAGCTGTAAGATGAGCTAAAGTATGTTAATATGTCTACATTTGCCATGTAATGCGCTTTAAATTTTTATCCCGAAATTATAGTAATATCGAAACGCTTTTTCTGTCCCGACTGTCAGTGTCAAAAGTGACCTACTGTTGTTGTCAATCTTCTTTTTTTATTTTTGTATTATGCGATATGCGTATGCTGCCAGTAAATGAATAATATAGCTCAAAAGGCCATTTTTAGCTATAATTTGAAAGTAAATAACTTTATTAATATTATTATATTTATGTACTTTCTTTACCTAAATCGAAAAATGTGGCCGAAGCTAAAAAATTCACATTATTTTTATATATCAATAACAGATATTTTGTGGTTGAAAAAGTTTGTGCTTTTGATTAATTTATTATTATTAATTAACTAAATAGCCCCAGGCCCGGCTTTACACTAGTCGTGGGTGAATATGAATCATTCGTATAATCGATTTATTTGCTATTACTAATGTTTATAATCGATTATGAAATTAGCAACTAATTCACTTTCATAATCGAATTACGTTACCTATTTGTACTACTAATTCTGTTTTAATACGTCGAGAGATCGATAGGTACGACAGTTGCTTTTCACAGAACAACGTCGTATGTTTTGTTTTATTCTAGTGGTAGTGAAAGCCGTGACGCTGTTTTGGTGGATTTATTTAATACGAACTTTACTTAATTTAGAAAGAAAGAAAAAAAAAGATATTTATTTGTTTTAGTTTTTTTTTATTAATATGTAGCTATTGATGACATGATGATCATTGATTGGGGAGGAAAAATCGACTTTTTAACCATCGATTATATCTTGACTAAAAAAAAACGACTATTCCAAAAACGATTTAAAGAGAAATAAATCGATTATCCTAAAATCGATATAAAAAGTCGATACAAATATCGGTTTTCTTGTAATGTAATATTGTATGTAATATTCGATTATTTATAGAACTATATAGTCATTTAAAAAAGATCGATAAGTATATAAAAAAAAAACTTTGAGTACCTACATAAGTAAATTATTTTCAGTTTCACACCTTTGGTTCCATATTCGCGATGTCTGCTCCATTCACTGCTCCACTACCATATTCAATCAAAACCAAAACGTTTGTTTTGATTGAATATGGTAGTGATGTTGCCTTATTATAATATTATCCCAGTAGAAAAAATTTAAACCAGAATAGTAAAATCTATTTTGAAATAATCGATTTTTTGATAAATTAATAGACCAATAAAAATCGATTTTAAATAGTAATCCACTTTTTAATAAATAATAATTGACCATTAAAAATCGATTATTTTTAATATCCCTGGACTTGTTCTCAACGAAATCTTGCTTCACTGCAACGCACCGTAACACGCATTTGGCCGTTTTACACAATTACTTAGCTATTCTATTGTTTTGTTGACTTGGCAACACTAACAAATTAGGCAATAGCAAGAATTGTTTGCAAAATGATATTTTCGAACTTTTCTATTAAAACTCTTACATCTAGTTAAATAATTGGGTTAGTGTAGGTAATTAGGTATTCTCTTTCAGCTTTTATGAAAATACGATATGTGATTTAAGTGAAGCGTGAAGCATTCAAATGCTGATGGCGTTCAATATCACTGCGCGGCGTTATTCTTCTATGACGAGGCAGGCTTCCGATTCAACATGATTCGTCCTTTTTTCACATCGCAACTAATTATACTGTGACATGGCTGTGACGACGCACTTGCAGTGCTGATTCGCTCAGAGGTTGTAACGATAAAAGGAGCCCTTCCGAATGATAAAAGGCTATAGCCTTCAGTTCAAGGTAGGCACCCATAAGCCAGAGAACTATACATTGCATTCTGCGTTTTATAAAGCTGCAAGTCTTGCACTTGTAGTAAAATACTGGCAGCACCACACGGGTGTTTTCTATAGCCACAAGACAATTCAAGCGGGAAAACGAGGCAGAACATTTAAAACAGACTAACTTTAAGTGGTGTTTATAAGGCCCTATTTTGTTATAGGTATGGATTAGTATGACTGCACCTGCATTTCTATATTCTGTGTAATAATTACAGCTGCACAAAGCGTTCAACTAGAAAGTTGGTGTGCTGCGCTGGCAGGGGGATTTAGGAAATACATAGTGCATCTCATACCTACCTTCAAATCTTCATTACATAGATAGGTACTCCTATTCTATGAATATGTAGGTACCTCAATAAGCTATATTTTGTTACAGGTATCTGAAAAAATACTATAATTATAGATGTGGATTATGTGGATCGACTATGGATTAGTATGACTGCATCTGCAATCCTATATGCTGCCTAATTAATTATTATAGACACACAATGCGTTCAATCAGGAAGTTACTGTGCTGTGCTGAAGGAAGATTTTGGAAATACAGAGAGCACCTCCATATCCCTGTCAGTGCATTGCAGTCATGAAAATCTAGAAATGGTGCATTCTAAGTATCTTAACAATTTCATTCTAGTATTTAAGTCTAGAGTACAAATTGATATTGTAACTTACCTACAAGGATAACTAAAACGATAAATGATATTATTAAGTAACCAAATTTACTTTATTTAATTAAACCTAAAATAAATGGTTTATGGAAACAAAAAGTATATTGTTTTACTTTAAAAAAATAATAAAAATAACATAAAAAAAGCCTTTTATTTCTTGCATTTCTTCTAAGTAGGTACCAAACGTGGGAGCTAGTTATGTTCATAATTTGTATTTTTGGATTATTACTTTATTGATTACACAATTATTAATATATTATGAAAAATTTGATTTGTTTTACTTACATACCTATTAATTCTTTATCTTTTTAACATGTCCCCGGTTCATAAAATAGGCAAGACAAATTTGATGTAGGCAGTTAACCTAAGTACTTTTAATTTTATGGCTGTATAGTTTTGGCTTAGTCGCATCAGTCTTCATCAACAGCAGTGCCAGCACTGTAGACAAGATAGTAGAGGTGTGTGTGTGATGCCTGAAATATAAGTATATTAACAATTGTTATATTATTTTTGCAATATTTAGTCAAAAAGGGTTGTCAACACATAATAGATATGATTATTGTCTGGGAAGTGGGGCCTGGCAACCTGTGATACAGACTGTTTATGCCTACATCAGGCATCTTACACAGGTTTGCAATATGTATTCTAATAAATAAATGATTAGGTATTTGTAGGGTTAGTATCCTACTTCCACTTACTATCTACCATGTGGGCTGCCTGTCTGCCCCTTTACCACTGATAATAACATTTAAAAAATAAATAGGTGTAGTACCTACTAGTATTCAAAGAAGTAGTATACATAGCTTGTCTATTCTCAGTAGTCCTTTTAACAATTCAATTGATTGAACTACTGAGATGTTTTAAAGCCTACCTCTTATAGATTGGCTATTTACATTAACACTACCTCTCTGCTTTTAGTATAGGTACTGGTAATGTAGGTAAAAAACATAAATATATCAATAATTTTTTACCTGAATTATACATATTATAAAATAAATGAATTATATTATCCTGCATGATGATTATGAAAATGTGAAAGCTTGTGCGGGTAAACTGTATACAGTATATTTGATGGTTTAACAGTTTGGTATGTTAACTAAAGATTTTAAGCTAACACATAGGATTTTTTAAACTGAATGTTTTAGTTCCACTGACTATTAATACTTTGGAAAAAATTCACTGATAGAAAGCTACCCAGTTGCTCCCACACAGATACACGCTATCTACCCATCTTTGAATAAGCTTAACATTATAACAGTTTGTTGAAGTTGGTATACTTACCTGTGTATATAATAAGTAGGTACGTATAGATTAATCCCCTTAGGTATAATTAGTAGTATCAGAGGAATAAGTAGTTAACCAAAACCCCAAAGAAAGCATGTATTAACTATTCCAATTTTATGCAATGTTTACCTATAGAAGGAGGTTGGCGTAGAAATAAAGACTAGGTACTTTTATTATAATATTACCATGCCTGCAAGTACTGCAAGGTCTTGCTTGAGCAAAGTTTACATAGTATACCTACCAGCAACTGTGGTTTTTTCAACAAGTTAATTGCTATTTTTCATCATTGTGTTTAAAGTCCTTGGACACTTATAACTGCGATTTTCATGATGAACCCACAAACTTCGTTTCAGGCAAGAAAATATATCGTCGTAGAGCCACAGAATTCACCATATATACGTATAGAGCCCTCGATAGAGCATCGATGTTAAAAAGTCCAAGGACATTAGAAGACTTCTGCAACTGTTATTGACATTTTATTCATGCAGCTGTAAATTCCACCATAAGTTTCTGTAATTCTGTGGGATAGGTATGTAGGGTGGTAGACATACTTAAATGGATAATTTGTAGCACTTATTCATTGTTTGTTTGTATTCATTGGAATAGGTAGGTACCAACGTCCATTTTAGTTCGGTGTTTTCACTTTTTCCATATATCAATGTCGAGATGCTTAAAATATCACAATAAATCTAATCAAACTTAGACCTAAATCTACACTCGTCAAATGAATAAAAAATGGAGATATAACCGCGAAAACATATAATAATACTTGAAGCCCATACCGAAATACCTGCCAGTTTCATTTGACAGATTGATTCCGATTGAGTACTGTCATTGGACTTAGACGGTACGAATATCTGTCAAAAACACTGCTTTTGTTCACTCACTCTGAATGGAGTTCGATGCCGATCGGTGGAAATCATAGCCGGTACGCTGAAGCCGACTCATCGCTTGTGATTGGCTGGCCGGCAATGAACTTCAGTACGATGAAGATCGGAATCCTTCCGCGGTAAGCCCGCTGTTCTTATGGTCTGCCAGCTGGCTTATAGACATTTCCACGCGGGCAAAGCCGCGAGGTGCAGCAACTTTTACTATAAAAATAACGAGATTATCATAAAAAACGAGAATCTGTACCCCTAGTACGAGTTTCCCAATACGTGAACACGCGCGAATCCATTTAAAATTTGTACTGTCATTTTTAGCTCATCAACGTGTCCGCTAGGTGCGCTGCAGAGAAATGTATGGGAAAAACGTAAACGAATCAAGTTTTAGTAAATTATCGAAACTCGTACTAGGGGTACTGCTCTTTTGAAATAATTAGGTATAAAATGAGGTACATGTAAGTTAGGGCTATGGTAAAGTAAAAAATAAACAGCCTTTATTTTTGTTAATCAGAGGATGTGTGGTCCATTCCCGTACATTCCGTATTTTTTAATTTATCGTTCCGTTTTTGCTTTTTCGTTTATTTTTTTATTGGCGTGTTTTTTTGCATTTTGTGTTAGTGTTTAGCGTTAACGCTAATGGAATGCGATCTCTGCCAGCCCCTGTTCTATTTAATTGTATGAAATACCTAATACCTATTTATCTAGCCATTTTATATACCGCTATGTTAAAAAAAACAAAGAAAATATACCAAAAATTCCTTTACGCGTGCGCTTTTTTTATTTTGTGGTAAAAATATCTTGAGTAGTGGCAACACCAATATGTATTGGCTTGGCATGAAATGACGGATTTAAGGCACGGATGACAAGGTATAGAGTAGAGCGCCATTTGGCGTATCCGCTCCGCATCCGTCGTGTAAACAAGCATATTCTCATGTTTCTCTGGCTAATACAGGAGTCGTCGCATAGAGTATGCGAGAAAGCGATAAGGTACGCGGCAACTTCACACCACTGTATCCTCTACTTAGTTAGAACTTAGTTTGTGATCGAATGCTTGGGGTTGGCCATGACGACATGATAGTCTGCCACAGACACAGAGAACTTTGCTATATACTGAAACACAGCAACCATAAAAATATCACAATACAACGTAATGTGAGCATATATTATTATAAAAGAAAAAATATAGTGGTATATTGTTATTAGGACTAAATATTGTGTCATTATAGTGAAACTATGTTGTGTGGTGTTTTGTGCATCAAGAACTACTTGAGAAGTCGTTGGCGAACCAGAATCAATGTTGCGGCTATTATTTACCGGCTATTATTATGCTAAATATCGATGTTTAAGCATTTCACATTATGAATATACATTTTTGGCATCATAACTACGAAGTGATGATGATTATTGAAAGTTTTAAAGCCTAAATTGATATTATTATTGGGTGGGCTATTTTACGCCTCTCGAATAGAGATCACAGAGAACTTTGCTATATACTGAAAATAGGGATGTACGAACGCCTCACATATGACATTTTTTAGTTTTACTGTCGATACTCGTTAATCACTTAAAAAATTTAAAAAGTCAATAAATTACTTTGATTTTGGTGAGAGTTAAAAGAAGATATCTTGCTCTGAAACCACCATCAGGCGAGACCGTGGTGAAAAGTTAGCCTATCGATTATATAAAAACTAACCGGCCAAGTGCGAGTCGAAGTCTCCCACGAAGGGTTCCCGTACCATTAACCTTACAAAAATGTAAAAATCTTCCAATTCAAAAATACACACTTTATCTAAAATTTTGTTCAAGTATATAGGTAGGTAAACTTAGGCTAGTATCGTCTGGCTTCATTATGAGTAGTTACCTAATTACCCTTATAAAAAAAATATTAACATTAATAAGTTTTTACACAAGTACCTAGTACCTACGGCTTTATTATGAACTTGGAGTAGTTTTGGAATAGTTAAACCGGCTTTTCTAATTTTCGATCGGATTAGTTATTCCAATGACAAAAACAGGTAAAAAAAAACTATTCCAGAGCTACTATGCGTTTATTATTAGGTCCGTTTCGTGTTAAATTATGATTTTGGATTGCCTACTCCTTATTTAATGGCTTTTGGTGAACAAAACATAGCGCAACACGACATCATTCCAGTATAATGACTAATGACACCATATTTAGCCTTACAATATTAAAATTTGTTCACTGTAATAACATTTCGCGCTATTTGTGATACGCTGTCTGAGTTTCGGCATTCAGTAATCTGTGCTTTGGGTGTCAAGTCGACATTTTGCGGGCGGACAGTGCGACGCGAGGTTGCCGTTCTTACAATAGCTTCTCAATATACTACCATACACACACACACATCCATCGTGTAACTGTAAACGTGTAGACGTATCATCTCCCATCTCTGTCTAATACATGAAGTGGTGGTGGTTGAGGTGAGAAAACGATTGTAAGAACGGCAATCTCGCACTGTCTACTGTGTGAATCACGACTCTTAAATGACATCTATATGTGTCACAACAAGATTAACTATTGTGAAAAAAATTTAATGTATTTTTATTTTGATTACAAGGACTGATTATTACATCTTCAACAAACGTTTTTACTAGTATTTACGGCATCTTTCGTAGTGAACAACCGTGAAAAAAACTGCTCGTCAACAAAAGTGAAAAACAATGTCGTGTTGCGCCGTGTTTTGTAAATCAAGAACGACTACAGGCGGATTAACCAATCCAGATATAGCATTTCATACGTAAGTCTTTACAGCCTATTATTGTGTTAAATATTGAAGTTTAAAATGTAAATATTCATTTAATTAACTAAAAAGCTATTTCTATATTATAATAAAACTGTAACTGGGCCATACATTGAATATTTTTTGATAGTTTTGATTGCATTGCACTTCTTTATCGATGTAGAAAAGTGGAAACATTTTTTTGTTCATTTTGTCTGTCCTTTTGAACGCTGAAACTACTGAACGGATTTTGCTGAAATCTAGTATGGATATGGCAATTTTTTTAGAATAAAATTTAGGACATTGTGTTTTCTATAACGGCCAAGTGCGAGTTGCACGAAGCAATAAGAATATAATTTTTATTTTTGTTTGTAGGTATATTATTTTTTATTCATTCACACTCATCGAGGGAAAAGATTCTCGAGAAGGTTATCGACTGGCGACCACGAACCGGAAGATGCAGCGTAGGCCCCCCAATAGGTGGACCGACGATCTGGTGAAAGCCGCGGGGAGCCGATGGATTCAGGGGGCGAGCAGTCGCCCAAAGTGGCGCTCCCTGGGGAAGCCTATGTTCAGCAGTGGACGTCTTCAGGCTGTTAATGATGATGATGATGAGGGAAGAGAGAAAGGAAAGGAAAAAGGTTGAATTGAAGGAGAGAATGCACCTGCCATATCCCGTTTTATGCATCAAGCAGGTAGTGGTATAATACAGTGAAACCGATCGGTTAAGGATGGCCAATGGCCAGCCGAGCTTCACTACCAGTGCTACTTTCTTCATGTCCTCTCATTCTAATGTACTCATTTTGTTTATTAGGGTCTCATACCCAAAAGGTTATTTCTTTTGAACGGTCTAATGCTGTTGGTCACTACCGACCTATACAGCGTCACCGGGCGAGAGGGCAGGCGCTTAAGGCACCCAGCCGACAAAAGTGGGGGGCAACTAGCTCAAGGGCACCCCTGGGGTGCGAGCCTCGGCTTGGGCTGTTGTCGGGATAAGAGGATCGAGAAGGCTACGTCCGCTGGAGGAGTGGACCCTATGGAAAGTCGCGACCGTTCTAGCTAACCTACGGGGGGTACGTCGACCTTGCCGGCGGGGTCGGTGTCTGATTGTGTTACGATGGTATCCTATACCGGTGCCGAAATCAGTACCTGAGCCAGAAGGGCTCGACTGGTTCGGTGATCCTAGCGCAGCCGAAACAACGGCTGCAATAGGATCTTCCGGGTCGCTCAAGACTGGTCTTGGGCGGCGACGACGCGACGGGGTGTATACCCAAAGGGTAAAGCGCACCCTATCAATATAATATGTGTAATTATATTAAATTACACAGAATGCTATTACTGACGCTACGCTGCCCGTCTGTCTGTCTGTCCGTCTTTCACCAGGGGGTCTAGCAAAGATACTAACCACTAACGCTAACGCCAAACGCTAACTCCGAAACTGTATTGAAATGACATTCGCTGTGGAAAAGTTAGCGATTTCCGAAATGTCATTCTAGTACATTTTGGAGTTAGCGTTAGCGTGATGGAGCTTTGCTAGACCCCGAGGCTGAACCGTGACAGTAAGACAGTTGGAATTATCAGATATAACAAATATAACAACAAATACTAAAAAACAACAAAATAAATGTTTAAGGGGGCTATACAACAAACGTGATGGCTTTTTTGTTCGTTTCTATCGATAATGGCACGGAATCCTTCGTGCGCGAGTCAGACTCGCACTTGGCCGGTTATTTTTATTTTTTATAGGCTAAGCATTTGATCACTGTCTCACCAAATGGAAAGTGATAATCAAAATAATTATGTTAGCGTTTGGCCACCCGACGTGAAGTGTTTGTGATTTTGCCTATAGTCGTACCTAAGTGTAACCTACGAGGGCGGAACTGTGAGCAGATAGTGTTATGGAATATTTATCAACTTATTTTGCCGTAGGTTTCCAAAATGTCCAGAAATCCGAAAACAATGGATAAAGGCTGTAAGGCGCGAAAATTGGGAGCCGAATAAACATTCTAGACTTTGCTCCAAACATTTTGAATCGTCTAGCTATGTAACTGGCGTTAAATTAAGGAAGCTAAGAACTGAAGCAGTACCAACAATTTTTGAAGGTTACACACAGAGATCCTATAGAAAATGCAGATACCCCGCTCGGAAAACGGGATTGATGCGCGCGAACCGAATACCAAAACGCAAACCGAATACTAAGTCAAGTCAGTACGCAACGAACAGCCGTCTGGGTGAGTTAGATGCCTTAAACTCTTAGAGAATTTAACCAATGGATGTTAACGTTATAATCGTTTTTAGCATTAAGTCCTTTTGTACTTTTAGTGCAATAAAGAATTAAATAAATAAATAAATAAATAAAATATTCCGCAAGCATTATTTTCTGGCCATTTTTACGGGGAGCGAGGTTACGAGGTAAACGCACGCGCCGCACACCTTAAAATGCGCACACGGTTATATAATCTATCGTAGTTACGCAGTGTTTACACGCACACTATGATGATGTCTATGACCAAATAGTGCCATATGACCGGCAAAGGGGTATGTCTTGCCTTGCCATCACTATTCATGAATGCTCTAAAGTGAAACTAATTATTAAAAATATGTAGTTTGTGTATTGCGGACACAATACACAAACTAAATAAATAAATATGTGTGGACCTATTATTATCCATAAACTATTATCATCCAGTAGCTAAAAAACTTAAAAGTTCTTTGCAATAACTTACTTGAGCATGATCCGCCCAAAATATGTACATAGAAGTCTTTGGCCCAAAGCATGCCCAAAATGAGTTTTATAGGTCCATTCTCAGTAGATCCGTGGAGCTTTATTGAGATTTTATTTTCTCATTGGTTCTAACCCCCATATTCTAAGTTGTTACCACGAGTTTACTCCACTCAACTCAATCTCGACTTATCCTCATTTTTGTGTGTTTGGTATTTTTAATTGACAATATATAATCAACTTGACATTTCTGCGTCAATTTTTTTTAAACGAGATCAGCGAAACAACTGTCAACTCAAGGTACGTCGCGATGTACTTTGAGTTTCCCTCAAAGTTAAGTGGAAGTCGAGTGAAGGATATATGGTGAAATGTTTTAGAATACAGGGGTTAGTATCTATTTGTAAATACTTTAGCTCAAGATCATGTAGTTGTAGTGCTATTTTTGGTACAGTAAGAGTAAGTCTGATGAGAGTGAGCTCAGAGCATTTAGAGGTGGCAAGGCAAGACGTACCCCTCTGCCGGTCATATGGTGCTATTTGGTCATACACATTATCATAGTGTGCGTGTAAACACTGCGTAACTACGCTAGATTGACTGTGTGCGTGTCTTAAGATGGTGTGCGGCGTGCGTTTACACGCGCGGTTTGCGCGTGTGCTATGCGTGTTTACCTCGTCCCCAAATCGGCAAAAAATAATGCTTGTGGATTATAACGTTAACATCTCCATTGGTTAAATGCTCTGAGGAGAGTGTGTGATGAATTGATGATCTAACATGCGCATCGCGAGAAAACTTGTAGTCGCTGTTACAGTGACACACACTTAAGCGCTCGCTACTTGTCACGTCTCGTGTCTCATGAAAAAAGTGTCTAGAAAATGTTTAGTCTTTTTTGATGACGACAAATAGGTATGCGAAAAGTAATTCTAACTGAGAGTTCAATATACTGGGTGTAATTGAATTCATTAGCATCCTTTGAAACTAGATACCTACTCCTGATACCGGTCACGTGTGGACCAAAATTTTTGTATTCTAACACATTGGTTTTTTAATAATAATAACTACAAAAAATGGAATAACTTACTTAATCAAATGCTACAATACAAAATTTAATTAAAAGAATGAATTATTGTTTTTAATAAATACATAAAAGATGTAAAAACGTTTAAATGTATCAAAATCATCCGTGCCAACTGCGTTAGGCGCCGCGGCAATCTTAATAATTTTCAATAAAAATATTTTCATTTACACTGTTTACTCTTTAATAATCATCTATAAATGATGTACTATCATGAGCTCAATTTATGCTAATGAATTAAATTACATCCTGTATAATGAAGAATGCAGTTGTGCAAAACAGTGTCAGGAATTTTTAAAACAAATTGGCGCTATTTAATTGTCCAATAAGTATTCATAACGTTTTTAGTTGATAATGCAGATTTATAGAGCTAAGAAATCCTTAACATGCAGTCCAAAAATGTTTGTTCTATGACAAAAATTGACGAAGTAATGATCAGACTAGCGAAGTTCATTTCAGCGTTAGCCGGTTATTATTCTCTGGTTCGCGGTGACGTCACGGTGACGGTCGTCGCCAGGCGACGCCATGACGCCATCGCGCCAGTTAACCGGTGGCAGCGATAAAGCTCGCAGTGTTTACTGTTTAGTCACAAATAAAGTACCCATTTGTCTAATTCACCTTGTTAACTATGTATAAATATTGTATAGTGCCTAAATGTACAAACACTACTTTTAAAACGCCAGAAAAACTATTTTTTAACGTACCGAAGGACCCAAAACTTCGTCGAAAATGGTATAACGTTGTAAAAAGAGATGATCAAACTCCGCCCTCTACCCAGACTACAAGACATTGCTGTGAAGATCATTTCGATGTACGTACCTACTTAACTATACCTACTTATTTAGTTGATATGGAAATATATTGGTAAGTACCTACCTACTATTACGTGAAGTGTAAGTACCTATTAGCTTAAGTCTTAACAAAATGTAAAAACATACCTACTTATTTACTTTTTATAAATAACTTACGTACGTACCTATTCGCTTGTTCTCATTTCTATGTAATATTCTAAAGTCAAAAGAAAGACACAGGGACGTACTCAGGTAAAAAAGAAAGAGTGAATGATATTTTTGAATCATTTACACAACAGCGGTCCATTACTATGTTGTATTCCTAGGTCTAAACAATGGCACAGGGACGTACTCAGGTAAAGAGAGATTGATATTTTTGAATCATTTACACAACAGCGGTCCATTACTATGTTGTATTCCTAGGTCTATACAATAGCACAGGGACGTACTCAGGTAAAAGTAAAGAGAGAATGATATTTTTGAATCATTTACACAACAGCGGTCCATTACTATGTTTCATTCCAAGGTCAAAACAATGGCACATGGACGTACTCAGGTAAAAAGTAAAAAGTGCATTATATTTTTGAATCATTTACACAACAGCAGTCCATTACTATGTTGTATTCCAAGGTCAAAACAATGGCACAGGGACGTACTCAGGTAAAAAGTAAAGAGAGAATGATATTTTTGAATCATTTACACAACAGCGGTCCATTACTATGTTGTATTCCAAGGTCAAAACAATGGCACAGGGACGTACTCAGGTAAAAAGTAAAGAGAGAATGATATTTTTGAATCATTTACACAACAGCTTTCTATTACTTACTATGTTGTATTCCAAGGTCAAAACAATGGCACAGGGACGTACTCAGTTAAAAAGTAAAGAGAGAATGATATTTTTGAATCATTTACATAACAGCTTTCTATTACTTACTATGTTGTATTCCAAGGTCAAAACAATGGCACAGGGACGTACTCGGTTAAAAAGTAAAGAGTGAATGATAACATTTTTTTATCATATACACAACAGCGGTGCATTTAAGTACCTGCTTCTGCTATACCTTATCGTAGAAGCAAATGCATTAATATAATACAATAATAAGTTAAATATACATATTATAGTATAATTATTTTATATTGCAGGTGGAGGAAGACATGGATAATTACATAAAGTTCAAGTTGGTTGGAGGTAATCTTAAACTGAAGAAGGGAGTTTTGCCTCATAAGTTTGAATGTCAAACGCCACAAGAAAAGAAAATTGGATTTAACAAAAGACAAGGTGTAAAAAAGATTAAGAAAACACAAGGTATAGAAGTGACTAAAAAAACACAAGGTATAGAAGTGACTAAGAAAACACAAGGTATAGAAGAGACTAAGAAAATACAAGGTATAGAAGAGACTAAGAAAATACAAGATATAGAAGCGACTAAGAAAATACAAGGTATAGAAGAGACTAAGAAAATACAAGGTATAGAAGAGACTAAGAAAACACAAGGTATAGAAGAGACTAAGAAAAGACAAGGTATAACATGAAAATGTTGGTGATCATCATTATTTTAACGTTTGTGTTTCTTAATATTAGAAGTAGGTAGGAGGTATAGAATATTTCGAAAGAGTTCTATTTTTTTCATGTTTTTTTTTATCTAGCATTTGACCACGCTCTCACCTGATGGAAAGTGACGATGCGATCGAAGGTGTAGCATGCTAGCTAAGTACCTAGTCACTCTTCTCTTGAACACGCCCGGCGGGGTTATTACGTAACTCGCAATAAGTTTGCAACAGGCTTAAATTTCGCAATCATTGCTGTCAAACATGCTTTGCCAGAAAAATGACGTTTGACAGCAATCGATGAACAAAAAAGTTCATTTTCTTGTTTCCATCTATTGCTGTTCTATTGCTAGTGGCGCTAGTATCTAAAGCCAAAGTGTGTTCAGCGACAGGCGAGCAACAGGTGGACAACTTGCGACCGATTGCTAACACTGGAATTCATAGTCGAGGCGGGGGCTCCTCTAGAGGATGAATCAGGCGCTGTACGGCAAATTCTAGCTTTATGCATTTCATAAACAAAATCAGCCCCCAATCTGGCATGACGCGACTTGTGAACTATCATAAGTCGCGTCAAAATGACACTCGACAGAATTTTCAAAGACAACTTGATTGAAATCGTAGAGTATTTAATTAAAATGCTTTTCAGTTAGGGGTTTCTCCAGCGATTGTTTATGAAAATGAAAGAAGAATGATTCAGCATTTCACCTCTTAGGTAAAAGTGGAATGATAGATTTTGGGGGGTTTTTTCAACCTTTGTTTATAAATACCACTGTAAGTGTTCGCGGTCGCTTTGCTACTGCTGTTGCGATTTTTACGTAATTCAGTTGCCGGTAATTTTTTGAAACAGACGCTGGCAGGCATTCCATTCCTTAGCCGTTCGAATTAGAGTAATAGAGAATTAGAGTACTAGTGCGAGTGTGAGAATTAAGACTGAATCATTATCAAAATCAGTGATGGCCTTAAGGCCAGGATCTTCGTGAGTCTGATTATCACGGTTCTTGAGATGTAATTTTCTCAGATTGTGACTTATGTATTTCTGATGCAGCTATTACAACAAAAATATTAAAAAACTACAATGAAAAAATAAATAAATCGTTTTATAGGTACTGGTACGGAACTGTTCGCGCGAGTCCGACTCGCAATTGGCCGGATATTTAATTGGTTATGACTAGGTATATCATTTGTTCATTCAATCCCTTAAAATTAAAGTTTTAAGAGATGACCCAGCTTAAATGTACTATTAGAAATATTTGTGGTTTTACATCAAAGTATGATCTGTGATTTTAAACTTTCAACAAAGGGCTATAGAGAGTTTTAGAGACCTTGTGAAATGAATGTTGTGCTTGGACTCCGCCTTAAGATGAGTAAGAGTAATATTTGAGATGTAGTCTATCTTCGTAATCTTTGTCCCCAGGAAACAATTTTAACATCATTCATTTTTTTGTTCAATTTTCAGTTGTTATTTCAGTATAATTTTATAATTTATCTCCAGCAATTGATTAAAAATACAAAATACTGTTCTTCGCGAAGGTTGGTTGACCTTGATTGCATGTGTGTCTACATTGTTCCTGTGTGCGTGACGCTGCCTGAAGTTACGCACACAAGAACGATATTGAGCGCTCCCGACCTTACACACACATACCAATCAAGACCACCCCTCGTGAGACAGAACATTACAAAAATCGTGTTTTTATTTGTATCTACCTACCTACTGAACTAGTTACGATGCAAATCTTGAGGCTTACTGGTGCTGTCCTAAACTTCATAAAATGTTTTAAAATGCATGCATTCAGTCAATTTAGTAAAAATAGCACATCATGAGGGCGTACGTACAATTTGGGTGACCGTTTCGCGTCACTTTACGCCACTGAATTAGAAAAATGTATGTCACCTTTACGCTAAAACTAGGTTTGTGGCAAAAACTACGACCTGCCTGACCCACTTAACTATACTTGCGGACAAAGTGTAAAATATTTGAATTATTAACAAATCTAATTTTGACGAGAGTCCTCTCAAAGAGCATGCAATGCAGCAATTTCGAGAGCTACCACTTATCATTAGGCTGACAGCCTGCTTTACTGCTTATTTCCATCTCCAGTCATCATCATGAACAGCCTAAAATCCCTGAAGATGTTCACTACTGAACATAGGCCTCTCGTACAGAGCACCATTTTGAGCAGCTGTTTTTTTTTTTACAATTTATAGGCATAGTATTTGACCACTGTCTCACCTTGCCTCCAGCATCCATTGGCACTTCGTGATTTTCATCAAGTCGTGTCGGTTTACCTAATGGTCGCTCACTGGAGAAGCTTTCTTCCCATCGGTTGTCAGCTCTTCGAGCGATGTGGCCTGCCCATTGCCATTTCAACTTGCTAATTCGAAGACCTATATCGGTCACTTTAGTTCTCCTGCGGATCTCTTAATTTCGGATCTTATCTCGCAGTTACTCACCGAGCTCATACATAGCTCTCTCCATAGCTCGCTGGGAGACTGAGTTACTAAGCCATCTCAAGTGGTTAACCCTAAAATAATAGTATTATTGTATAATCGACAGCGCAAAATGAGGTTGAGGAATGGATGTCATGGCCCGACGTGTGCCGCTGCTGCCTGGCGGCGCGCGGCGTGTGGGACCTGACGGCCTCCTACGCGGCGGAGGATGGAGAGACCGAGGTCTATCTGCAGATGCTCGCTGACTGCTACGGGATCAAGGTACGTGGCTCCTTGCATTCATACATTACGTGTGGATCTGTGGCCATGAAAAATTTAGGTTCTTTCTCTTGGTTAAACTGGGTACTTGGGTAGTCTTAACTAACTTGATCAACAGGTGTGTACTACGGCAAATGTCTATAAATGACCGACCTGTGGCGGTCATTCCAGCAATAGGAAGACCAAGGACGCTTCTTCCCAAGGAAGGTCACCTGCTTGATATCAACTATAAAGGAAAACAAAGCCACATCTCTCCAGAATAATGATCGTTAAGACAGCATCGAATCCATTTTGAGAGATGGGAAAATGAGAGAGATGGGATATGGGAAGGCAGATGATGATGATGGTAGTCTGGCCATTAAATGCTATTGGTCTTGTTCCTAACGGGTCTATTATTCTAAACTAGTAATCAGACTTAGTAATCATCTACAAATAGTTAATATATCAGAGTGTGGCTCTGAAAATATTGAGTGTGGTTCAGCAAAAATTGAGTCTAGTTGCAAAGAGCAAGTCTGGTTCGGCACAGAGCGTATTTGATTTGGCAAAGTTTGAATGTGGTTCAGCAAAGAGTGAGTGTGTTTAAAAAGATTGAGTTTGGTTCAGCAAAAATTGAGTTTTGATCAGCAAAGAGTGAGTGTGATTAAGCAAAGATTGAGTGTGGTTCACCAAAGAGTGAGTATGGCTCGGCACAGAGTGAGTTTGAGTCAGTAAAGAGCCAGTGCGAACAGGTTCAAGCGGCAAGTATCTGAGCGAGTGTGTCTCACAGTGAGGTGACGCGCGAGTGTGCCATGTTCCAGCTGTCGCACGTGTCCGAGTTCGGCCCGAACCGGCTGGTGTGTGCCGAGTGCGTGGCCAGCTTGCAGCGCGCGAACAGGTTCAAGCGGCAAGTGTCTGAGCGAGTGTGTCTCACAGTGAGGTGACGCGCGAGTGTGCCATGTTCCAGCTGTCGCACGTGTCCGAGTTCGGCCCGAGCCGGCTGGTGTGTGCCGAGTGCGTGGCCAGCTTGCGGCGCGCGAACAGCTTCAAGCGGCAAGTGTCTGAGCGAGTGTGTCTCACAGTGAGGTGACGCGCGAGTGTGCCATGTTCCAGCTGTCGCACGTGTCCGAGTTCGGCCCGAGCCGGCTGGTGTGTGCCGAGTGCGTGGCCAGCTTGCGGCGCGCGAACAGCTTCAAGCGGCAAGTGTCTGAGCGAGTGTGTCTCACAGTGAGGTGACGCGCGAGTGTGCCATGTTCCAGCTGTCGCACGTGTCCGAGTTCGGCCCGAGCCGGCTGGTGTGTGCCGAGTGCGTGGCCAGCTTGCGGCGCGCGAACAGCTTCAAGCGGCAAGTGTCTGAGCGAGTGTGTCTCACAGTGAGGTGACGCGCGGTTGTGCCATGTTCCAGCTGTCGCACGTGTCCGAGTTCGGCCCGAGCCGGCTGGTGTGTGCCGAGTGCGTGGCCAGCTTGCGGCGCGCGAACAGCTTCAAGCGGCAAGTGTTGCAAGCGCAGGAGAAGTTCGCTGCTCACTACGGGCAACCAGGTGATTGACTTAGTCCATGTCACACAATTTATTGTAAACTACCTATTTTAGTTCTTTTACAGGCACCAAACAATGCACAGTATGGAAATAGCATAAATACCGCTGATTGCTGAATACCTCTCAGCTAGTAATTATACACTGATCTGATCTGATAACTCTGAATCCTTCACGAGCCCCTCAGCCGAGCTTCACGAGCCCCTCTACCCACGACAAGTCTCTGATCTGGTAACTGAACCTCTCACCTCTTCCCGGGTTTTCTGATGATGTATTAAGGGTTTCCTGCAGTGGCCTCCAACCTCCCCTACGGCCACCTCATGCCTCGCAACAACTAAATACTGAACACTCGTTCTGAATCTGAACTGAACACTGAACGCAGCGCACTATCACAGGGCCAATCGCTCTCTACTCACACTCGTATACGACGAATCACGATTCCTCTGTTTACTCACTGTATTCTCCACAGATTCTTTGATCTGTTAGTCGTCTCTATTGCTTGTTAATGTGACCGTTTAGTTCCTAGTATTTTTGTGCAAAAATATTTGCAGGAGACGTGGAGGCCCGCGACCACATGAGAAAGGTTATTGTTTGCGATAAAATGAATAGTTTGTCGGCTCCATCCCTTCGCCTTACCATCCATTCATCATCGTTCCTTCTTTCTTCGACTGAGTTTTAACCCGTGCGAAGCCGAGGAGGGTCAGCTAGTATCCGATCAAAGTCTGTCTGTGTTTGTTATCTATTCACCTAGATTTTTTTCTTTTTTACAGAGGATTTAGATACAAAAATCAAAGAAGAATATCTAGAAGACACTGATGATTTCGAGACCTATGAGAATGATATTACCCACCAATGTAAGTGTTATATATAACCTATTTAAGATAATTATATTAGCCACAATTTTTATTATGTACTACATCATCAACCCAATACATTCTCATTGCTGGGACACCAACCTTGTCTCACAGGGAGTGTGTAGATCATAATCTTCCCAGCGGGCCAAATGTGGATTGGTAGTTGACACAAACTTGGCTTCGTAGTATAGACAACATAGTCGAAAACCCGGGCAGAAAAAATACATAGGTACAACCAATAACACTGACACGGGCTAAGTATTGATGCTCATCAAAGTTATAAATGTTTATTGTTCTTTCCAGATCCAGAAGCAGAAGTGAAAGAAGAAACCGAATCCATTGATCAAGAGT
The DNA here is from genome assembly GCA_963580505.1 of Ennomos erosarius. Lineage (NCBI taxonomy): Eukaryota > Metazoa > Arthropoda > Insecta > Lepidoptera > Geometridae > Ennomos > Ennomos erosarius. The sequence continues at coordinate 2,864,881 of OY757005.1, read as the reverse complement.
CCGATGAAACTCCAATCCCTCAAACATCAACACAACATATCTACAAACCCTTGAGCAATGTCAGAACAACCCAGGAACAAATAACACGGATGATGGACTACACAGATGATGAGTGTGATGATGAAACTCCCCACAGACCTTCGGCTACACTATCAGAAAAACGGGTGAAAGATACTACTACATACAGCAAAAAAAATGTCCAAGTGATCAGTTACTGTCCTAAAAAAAGTGATGTTACAAAAAGTATTGGAAAAAGCAAGTTGAAAGGGCGGGGTAAAAAAATGAAAATACAGGCTATAACAAGTGCTGAAATTGATGCAACTATAGAGAATTTAGGTCAAAGTGAACCGGTACAAATTGGTCCTACAAATTTAATGGATACGTCTGAAGGAGCCAAGTCAGGATCAGAAGTAACACTATATGGGAGCCATTCCGTCAAAACGATAACGACAGGTAAGCAAAATAAAGTTTTACTCCCTAAATGGGCAAAGATATAGGAACACTGAACACAAGTACTGGCATGCTCATCGGTAATGTTGCTAGACCGAGTGCATCTTAGAAAATGATTTTGCAGCTGAAAAGGCCTAAGAGCTAATTAGTTGAGAGCAAACTACTATGATAATTTCTAAAATTAAAAGCAAGTTTTTATATTAGTATATCAACAAGAATTCAATAGTGTTCCAGCAATTCACTTGACAACCAGTTCCGTATTCACCTTCGGACTTAACATTGACGGTCAAACCCTACCGTGTTTTATTAAAAGCATAAAGATAAGGCTGAGATCACAAGCTGCGTTGTTAGATGCTTTTCCCACATGATTGTAATGTTTTAGAGCGAACAATGAACAGTGAAGTAAAACAAGTGTCGGAGAGGCAACGGATCAAACTGACATGTCAGACAGTACTCGGGTACACTACAGCTTGTCCGTTCAGACACCGCAACAGCTGGTTCCAATGTTTCTATTGTACCCTTCAGGTTATGGAAATCAACTTGTTGAGAGACCACATAGCTGAAAAACATACATTTGACGACATTGCAACAATAAAAAGATACCCCCGTACCTTGCAAATTGATATCACAGAATTTCAGTGTAAAATCTGCGGTGCCAATCTAACCGATGTAGCAGATATGATCGCGCATTTCTCCGAAGTGCACGATAAAGTTGCGTATAAAGAATGCATCGCGGATTACAAAGTGAACGTCAGCCCTTACACTTGCCATCTTTGCGGGAAAGACTTTCACGTATTCCGCACTTTAACTACCCATTTGAACGAGCACTATGCGAATTGCATCTGTGATATTTGCGGGAAATCGTTCATAAACTCGAAGCGGTTGAAAGTTCATAAAAGAACGCACCAGAAGGGGATTTTTCCTTGCGATAAATGCGGGAAAGTGCTCAAAACTATGACTTCGAAAGCTAACCACATGGACAGCCATTTGAAACGAGTGATAAAATGTCATATATGCTTGAAAATCATGAAACATTACAACGACCGCGTCAAGCATATGTCCGAAGCGCATAACGTAACGCATCAATTCAAATGCCATATTTGCGGAAAGGAGTACAACATAAAGCATTATTTGGCGACGCATATGAGACAAACGCACGGACATAAGAACAAGAAATGTGCGGAATGCGGAATGGCGTTTGTGACCAATCATGGGTTGAAGAAGCATATGCTCAAGCATTCGGGGGTGAAAGCGTTTTCTTGTGTGGTGTGTAACAAGTCGTATGCGAGGAGTTATACTTTAAGGGAGCATATGCGAGTGCATGACGGTGACAAGTTCGTGACTTAAGTCCATATTTTTAATGTATAGTCGATTGTTTTTGCTCTAATCTGTGTTATAATGTCTGAGATGAGAGAGTTTATACCACCTTATTTTGCACACAAAAAGCGCCAAAATTTTTCTACCATTAATTTATTTAATGTTTGGTTTTACGTTACACAGGACTTAATCGCGCTAAAAACATTATTTATTTACCTCGACGTTTCGCCCAAGTTTCATTGGCCGTGGTCACTAGCAGACAAAAAAAAAATAAAAAAAAAAAACTTTAACTAAATTTGATGTTATCCAATTATTATCAAAAAAAAAATGTTTGTTCATTTCATTTTTTAATTATTGTTATATTCTCGTAGTTACAGCCACGGTGGCACGAAAAGTCACTTAAGGTGGCTCCATGAGCCACCTTTTCCGTCGAAATTATGAAGAAGAAAAGTAGTTTTAAATTAGAATATCAAAACACATATTTTCAAAAAATTCAAAACGTAGATCTAAACTAAATGTCATTGAAACTGGTTCAGCAGTTGTGGCTTGGAGACACATAATATGGATAACACCGTATAACTTTTACATTATGATAATTATAAAACTGTATAGTGCTTGATTACATTAATAACGAATTTGCGTATTTAATCATATCTAAGTTGCATCTTCTTTTTCCTTCTGAACATAAATGCCACTTGAGTCAATGTACTTGCAAGTTCGGCCAAATGTAATGCAATTTTCATGAAAAAAAGTGCCGGTCCGTTTGCGGCTCGCGCTTGAGGTAAATACTTGTTAGTTGTTATTATAAAGCTTCCGGTGCATTTTACTAATTTTGACAGCTGATATACTGATATCAATGTTGCTCTTAAAACTACTGCTTTAATTTTGTACTAATTAGTTGTTGATTCTATCATAGTGAATACTGTACTCGGTATCAAATTTCGTATAGTATTTGTATAAAATCTTTATTTACGTATAGTAACCGCTCTCATATCAATACCTTACTATACTCGACGGGGCCGTAGGCAGGGTTTTGGATGTAAGGGTATCAAAACGATTAAATACTACGGATTACTTAATTCAGAATTTGTTTGGGAGTATCTCAAAGTTTTTGTTTCTTTTTAAGATAGAAGATAAATAGGTATCTGATTTTGGAATTATTGTAATGGTTCAAATAACCAAATAGGTACACTTTGTGTACTATGTAAATACTTAGAATAATAAATTTTTAATAATAATGACTTCTTTGTTTTTGCCTTGCCCACCCATGAAGACACACATGAACAGGCGGAAGACATTATCATAGGGTTTCCAATAATCATCGGCAGGCGGCTTGGTGATATTGCAGTACATTATGAGATAAATACAGGATGTAATTTAATTCATTAGCATAAATTGAGCCCATCATTTAGATGATTATTAATGAGTAAAGAGTGTAAATGAAAATGTTTTTATTGAAAATTATGAAGATTGCCGCGGTGCCTAACGCGGTTGGCACGGATGATTTTGATACATTTAAACGTTTATATACCTTGTATGTACTAATTAAAACCAGTACTGCATTATTTTAATTAAATTTGGTATTGTAGCATTTGATTAAGTTGTTTAATTTTTTGGGAGTTATTATTACCAAACCAATGTATCAGGAGTAGGTACCTAATTTCAAAGGATGCTAATGAATTCAATTACACCCAGTATATACTATGGAGAATGCTGCGGCCCTTTTCCTGGCATTATTGCCTTATCCCGCTTTTACGGGATCCACTGGGAGACTTAGGTCATTTAGAAAATGCTCTAAAACTGGAAAAGATGTGTTTAAATACATGAGCATACGCTGTTTCCTCGTGGATCTACTATTTTGTCCTAGGACCACGAGGATATACATTTCCTCGTAGTCCTACTGTGACGTCATATTTTAAGAAAGTGTTTTTAATCCTGTAGATACTTATAAAAACTGTTTGCGTGTTTACATTTATAACATTACGACTATGTATAATGTATATGTATAACTATGTATATATAATCTAAATGGCTAAGTTAAAACCATGTCGCGAGGTCAAAATAAAACTAATTTATCATGTGGCTGCTACTTGACGCTAGATGGCGCAGTAAGGTGTATGGCGGGCGTAGACCTCTTTGTGGCGGGCTATGTTGATGATGGCGGGCATGGTGATGGCGGGCTATGCCATATCACAGATATTAAAACAGTAGTGCCATAGCACATTACGAATATAACTGCTAAACAAAGGGCTAGATCTTTAAATACAAACTAGTTTATATTCAAAGGGCTAGATTAATTTAGAAGTGAGCCGTGAACGTTTCGTGAACGCGAAGCGGGGCTCCTTTACCAATGTACTCTGTGCAGGCTCCTCTGAAACTTGTCGAAAGTAGTCTTTGATGAGGGAAGTAAGAGGATGTGAAACCTGGTCACGTGACGTGCGGCACTTTTTCACCACAATATGGTGCCGACTCCGCCCCATTGTTTACAGCGTTTGACAGTTGACGCTAGTTGACGACTGACGTACTAGCTCAAAATACCACCAGAACATGGCGGATTTTTTGCTGCAGGGGGCGGTCTCAAGTGACGTCAGAGGCATTATTATCAAAAATGAAAGTTGAAACGGAATAATTGTCTCTTTTTAGCACGTTCAAAATGGTATTGGCTAAAATGAAATGCGAATATTTTTGTCCATTCTTTAACGAAATTGACCCCATAACTACAACATACTCTGTGTAGTTAGCTTTATGCGACATCCTCTTACTTCCTTTATCAAAGAAAGTATCGGACAGAATCTGTCCGACACATGTCAAGTCGTATTGTCGGATTTTTTTTTTGGCGGGATCGCGGAAAGTTCACGTCGTTGCTTTGTATTATTTTTCAAAACTTTTGCTGTTTCCAGTGTTAATGTTTAAAATTGGTGGCATTAAGGTGCTGGATTACGAGCATGAGTGAGGGCAAGTGATATAATGTGGTGTAATGTGATTTTTTTGTGTTGCTTCCAAAACTCCATAAAAGCTTCTAGTAAAGTTGCCACCACTTTGCTGGAGCATGACTTAGACTGGACTATGACTACCTGACTTGGACTGGACTATGATTATGACTAGGACATGACTTTGTGTGAAATATATTATAACACGATGAAAATATAATACTTGACACTGGCTAAATACACTATGTGTGGAGCCAAAATAAAAAAGAAAAAGTCGTATTGTCAATGTCAATAACAAAAGTATCATTAGATGTTTGTGTCAATGTCAAATGGTTTTTTATATGTATTTTATTTATTGTGAGAAAATCATGAAAAAATATCCCATAATTTTCCTCCTAAATATTTATTATATCTAATTACATAGTAGTAGTAAGTACAACAAGACAGAGGCAAAAATATTTGGTAAAGTAAATAAACTTATTTCGAACATTTCGCTAATTTCATCTTTTGTGTTCGCAATACTGCGATGAATTTTGTTTAAAAATGTCTGAAGATGTGTTGAAGAAGCTCGAAAGTTACTTGTGTCGGTGTTGCCACAAAAATGCCCAGTCTGCCACTTCGTTCAGAAGTTTGTATACGCAGTTTATTACTCTGGAGAAAGAAAAAATCGTCTACTCTGAAATGCTACAGGAGTGCTTTAATATTGAGGTAAGGACTTCTCCCACTATTGCTTCTCCATTGTCTTATACCTCCTCGACGTCCGCATTAGATGGACCGATGACCAGGTCAGAACCTCGGGCAACCCATGAATGCTGCAAATAGCTACTCAAAGTGACTCTATGTGGGGGAGGTAATAACTATATACTTATAATAAATGTTTATCATTCCAGGTAGCTCCAGTCAAGGAATCGCTGAGTGACATGGTGTGTAGAATATGCAGCGCTTGCATCACGAGGCTGCAGGAGGCGGCAATCTTCAAACGTCAAGTGCAGGAGTGTGAGAAGCAATTCCAGGAATTATACATGAAGTTTATAGGAAAAGGTAGGAGTTGTAAACATGTCTAACCGTTTGGCGCTGTGTGAAATGTCCACACATATTTATTTATTTATTTGTTTGGGTGGTAAAGAGCTATTCTCATTGAGTGGTTCGCTAGAGAACTAAGGTTTCCGACATAGCTCAGCAAATTAGCGTGCTAAAGTGGCGATGGGCTAGTCATATCTGTTGAAGAAACGATAACCATTCAAAATCATAACCGAAATTAAAATGTTTCATTGCAATTAGGCTATTCATAGCACTTTTACAAGTCAAATGTTGTTAGGTACTTAAATTAAATTATTATAATTACTGAGCAGATAAAATCACAAAATCCAAAATGTTGTTGGGGGTAGATTTGTTCTGGATGAGTCATACCCCCATATTCTAAGGCGCTACCTCGAGATTACTCCACTCGACTCAACCACATTTTCGTGTTTTGGTCATCGAAATAATACCCATAGAAGTATAATACGAGGTCCGAAATGGCCAAACGCAAATGCAACCGCTGTGGGTGGGGCTTAATTTTGCAACCGCGCGTGGCGACATTCGCATCGCGACCGCCGCGCTGTGAAGTAGTCTTACTTGGACTGTGTTATGAAATAACTACACAAGCGACGTTTTGGTGAAAATTAGTTTCAAACTTTTAAAATTTGTTTTAGTTGCTGTGAATTTTTACTTATAAGGTTTTTTCATAATTTTTTTTAATAATTTTAATTATGTTTTGCTTTTTAGTATTTGTTGTTATAGCGGCAACATAAATACATCATCTGTGAAATTTTCAATAACTATCACGGTTCATGAGATACAAGCCTGGTGAGTGGTGACAGACGGACAGCGGAGCCTTAGTTATAGGGTTTGCTTTACCCCTTGGATACGGAACCCTAAATAAGCGATAAAAACAACAAACAGATAAATGATGAATTAACATGTATTGTCACCGAATTTCCCGCAAATCCATTTTGCCGTTATGTAGTTTGTTGGTTGTTGGGTTAACACACCTACTCATTGAAATAATATAGACGTATATAGACGGATATATATGTACCTGAATAAAGACGTATAAACATTCGTATTTATTACTATAGAAATTCTAGGTCTGTGGTGTGATATAATTACAAAAATTCGTTCTAGTAATTTTTCTATTTTATATCGTCGCTTAACATCAGGTGAGTTACAGTCAAATGGTGGCCTATTATTCATAAAAAAAAAATATTATACATGTTTTCCATACTCGTAGTTTTAATGCATAACACCATCCCAAATCACCAGTCACTGTGGTCATAGTTAGGGAGCTAGGTGACAAATTTTTTTGGCGATTTCTTTACATGGCAGACATCACACTATTATCTTACTCAACCATAATTATTATTACCATTGTTATTATTTATTATTATGGTAGACTGTGATAATAGTATTCACTCCGAACGCGACTTCGAAATTCTTATAGGTTCATACTCTAGGTACAAGTGATTTCTCATATTTGTATGTAAGTTTAGCTGCTTGTAAACAAAATTTTATGTAATAAACTAACCGAATATTGTATTTAATACTAACTGACCTGATCCACCTTGAAATATGCACGGATTCATTAGTTTTATGTCGTTACCCTGTTCATGGGAAGAGGTAAGTTGTCGAAGTTTTTCAGTTTCTCAGAATGAGACTGCCAAAGTTGGCCATTTAACGTAAAAATAACGGCTGAAATGCAAGAGCGCTCTTAGTTGACCGAACCAAATCGATTTGTGCTGGTCTGAACTATCCGCATCCGTGTCGGTATTTCTAAACATGAAGAAATCTTATATCAAAATCAGTTACATCCCCAACTATAATGCCGATATGTAGAGAGAGACGCAGCTACGCATCTACATAGCTGTGTCCCTCTTATCGAGTGTCAAAAGAAGTCACTGATCGGCCAATCAGGGAACGACCACTATGCTGGCGGTATTAGTTAGAGTAAAGTCTTATGTGATTGACTTTGTAGGTTGAAATGCACCTAATCTCAATGGAGTAAGGTCGTTTTTACATTGGTGTGTAGACGTAAGTAGATATTAATAAATATAGTACAACGTTCGTTTGGTCACAAAACTGGGCTATCTTGCTTAGAGTTATTTTTCTATGGGTATTATTTCGATGGTTTTGGTATATTTAGTTGACAATAAATAATCAACTTGACATTTCTGCATCAATTTTTCTCAAATGAGAGAAGCGACGCAACTGTCAACTCAAGGTATATCGCGATGTATTTTGAGTTTCCCTCAAAGTTACGTAACAGGATTTTTGGAGAAATGTTGTGGAATACGGGGGTTAGTGTAGGATGACCTACAGCGAGATGTAGTGATGATAAAATGGTGATGCTTCCGCTGGCACTAACTGGAAAAATTACATTTGGGCTTCATAGGTCCGGTGATAGTAAGTCTGCCTACTGAACTGTAGGTGATGGGTTTGATTCCCACTCACGAGAAACATTTGTGTGATGAACATAGGTGTTTTTTCTGTGTCTGGGTGTTATATTGTAGTCTATGTATGTATTATGATTATTTACAAACAGAAAAGTATCTAAGTATTATATCAGTGATCTGGTTCCCATAGTACAAGCATTGCTTAGTTTGGGGCTAGATGGCGCTGTGTGAAATGTCCACACGTATTAATTTATTTTATTTATTTACCCTATATTCCTTATGGCAGGTTTTTGTTTACCTATTCATAGCTTTATTTAAAGTCTGAACCACTTTTTTAACCGTTTTAGCTTGTCTTATTTTTATTTTGTGATTTTTGTCTCATAACTATGTGTTACTTTATTTTTCAGTGAATTATGTTGAAGTGGATATTAAACAAGAATCAATTGAACCTGAAGGTTGGTATCAAAAATTAAGACATAAATTAATTATTATATTAGCAACTAACCCACTGAAAGCAATACTACCCGCACCCGCACCCGTAGTATTCTCTGCAGCAATCAAAAGTTTAAAAAAATAAATAGCTGGCCAAGTGCGAGTCGGACTCGCGCACGAAGGGTTCCATACCATTATCTATAAAATCGAGAAAAAATTACCATATTTGTATGATAGGCTTCTTGTATATTTATTTTATTTTGTGATAGTAATTTTTGTTATAGCGGCAACAGAAATAAATCATCTGTGAAAATTACAGCTGTCTAACTATCACGGTTCATGAGATACAGCCTGGTGACAGACAGACAGACAGTTTGTAATAATATTTCTGTGTTCATTTTTAATAGTCTAGTAGAGTCTGGCTAATGAAAGTAGAGACTGAAAAAGCGCGGGAAATTTAAAAAATATCACCATGGCAGCCCAAAACTAAGAGGAAAACTTGGAACAACTCGCTTTGATTCTTCAAAAGAACTCGTGGTTTCAAACTACGACCGTGTTTGAAATACGTCGTTACTACGCCATCTAGTAACAGAAGCGGAAATTGCTTTTTTTTTTAAATTAAACGTCTCATTATTAAAATAAACATTAACATTTTTCAGATGAATTTGTAACAACAATAGATGGTCAGCCTCTAGGTGGTAAGTACTTCAAAATTACAAATCATAAAAATATAATTTCTTCAAAATTAAAAGTAATGCTCGTTTGACAACCTCTGTGGTGTGGTGGTTGAGCAGGTCGGCTCTTAACCCGGAGGTGATGGGTTTGATTCCCGCGACAAGAAAAGTATTTGTGCACAGGGAAAAAACACAAATATTTGTTCTGTGTCTGGGTGTTGTGGGAGCATGGTCCTCGTAGTTCCTGGGTCCCTAAATACAGGGAGTCCTAGTTAGGGTCCAGGATCTATGTGTGTGATCGTTAGGAGCTATTTATTTATTTTATTTTTTTATTTATTTATTCTCATCATCCGCCTAAAAAGACGTCCACTGCTGAACATAGGCCTCCCCCAGAAAGCACCACTGAGCGGCTGCTCGACTCCTGCATCCATCGACTCGTATAAAAAAATGTATTTTACGCCATAATATCGCTTTTCTTATCGCCAGATGACAGCAATGAGAACGCGGTCCTGAATTACAATGGTGCCGTGAAGCAGGATCATGATAGTTCATCATGTGATGATGATTGGAAGCCCGCTGATCATTATGATAGCGGTGATGACTGTCGCAATCAAATGAATACAGAAGGTAATTTTTATAGCCGTAATTATGAAGGATTTCAAATAATAAAATTTAAAATAATAAAGTTTCTCGTGACACTGCACTGCGCACGTCATCCTGAGACATCACATAGCCTAGTTATCAGATTACTAGACCGTGTGATCAGGTCGTAATGTCTCATTTGCCCAGTAATTTCACTAGCAACAATGCCCATCAAACCGCGTGATTGCACCTACAGTTTTTATTCAAAAGGCATTTTCTATCTATGTATCTTTCTGTTCACAGAAAACCCCTCACAGCTCCGTCAAGAAAAGAAAAAGAAAATAACCAAACTGAACATGTCAAGAAAGAAAAGGGGGAACTCCAGAATTGATCCAGAATTCAAAGTGGATAAACGAAAACAGGGAAAACAAAAAAAGGAAAAACCAGTAGTAAAAGATCAAAAGAATCCCGAGACAGGTAAATATTTTGAAGATGGAGTTTAACTGGCCTGATAGCTCAGTTGGTAGTAGCTGTGCCTTCTGAACTGTAGGCTGTTGGTTCGATTCCCACCTGGGACAAACATTTGTGCGTTGAAGAGTTTGTTCTGTGTCTGGGTGTTATATTGTATTCCATCTATGTATTTACAAACAAAAATGTATATAAGTATTGTATCAGTTATCTGGTTCCTGTAGTACAAGCTATGTTTAGTTTGGGGCTAGATGGCGCTGTGTGTGTTGTCCACACATATTTAATTATTATTTTAAGATCTTCCTGAATAGTTTATTTTATTCAAAAAAATTAACAAAATAATGGATGAACTGGTTTTGATATTTATTTTTGGTTTGATAGGTTATGTTTAGGTGGTACGTCACACTCAGCCAAATTCAAATTTTCATGCTTGTTTTGCTAATTATAGCTTAGTTATTTAACGCAATTACATAAAAACTAGTATTCCGCAAGTAAATAAAATTTATCAACAAATTTTGATTAAAAGTATCACCTAAAACTAATAACTAATAGATTGAAAAGCCTATGAGCTAGCTAAGCCAATGATATTTAGGTGATACTTTAAATCATAATTTGTTGATACATTCTATTTATTTGCGGAAAACTAGTTTTCATGTAATTGCGTTGAGTAATTAAGCTGTAATTAGCAAAAAACGCAAGAAAGAGCACTAACCTTTTTGGACTGCCCAAATTTCCGCCATTTAAAAAAAAAATCACGATTTCATGGGCAATTATAAAACTGGTGTCATTCGATAGGAAAAAGTATAGAATACAAAAAGTATTCTATAAAAAAATGCCGTAAGTGATATACTTTCGGAGATATTTGAGTTCGAATATTTTTCTTAATACTTAACCATTATTATATTTGTAGTGCAACTGGAGAGTGGTGAAGCTTAAAATAGTAGTCATCATCATTAGCCTGAAGAGGTCTACTGCATAACATTGGCCTCCCTGATAGAATGACAGTTTGAGCGGCTGCTTGCCTCCTACATCTATCGGCTTCCCGCAGTTTTCACCATGTCTTTGATCCACCTAGTGAGTGAACTACGCTGCCTCTCCCGGTTCGTGGTCTTATAAAGTAGTAGTCTGTGGCATTGACTCTGCATGCATCCCAAATATAAACATTAAGACACTGACAGGACCCAATGCGAGCACGTTTATTACAGCAGTCGAACATTAACCGTATCCAGTATAAAATAGGGTCCCTTTATGCATAGCAAAAATATGGCGATTACGTTGCGTTGCACTTCGACTTTTCCATTTTTTGGTACAAATAATTAGTTATAAAAGAAACGCTTATTGTTATAATAAAAATAAGCTTACAGACGGATGTATAGAAACATAACTTATCATTATGATTTATTTCAAAGGGGTGTCGTATTTTAATGTAACATTTTAGGACGTTTGAATGATTTTTTAGAGGTCACTTTAAGGTTTTTTTCTATAGAGAAAACTTTTCGTAATCGTGTTTTGGTTTCTGCAGATGGAAAGGAGATATGACCAGTATTAACATGCATTTTTTTAAGTTCTGTGATTGGTGTACATTTTGAGACAATCATGTTCAAAATAGTCGATTTGGGAGCATTCAGCGCCTTAATGTCCTTACACAATCAGTAAAACACAGTCATGTCAAACATCATAATGAGTGGACTGTTGCATAATACATGTCGTCAACATGTAGTCACAATACAAAAATTAATGGTACAATACCAGCTACCGTAGACCTCATCATAAACCTACAGCCCCATTAGCCATCAGTTCAGCAAACACTATTGCTGCGAACAATAAATAGTTCTATAGATGAGCAATAGCTCGTAAGTATTCATCTCCCCTTTGCCGACTGTACAATCATAATAGAGAAGGCGGTTCATCTTGGCACCATGCTCACGACTTCAGCATAGTTTCCCAACAAGATCCCAATGGGAAGTCGAAAACCATGGTCTAATGCGCATGTGCCACCTATACCGATTATAGTTAAGAACTCGACGCTATCGACCAATAATAATTGCTAATAAACTGTTATCCAAACTGTTATGCGCTTATATGTTGGTAATACCTAAAACAGACTGTCTAATTAGATAGATCCAACTTCGACAAAGAGGGCACACGAAGAATCCAACTCGGCTGGGCAGCGTTCGGGGAGGTTTGACCTTTATTTTCGTCCAAAATACCACAGATACAATATAGTTTTCAACCATTGTGTGTTGCCAGGTATGGCATATAGGTTGACTTGTTTGACGGCATCACTTCTTCTTGTTATTTAGTCAAGTAGGTAGCAAGTGTTAGAATTTTTAGGCCGCCCAAAGACTTCTGACATGGACTATTGTCTTACAGGAACGGCCGGGATCGAGGGCTTCATGTCCCTTTCGAAGCACGGTAAAGCCTCTTGTGAATACCATTTTTTGTACCGGTCACCCATTAAAGGAGTGCCAGCAGCAATCGTTTCTTAACACCGATCGGTTGGGAATGGCTAATCGTTGTTCACTATGACCGCTACTGTATATTTGCAGTTACAAATATAAGTAACGTTAGGTGTAAAAAATAACAATTTCATTCTTTCATATCTCAGAAAATATATCACTTAGGTGATTTTTCTTTGAACATTTTTTGTTCCCTATATTTTTATCTATCTATTGGCATTAGTTTTATCCAAAAAATTGAGATTTTTTTAAATTTTGTTTTATGGGCAGGCCAAACTCCATACAAAAATGTTTGATGCTCTTTGAATTTGGCGCTGAGCGTGACGTACCTTGAGCCTTCCCATCGCACCAAAGACAAAATGCACAAGTAGTTTTACTGATTTATGTACCTTTCTTTTTCAGCCGTCCCCAAAGTGGCACAGCGCAAATATAAAACCGTGTACCGGGGCATCGACTACAAACGAGTTGGCAACGCCTGGCAATGCTGCACATGCGACAAAACATTAACCAGTGAATGCTCCATTCGAACACACATCCGAACCATCCACCTGAAGATACCAAAATACTCATGTCCGTTGTGTCCGAAGAAATTTCTGACCACAGCTCCCTTCGTGAAACACAAACTCGAAGACCACAAACTGGACGACAGAATCCCATGCAACGCATGCGATCAAAAGTTCACCAGAAAAGAACAACTGAGAAAGCATATCAACGGGTTTCATATGTTGGGTACAAAGCATAAGTGTGCGGAGTGTGATTTTGAGTGCTTCAGTATAGAAGGTTTATACAAACATAAGTTCAAACATAAAACAGTGAAAGATTATCATTGTGAGTACTGTAAGAAATCGTTTGTTAGGAAATCGAATTTGCAGTTGCACGAGCGAATTCATACGGGGGATCGGAGGAAGGTTTGTGGTGTCTGTGGTCAGGCGTTCGTTCAGAAAGCTAGCTTGAATTATCATATGACTAAATACCATCCAGCAGTGTCCTTTTAAGAGGTGAGTCCTATTTGACCATACAATAACGGCAATGTTTTTCTACCCCAATATGTTATGAGTTCGATGATTTTTGTTTTGATGTTGTTTACACTGAAAACCTAAGCTTGTAGTGTTTTTTAGTTTTTCTTTAGTCTTCGTTGTTATAGCCAACAGTGAAGAATACTCTGCGTCGTAACTATGACGCAGAAATGAAGTTTTATATGAAAGATCTAAAAAAAAATTAAAAATCATAATGTGTGGATCTTAATGTAACCTACTCAAACGACCCGAATAACCAAGTTTTTGTTAAGGTTTAGAAGGGAAAAACCGTTGGAGCTCAAAACTGAATTTCTAAAATATGGGTAAATTCACTGATTCGCGTAAGTATGATAGAGACAATAGAGGGCTCTATTGTCTCTATCATACTTGCAGAGAGCAGTTAATTTGTACGAGTTTTTCACTGATTCAGTTTTTTAAACTGTAATTTCTTATTTTGCGCATGTGGCTCAAAGATAACCCGTGCTACTTTGAAAACGAGGAATACAGGTTCATATCCCGCTTGTTCGTACACCAATTAAGAAGTTTGCCCCTCGCTAACTGTGGTTTATTATTAATTAAATCATTATTAAAACATTTTTTTACCACTGAATAAAATATATTCAACTTTAATTATTATGTACTGACTTTATATAATTAAGTAATTTTTACATCACATTAAATGCATTATTCTTTTTTAAATTGTTTACTTGGTAATTTTATAGGTATACGTTTTTATTATGTCTCAGGGATTTTATCACTAAGTACTGAAAGTGCTTGCATTGACCGGAAGTTCACGTGACACCCTTCGGTTTCTAGCGGGAAAAAAATCAATGAGGACGATTGGGCATAAGCACGTTTCTATTCTAGAGTTATGGCGGGAACGTGGAAAAGTTCACGTCGTTGCATTGTATTATTTCTCATAACTTGTGCTTTCTCTAGTGTTAATGTTTAAAAATGGTGGCGTTTTACGCATTAAGTGCTGAATTACGAGCATGAGTGAGGGCAATTGATATAATGTGGTGGAACGTGATTTTTCGTGTTGCTTCCAAAACTCCATAGAAGCTTCTAGTGTAAAGTTGCCACCATGTTGCTACTACTTTACTGGAGCATGACTTAGACTGGACTATGACTACCTGACTTAGACTGGACTATGACTATGACTAAGACTTGACTTTACGTGAAATATTCTGTTAACATGATGAAAAATTACAATACATGACACTGGCTAAATACACTATTTGTGGAGCCAAAATATAACAAAAAAAAAGCACGTTTCTATTCTTGTTTTGTATTGTTTTTTTATCGTTTTTACTGACATCACCTTTATCACAAAAGCTTTTTAATACGTAAACATGTGTTATTATAATTTTTTTTCTGTCCTATTTTTATAAGTTATCTGTTTTATGTAGACAATGAACTGAGCTTTATTAGGGTACCGTAACTTCAGAACCCAAAGGGTAAAGAGAACCCTATTACACTGCTATTTTAGTATCTGTGCTATTATTAAGGCTCCGCTCTCCGTCTGTCACCAGGGTGTATAGTCTTACCAAGTTATCTGTGAACTGAAGAGCGTCGCTGCGTTCGTACCGGTTCTGCCATTTTATGAATAATGGTCGAATATGACGGATTTCTACAGTACATTTTTTAACATCGTTGGATGTGTTTTAGTAGGTAGGTAAGTAGAATATAATTTGTCCACCCTGTATGGACTTTATTTATTTAATGGAATGATGTGGCTACTTTCATCATTATTTTCATAAAACTTCACGCAGGTGTACAGCCAGGTACAGCTATTAGCTAATTAATAATATAAAATATAAGACAATCCATGTAAATATCACTGGGGAACATTATACACATGATGTTGGCGATGTTAATTTCGCCCTGATAATTATTATACTTTCCCCAGGCTAGCAAGGAATAGTACCTAACTACTTCATAGTAACTTCAAAATAAATACACTAAAAATGGTATCATATCGCAGGAGAACTAAAGTGACCGATGTAGCTCTTAGGATTAGCAAGTTGAAATGGCAATGGGCAGGCCACATCGCTCGTAGAACTGACAACCGATGGGGAAGAAAGGTTCTCGAGTGGTGACCACGAACTGGAAGACGCAGCGTAGGCCGGGCCCCCCTTAGGTGGACCGACGACCTGGTGAAAGCCGCGGGGAGCCGATGGATGCAGGAGGCGAGCAGCCGCTCTGAGTGGCGCTCCCGGGGGGAGGTGGCCAGTGGAAGTCCTCAGGCTGTTAATGATGATGATGATGATGAAAAATGGTATAGGTGTCACTGTAACAGTCTTATTGTAAGTACCGTTAGTTTATAAAAAAAACTCGGTTTATTGCAAACGGGAAATGTGTCTCACAATAAAACGGTCGATATTTCGGTTATTTATAATTAATCGGCATTACTTCGTTTTTTCGTAGTGTGGTCAAAACTAACCTAACACTCCTCGCTTCGCTCGCCGTCGTAACCTACTGGTTAGATTCCGATGCAGTGACGACGTTCCGATGTTAATTTCGTTTTTTTATAAGCAAAGGGTTTTTACAATACGACGGTGACATAGGTACGAGATTTTTAAGTACAAGTATAAGTTTACAGATTGTATATTGAATGTACCATATTTTATTTGTCAGCGCTACTACGAGAAAAAAAAAACGGTATATGGCAGCCCTAAATTTCAATATGGCGGCTGTAGTTCCATTTTCTGCCAGTTCACAGATACGTTGGTCAGACTATATCTTATGAACTGCGATAGTTAGACAGTTGAAATTTCACAGATGATGTATTTCTGTTTCTGTTGCCACTTTAACAAAAAATACTAATAAACAGAATAAAATAGATATTTATATTTATTTATTTATTTATTTATTTATTTATATTTATAGGAGCTCCCATACAACAAACTTGATTTTTTTACTCGCTTTTATAGATAATTGGTACGGAACCCTTCGTGCGGTTATTTATAATGTTACTTGGTACCCATCTAGCCTATTTCGTAACACTACTTCGAGTATTATGAAATTTTCGACAGTGCCATTCTAGAAATGTTGCTGTCTCTTTCATTAAGGTGGAAGTGAAAAAGACCGCAGTAGTAGGCTAGATTATAATTTGGCTTGCCTGTAGGAATGTTATAAAGTTAAATGTTATAAAATAAAGCTTTATAAATTATATTTCAATCGTTATTGTACAAATATTCTTTATGTAGGTTAATTTTATGTAATTATGATTAAATATTTGAAATTAATTTAAACAGTGTTTTTATTTTCATAATAATTAAGCTTCATTTTAGTTTTTGTTTTAATAAATAAATTTTCTCTATTACGGCACACAAAAAAATAATTCTATAATATTTTCTGAGCGCTAGGGGTCTAGCAAAGATCACAGTCACTAACGCTAACGCCTCACTCTAACTTCAAAAATGTATCGAAATGACATTCGCTACGGAAAAGTTAGCGATTACCGAAATGTCATTTCAATACATTTTGGAGTTAGCGTGAGGCGTTAGCGTTAGTGGTTGGTATCTTTGCTAGACCCCCTGATGCTCAACCACTAAACCACTGCTGTCAAGTAAAAGCCTTCAATTGAGTCATCATAACGGATGATCATCATCACCATTAACAGCCTGAAGACGTCCACTGCTAAACATAGGCCTCCTCCATGGAGCGTCACTTTGAGCGGCTGCTCGCCTCCTACATCCATTGGCTCCCCGCGGCTATTACCAGATCGTTGGTCCTAGTGAGGGGCCTACGCTGCTTCCGGTTCGTGTTTGCCACTCCAGAACCTCTCTTCCCCATCCGTTGTCAGTTCCCATAATCTTCGTGGTTGGTGTCTGTGGAGTAACGGATAATGGTATCAAAGAGTATATAATTTACTACGTATAAGTAACGAAAATATTGTAAGTCTGTGAAAGTGAATACAGTCTGGCAAAGCTAACTGCAGTGATTTAAAATTGGTGTAATATAAAATCTTGTATATGGCAGCACAGTGCATACTTCAAAAAACTTTGAACGCTTTTAATTGGTTGTATCATTACTTCTTTTAGAAAACACAATCAATCAGAAAATTCAATTGTTAATAGACTCCGTCTCACGTAAGTTGTCCCGCGGCAATAAGTGGAACTAATTTTGAAAGGAAGTAATTTACGTCACTATATAATATATGTACCTATACATTGGTTAATTTACTAAATAAAATCGATATTCACAAATTACTTTATATTGAAATTTTGGGGAGTCTAAAATATAGAGGTCAGCACATAGATTTATATATCAGGATATGCCCGAAGGAACATTTTATTTTGTCATAATGGCGTGGGAAAAGTCAGCGCCATCTATTAGATTTCGCGTGAACTACGACAAGTTGAGAAAATTAGGTGCCTATCGCTGCCATTATGTCCGTCAATGTTTATGTTTACAATGATTATTCCAAATATACATTCGATTATTTTGTTACAAAACAGAGTGTAATATTGAAAATATTGAATTACTTGAGGTAAGAAACTTGGTCTTTCTTTTTACTGCACTTTTGAGTATAGATTGTGCAACCCTTCACAATACAACTTGGCATATTTTGTTTGTGACATTCGACCGATGCCTTCTAACTTCCATCACAGACTGAGCGCTAGTGGATGCCAATCTGTGAAATTGGCTCCCACTTTGAAGCGACGTTTTAATCTGTCATTAGGCCTGTCCTTAATATATATGGCTATGGGTCAGCAACATTCCGTAGCGTGAATGTGGCGACGTGGCCGCGGGACAACTTATGTGAGACAGTTAGCATTGCCAGACTCTAGTAATGTATCACACGGACGGTGTACTTACACGGAATCTACACTGTGATGCTCAACTAAGAAAATCTGCATCAAAATCATAGACATATATATTAAGGACAGGCCTAATGACAGGTTAAAACGTCGCTTCAAAGTGGGAGCTAATTTCACAGATTGGCATCCACTAGCGCTCAGTCTGTGATGGAAGTTAGAAGGCATCGGTCGAATGTCACAAACAAAATATGCCAAGTTGTATTGTGAAGGGTTGCACAATCTATACTCAAAAGTGCAGTAAAAAGAAAGACCAAGTTTCTTACCTCAAGTAATTCAATATTTTCAATATTACACTCTGTTTTGTAACAAAATAATCGAATGTATATTTGGAATAATCATTGTAAACATAAACATTGACGGACATAATGGCAGCGATAGGCACCTAATTTTCTCAACTTGTCGTAGTTCACGCGAAATCTAATAGATGGCGCTGACTTTTCCCACGCCATTTTGACAAAATAAAATGTTCCTTCGGGCATATCCTGATATATAAATCTATGATCAAAATAGTCAACTAGTTAAAGGTTTGGTCGAAAGTGCATGTGCATATACTTACATAAGAAAAATAAAAAACACTACTCATTAATTTACTCCGTTAATTTTTTATTTAATAATTTAATCACTATTTACACTATGGCAATATTAATAACTATGCACCTATAATTAATAGAAATACTTAATGGTATCATTTTTAGGCAAGATAATTAATTATGTACAAAAATTTAAATTAATAGATACTGTTTAAGAGGTATTGACTTGTCTCTACTACCTACCTATCTACTAAACTGCCATGATCTATTAAGGCCCGATTTTACCAAAGTAGAATAACGTTCCGAGAATTAGTTACACGGATATATCTATTATATCAACAATTTTGAAGCTCTTTCCTTGGATACAATCAGGGTCCTTTTAATCGTCATTTCATTTGTCAATCAGCTGTATCCGAAGGTAACAATTAGAGTTATATTTGGCGTAATAATAAAACTTACTCTACTTTGGTAAAATCCAGCCTTATAGTAATTATTACTATACTCAATCCGTCGAGTCGAGCTAGTACTGCTCTATCTCTATTACACAATTCGCCACTTGCTCGATGCAGGACCTTATGGATGCCACCAGCAACGCAGTTGACGTAGCCAGGTTCTGGGCCGCAACTATATAGGTAACTACATCTGCCATCGACTCGCTAAGAAGAAGAATTGCATACAAAAGACAAGGACAAAATAACGAGGTCTCCGCCTAGTGGGCGTGACCAAATGGTCCAAAATAGTAAGCCGCGTTCACAATAGACATAAAGCTGGATGCGATTTATTCATTCAAATTGAAATTTCGATCAAACATTACACAGTTTTTTACATTTATGTTTTATTTTTTAAACAATTTTTTTTTGGGAAGCAATATATCCTGACAATGTGAACGCTGCATATGCGCGTTGTCGCTGACGAAACAGGTGCAAGGAAATTATCTCGGTACTAGCTCGACTCGGCGGATAGGGTATAGATATAGTAAAGCTAGAGAATTGTCGAGATGGGGAATGTCCGAATTGCTACTTCGTAAAAGACCACTTCCATGAAATCAATCATAACTAATCATAAGACCAAATAAATACAATAGATTGATATAATTCAAACAAAAAATATTTTAATATAAACCAGATATGAAAACTTAGAGAAAGAAACGCTGTAGAACTTATTAGTACAATGGGCGGACTTATCACTAAAAACGATCTCGTTTGAATGGAAAGACAAAAATTATTTGAAAGATAAAGGTCGGCGGTGTAAACAAACAGTAAAAGTTAAATAGTAGTAGGCAAGTGGTCAGCCCTGGTGTCAGAATTTTTAGGCCGCCCAAAGGCTTCTGACTTGGCTTAACAACTATTGTCTTACGACAACAGCCGGGACCGACGGCTTAACGTGCCCTCCGAAGCACGGTAGCGCTCAGTTGTAAATACCACTTTGCTGTAGCGGTCACCCATCATAGTAGTGACCGCAGCGAACGTTAGGTTTAGGTTTAAAGAAATTTATTCTCAAATAAGACAATGTCACTTCCATGAGAACATAGTTAACTTAAAATTATTATACATACATTCGCCGTCACATAATATAATGTACCTACCCACATTATAACAATATAAATACGTGCTAAGTAAAATTATATTAGGTACATTTATCATCGATACTTAATTTCGAATATTTACTTCGGCAGTGGATCCGCCATCATAAGGTATTGAGTCAACTGCCTCTTGAAAACGTTAAATGAACGTAACTTTTTAATATGTGAGGGTATTTTATTATAAAGTTGTGCTCCTTCAAAAGTAAGCATTGTTTTGCCATAATTCGTTCGAGGCTTCGGAAGTACAAGAAGGCTACCGCGACGATTGCTGCGTTTGGAAACCTGTTTTGCTTTGGTGAACGTTATGTTAGTGTGGATATCCCTGTTGAGTGTTTTGCGAATAAAAATGCAGATGTTATAATTATATAATTTTTTGATGTTCATTATTTTTGTTTCGGTGTAGATTGTTTTTGTTGGTGTTAAATGATGATAGTTAAAAAGCATTTTGACAATTTTGTTTTGCAAGACTTGAAGTTCAGCTAATTTTGTTTTGGTAGCACTTCCCCAAACTTCAATGAGGTAAAGTAGGTGTGGTTTCACCAGTGCATTATAAATTGTAAATCGTAAATTGCGGGGAACACATCGAACAATGTTACGAAGCGAACCGAGGAGTGTTACTAATTTTAGTTTTATATGTTCGATATGGATATTCCATGTCAGATGGGTGTCCATATGCAAACCAAGGTATTTTTCGTGTGATTTCTGCTGTAGGGGAATATTATTGATTGTCAAAGGTGCGTGTGGGGGTACAGGTTTGTTTTTGGCTTTAAATATTACGTAGCAAGTTTTGGAAATATTAATAGTTAGTAAGTTGTATTGAAACCAATTGTGTAGGCTGTTTAGGTCTTTTTGAGCTTGTGAGACTATTTCATGTATGGATGAACCAAAGTAAAATAAGCAAGTGTCATCAGCATAGAGAGTTAAATGCCCTATCAGGCCTATGTCATGAATATTATTAATATATATCAGAAAGAGTAAAGGACCCAAAATAGAGCCTTGAGGGACTCCGCACGTTATTGATTTTGGACCACTTTGGAAGTTACGGTCTATCTTAACTACTTGCGATCTCTTTGTTAAGTAGGATTCAAACATCTGAAGGGCTTTGCCAGTGATACCTATGGTTTTTAATTTATTTAGAAGCAAATCGTGACTTACTGTATCAAAAGCTTTTTTTAAGTCTATAAAGATACCAAGTACTACATTCTTTTTATCAATCATATGTTTGGTTTTAGTGATAAGATCAATTGTGGCCGTTAGTGTGTTACTTTTGGACCTAAACCCATATTGCCTTTCAGAAATGTATTGAAATGATTCTAAATATTTTACTAATCGTGTGTGCAAAATTTTTTCTAGAATTTTTGACAATACTGGCAATACAGAGATAGGCCGATAGTTACCTGGGTCTGTTTTAGGCCCTGATTTGTAGATTGGAGTGACTTTCGCAATTTTTAATGTGTCCGGGAAATTACCATCAACTAGCAGCTTATTAAAGCACTCAGTTAATTTACTTGCTATTAAATCTTTTATACACTTTACTACCTTCGTACTGATTCCGTCTAAACCAACACTACAATTGGAATCAAGATTGTCAATAATTTTCATAATTTCTGTTTCGGTACATGGTTCTAAAGCTGACATTTGAGGGTTTGGCGTAGAAAGTAGTGGTAAAGCAGAAGTATAGTTGTCATGAAATTTTTTATGTATTTCATCAGCTAAAAGTGGACCTATGGTAGAGAAATAGTTATTAAATATTTGGCAAATATCATTCAGATCTGTTATTTCTTTAGAATCTATTACAAGTTTTGGAGGAATACAACCCTGTTTAATTTTGTTATTCGCTAAAGTGTTCACTAGGTTCCACATTTTTTTTGGCTTGTTGGTGCATTTGTTAAATTCTTTAAAGTAGTATGAATCTTTCGTATCTTGAATTAATTTAGCTGCATGGTCTCTTTTAGTTTGAAATTTTTCTTTTGTAGTACTATTATCCGGATTTTTCTTAAGTTCCGCCCACAAAGCATTACGTTCATTAATTTCATTTATTACACTTTTATTTATCCAATCTTTTTGTAGAGGGTTGAGAATTTTTGTCTTTATTACTTTATTCTCTTCTGTGCAACGCTTAATCTGTTCTTCTAATGTTACGTATTCATCATTTAGTTTTTGTAGTCCAGTTTCTCTTATTGTATCGTATAGCTTGGTATAATCGATCGCTTCATATTGAGAACGTATCTTTGGTGGGGGCTTCGTTTTCTTAATTTCTAGGTATATTTGCTTGTGGTCAGACAATGAAGAATTGATTGTTATCATATGGAAGTTGTCCTCTTTTAGATTAGTGCTGACATGATCTAGGATAGATTTTCTAGTGGTCGCATCTCTAGTACAGTATTTTTTGCTAATTTTATTAACAAGCTTGTGTCCCGATGCTTTTAGAAGATGGTTGTACTGTTTAAACTTTTTATCTTTTGTTAATAAGTCTATATTAAAGTCTCCGAAGACAATGGCTCTACTTCTGTGCTCTAGTTGTGACTCATAAACTTGAAGAAAATCCTTAAAATTGGTGTCGCCAGGATTATAGATAACTCCTACTTCTAGTGCGTACTTCTCCAGTCGTATCCATAAATAGTTATTCCCTCCGATGTAACTAGACTCCGATAAGCTGTGTTTTAGGTTATTATGAACATACGCTGATACTCCACCTCCTCTTGAATCAGTTCTATAATTATAGTAATGTGTGTAATTAGGAAGTTGGAATTGCAGTGCTTGAGTTTCCGTGCGGATCCAAGTTTCTGTTAATAAGATTATATGTATAGTATTTGGTATTGCTCTTAGAATGCACTTTAACTCGTCAAATTTACCTTTTTTGCGTATACTCCGAGCATTGAGGTAAAAGAATGTGAATCGAGAGTTGTTGGCCGGGAAGTTCTGATAGTTATCTAGTGTATCGTAGGTATTTTTATTTGCGGTAACCTCGCTGGTAGTGACATTTATTGCTTGGAGTTTTTTGGAGTGGGGTTTATTATGGCCGGTGTTCCGTTGATGTATTTAATAGTAAGACCGCTCTCACCATCGTTCTCACGCCGTTTCAATTCGTCTTTTAAACTTTTTAGAAAGTTCTGTTGCGCTGGAGTCTGATCAGAGTACATCTTAATGCCTTCTGGTAAATTGTGCTTGTTACGGAGTAATTGCTTGGCAGGCCCTAGTACCCCGAAGCATACCTTTATACTGCGGTTCTTACCCTGGTTGTATTTGCCGATTCTAAATACCTTGATTGGTTTAGGGATACCCGTACTAAGCGAAGATGTTATGTTCAGAATATCAGCCTCATCTTTAGACATTCTTTCTTCCGCACTAGACGAACTTGGTTCTGGCAGGCCAACAAGTATAATATTTTTCTCTCTATTGTTTCGATTCTGGACCTCCCGAATGATCTGCTCGCTTACACATAATGGGTTTTCTGACGCTACAGCTGTAGATTGAGAAGTAAGTTTCATGCTGTTAAGGTCAGATTCGAGCAGCTTTATTTTATTTTCACCCACAGTTATTGATTTTTCTAATTTTGTTACGTTGTTTTTTATCTGTTTTTGCTCCATCAATATGTTAGAGGTTGATGATTTAACGTTGTTAATCTGGGTCATAACGTTACTTAACTTTACCGATCGGTTAAGTCGAGCTTCGCTATGAGCGCAACAGTGCCATAGTAGTAAAGTTAGGTAAATTTAATAAATTAAAATAGTGGTTAGGTAGGTATATAAATAATACATGTAAGTAAGTATAATAAATACTTAAATATTAAATTAATTAAAATTACATGTGTGCGTGTTACTATCTTCAGCAGTGAAACGTCTAGGACGATAATGATGAGGATGACGTATGAAGAATGTCTATTGTGTTGCCTTTGGCGCCCTTTTCTCCATCAAATGATGCGACTTCGTGTGAACGGTTAAAGACCTCTGATTATCGAACGTTTTATTACACGCCAAGCAGTGAAGGACCACTGCCTTCGCGCCGTGAACTTTGACCTCATGATCGTTCTTTTTAGTATAATCACTGAACCTTTCACCGCAATACGCGCATTTACTCCTCTTATGCATTAAAATATGAGTAGCTCTCTCATGATCCTTACATTTAACTCTTGTATCGAAGACTTTAGAACAAAAAGAGCAGTTAAAAACCCCCGTATTATGTCGGTACATATGCGTTTGAAACACTTTCTTGTTAACGAAACCGAGGCCGCAAATTTCGCAGACATGATTCCTGAAATGGACATTCATATGCTGGAGTAAGACTTTGAAATTATTGTACTGATTGGAACATATCACGCATCGCGGTAAATCCGCGCTGAATTTGAAAGGTAGAATGTGACTTTTGACGTCTGTGTAGTATGTTTTTTTGTGTGTGATTGTGATGTGGGTCGTGAGGTCTTCGAGGGTTGCGTGAGGGGTGTGGCAGAGAGTGCAACGAAGGTCTGTGATGTCCAGTTTGACGACGAAACCGGGAAGTGTTTGGGAGCGCATAAATGTCGTTTTTGCTGAGTCGTCGTGGCTCTGGAAAAGAAGGTTTTAGTAAGCAAGTGCAATAAATAAATAGGGGGTTGTCATAATAATCGACGTCGACCGTTGACGGGCCGATAGCTCAGTTGGTAGTAGCCTTACCTTCTGAACCGAGGGCTGTGGGTTCGATTCCAACCCAGGACAAACATTTGTGTGATGAACATAGATGTTTGTTCTGTGTCTGGGTGTTATATTGTATTCTATGTATGTATTTACAAACAAAAAAGTATATATGTATTCTATCATTTATCTGGTTCCCATAGTTCAAGCTCTGCTAGATTACGCGCTAGATGGCGCTGTGTGAAATGTCCACACATATATATTATTATTAATCACGGTTGGCAGGCGGCGTGGTGGTCGCAGATTTTAATGCACCGATTCGAGGAGAATGTGATGCTGATTCCCTGGATATTCCCTTAGCCGGCTAAGAACAGCTGCCACGGTAAGAGATATAGAGGTTCTATTCTTTCACGAACCAGATGGCAGAGTCAATCACATTAGGTATGAGCATGTTTGCCATCTTCTTCTCGTGTAGGCAAGTGGTCAGCCCGAAGGCTTCTGACTTGGCTTTGCCACGCGATCCCCTGAAAATAACACCACCCCATCTCTTCTTGTGGGTGCCGTAAGAGCCGGCTAAGGGAATATCCAGGGAATGCGCAGCAACATACTCCTCGGTACATTACAATCTGCGATCACCAAGCCGCCGGCCAAGCGTAGTGATTACGGAATAACTGAATGTTAAGCGTCCAAAGTGGCACTTTACGGGGTTGGGGAAGACATACTTATATCGTATATTTATAGGCATTGTAGTATTTCTTCCTACGTATAACCTGGGTCTTTTCAAGTCAAGAGTGAGGGCACATCATGCGTAAGCACGTTTACCCATGAGGCTCATGGGAAAACGTACTCCTCCTTAGACAACTTCGTCAATTACCATCAGGTGAGATGTTGTCAAACGAATGCCCATTATAGCATTAAAAAAATTTTTAACAATCGGAGCAATATGGTGAATGCTAACGCGACCCCATTCCGGCGGCGGATAAGTCACGGGTGGTTTTAGTTGGTTCGATTCGCACATACCCCCTGGCCTGCCATTACCCGAGTAGCAGGGAAATGTCAGGGTATTTCCTCAAAAAGTAGGCATATGTGCTGTGCTGTCTTCTGGCTGATGATGATGATATTACATTTATTTGTATTTATTTATACCTGTAGAGTGTGTTCCTTCAGTAAGCCAGCCTCCGCGAACTGTAGCGGACAGAAGCAGCACATGAACCCCACGCCGCCGTAACGACGGATCGGAGTCGCGTTTGAACAAAGGAGGATCGTCCTGGAATGTCGATAAATACTTAGCTAAGATTTTGGATGTTTATGAATGACGTGACGAGCTAGTCGTCCACCTGATTATAAGTGTAACGGCTGTCCGTAAACACACCGCGAGCCGCCTACCCGCTTTAATAATAGGTATTATATTATCCGTTATCTGGTCCCCATAATATAAGCTATGCTTAGTTTGGGGCTAGGTGGCGCTGTGTGAAATGTCCACACATATTTATTATTATTATTATAATTTTCTCCTATTTCCGTGGACTCTCGGGTCTAGCCCGGACATTTGAAAGGCATTGGTGGGGCCGAAGCTAACACCAAGAGGCCCTTTTGAATATAAAATTAATTATTAATACTGAACAAGCATGGTATGGCATATTATAAACTATTATATATAATATTGGAGCCGAAGAAGCAACATTGGTGTGGGTGGCTTAGGGTGTCGAGAGGCACCAGAAAAAAGTATACATATAATCATTTCGTGAGCATCAGTTTAGACACCTACCTTATATTAGACTGGTGCTTGCTTAATTCCGCGCATTTCTTGAAAACTATGCGCACTGGCGTGCTCTCCGGTTGAGCTAGAGTAATGACGTTCTTCTTTCGCAACTTGAGGTGCTTCTGAACGAGTGTGCGCTGACGTGGGATTCCTGTTGGAAGGAGATAATATTGAATTTGAACTTTGCTTGAAGCGGAACATTGATGGCCGATTTTATAGATTTGCGAGCAACGTGAGATCGGATTTTGATTGCAACGGAGATTGTTTATGAGTCTTATAATTTCTTTTACTATAGATATGCCAAAGAACATAATAATTATACTCCCATACTATACTGCTATTATGCTGTACTGTAACTGTATGTCTAGTCGTCGTTGCAGTCGAGCGAAAACGAAAACTACATTCAGTTTTCGTTTTCGCTGGGCGATTCAGTCGACGCATGAAGCCAACATAAATTAAAAACAATGTATGGTCTGTACAAAAAAAACCATGAAAAAACCTTTGTGTATTATTTTTTCTCTAATCTGTGGTACAAAATTATTAACTGTCATATGTTAATGTGTCATTCGGTGAGTAAAAAAAAAGCCATAAAAAGCAATGGCCGATGTTACCAAGTTAGGTGATTTTCACCTTTTAAGCTAACTCGATGGATGTCGGAGTAGCCAAAAATGCAAATTAGTCTACCTTGAGAAAAAAGGCCATTGTTTGAGTGATTCTAGCATATTTTGTAGCTAGTTCTATGAATGGTAGACCTCGCGAGCACAAACGAATTTGCACCACACGGCATGATGTTGCACACGTGTTGTACTGTTGTATCTCGAACTAGGGCCAACTAGCATGCGCACCGCAACAAAATTTTCTCGTCAGAGATCGTGACAAGACTATGGTATGGTAGCTAGTAATGGGTAATTCACCAATTTTAAATGAGGATGAGGGAGTGAGGATATTATTAATTTATCTCGTGAGGGACTCATATGCGATGAGGAATTGAAGAAACGCATGAAATGAAACGCCACGTGTGACCCCTCGCACCTGGCGCCTCACTCGCGTTAGCCATCTCGCGGTATTAAGCATATCTCGAAAATCTTTCCACCCATTTTGCTCATAATTTTTGAAATACTTGTTTAAACATTTTATAATTGAGGGTAAATAAGCTGTTAAATGGATTTCCTTTACAAATTAATCTGTAGATTTCGCTGAGTAGTCAATACTGCTATAAAAATCATAAATATCAGAAGTTGGGCTGAGGAGGCCTATGTTCAGCATAAATGTGAACATAGGCCTCCCCCATTATCCATGATGTAAATAAAGGACATGTAATGGTTTTAAGCCGCGGGGAGCCGATGGATGCAGGAGGCGAGCAGCCGCTCTAAGTGGCGTTCCCTGGGGGAAGCCTATGTTCAACAGTGGACGTCTTCAGGCTGTTGATGATGATGATGATGAATGGTTTTATTTGGGAGTTGGTACTTGGTAACTAACCACAGAGTGACTTGTATTATTGTGTTGTATAATTATTGTAGATAATGTTCAGCGCAAAGAATGATTTTATAACACAGCCGTTTAATGATTTTAATAATTTTTAAAAAATATTAGTAGAAAATAAATTATATTTACTGGCACCACTAAGTGATGCATGGCAGCCCTACAGAAATCGAGCACCAAGGATGGGAATCAAGAATCGAAAAATCGATGAATCAGATACATTTTAAAATTGTGCATCGATTTGAATAATTATGTTTTTACTCGCCTCTTAAACCCTATTGCCATTTTCTCATGTAAAATAAATAGTGCCGGAGGACTTTGACTCATTTCAGTTTAACGATCTATTTTATGGTTTTGTATTCTTCTAACCACTTCTAAAAATCGTAATTACTGCCTAATTTGTGATCAAATTGTTTACCTGTAAATAATATAATAAAAATAAAAATAGCGAGATTAACAGAATACAACAAGTTTATATAATTGTTTATTACTTAATGTCAACACTGTCTGCTACATTTTTTTAAACCTATCTGTGACACTATCTGCTTGTTGTTCTAGATGGCACGGCACTACTATCTTATTTACTTAATATTTTTGAATATAGTACCGCTCTTTTGAACTGCAAAGAGCTTATGCAAAACAATCACTATGATTTAGAAGCTGGCAGTATTATTTCGACAAGTAACATTACGATCTGTCATTTTACTCCTTCTAATTAAAAAATATACTGTAGCGAGTACTTAGTTTACGTTACCCTTTCTCCAACGGTTCTTATCGCACTCAATGAGCTCCATAGGCATAAACATGGTATGATGGTATTCATGAATACCTACGATGCATCAGGCTAATTTAAAATAAAGGTAGAGCTAGATTTAAACTAAAATCTATGAATCGATTTAAAAATGTGTGTTAAGTTCCTAACTGTGTTTCTAATCGCGAGTGTTTTAAGTCTGCTTTGTTTTGAGTATAAATTAACCTTAGCATTTTATTTCTGAATCGATAATAATAAAAAGATACAAGCCTCTCAAATAATAAGAAATAAAAGAAATACGATCTAAAAAGTCAATAGATCGTATTCAATTAATCGATTTTCATACAAATGATATAATCGTAAACGTATGAAGCACATCTCTAACCCTCCTCACTGGCACTGCGCTGCCACTATGTCACTGTCACTCATTCTTCTTCTTCTTCATTAATGGCCTTCTATCGCTTAGCAACTTTTTAGCAATAATTCTGCCAATTTCAAGTGAGTATAATAAGTACGGTTATGTCAAGTCTCATGCCAAGTCAAAGTCCTATTTCGTCCACAGAGTAACGGTTTTTTTTCTCTAATCTGTGATTTCGTCAGTCAAAACGTAGATTTTTTTTTCTCTAATCTGTGGTTAAAACGGAAGTACACACTTTTTTTTGTGTCGTCACATTGTTTTGACTTAGCGCAAACCATTTATTTTCCCATTTTTTAAATGCAAATATAAAAAAATCGGGGGTATAATAAAATATTTAATGTATATATTCGAGAATCCCATTAAATAAGCTTTGCATTGATATGTATTCTGTACCGGTTGGATGCCGAGTACCGTTAATGAACATGTCTTTTACTAACGAAACTGTGATAGATAATCTACCCTCATTTATATATGCAGCAATATGAAAAATGATTGAATGGTTGATTTGAATACTTGGTTTTTATACTGGGTGTTATATTGTATTCTATGTATGTATTTACAAACAAAAAAGTATATAAGTATTATATCAGTTATCTGGTTCCCACTTAGCTATGCTTAGTTTGGGGCTAGATGGCGCTGTGTGAAATGTGAAATGTCCATTGTGTGTGTGTGTGTGTGTGTGTGTGTGTGTGCGTGTGTGCGTGCGTGTGTGTGTGTGTGTGTGTGTGTGTGTGTGTGCGTGTGTGTGTGTGTGTGTGTGTGTGTGTGTGTGTGTGTGTGTGTGTGTGTGTGTGTGTGTGTGTGTGTGTGTGAGAGAGAGTAATTTTCTCTGTACGACTGTACTTTATAGAAGAAATGCTTTCGATTTAATTTTCGGCGAAGGGAACTTATTTTTGGTTTTAGCGAAACTGCCCTGTGGCCTGTTTTAACTTGACTACAATGGCAACACCTGTTTATTGTTTTGATTTTGTTTTGTTTTGTAATTCGTTTGTTTGTGATTTTTCATGTTTTACTTGTTTTACGTTGTCTTGGTCGAGAAAACTTGAAAATAATATAAATAACCCATTTAATATGGTACACCAATGTAAAGCAATGTAACTTAACTTAGAGGTGAAGCTTTCTCTTGATAATATTATAATTAAAGCCGTTCTCCTTGTAACAACTTTTTCCTTTACAGACGACATGAAAAACGAAACATTACAAAAGCAATATAAATGCAAAAAGTGCAATTACTCAAGTCGCACTGCATGCGCGTTAAAAATGCATGCAAAAAAACATGTTGGAGAGAAACGTCATTCATGCCCAACTTGTGGCCATAAAAGTAAAGATACTACAGCATTGAAATCACACATACGGACTCACACCGGCGAAAAACCATACAAATGCAAATTGTGTGACTTTGCTTCATCAGGACTTACTTCTTTAAATCGCCACTCATTAAGACACACTGGAGAAAAACCTCACGGATGTAAAATTTGCAAGTTTAAGACTACAACAGCCACTAAATTAAAGGCACATATGAGAACGCACACCGGAGAGAAACCGTATAAGTGCAGCATGTGTAGCTTTAAGTCAACGGCAGCAACTTCTTTAAGACGTCACATTTTAAGGCACTTGGGAGAGACCCCGTATAAATGTACGATGTGCAACTATGCAAGTAATGCAGGATGCACTTTAAAACGGCATATGAGGCAACACACCGGAGAAAAACCGTATTCGTGTCCGATGTGCGATTTAAAAAGCACATGCCGATCTTCATTGAAGAGACACATTATGGGAGTACACAACCGGATAAAACCATTTCAATGCCCCACTTGTGCTTATGAATGTACAACATCATCGGATTTAAATAATCATTTAAGGGTGCACACAGGTGAAAATCCTTACAAATGCACTATTTGTGCTCATAAATTTGCTACTTCTAGCAACTTAAGAAGACATATCGCGAGACTACACAAAAAAGAAAAACCACACGAATGTACGATGTGTGATTATAAAGCGTTTGCTGCGTACGATTTAAAGAAACACGCAAGATCACACACAGGGGAACGACCATACCAATGTTCCATGTGCAATTACAAAGCAAATAATTCAAGTAACTTAATAAACCATGTAAGAAAGCACACTGGAGAGAAACCATATCAATGCAACGTGTGTAATGTGAAAACTTCAACTCTGAACGGATTAACCTCACATACGAGGACACATACCGGGGAAAAGCCGTATAAGTGTAAAACTTGTGACTTTGCTGCTTCTGCAATCACTACAGTAAAACGTCATTCCTTCACACACACTGGAGAAAAGCCGTATAGTTGTAAAGTTTGTGAATTTAAAACTACAACATTGACTATATTAAAGGGGCATATTAAGACGCACACAGGAGTAAAGCCGTATAACTGCAATATGTGTAACTATGTGTCGTCGACAGCAGCATCTTTGAAGGAGCACACTTTCAAACATACAGGAAAAAAACCTTTTAAATGCAATACCTGCAGCTACGCTACATATCTTGCTCGTTATTTAAAGCAGCATAATTTAAAACACACCATAGACATTGTGGAAGTAAAATGTGAAATCAAAACTGAACCAGATTAAACCTATATTGAATTTTCTTTTTTTTTTCATAAGGCCTGATAGCATTTGGTTTTCTATACCTTCTGTAAGCTGCGCTTTGAAATAAATAAATGAGCAGAATTGAAATGATTGTCATTGATCTCTGATATGTTATGAAATAGGCAGGTCTATTTAGCTTTACATTTAGATTCAATTCAATTCAATTGTTTATTTTCATTCCACAATGTTGTTTAAAGATGTTCGTTTACGTAGTTACAGCTCATCATGAACCCTGTCGGGCATGCAACATTAGAAGAGAGGAGGATAGATAATTAATATTAGTTAGTCAACATTAACATGCACCTAAAAATATTAGAACATTACTATTTATACATGATTTTCTTCTATATGTTTAAGATAACGTTGAATTTATTTATTTATATTAAAGTAAGTAGGCATATGTATAAGTACCTACTTACAGTCATGTTGGTATTTTCCTACTGCTTTATAACAAAATAATATTTAGATGTAAATAATAATAAATGTAGGTTGCTATACAGTTTCTACCTACCTCACAGACAACTAATACTAGATGTCTGTAAGGTATAGGTAGATTTGATAAAAAATCGAATGGATCGACAACCTGTTGAAAATAGCCGAGTCACAGTTAGCCGATGGATGTAGGAGACGAGCAGCCCCTCAAAGTGG
This sequence comes from Ennomos erosarius, assembly GCA_963580505.1. NCBI lineage: Eukaryota > Metazoa > Arthropoda > Insecta > Lepidoptera > Geometridae > Ennomos > Ennomos erosarius. The sequence continues at coordinate 2,831,900 of OY757005.1, read as the reverse complement.
CGCTCTCTGGGGCAGGCCTATGTTCAGCAGTGGACGTCTACAAGCTGAAGATGATCTATAAAAACTAGCAAAAAAATAACGGTTGTTCCATGGGTGCTCCCTAAAATATTTATGGTTATCTCTTTTTTGACTGAAATACATTATCTGTGATTTCTAACTGTAACTACCATTGTTCATGAGATACAGCCTGGTGACTGACAGATAGACAGCGAGGCCTTAGTATTAGCACAGATATTATAATAGTATACGTATTAGGGTTCGTTTCACCTTTTGGGTACCAAACCCTAAAAAGTAAATGGAAAATAAATAAAACTCAATACTGAACTATATCATTTATTTACTATATCATAATAAAATGATTTATTAATATGAATTGTATTTTAATTATAATAAATAGTTTCAACACAATTATTCTGTCTTAAGAAGCAAACTGCTTAAAGAGATCGCTTTCCGCGATAAGACCGCCCACGAGCGCCGCGCAAACATATTTCTCTGCTGGTATATTATAATAGAAAATGTAGGTTCCTATGTGATAGGCATGATGACTACTATTAAAAATGAACATGTAAATTTTACTTTTATAAAGAAGATTAAAAATGAATGCAATAATTGAAAAAATAAGTAAAATCGGTAAATAAATCACGGAGTAATAAGCTTTTAAAGTTTCTATAGGAGGCATCTCCTGTCCCTTTCTCGCGAAACAGAGCGCCTCCACAGTTACTATGAAAAATCCACTCGTGACGTCACATGGCAAAGATATTGTATGTAAAGCTACCACAGCTTAGTAATGAGGTACTATGACGACATTGCTCTGACGTCATTGGCCTTTTCTAGCTATCTCTTTCTATTCCCGTTTTTAAAATGCTTGCATAGACAAGACAGGCCTAATGACTGGTTATAGGTCGCTTCAAAGTGGGAGCCAATTTCACAGATTGGCATCCACTAGCGCTCAGTCTGTGATGGAAGTTAGAAGGCATCGGTCGAATGTCACAAACAAAATATGCCAAGTTGTATTGTGAAGGGTTGCACAATCTATACTCAAAAGTGCAGTAAAAAGAAAGACCAAGTTTCTTACCTCAAATAATTCAATATTTTCAATATTACACTCTGTTTTGTAACAAAATAATCGAATCTATATTTGGAATAATCTTTGTAAACATAAACATTGACGGACATAATGGCAGCGATAGGCACCTAATTTTCTCAACTTGTCGTAGTTCACGCGAAATCTAATAGATGGCGCTGACTTTTCCTACGCCATTTTGACAAAATGAAATGTTCCTTCGGGCATATCCTGATATATAAATCTATGAATGCTTGTAACTTTGTCGTTTTTTGAGATATTTTATTTTAGATTTCACAAATGTTTATCTTATGAGGAATATAATTTATGCCCATTAAAATAGATATTTATTAGTACAAAAACTTAAATAACAATATATATATATATAAATACCAACTTGGGCACAAAGTTGATCCGGCCCGACGGCCGTGCATTCCTGACTCCACCTTTTTCGCCTCACTACTCGACTCCGGTTGCATATATCGCATGCGGAGTGGCAACGTCGCAAAGTTGAAGGCGACGTTGCCAAACATATTCATTGAGAAAGTGATATACGCGCATTTTTTTTCATTGAAATTTTGAACTTTATAGACTCCTTAACGGCCAAAATTCTGAAATGCTTAAACACTTATTGGCTCCAGTTTGTATACCAAATGCAAAGTCGTATGTTGATCCATGTCGGAATACAGCGTCTATGTGGCTCCATTTATATTATCAAAATTAGAGCTTAATTTGATCCGACAAAACGATACTATTTTAAGTAACGTAGGTATATTTTTTAATGTGCTTTAGTATTTGTTGGCTCCGAACCGAATATATAGGATGATTGAAAACACTGTTTTCACTTGATGGTGTTGTTGATTAGAACAAAAATATAATATTTGCCTGCTGTTTGTATTCAGTAGCTGTAATATTTTTCTTAAATGCAGTAAATTTTTAAGCTTCCATGCTAGAGTTTTAGTCAAAAGTACCTTCCTACGTTTTGCGGTTTTGGGAGTTTTTATCATTTTACCGTATGATTTAGGGCACCAGCAAAAAACCCATATTAAAATGAAGTAAATTACGATTAGCCGTTATTTATTATAAACAAGTATAATGTTTCAAAAAAATCACAATTGTAACAAAAATAAATAAAAAATAATGCCCCTTGAAAAAAAAAAACTACACAGTGGAATGCAAATAAACAATTGAAATTGTAATTTAAAGCTGGTCCTACCTCAATATTATTTACAAAAATACTCTTTGTACTTAATAACTATTGAATTTTACATGTTGTTTTACTTAAGTCTTTTACTATTTTGCTGAAAAAACGTTATTTTTGGTTACTATTATTAGGTCATCATCATCACCATTATCAACAGCCTGAAACGTCCACTGCTGAACAAAGGCCTCCCAACAAAGCGCCACCTTGAGCGGCTTCTCGCCACCTGCTCCCCGCGGTTTCCAGATCATCAGTCCACCTAGTGGGGGGCTAGCCTACGCTGCGTCTTTCAATTCGTAGTCGCCACTCCTCCTTTCGTTCCCATCGGTTGTCAGTTCTACGAGCGATTTGGCCTGCCCATCGCCATTTCAACTTGATAATTCTAAGAGCTATATCGGTCACTTTAGTTCTCCTCTAGATCTCTTCATTGCGGATCTTATTTCGCAGGGAAATACCGTAGCTCGTAGCACGATTTTGGGCTTACAAATGAGGCCATCACTAAGAGGTCATATCTCAGTTCCCATCACTGGTAACACACACTGATCGAAAACTTTTGTTTTCAGGCTTTGCGGTATTTTAGACGAAAAGATGGGTCGAAGCTTCTCGAACGCCGCCCAGCCAAGTTGGATTCTTCGCGCGACCTCTTTGTCGAAGTTGGACAGTCTGCCCTAAGTAGACATATTTGTCGACAACTTCGAGAGTATCGTTCCCAACAATTACCGGTACAGGTGGAACATGGGCATTAGACATGATTTTCGTCCTGTTCATGTTCATCTTAAAACCAACCTGTCGGGAGACTTCTAAGGTCGTTGAGCATGGTGCTGACTTGTGGTCGTTAAGCGACCCCGCCATTACAATATCATCGGCAAAACGAAGGTTAGTGATGTGTTCGCCATTTATGTAGATGCCAGATCCTTTTCACTCCAAGTGCTTGAAAACGTCTTCCAACGTGTTTGTGTACAGTTTCGGAAAAATAACGTCTCCTTGTATCGGGCCTCTTTGCAATGGGATTTTCTCCGCACTCTGGGGGTCTAGCAAAGATCCCAAACGTTAACGCTAACTGAAATTCATCAAACCTGCGTAGGAGTCGATTGATTCGTAATGACTCGAAAACAGCTTATACACGAGAAGCAAGATGGGCCTAGTTCTTCAATAAGGTGTTGTCACCATTTTTGAAGAAGAGTACCACCACGCTCTAGTGCCACGCTTCTGGCGTTGTACCTTCAAGGACGACAGAATTAAATAAATTCTGTAGGACTATAAGTACTGCTCTCAGAAGTTCGGTCGTAATTCCATCCTCACCTGGCGCCGTGTGGTTTTTAAGAAGCTTGAGACCCATTCTAATCTTGTACAGCCTGATATCCGGGATATCTTCGGTATAGTGTCGGACTAACTTGGCTCTGGTGTCCTGAGCTGTGTTAGTAGTGGGCTTACATGTCGAGGTGTATAACTGTCCATAGAAGTTCTCGATTTCTCTCAGAATCTCAGGCTTGGATGAAATAACACCACTCTCGTCTTCAGTTTTGTCTCCAGTTTTTGAGAACTCCACTCCAGATTTGTTTATTGAGTTCACCGTACGCTGACATATCAACTAAAGACTGCAGTTTCATAGCTCCGATCTGCCATTAATTCACGAGTTTTTCTGAGAGCTTCCGAGTCTTTATTCGGCATTGATTCTTGAAGAATTTCTATTACTACTACTGCTTGCTATTAGATAATAATGATAATAACCACTTCTTAGATAACATTTTAGTTTAGAGTTTTACTTTGCGCCAAATCTTAGAGTAAGATGCACAAATCCTATGAAGATTATAAAAACTCCCGAATTCTTGAAACGTGTAGGTACTTTTGACTAAAATTCGTACCTTAAAAATACGTATAAAAATCAATAATTTACTGAATTTAAGAATAATAATACAGCCATTTTTAGAATTATTAAACAAAATATTATCTTTGGTTGTCATCAACACCATCAAGTTTAGGTCATTTATTTCAAGTTTAGTATAATTTTGGGAACAACGTTTACCGAAAGAAACTAATTGCGAAAGCTTGTGTGAGGGTATGTTTGTTACCTCTTCACGCCGAAATGGCTGAACGAATTTGGATAAACGTCCACTGCTGAACATAGGCCTCCCCCAGTGAGCGCCACTTTGAGTGGCAGCTCGCCTCCTGCATCCATCGGCTCCCCACTGTTTTCACCAGATCATCGATCCACCTTGTAGGGAGCCGGTCTAAGCTAAGTCTTTTGGTTCGTGGTAGCCACTCGAGAACCTTTCAGAGAGGTTTATAGAATACAGAACTGAAACCTCTACTTAAATTCATTCAAACGTTTTAAAACTTACTGAACTTACTTTGATTTAATAAAACCAATTAACAAGTAAATAGGACTAGGTTTTATTCACATTTAAAATATTTAGCATCATAGGGAATTAACATCACAAAATCAACATAATCATCCAATGGTGTCAATAAGCACAAACATCGTAGCAGTCATCATCAGCTGTGTAATGTTTATAAAAAGCAAAATTACACCAAAAATACTTTGTATGTATTATCCTATCATCATGTAACAAATATTATACTTTTCCGTCGGTTTGAATGACTAAAAAGATGGATGGAGAGGTATATTGGGATTCGTTCTTTTGTTCCAAATGATATAGGTATTTCGTTTTATGAAATGGGTTCCTTTCCAAGGCCGTTTAAAAAATGTTATAGATTTGCGATAGTCTTCTTTATTTAGATATTTTTATATCTATAGGTTTTTTAGTTTGATACTTGTTTATGGTAGGGTTCCATAAATAAAAAAATGTGTTTGCCACAGTATGTTGATACGGTGCTGTACCTGCTGCAACAAAACAAAAAGTAACTTAAAACAAAAGAAAAGTTGTCAGTAAATTTTTGTATAACCTCAATCTCCCCACAAATTCTACATTCATAGAATCTGTGTACTATCATCTACTTATTACAATTTTTTTTAAATCAGAGCGTTGGATCCGCTTTCATGTAGTTCTGCTGGAAATGTATCAAACAAACCTACCAACGCTAGAATCAAATCTGCTAGAAATGTATTATTATAAAAATCAGTAAAGAAGCAAAATGGATGTTGTTGGTGGTGAAAATATCAAAATAATTACACTTACCGTTACTACCTTACCGTTACTACGCTGATAATTATCATAGGTACTGGTAAAAATTGGCACACAATTTTTCACTGACCGCAAAAACAATGCAGAGTTTAGCTCCGTCTTTAAACCTCATGTACAAATTGTACATGAATAAGATAATACTTGCCAAGGACGCCAGCAACCAATTGCTGAGCTCGTGACAATTTGTGGGCTCTGATTGGCTCATTTGAATCGGATCAACTAGTGCTCAAACGCAAAAAAGGTGGATTTGTATAAAAAACACGTAATTATTATTATTACTGTTGGTTGCACTTGTGGCTCCAATTGGAGCCACGTACTGACGGTGATGCGGTATTGGATCAACAAATACCACCCGGATCAACAAGTGAAATCAGATCAACAAACTACTACCTATATGGCACGTCTGATCAACAAAGTGCCCATGGGGGAATCTATATATATATATATATATATATATATATATATATATATATATATAAATACCAACTTGGGCCCAAAGTTGATCCAGCCCGACTGCCGTGCATTGTTGACTCCACCTTTTTCGCCTCACTACTCAACTCCGAATGCATATATCGCATGCGGAGTGGCAACGTCGCAAAGTTGAAGGCGACGTTGCCACACATATTCATTGAGAAAGTGATATACGCGCATTTTTTTTCATTGAAATTTTGAACTTTATCGACTCCTTAACGGCCAAAATTCTGAAATGCTTAAACACTTATTGGCTCCAGTTTGTATACAGAATGCAAAGTCGTATGTTGATCCATATTGGGATACAGCGTCTATGTGGCTCCATTTATATTATCAAAATTACAGCTTAATTTGATCCGACAAAACGAAACTATTTTAAGTAACGTAGGTATATTTTTTAATGTGCTTTAGTATTTGTTGGCTCCGAACCGAATATACAGGATGATTGGCTCGTAGATCTACCGTGGGCTATCTTTTATCATTAAGTATTGCAAATTTTATTTTATTTTTGAGTTAAGTATTCAATATTTCGTGGAAATTGAGAAAATTCTCCGTCTTCGACCTAATAGTTATAAAATCATTTTCATGTATCAATTGACTTCTAATTGGCATACGGAGTCTACCGCACGAAATTGGACTAAATGTCGGATAAAATAACATTTGATGGTGTTGTTGATTAGAACAAAAATATAATATTTGCCTGGTGTTTGTATTAAGTAGCTGTAATATTATTCTTAAATGCAGTAAATTTTTAAGGTTCTATGCTTGAGTTTTAGTCTAAAGTACCTTCCTACGTTTTGCGGTTTTGGGAGTTTTTTTCATTTTACCGTATGATTTGGGGCACCAGCAAAAAACCCATATTAAAATGAAGTAAATTACAATTAGCCGTTATTTATTATAAACAAGTATAATGTTTCAAAAAAATCACAATTGTAACTAAAATAAATAAAAAAATAATGCCCTTGAAAAAAAACTAGATAGTGGAATGCAAATAAACAATTGAAATTGTAATTTAAAGCTGGTCCTAGCTCAATATTATTTACAAAAATACTCTTTGTACTTAATAACTATTGAATTTTTCATGTTGTTTTACTTAAGTCTTTTACTATTTTGCTGAAAAAACGTTATTTTTGGTTAATATTATTGGGTCATCATCATCACCATTGTCAACAGCCTGAAGACGTCCACTGCTGAACAAAGGCCTCCCAACAAAGCGCCACCTTGAGCGGCTTCTCGCCACCTACTCCCCGCGGTTTCCAGATCATCAGTCCACCTAGTGAGGGGCCAGCCTACGCTGCGTCTTTCAATTCGTAGTCGCCACCACTCCTCCTTTCGTTCCCATCGGTTGTCAGTTCTACGAGCGATTTGGCCTGCCAACTTGATAATTCTAAGAGCTATATCGGTCACTTTAGTTCTCCTCCAGATCTCCTCATTGCGGATCTTATTTCGCAGGGAAATACCGTAGCTCGTAGCACGATTTTGTGCTTACAAATGAGGCCATCACTAATAGGTCATATCTCAGTTCCCATCACTGATACCACACACTGATCGAAAACTTTTGTTTTCAGGCTTTGCGGTATTTTAGACGAAAAGATGGGTCGAAGCTTCTCGAACGCTGCCCAGCCAAGTTGGATTCTTCGCGCGACCTCTTTGTTGAAGTTGGACAGTCTGTCCTAAGTAGACATATTTGTCGACAACTTCGAGAGTATCGTTCCCAACAATTACCGGTACAGGTGGAACATGGGCATTAGACATGATTTTCGTCTTTTTCGTGTTCATCTTAAAACCAACCTGTCGGGAGACTTCTAAGGTCGTTGAGCATGGTGCTGGCTTGCGGTCGTTAAGCGACCCCGCCATTACAATATCATCGGCAAAACGAAGGTTAGTGATGTGTTCGCCATTTATGTAGATGCCAGATCCTTTTCACTCCAAGGGCTTGAAAACGTCTTCCAACGTGTTTGTGTACAGTTTCGGAAAAATAACGTCTCCTTGTATTTCACGCTTCTTTGCAATGGGATTTTCTCCGCACTCTGGGGGTCTAGCAAAGATCCCAAACGCTAACGCTAACTGAAATTCATCAAACCCGCGTAGGAGTCGATTGATTCGTAATGCCTCGAAAACAGCTTATACACGAGAAGCAAGATGGGCCTAGTTCTTCAATAAGGTGTTGTCACCATTTTTGAAGAAGAGTACCACCACGCTCTAGTGCCACGCTTCTGGCGTTGTACCTTCAAGGACGTCAGAATTAAATAACTTCTGTAGGACTATAAGTACTGCTCTCAGAAGTTCGGTCGTAATTCCATCCTCACCTGGCGCCGTGTGGTTTTTAAGAAGCTTGAGACCCATTCTAATCTTGTACAGCCTGATATCCGGGATATCTTCGGTATAGTGTCAGACTAACTTGGCTCTGGTGTCCTGAGATGTGTTAGCAGTGGGCTTACATGTCGAGGTGTATAACTGTCCATAGAAGTTCTCGATTTCTCTCAGAATCTCAGGCTTGGATGAAATAACACCACTCTCGTCTTCAGTTTTGTCTCCAGTTTTTGAGAACTCCACTCCAGATTTGTTTATTGAGTTCACCGTACGCTGACATACTCAACTAAAGACTGCAGTTTCATAGCTCCGATCTGCCATTAATTCACGAGTTTTTCTGAAAGCTTCCGAGTCTTTATTCGGCATTGATTCTTGAAGAATTTCTATTACTACTACTGCTTGCTATTAGATAATAATGATAATAACCACTTCTTAGATAACATTTTAGTTTAGAGTTTTACTTTGCGCCAAATCTTAGAGTAAGATGCACAAATCCTATTAAGATTATAAAAACTCCCGAATTCTTGAAACGTGTAGGTACTTTTGACTAAAATTCGTACCTTAAAAATACGTATAAAAATCAATAATTTACTGAATTTAAGAATAATAATACAGCCATTTTTAGAATTATTAAACAAAATATTATCTTTGGTTGTCATCAACACTATCAAGTTTAGGTTATTTATTTCAAGTTTAGTATAATTTTGGGAACAACGTTTACCGAAAGAAACTAATTGCGAAAGCTTGTGTGAGGGTATGTTTGTTACCTCTTCACGCCGAAATGGCTGAACGAATTTGGATAAACGTCCACTGCTGAACATAGGCCTCCCCCAGTGAGCGCCACTTTGAGTGGCAGCTTGCCTCCTGCATCCATCGGCTCCCCACTGTTTTCACCAGATCATCGATCCACCTTGTAGGGAGCCGGTCTAAGCTAAGTCTTTTGGTTCGTGGTAGCCACTCGAGAACCTTTCCGAGAGGTTTATAGAATACAGAACTGAAACCTCTACTTAAATTCATTCAAACGTTTTAAAACTTACTGAACTTACTTTGATTTAATAAAACCAATTAACAAGTAAATAGGACTAGGTTTTATTCACATTTTAAATATTCATCATCATAGGGAATTAACATCACAAAATCAACATAATCATCCAATGGTGTCAATAAGCACAAACATCGTAGCAGTCATCATCAGCTGTGTAATGTTTATAAAAAGCAAAATTACACCAAAAATACTTTGTATGTATTATCATCATGTAACAAATATTATACTTTTCCGTCAGTTTGAATGACTATAAAAGATGGATGGAGAGGTATATTGGGATTCGTTCTTTTGTTCCAGATTTTTTTTTTTTTTTGCTATTGCTTGAACACCCAATTAAAATTAAGCATTCTAATCATATTACAATCTAGCCATCTATTTGGCTAATGAGTAATTTTAATTTAACCTAAACTTCTAATATAATAATTGTCTAAGAATGTGTCCAATAACACGTTTCTTATTGTCTCTATTAAGGTGAAGACACATTGTTGTTGTGTTCTTTTTAAGTAGCACTTACACTGCACCACATTAGACTATCACGTAACTACACTTTAACACTAATTAAACTAACTCAAACGGTTTTGTTCTTTTTAGTCTTCTCACTAGATCCGTGTGGTCGAGGAGCTGAATTGCCTCAACATTCACGTGATGGTGAAGCCTGTATTGATGACTTTCTGCGTGTTTTTTAATAATATTGTGGACGAACTCTATTTTAAGGTCCCGATGGAGGTCGTCGTTTCGTATATACCAGGGTGCATTGACGATTTCCCTTAGCACTTTATTCTGGAACCGTTGGATGATTAATATATTGTTCTGTTTGGTACAGCCCCATAGCTGTATACCATAAGTCCATACTGGCATGAGGACTTGCTTGTACAATAAAACTTTATTGTGTATCGACAGAACAGAGTGTCTACCAAGCAGCCAATACATTCTTTTATAACGCAACTCAAGTTCTTCTTTTTTTTTCTTGACGTGGGCTTTCCAGCGGAGCTTCACGTCAAGAGTCATACCCAGATATTTGGCTGTATTCTCATATGGAATCAGTTGGTTGTTGATATAAATAGGAGAATACTGATGGATTTTGTTACTGAAGTCAATATGAATAGATTTGGATTCGTTTAATTTAATCCTCCATTTCTTAGTCCAATCGTAGACTCGATTGACAGCCACTTGCACCTTATCTACTGCTTCTTTATGGGTATTTCCTACTGCCATTATTGCAGTGTCATCAGCAAAGGTCGCAATGGTGTTATTTTTTAACTCTGGTATATCACAGGTATATAGTAGGTACAGGACCGGACCTAACACACTACCTTGTGGTACACCAGCTTTTATTTCCTTCGGATCCGAGTAGGCATCTTCCTGTCTTATTCTAAATACTCTCTTATAAATATAAGATTCTAGTATATCGGCAAATGATATTGGAATGAGCGTCCTCAGTTTGTATATTAGGCCGTCATGCCACACTTTATCAAACGCTTGCGCCACGCTTTTGTTCCAGATGATACAGGTATTTCGTTTTATGAAATGGGTTCCTTTCCAAGGCCGTTTAAAAAATGTTATAGATTTGCGATAGTCTTCTTTATTTAGATATTTTTATATCTATAGGTTTTTTAGTTTGATACTTGTTTATGGTAGGGTTCCATAAATAAAAAAATGTGTTTGCCACAGTATGTTGATACGGTGCTGTACCTGCTGCAACAAAACAAAAAGTAACTTAAAACAAAAGAAAAGTTGTCAGTAAATTTTTGTATAACCTCAATCTCCCCACAAATTTTACATTCATAGAATCTGTGTACTATCTACTTATTACAATTTTTTTTTAATCAGAGCGTTGGATCCGCTTTCATGTAGTTCTGCTGGAAATGTATCAAACAAACCTACCAACGCTAGAATCAAATCTGCTAGAAATGTATTATTATAAAAATCAGTAAAGAAGCAAAATGGATGTTGTTGGTGGTAAAAATATCAAAATAATTACACTTACCGTTACCTACGCTGATAATTATCATAGGTACTGGTAAAAATTGGCACACAATTTTTCACTGACCGCAAAAACAATGCAGAGTTTAGCTCCGTCTTTAAACCTCATGTACAAATTGTACATGAATAAGATAATACCTGCCAAGGACGCCAGCAACCAATTGCTGAGCTCGTGACAATTTGTGGGCTCTGATTGGCTCATTTGAATCGGATCAACTAGTGCTCAAACGCAAAAAAGGTGGATTTGTATAAAAAACACGTAATTATTATTATTACTGTTGGTTGCACTTGTGGCTCCAATCGGAGCCACATACTGACGGTGATGCTGTATTGGATCAACAAATACTACCCGGATCAACAAGTGAAATCGGATCAACAAATTACTACCTATATGGCACGTCTGATCAACTAAGTGCCCGTGGGGGAATCTATATATATATATATATATATATATATACAGGGTTACAGGAAAAATTGTGCTAGATCCGTTAAGGGCGTGGAGTACCCATCATTTCTGACTTATTTCACTATGAAACACCCTAGCCTAAACTTAACCCTTTTCGAGATATTCGACTTTTAATATTTTTATTGAAAATTGCCAATTTTTAGGCTACAAAATTTAATTTTGTTTATTTTGTGTGTCTTACTATTATTATTATTGCATTTTTACGTGTGTAATAAGATGCTTTAGGATGTCAATCATTAAAATAGTACATAAGTTAACTGAATAGACCGTAGTAGACAAGTGAAAGTTAAGAATTAAAAATAAATATTAGAAACTGTATTTTTCTCTAAGGGATATCTAAAAAAAATATTATGGCAGTTGTTCGGCAGATGTGTTTTAAAATATCTACGTTTCATTAGCTATCTAACGAGGTATAATAATCTAGAATTTTATTCAAATGCATTGAAAATAATTTAGTTTCATAGGCGACAGTGGAGAAGAAAATGTATACTTAGCCCTATAAAGCAAAATAAAACAATAGGTAAGCATGCAATGTCATTTTTTAAAGGTTTTCACAAAACTTTTTCTTATTTTACAGTTCATGTTCAACATGGCCGCCTCTATTTCTGATACATTGTCGCATTCTTCTACGGAGACCAGTCTTCACTACTCCAGTGGTCAACGTGGTCCTCATTTTATTTCCTGCATTCACAATCCTTTCTCTTAAGTCTTCCACAGACGAAACTGGATTTGGCTCGCTGTACACTAGACTTTTCATGAGCCCCCACACATGAAAATCCATGGGGGTTAGGTCCGGACTCCTTGCTGGCCATGGCAACGGCCCACCTCGTCCTATCCATTTGTTTTGGTAATTTGTGTCCAGCCAGTCTCTGACACTTCTTCTGAAATGGGCAGGGCAGCCATCGTGTTGGAACCACATGTCCCTGATCAGGTTGAGTGGCAGATCATCCAGCATATCACTCAAGTCTGTTCTCAGGAAATTTTCGTAGCTTTCCCCATTTAGATTATCCGGGAGAAAGTAAGGTCCAATCAAATGATTGGATATAATGCCCATCCACACATTCACGCTGAATCTTCGTTGGGACCCTTTCACTCTTTTCTTATTGGGATTCCTTAGTTCTTTTGGGGCCCAGTAATGGGCGTTGTGATAGTTGGTTATGCCATCTTTATCAAATTTGGACTCATCCGTCCACAAGATATTTCTTAGGAAATCTGGGTCTTCTACGTCAGCATTTAGCATAAATCTGCAAAAGTCCAGTCTTCTCGCAGGGTCTCCTTCTTCAATAACGTGTACCGGCGTGTAATGGTACGGGTATAGGCCAGCAGTATGCACTGTAAACCACACTCTCCATTGCGAAAGTCCCAGATCACGGGCAACAATATTAGTGGAAGTAGTCGGATCCGTTCGAAAGCGTTGCACTATCTCATTGTCCTGGTCTTCGTCGTCAATTCGTGGTCTGTATTTCGTCTCAAAACAGAGCCAGTTTCTCGAAGTCTTCGATAAGCTCTGTCAAAAACGGCCACATCCGGCACTCGACGACCGGGGTAGCGAGTTATGTATTCGTTGCGAGCTTGCGCAGACACACAATCGCAGTATCCGTAACAAATAAGCATATCAGCATATTCCTCAGGTGTGTAGGACGTCATCTTCAACACTTCCGTATCACAGGTACAAATCAGAGTCCGGTTAACAAGCACAGTAATCACAACAATCAGAAGAAAAAGTCCAGAATCACAGCCAAGTCGAGAAATAAAGCAAAACGATAACACATCTACTATGTACGAAGCACAAAAGCAGACTAACTACCAAAACAATACCCCCTGTTGCATTCCCAGCCCTAACCAGTCTCTACACATTTTTTCTTTCATTCGCACCCACATAAAACGTCACTTGTCTCGCTCGCACGGTGCGTCTTAACTTGAAGGACAATAGGCGCGAGACCATTAGAACTGCTACCTGGAGCGTCCCAATTATTTTTTTTCCATGAAATGTAATACAAACCCTAGATTATTGTACCTCGTTAGATAGCTGATGAAACGTAGATATTTTAAAACACATCTGCCGAACAACTGCCATAATATTTTTTTTAGATATCCCTCAGAGAAAATTACAGTTTCTAATATTTTTTTTAGTTCTTAACTTTCACTTGTCTACTACGGTCTATTCAGTTAACTTTTGTACTATTTTAATGATTGACGTCCTAAAGCATCTTATTACACATGTAAAAATGCAATAATAATAATAATAAGACACACAAAATAAACAAAATTAAATTTTGTAGCCTAAAAATCGGCAATTTTCATTAAAAATATTAAAAGTCGAATATCTCGAAAAGGGTTAAGTTTAGGCTAGGGTGTTTCATAGTGAAATAAGTCAGAAATGATGGGTACTCCACGCCCTTAACGGATCTAGCACAATTTTTCCTGTAACCCGTATATATATATATATAGACTAGAATTTTGCTCTGTGCGCGGGCCGCGAGCGGCCCGCGTGGGTGTTTTCGTGGCTGTTGTATTTATAAAAGTCTTATACTTTGTGCTAAACTTTAAATTTTGCAAGAATTAGTACAAAACAGGGGTATTTTTCAAAGAAAATGATAAGGCGCTTGACTTTGCATGGCGGCCTTCTTGAAAAATGCTGTCGTTCAAGTAAAAGGTCAAAATTTGAAATCAGCATCCTTTAAAACCCCCAAATATAAAATATCAGCCGAATCTGAGTTACTAAAAAATCGGGCGCCATTTTGAATCCGCCATATTTAAATTATTTTAAGACTGTAAGAAAGCCTCCGTTGTTCTCTTTGTCATGAGTCCAAACACGCTATGCTTGCCCCCATAAGTTCCGATAGTGTGCGCCTTTTAATTTTGCATGGCGGCCATTTTGTTTTGTTTCTTCAAAGAGTGTCAATTTTTATCAAGGTTCCCGAAAGTATTCAGTTGTTAGGTAAAAATAGGTTAGTGTTGAAGTTAGGTTATTAGATTATGTAAGTACCGAACTTGATACCTACCGGCTAAGTAGCGTTTAGTCGATGAGTCAAACTTAAAAAAAAATACATTTGTACAGTTATGTCATATCAAAATAATTTGTTTAATACATTTCGCTGGCTAAATACACTATGTGTGGAGCCAAAATATAACAAAAATAAAAAAATAAAAAATTGTCAGACAACAAATGACTTTGATAGCACAATATGCCGTTATCAGCTGTCATTTTCTCCGCTCGACATTGGCATTGACACTTGCAGAAAATGCTAAACAGCGTCAAAAATAAAAAGACTCAACTCCACCTTTTTCTAAAACGAAGTGAAATACTCTTTCTTTGCCTATAAGGAAGAGTTGAAGTTAGTAAATTATATACTCTTTAGTTGAAGTCTGCCCTACAGATTAGAGAAAAAAAAAATAGTTGGCCCAAAGAAAAAAGTACCACAAACTAAGACAGAGCCACAGATTAGAGAAAAACAAATCTACTATACACTCAGATGAACTACCACTATACAGATGGAGCAAAGTTTGACTTTTACGAACAAGAGTGTGTAAGGTTCATTGCAACATTCATAGCGACATATACCTTGCCAAGTAAAGAAATTGGGTTAAGTTACTCTGTGGATATAGGATAAAAGTCTTTGATAAAAGTCATGCTACGTATAAGTAATCTGTGATAAAAGTACAAGACGGGCGCAGACTATTATACGCTAACGCTTGACGGCAGACAGACAGGTAAATATATATTACAAAGTTTTTGGCGGGAACGCGGAAATGTTCACGTCATTCATTGTATTATTTCTCAAAACTTGTGCTATTTCCAGTGTTTTCAATGTTTAAAATTGGTGGCGTTTTACGCATTAAGTGCTGAATTACGAGCATGAGTGTAGGCAAGTGATATAATGTGGTGGAACGTGATTTTTCGTGTTGCTTCCAAAATTCCATAGAAGCTTCTAGTAAAGTTGCCACCACTTTACTGGAGCATGACTTAGACTGGACTATAACTACCTGACTTAGACTGGACTATGACTATGACTAAGACTTGACTTTACGTGTAATATTCTATTAACATTAAACATGATGAAAAATGACAATACTTGACACTGGCTAAATACACTATGTGTGGAGCCAAAATATAACAAAAAAAAGTGCTGTTAAATGTCAATGTCATTTATAAGTTGTCTTTGTCAGTTTCAGCGCTTCGAATTAGAAAAAAAAAGATTGTTTATTTATAATTTTATATTTTTGTTGTAGAATGTAGATAAAAATCCGTAGGTACCTGCGAGTTGTCCAGATAGATTATTCTGATAGTATTCTTGAGATTATTCCCGTCACTTGTCTTGTCTTACAGTACGTGGTCCATGGTACGTGAGGACACTGGCAAAATTGCGACATTATTCCGTCGCAGAGCTCAAAATCAAGAAGTTTTTCCAACTCAACTTGTAGAATCCTGATTTTTGTTTTGTGGTCTGGAATGGAATATCCAGAAAATAGACAGCAACATTCTCCTCGGCACATTAGAATCGTCTGCGTTCAGCCGATCACCAAGCCAAGTGTGGTGGTTACAAAGACTTCTAGTACATATTTAAACCTCTATGGGTGCTCATGGCAAACCCCTCTATGATAAGCATCCAAGTGGGGTGTAACTGGGATGCCTGTGTTCAGCAGTGGAAACAATGATTAAATCAATCCCATTATGTACCATATGAAACAGACATTTTTAATGAAACTAACATGGATGAAATAAAAAAAGGTTTTAGGTCTCAATCAAAGGTTTCTTATTAGGTCCATGAAAACTAATAAGGAAACAGCGTTATTTTTACAGATTACAATACATCACAATACCTTATTTACAAAAAAATATATGAAGTGCTTGTCAAGTGTCAATCTATAGCAAGATTCAATCCATGGTCCACCAGAGTTCACCTGGGTAGACCATGGGTATTTCTTCTTGCCCATGGTGACAATGTGATGCGCACTTACTTTACACCACCTCTTTGTTTGTAGAAAGTTATTACTTATATGTGAAAAATATAGTAATATACTTGATTGATATGTATAATATACTGTAAGTATACCCCTGTTTAGTCAATATATGAAAGTTTGTAACAGCTGCTGTACAATTGGGCATAACTTCATGGCAGTTGGGCCACAGTGAAATAGCTACTCAGTGTTTTATCTTAGCCTATTTCTACTACAGAGAGAAACAAAAAAAAAAATAACTATTCCTCTGCTACCTTAGCGCAGGCCACACATAAATGGCGTCGGGCGCCGACATGGCACAGACGGCTTCCTATTCCATTCAAAATGCATGGAAATAAAGCTCAGTTTAGGACGCGCGGGCGCCTACATGGAATGTCAACCACATCCAAGCAACGACATACTGTGTGTCCTAAACTTAGCTATATTATCGATAGGCCCGATGGCTCAGCTGGTAGTAGCCGTGCCTTCTGAACCGAGGGCTGTGGGTTCGATTCCTACCAGAGACAAACATTTGTGTGATGAAGTTAGATGTTTGTTCCGTATCTGGGTGTTATATTGTATTCTATATATGTAGTTACAAACAAAAATGTATCTATGTATTATATGAGTTATCTGGTTCCCATAGTACAAGCTATGCTTAGTTTGGAGCTAGATGGGGCTGTGTGAAATGTCCACACATTTAAAGTAGCATTTAAACAACTTTACCCTGGATTAGTGTGGGTTTGTTAAAAATATCCACTTAGTAGGTACCTATCTATCTTAATGAGAACTCATGATGTTTTTTTCAGTCGGGTTCAGTAATTAGGGTAAATCTGTCAAAATGGACAGCAATATCTCATGCTATTCGCTCTGACCAGGAATAAGGAAAAGAAAAGACACAATACATTTCTTTTACTTACTTAGATATACCATTCATTTACATTTAGGTACCTATACAGCATATCTAATTAGGTAGATACCTACTTATCCTCTAAATTTAAAAAACGAATTGATCTGGTGATTGTAACAAAACATTATTATTTATTAATATACTTTTTATTTATAGTGTTATTAATTCAGAAATAGAAAAGGTTATATTGTATAGGTTGTTTGACAGACAGCCATAGAATTTACCTCGCATTTTTTTTTATAGTATAACTTGCCATGTCTATGCAGGCAGACAGCGCACAGCTGCCCGTGGGACACATAATGAATTTAATGATTTCAGTTGCAACAGGATGAACAATTAATTATAGAATCCATTTATTCACAGATGTTCCAAATACAACCTTAGCAAAGTTAATGGTATTTTATTTAGTTTTTCAATGTATGTAGGTAGTTTCAAATGAAGGGAAATAATATTAGTAAATTGCCTGTTAGCTAAAAATACATACATAGATTGTACTTACCTACTGGTCTCATGCAAGGCATATCTAAATTTATGTTTAAACCTGGTACCTAATAGTAATTATTGATCTGGTCAGTACCTACTGCGAGGAGCTGATGGTTCATCATAGTTGCATCATCATCCACTGCTGAACATAGGCCTCCCCCAGAGAGTGCTACTTTGAGCGGCTGCTCACCTTCTGCATCCATCGGCTTGCCACAGTTTTCACCAGGTCATCGGTCCACTTAGTGGGTGGTCTGCCTACGCTGTGAATCTTAGATAAATAAATAAATAAAATTGGTTTGTGTCTGATTGATTACCTTTAATTTAATAATGCAATCCAAGTCCAAATTATAATAAAATATTGATACTCTTACATTTGAAATTATTTATCGTCATTTTATGATCTTAATGAAATTAGGTAGGTATATTGTGATAGTACTTTCATGGACTCTTGAACATAGCAAATCGGTGTTATAAAAAAAATCAAGGGACCAAAGAAACTTGGAGACACCATTTTCTAATTATTATTCTACCACATTAATTCACAAACACTGTTTCAGTCCTTCAGGATATTACATTTAGATTCTTCTTATCTTACATTTTTAATAGTTCTTACAGGATCTTTACCACTATTGGAATCATTTCCTAAGTTCCAGCAGCACAGTTACATGCTTATATGGTAAAAATCTAGGTTTTGGGCAGTTTTTTTGACTCTTTCTCTTCTTTTGTAACCTGAAAATGATAAAGATAATAATGTTACAAAATGTATTTGTCATCTAGACAGTCATCTTCCGCCTGACGATAATGTTAGCCATTGTTTCTTTGTGTTTCTTTTTGGTTCCGCTGCCGGTGTTGATCTCAAATCCACTGTCCTAGAAAGAAATGAAAATACCACATTATCTATAAAAATAAAAACAACATCCGTTGCATGGGAGCCCCTTTAATATTTATTTTATTCTGCTTTTAGTATGTATTTATTGTTATAGTGGCAACAGAAACAGAAATACATGTGATCCAAAACCGCTTCTGTCCTGTACTATAGGAAAGAGAAGGGAGAATGTATTAGTTATTATAGGGTTCGCTTTACTGTTTGGGTACTGAACCCTAAAAAGGATGAATACCTGCCTCCATACATCCTTTCCCTAAATGTCTGGACATTTCACACAGTGCAATCAATCTAGCCTCAAGTAACCTATGTAATAGGGCGAATTCTGTGAGCTAAGCATAGTTTGTTTTTTTTTTACCATGGGAAGCAAATAACTGATAGAAATGTAAATACATACACAAATAAAATACAATATAACACCCAGACACAAATGTTTGTCCTGGGTGGGAATCAAAACCACAATCCATGGATTCTATGGTTACCAACTGAGCTGTCAGTCCAGTATGGGGTTGTAAAACTGAAAAGAAAATAATATATTTTAAACTCTTTCCACTTATAATAGTAATAGGAGGTTTGTTTGTGTCTGATTAGGTTTTATTCTAATATCCAAATTATAATATTAAAATAACAATACCATCTTATGGTATAAAAGTAAGTACATTCATGGACTCTTGAACATTCAGTCCTTTTAATAGTACTTACAGGATCTATACCACTATTGGAATCACTTCCTAAGTTCCAGCGGCAGAGTTACATGCTTTATTTTCATAGGTAGACTGAAGGAGCAGATAGGGTGATAAAATAAACGTTTTAGGTAGTTTCTTAATCTCTTGTTTCTCACAATATGTTAGTAACTTAAGTAGTTAACCTATGTCTTAGTACCTAGTTAGTGATTTTCAAATAGTAGGTCATTTTTTTATTTAATTGTCAGTCATTGTTCCTTTGCATAGGTACTGTTCTTTTCTGTTGATAGGTTAGGAATGATGTATTTACCTAGCCATGGCAATCTCATTTAAAACATTTATTTATATATCACCTTATATAGTTATCTCAACAATTCGTGAAATATATAGTCTTCTATATATATAAAACTTACCTACTTCAGAAGATTTACTTTAATGCCGAAGAACTTACCACACAACCGAAATATGATTCACAGTATAATATACTATATTTAGCAAAACAAACTTCTTTAATCTGAGAACAAAGCAAATCGCCCGAAACAAAATAAATGTGTGACCATATGTAAAAACTACAAATTCTGCCCTAACCTTAAATAGGCATATAAATTCTGCCCAAATCAGCCAATCGCTTTTTCTGTCAATAATGTAAAAATGGATATACATTTAACAACAATTCACCGTGGGGTCTAGTCTTTTATTTAATTATTTTAAGACTGTAAGAAAGCCTCCGTTGTTCTCTTTAACATGAGCCCAAACACGCTATGCTTGTCTCTATTAGTTCCGATAGTGTGCGCCTTTTAATTTTGCATGGCGGCAATTTTGTTTTATTTCTTCAAAGAGGTAGTTTAAAGCTCCTCCTCGCTTCGCTCGTCGTCGCGGTAGGTAGTTTGAAGCTCCTCCTCGCTTCGCTCGTCGTCGCGGTAGGTAGTTTGAAGGTCCTCCTCGCTTCGCTCGTCGTCGCGGTAGGTAGTTTGAAGCTCCTCCTCGCTTCGCTCGTCGTCGCGGTAGGTAGTTTGAAGCTCCTCCTCGCTTCGCTCGTCGTCGCGGTAGGTAGTTTGAAGCTCCTCCTCGCTTCGCTCGTCGTCGCGGTAAGTAGTTTGAAGCTCCTCCTCGCTTCGCTCGTCGTCGCGGTAGATAGTTTGAAGCTCCTTCTCGCTTCGCTCGTCGTCGCGATAGGTAGTTTGAAGCTCCTCCTCGCTTCGCTCGTCGTCGCAGTATGTAGTTTGAAGCTCCTCCTCGCTTCGCTCGTCGTCGCGGTAAGTAGTTTGAAGCTCCTCCTCGCTTCGCTCGTCGTCGCGGTAGATAGTTTGAAGCTCCTCCTCGCTTCGCTCGTCGTCGCGATAGGTAGTTTGAAGCTCCTCCTCGCTTCGCTCGTCGTCGCGATAGGTAGTTTGAAGCTCCTCCTCGCTTCGCTCGTCGTCGCAGTATGTACTTTGAAGCTCCTCCTCGCTTCGCTCGTCGTCGCGTTTGGCAGTCACATCAACAGTACAACGTATGGCAATCATTTTGGGAAACGGTGGATGTCAAAATTGACTAAAATATGTTGTAATCGATTTTCATTCGGAGCAAAGGAATTTTTTTCCAATATAACCTGAAATTCCTATTACTACCACAACATACGTAAGCTCAAAATATCTAATACTGTGTGTAATATCTAATACTAATGTAGTTTCAGCGTAATAAGGAAGATCAGCTGTTGAACGAATGAAATTTTCAAAATGGCGGATTCTAGGTTTTTTCTCATAATATCTTATGTATGTATGCTCATAACAACACATCTTCAAAACGTATACACTATTTATTTATCATTACAGTGTAAATTTGAAATCTGCCCAAATGGCAGAAATCTGCCCAAGTGGTCGCACTCCATCCACCATAGACCATAGACCACATTATTATTTACCAGCACCGAACAGAAGTTAGCCGTATGCGGCCATCTTATTTCATACGATTATCGACCTTATTCAAGGGCCCATAGAGTTTCTTACTGGATGACAGGACAGGAATATACGACTTTCTGAGTACGTATTTTTCGGTTTTTGTATGAAAAATATGTTTTTTTGTATAAGAGGTACCTTTTTTTATTGTTTATTTAGAATCGTCCCAAGGTTTACTACATTTTTGTTCAATTAGTTTATCTTTATCTTTTACCGTTTCCGAGATCCCATCTGGAACTTCTTCCTGGTACCACTTTCTGATGCTGACATATTTAATTTTTGGCCTTGGGATTTTTCCGAACATATCTCTAGTACATTTCCAAATCATCCTATGGGCCAGTTTTCGGGAACATTCATGTCAATGATCAATTAACGTCTGTCACCGTTTTTTAGCTTTATATATCTGTTATTATGTTAGTTAAGAAAGATTAAGAAAGATTAAGAAAGATTAAGAAAGATTAAGAAAGATTAAGATTCCTCCATGGGCACTTAGTTGATCAGACGTGCCATATAGGTAGTAATTTGTTGATCCGATTTCACTTGTTGATCCGGGTGGTATTTGTTGATCCAATACCGCATTACCGTCAGTACGTGGCTCCGATTGGAGCCACAAATGCCATCGACAGTAATAATAATAATTACGTGTTTTTTATACAAATCCACCTTTTTTGCGTTTGAGCACTAGTTGATCCGATTCAAATGAGCCAATCAGAGCCCACAAATTGTCACGAGCTCAGCAATTGGTTGCTGGCGCACTTGCAGGCATTATATTATTCAAGTATAGTTTGTACATGAGGTTTAAAGACGGAGCTAAACTCTACATTGTTTCTGCGGTTAGTGAACAATTGTGCGCCAGTTTTTACCAGTACCTATTATTTACCTATGATTATTATCAGAGTGACTGCTAGTAACGGTAAGTGTATTTTGATATTTTTACCACCAACAATAGGTTCGAGTAATAATTTTTCAAAATTGTAATAAGTAGATAGTACATAGATCCTATGAATGTAGAATATGTGGGTAGATTAAGGTTATTCAAAAATGTATTGACAACTTTTGTTTTGTTTTAAGTAACTTTTTATTTTGTTGCAGCAGGTACAGCACCGCATTAACATACTGTGGCAAACACATTTGTTTATTTATGGAACCCCACCATAAACAAGTATCAAACTAAAGAACCTATAGATATAAAAATGGTCCTTTATTGCGACATAATATCTAAATAAAGAAGACTATCGCACATCTATAACATCTTTTAAACGGCCATGGAAAGAAACCCATTTATATCATAAAACGAAATATGCGTGTATCATCTGGAAGAAAAGAACGAATCCCAATATGCCTCTCCATCCATCTCTTATAGTCATTCAGTTAAACTGACGGAAAAAGTATAATATTTGATAGGATAATACATACAAAGTATTTCTGGTGTCAGGAGTCCAATTTTGCTTTTATGAACATTAAACAGCTGATGATGACTGCTACGATGTTTGTGCTTATTGAACCATTGGATGATTATGTTGATTTTGTGATGTTAATTACCTATGATGATGAATAATTTAAATTTAAATAAAATCTAGTCCTATTGTTAATTGGTTTTATTAAATTTCCTTATAATAGTACTATTTAGTACCCCACAAATAATTCACTCAGTAAGTTTTAAAACGTTTGAATCAATTTAAGTAGAGGTTTCAGTTCTGCATTCTATAAATCTCTCGGAAAGGTTCTCGAGTGGCTACCACGAACCTGAAGACTTAGCTTAGACCGGTTCCCTACTAGGTGACCGATGATCTGGTGAAAACTGCTGGGAGCCGACGGATGCAGGAGGCGAGCTGCCGCTCAAAGTAGCGCTCTCTGGGGGAGGCCTATGTTCAGCTGTGGACGTTTATCCAAATTCGTTTAGCCGTTTCAGCGTAAAGAGGTAACAAACATACAATCACTCAAACTTTCGCAATTAGTTTCTTCTTCGGTAAACGTTGTTCCCGAAATTGCCGGATAAATAACACTAAACTTGATAGTGTTGATGACACAAAAGATAATATTTGCCTATTTTCTTGTTTAATAATTCTAAATGGCTGTAATATTATTCTTTAAAACAATAGAATTATTGATTGTTATGCGTATTTTTAAGGTATGGAACCTTGAATTTTGGTCAAAAGTACCTACACGTTTCAAGGTTTCGGAAGTTTTTATAATCTTTATAGGATTTGTGCATTTTACTCTAAGATTTGGTGCAAAATAAAACTCTAAACTAAAATATAGTTATCTAAGACTTTGTTATTAAAATTATTACCTAATAGTAAGCAGTAGTAGTAATAGAAATTCTTCAAGAATCAATGCCAAATGAAGACTCAGAAGCTCTCAGAAAAACTCGTGAATTAATGGCAGACAGGAGCGATGAAACTGCAGTCTTCAGTTGATATGTCAGCGTACGGTGAACTCAATAAACAAACCTGGAGTAGAGTTTACAAAAACTGTGTATGAGAGTGGTGTCATTTCATCCAAGCCTGAGATTCTGAGAGAGATCTAGAACCTCTATGGACAGTTATACACCTCAACATGTAAGCCCACTACTAACACAGCTCAGGACACCAGAGCCAAGTTAGTCCGACACTATACCGAAGATATCCCGGATATCAGGCTGTACAAGACTAGAATGGCTCTCAAGCAGCTTAAAAACCACACAGCGCCAGGTGAGGATGAATTACGACCGAACTTCTGAGAGCGGTACTAATAGTCCTACAGAAGTTATTTAATTCTGTCGTCCTTGAAAGTACAACGCCAGAGACGTGGCACAAGAGCGTGGTGGTACTCTTCTTCAAAAAAGGTGACAACACATTATTGAAGAACTAGGCCCATCTCGCTCTTGAGTCACGTGTATAAGCTGTTTTTGAGTCATTACGAATCAATCGTCTCCTACGCAGGTTTGATGAATTTCAGCCTCCCGAACAAGCCGGTTTCCGAAAAGGCTTTATCACCATAGACCACAACCATACGTTACGCCAGATTATACAGAAGACCAAAGAGTATAATCGGCCGTTATGTTTAGTGTTTGTGGACTATGAGAAGATCTAATCAATCGAGACTTGGGCGGTGCTGCAGTTCTTACAGCGATACCAAATTGACTAGCGGTATATCGAAGTGTTGAAGTATTTTCTACAGCAAGGCCATAATGTCGGTCCGACTGCAGGACCAGGGGTCTAGCAAAGGTCCCAAATGATAACACTATCGCCAAACGCTTACTTTTCCGCATCTGATATCATTTCAATACATTTTTGGAGTTAGCGTTTGGCGTTAGCATAGCGTTAGCAATTGGGATCATTGCTAGACCCACAAAGTGCGGAGAAAAACCCATTGCAAGGAGGCGTGATAAAAGTAGACGTTATTTTTCCGAAGCTGTACACAAACGCGTTGGAAGACGTTTTCAATTACTTGGAGTGAAAAAGATCTGGCATCAACATAAATGGCGAACACATTACTAATCTTCGTTTTGCCGATGATATTGTAATGGCGGGGTCGCTTAACGACCACAAGTCAGCAATATGCTCAACGACCTTAGAAGTCTCCCGACAGGTTGGTTTTAAGATGAACACGAACAAGACGAAAATCATGTCTAATGCCCATGTTCCATTTGAACCGGTAATATTTGTTGAGAACGATACTCTCGAAGTTGTCGACAAATATGTCTGACTAGGACAGACTGTCCAACTTCGACAAAGAGGTCGCACGTAGAATCCAACTTGGCTGGGCAGCGTTCGAGAAGCTTCGACCGACCCATATTTTCGTCTAAAATACCGCAGGGGAGCAGGTGGCGAGAAGCCGCTCAAGGTGGCGCTTTGTTGGGAGGCCTATGTTCAGCAGTGGACGTCTTCAGGCTGTTGACAATGGTGATGATGATGACCTAATAATAGTAACCAAAAAGTGACGTTTTTGCAGCAAAATAGTAAAAGATTTAAGTAAAACAACATGAAAAATTCAATAGTTATTAAGTACAAAGAGTATTTTTGTAAATAATGTTGAGGTAGTACCAGCTTTAAATTTAAATTTCAATTGTTTATTTGCATTCCACTATGTAGATTTTTTTCAAGGGGCATTATTTTTTATTTATTTTAGTTGCAATTGTGATTTTATTTAACATTATTTTTGTTTATAATAAATAACGGCTAATAGTAATTTACTTCATTTTAATATGGGTTTTTTGCTGGTGCCCCAAATCATACGGTAAAATGATAAAAACTCCCAAAACCGCAAAACGTAGGTTGGTACTTTTGACAAAAACTCAAGTATGGAACCTTAAAAAATTACTGGATTTTAGAATAATATTACAGCTACTTAATACAAACAGCAGGCAAATATTATAATTTGGTTGTAATCAACAACACCATCAAATGTTATTTTACCCGGCATTTTGTCCAATTTCGTGCGGCAGACTCCGTGTGCCAATAACCAATAAAAGAAGTTAATTGATACATGAAAATCACTTTATGACTATTAGGTCGAAGACGGAAAATTTTCTCAATTTCCATTAAATATATAAAATACTTAACTCAAAAAGAAAATAAAATTTGCAATACTAACTTAAGAGATAACCCACGGTAGATTAGATAGGTCTTCGAGCCAATCATCCTGTATATTCGGTTCGGAGCCAACAAATACTGAAGCACATTAAAAAATATACCTACGTTACTTAAAATAGTTTCGTTTGGTCGGATCAAATTAAGCTCTAATTTTGATAATATAAATGGAGGCACATAGACGCTGTATCCCAACATGGATCAACATACGACTTTGCATTTGGTATACAAACTGGAGCCAATAAGTGTTTAAGCATATCAGAATTTTGGCCGTTAAGGAGTCGATAAAGTTCCAAATTGAAATGAAAAACATGTCGCGTATATCACTTTCTCAATGAGTATGTTCGGCAACGTCGCCTTCAACTCTGCGACGTTGCCACTCAGGGCAAGATATATGCAACCGGAGTCGAGTAGTAAGGCAAAAAAGGTGGAGTCAACAATGCCCGGTAGTCGGGCTGGATCAACTTTGTGCCCAAGTTGGTATTTATATATATATATATATATATATACACTAAACTAAACCACTGAGGAATGAAATTAATCTATCAAAAAAAAAATTATAGTCATCATGCCTATTATAATTATTTACCTACTTACTAATTTTATTTGGCCCGATATGGGTTTTAATTGTCAAATATTTTAGATTTCATTTGATTTCTACGCTCGCAAACTTAAGGAACTAAATAGCGAAACTTCTTACTAAATACCACGCGGTAAACCGCGCCCACAGCGGTAGCGAATAACGCGCCCGTTTGAATAACACTACACGTACACATCACTTAGGTAATACATATTATTTGAAATATGAAAGGGCTATATGTACGTCTACCAAAAATATAGACGGATTAGACGGAGCACATCAATTACAATCATCATCATCATCATCATCATCATTAACAGCCTGAAGACGTCCACTGCTGAACATAGGCCTCCCCCAGGGAGCGCCACTTAGAGCGGCTGCTCGCCTCCTGCATCCATCGGCTCCCCGCGGCTTTCACCAGGTCGTTGGTCCACCTAGTGGGGGGCCGGCCTACACTGCGTCTTCCAGTTCGTGGTCGCCACTCGAGAACCTTTCTTCCCCATCGGTTGTCAGTTCTACGAGCAACCACATCAATTACAATACACATAACATATCTAAACTTGCACTTTTCTTTTGTAAGTAGGTAGGTATAGTATAGGTAGAAATATGATGCAAACTCAATGGCGGCTGTGAAGTCGGCGCGAAACACGCGGAGTAGCAAAAATTAGATGTGCGCGGGAAGAGGTAGGTAAGTGGTATGCGCAGCGCACTTCACACCCGCCATTATTTTTGACTTGAACTTCTAACTAAATTGATCGCAAATGAAAAGTGAAGACAGAAAAGATTCGAATGAACAGTCTCTATTTCAGGATAATACTTGCCTATCTAATATTATGATTCTAACAACTATATTCTAATAAGAAATCACACACATTCTTCGACTCTACTCGACTTTCACCTTACAGTTAAGTAAATTTATTCACTTTTTTCATATTTTCATTCGATGCGTGCTTAAAAATTACTAGTCCGCCATAATGGATTTAGAATGACGTCAGTTAGCTATATAATAAATGCACATTGCCCATTAAAAAAAGCAATTAAACGTGTACGGCAAATTTCATCTTAGTCGTAGAAGATTTTGACCCGAAAGTACAGACATTGCAATTTAAATAAAAGCTGATTATCCTGCTTCTCTACAGATCGTGAACGGCTTTCTTATGATCGATCATCTTGCTCCGAATCACGAAGCTGGTATCGCAGAACTCACACACGTAGTTCCTGTAGTGCTGCGCCATATGCTCCTGTATCCCTTCAAACTCCAGCTCCATAGCGCAAACGCTGCACGTCAACTTCTCATCCAAAACCCGCAACGGCATAATCTGGTTTTTGATCACCAAATGCATGTTTTCATCGTGATCATTCTTCAGATGCTCCATCAATGCTTCCAGGCTGATCATCTCTAATTGACATATGGTACAATGCAGACCCGTTATGTCCAAATACACGATATGTTTGGACAACGACGCGTAATGAATTTTTAAGAAGTCTGGTTTCTTCTTTTTATGAGATTTCGACGTCAGTGTATGATTTTTTAGTTCTGTCAAGCTCTCGAACTGGAGTTTGCAGTAACTGCATTGGTATCCACCGTTTTCTCTCGAACGGATCGGAGTAGCATTGGAGGCGCTTAGAATGACTTTGATGTTTTCTAGATGCCATTCAATTTCTGTTACCGGACGCTTCCTGACTTTAACCAGCGTGATTTCTCTCTGTCTCAAAGCTTTTCTTTTAGGTCTCGGTCCAGATTTACGCTTCGTTGTTTTCTCAACACGCTTCGGCGGCGGAATTTCTGGTAGCGGTTGCAGAATTTCCAGCGGTTCATGATCCATGGTTTCGAACATATCATCTATTATGTTCTCTTTGTGCTTCTCTACTTTCTTGGGTTTCTCCATCGGCGTTGTGTTCTGGTTCTTCTTCCTGGCTTCAGCGGGTAGGATGGTTATGAATGATGTGAAGTTGACTTTCCTGTCGAGTGTGAGCTTGTTTTCTCCAACGAAGAGGAGAGGTGTATCGCTTCCATCGCTGCTGCTGCTGCTGCTGCGACGTAAATCTGAAATTAATGAAGTTCATAGGTGAGAATGAATTCACTTTGGATTTAAATTAGTCTTATGCCCATCTGCGATAAACTTTGATAGCTCTTAAGTTGGTCTCTGAGAGCGGCAAATACGTAGCACCTAGTATATACTGCAGTGCATTTGGGTATGTCTCATTGAGATAAGTGTTGAACTTAAGAACTGTCAAACTTTGCAAACGCATTAGTATTCTATTTTGATTGATTATCAAGCTTAGGTTGGTATTTGTCTCTAAATCAAATAGAAATATTAAATATAGTTAGTTTAACTGACCTAATGATCGCTGTGGTCATCCAGAAAGAATCACTCCGAATCTCGAAGGATCTATTAAGTTCAATTTTGCACATTCACAAAAAAAACGTAACATCGGGAAACCGGGAATTAAAGCCGAGCTTATGTAATAAGTTGTACCTACCTAGGTACGTAAATAACGCCCCAAACCCAACGATCACAAAAGTGAAGAGAAACCGGGATACTCAGTCAAAGTACCTACTTAATATGGCACAGCCGCTTCGAGTCAACTCGTCTCGTCTGCTCTCCATTTTGGTTTTTGGCACGACTCACATAACCTACCCGTGTTCATACCTAACCTGCCATATAAATAAATAAATGAGTGTACCTATATACTTGTATAGACACTCGTCAAGTCGTCACTCGACTTCCACTCGGCAGGACATGGCACATGCGAAAGAGTGTAGTTAGTGTAGGTAGGAGCAGCCGGAATTTTGTCACCCATAGGCTTGTGGCACAACCCATGCAGAAATAGGCATGATGACTACTATTAAAAATGAACAAATAAATATAACTTTCCTAAAGAAGATTAAAAATGAATGCAATAATTGAAAAAATAAGCAAAATCGGTAAATAAATCACGGAGTAATAAGCTTTTAAAGTTTCTACAGGAGGCATCTCCTGTCCCTTTCTCGCGAAACAGAGCGCCCCCACAGTTACTATGAAAAATCTACTCGTGACGTCACATGCCAAAGAGATTATATGAAAAGCTACCACAGCTTAGTACTATAACGACCTTCCTCTGACGTCACTGGCCGTTTGAGCTATCTCTTTCTATTCCGGTTTTTAAAATGCTTGTAGCTTGGTCGTTTTTTGAGATATTTAATTTTTATTTTCACAAATGTTTATCTTTTGAGGAACATAATTAATTTACCCAAAAAAAAATTATTCATCATGCCTATTGCATTAGCAATGACACCACTCTCTTAGTGAAATGTCAAGCATATTTGCAACTAGCTGATGTTCGCTGTTGCAGACGTGTGGATCACATTTCATCGTGATGGCAAGTATCCCACATCTATCTTTAGGATTCTAAATATCTTCATACACAGAAGATAATAGATACAGATAGAATTACTATTAATACCTAGGTATAGGTACCTACTTATTATTTTATATATGGATACGACTTCGCGTAGCTAACTAGAGACTGGCAAACCTACTGCTTGTCTAAGTATGAAATATAAATAGGTAATCAACACAAAATAGGTTGGATTAAAACTTTATTGAAAAAAGAATACCTACAAATTATTTTCACAGTTGCTTATATTAGAAAGGTTGAGTGTATGCTATAGGCGCTAAGCTGTCAAAAGTCGGGGGCGACCATATCAATGATACCCCTGTGATACAGCCTCGGCATAAGCCGTTGTCGGTCATAGAGGATGGAGAAGATTAGGTCCACTGGAAGCTTGGCGTTGATTACCTCATAGTCTTGATCTGCTGATGCACTGCAGGTCTACAAACTCAACAAAGCTAGCCGAGCTGAGTTCATGTTTTGGTCAAAAGACGTACCATCGGCAGGTGTACTACAATAACGCAGCCGAAGTCTTGATTTTGTATCAAGATCATCCAAGTAGGTAATCAATCATAATCCTATGTAACTCCAATAAAGTATACGTAACACTATCGTAACCTCTCGATATATTTAGATATCAATATTAAAGAGCCAATAAAATTATGTTGAGTCCTGGCAAGATCCACTTAGTAGGTAGTTTCACGACCATTCGTGGCATTTTTGCTGCTGCACAACAGGCCAGAAAGCCTTACTTGGGCTCAACCTTTTACATAATTTGTCCATGTTTAGAACGCATATGTCCTTTCAAGCCCACTTTTTGTACAAAAGCTTGATCACATTCCTGACACTTGAAAGGCCTTACATTTGTATGTATACGCATATGTACATCCAAAGCATATTTCTGCTTGAAACGTTTGGCACACAGTTCACATTGAAATTTCTTTTCTTCGGTATGTGTCAGCATATGTTTGACAACGTCCCTTTTAGCAAAGAATGTTTTGGAGCACTCTGGACACACTTCATTCCTTTCCTTCATATGGATTGATCGTATATGTATGGTCATGGCATGACTGTTCGGAAACGATTTGTTGCAGGAGTTGCACGCGTCGTTATGAGATGGCAAGCCGTGATCGTTTACCATATGTTTCTGCTTTCTATCAATATTCGAAAATGTTTCTGGGCAGTAGTCGCAAAATATTTTCTTCTCCATGCACACTAAAGCGTGCTCGTCCTTTAAATGAAGAGTCGTAAACTTCTTCAAGCAAGACGGACATTTGAATGAGTTTTCGCGGTGCTCTTTTAAATGAGTTGTAAGTACCGTTTCCCAGAGAAATCTGTCTCCGCAAATTTCGCAAATGTGTTTTGCATTAAAATGTGTGATCATGTGTTCTTGAAGCACCAAAAATGTCTCAAAAGTAGCTGAGCATACACCGCACCTGAGCGAATTAGTATCAAATATGAACGGCATGATCCTATCTTTAATGCTAACATCGATTTTCTTTTTGTGCTTGGACTTCAAATGGTTTATCAGAGATTCGAGTGAGTCGAAGGGTTCTCTGCAGCAATTGCAATGCAACGCAGTAATGTCCAACTTATAAATATATTCGAATACTTTTTTTCGAAAGAAGCGAACTTCATTGACATTGTCGTGTTCTCCAAGAGTGTGCTTTTTTAATTTTTTCGGTTGGCAAAACCAGTCGTAGCAGTAGGCGCACTGGTAACCATCGTTACCATGCGTCCATATCGGTGTGGCGTTCGACCACATCAAGATCTGCTTTATATTAGCCAACACCTTTTCTCTGGTCTCGGTTCTATCTTCCGATGGTGGGTCTTGATTTTCAGCCACATCAAGTGAAGTCGAAGGATGCGGTGGTGTCTCTTCCAATTTGTCAGGAGGATCTATAAAGAAAATGTAGAATGTTCATATTTGAGTTTTGGCGGGAACGCGGAAAAGTTCACGTCGTTGCATTGTATTATTTTTCAAAACTTTTGCTTTTTCCAGTGTTAATGTTTAAAATTGGTGGCGTTTTACGCATTAAGTGCTGAGTTACGAGCATGAGTGAGGGCAAGTGATATAATGTGGTGAAACGTGATTTTTCATGTTGCTTCCAAAACTCCATAGAAGCTTGTAGTAAAGTTGCCACCACTTTGCTGGAGCATGACTTAGACTGGACTATGACTAGGACATGACTGAGTGTAATATTTTATAACACGATGAAAATATAATACTTGACACTGGCTAAATACACGATGTGTGGAGCCAAAATATAGGAAAAAAATAACGTTTATATTTTTTGAATGTTGACATTGGATATATTTTTACCTAAACCAATAAGGTAGGTAACTGTAGGCATTGTTTCGTGGGAATTTGTGATAAATAAAATTAATTTTTATGTACCACTTATATTACATTATCTACCGCTATTATACAAAATAAAACATCATTTAACACAATCAAATTATATTATCATTGAGTAAGAAAGAAGTGTCAAGTCAAGCTAATTATTTCGATGTCTGTGGGTAAAGGTACCACGCGGCATTCCTGGGTGTTTGTATGAAGTTCCGCGGCTAGAGCAAAACTTTACGTGAAAAAGCATTGGCAGTGGGGTTATCGCACTCGGTTTTCAGGGTTCCGTACCCAAAGTGTAAAGCGTAAAGCGGACCCTATTACTTAGGCTCCGCCTGTCAGTCTGTCCGTTTGTTCATCTGTCACCAGCTTTGATGAGGGAGGTAAGTCTTACTCCAGGCTCATGAACCGTGATAGCTAGACAGCTAAAATTTTCACAGATGATGTATTTCTGTTGCCGCTATAACAACAAATACTAAAAACCAGAATAAAATAAATATTTAAGGCTTTAATTAGACGGGTATAGACTATAGATAGTATATTATTAAAACAATAATTGATCTATATATATGCTTTTTTTATTCACTGGTAAATAACAGACAACAGATAAAGTAGTTAGTACCTACCTTTTTTTTTTTTTTTTTATAACATGGACAGACAAACAAGCAGACGGCCCGCCTGATGGAAAGCAGTTACCGTCACCTATAGACACCTGCAACACCGGGGGCGTTGCCGATGCGTTGCCTACCTTTAAGGACTCTATTTACCCGTCGTTTGAAGTGCCCTATACATTAAATTAAATTAAAATGTAGTATCAATTTAATATACACTAATTAAAGTAAATACACATTAACGTATGGACATTCTGACATCAAGATGTTTTAATATATGCTAACACATGTATGTTGTAACTATGATACAATCAATCAATCAATTTCACATTTTGGGATGTGAATTGGACCCTAAATCCTCCTAAAGACATTTAATGAAAAGCTTTGTCCTGCCTCCTGCTGAGTGACCAACAGACGGACCATATTCAGCCAAAACTACACCTACGGACTTGAAATTTGGATTTTGGAGGGCGTCCTTCTTTTACGGCGTAGGTACTGAGGTAGGATTTTACAATATTCAACTCCTGAAAACCGGGAAGTTCAGTTAAGGAACTACGGTGACATTTTATGCGTTTGTTTCATATGTTCTTTCAAAAGGTAAGGATATATAAAACCCTGCAGACAAATCTCGCAACGCACTTTCCTCTCTTCCATATGGTTGCGCGCGTGATTCATCATAGTCTTTTTCGTCTTAAACGTCCTGGGGCAACCGAAACATTGGAATTTGTTTGCATCAGAATGCGTAGCCACGTGATTCTTCAGTGTGGTAGTATCGGCAAACTTTCTCCCGCATTGGTCGCACACAAATTTTCGCTCCAGCAAGTGGACCCTTTGCGTGTGTTTCGTCAAATAGATTTGCCTGTCAAACTTTTTACCGCAAGCCAAACATTCGTATTTGTATTGTTTTTGGCCAGTCATATTGCTGTGCGAGCCCATGTGCTGTATCATTATGTGCTTAGAACTACACACTTCTGAACACATATCGCATTGATACGTTTGTAGCTCGTGGTGACTCCTCACCATGTGGTTTTTCATTTGCGACTCGTAGAAGGCTTTGTCACAAACTTTGCACTTAATTCTGACATCGTTTAAATGGACTTGTCGCATGTGATCGTCCAAGTAGGTTTTCCTGAAGAAACTTTCTTCGCAAGCGAGACATTTGAATTCCCCTCTCAATTTGTGCGTTCGTAAGTGTCTACGCAAAGTGCCTTTCGACTTAAACATTAGAGCGCATCTGTCACACTGGAACCGCTTGGTGTCAGAGTGTCTAATCATGTGGTTTTTTAGCAGTTGTAGCTCGTAAAACGTTCTGCTACAAACGTTGCATTTGAATTGTTTATTTTCGTGTAAATGAACTCTTTTCGTGTGATCTATTAATAGGGTTTTCGTGAAGTACAACTTATCGCAGCCACCGCATTTGTACTCATGTTGCCCTTTGTGATCTTTTTCCACATGATCTCTCAAGTTTTCGTCGCTCCGGAAATTCTGGCCGCAATGTGCGCATTTGTGCGATGTTAGATCAAAACCTGAATGACTCATAATCTCATGACGCCTGTATTTTGCAAGCTGTTCGAAAACTTCATTGCATATGGGACATTTAATTTCCCCTACTGTAAGATCCTGCCCATCTGCGTGGGCAACCAGCATCCTATGGTTTATAAACCCGGCATTGCAGCATAGGCATATGTAATTCCTGTAATGCTCGTTCATATGCTCGAGCAAAAACTTAAAATTACTGAATTCGTAAGAGCACATAAAGCAACGTATTACTTCGGACTCAAATTTGAAGGACACAATGTGGTTCTTGATGTCTTTGTTAAACACTATCTGATGTTGTAATTGTAAGTGATCGATGAGGCCTTCAATGTTATCGATTTGTGATTTGCAAAGGTTGCAGCATAGTCCTGTAATGTCTAGCTTCACGACGTAAGTGAAGATGAATGTTGAATTTTCCTTAAATGTTTCTATTTCCTTATTGTGTTTCTCAATGGTATGGCTTTTAAGTTTAGCTGCGGTTTCGATGAAAGATGTACAGAAGCAGCAACCGAATCCGTCATGCACGTCATAGGCTCGGAAAGGGGTAGCATTAGAGTTTTGCAAGATCATCCGGATGTTATGTCGATGTTTGTCGAGCTGGAACTTGTGGTCGACAATTGGCGTTGGCGGTCTCTTGCACCAAATGTTATGCTTTTTCAGTAAGTTTTTAACCGTGTCCGGTATTGGAGTATCTTTTTTTTCCTTTTTCCGAAGTGCGACTCCTTGCGGTTTCAGAAAGATTTTTGACTTTCCTGTTTGTACTGTTTCATCTTTCTGATCTTCAAATTGGCTTTCTGTTTTGATTGCTTTTATTGTGATGCCCCAACCAGTGTTGTCTCCTTTACGTTTGATGTTACTGATGATTCTTTCGAAACCTATAAAGAGAAAAATACGATTGGTTTCTTCTGCTTTTTCTTAACAATTTACGTAATGTAATGTAGGTATAGTTATCTGTTATTTTGCACAGTTAAAATCAATATCAACTAGAAAAAGTCGACACTAAAAAAAATTATAAGAAGTAGGTACAAGTCATTCGAGAATTATAATTGGTAGGTAGTTAAATGAAAGCTTTCAATTAATAAGTATTGGAGCAGTTGTGCCAGCAGCCTAGAGCCACACTCCGTTATTTTAAGGAGTTGGGGTGGCTCGGGTAGATGCTGGCAGGGGGAAATGCACAATACACCCCAAGCGGGACGTCAGTGCAGGACTTAGCGCCCCCATGTAGAATTAGAATTAGATGGTCAATCAATATTACACAAAGTTCGTATAAAATTGTATGTTTATTACCTTCCTAGTAACAGAATGACCAGTTGTATTTACCCTCCATTAGGGCCGATATCTGGTTAGTTTGAAGTCGCTTGGGGAATATTTTTAAATAAATAAAAAACTCTTTGAGGATCCACAACTAAAGAACACGAATATGAGGGATAACCTAGTAAAAATACACTGGATGAATTTAATTCTAAAGTATTTTATTCAATAATTGCACATAATTATTATAATTACATAACAACAAATACAATTCATGATCTTACGAATTAACTAGGTACATAATAATCTGGTCTAGTAATTTCTTAACTAAAAAACTAAATTTATAGTACGTATCGATTTATGAGATATCTACAGCCTGTTGACAGACGGACTGACAAATAGACAGGCAGACGGACAGCGGAGCCTTAGTAATAGGGTTCGCTTTGCCCTTTAGGTACGGAACCCTAAAAAATATCAATAGCAATATAAAATTACTTTTCGATGATACTAATTTATGAATGATCCGGTACGCTATTTCGGGTCAGGCTTGGAGGAGGGTTACGTTTGTAAAAAAAGTTTTTTTTTGCTATTCCTAACCTAATCCGCTATATCGGGTCAGGGGGGTCTAGCAAAGATACCAACCATTAACGCTAACGCCAAACGCTAACTCCAAAACTGTATTGAAATGACATTAGCCGTGGAGAAGTAAGCGATTTCCGAAATGTCATTTCAGTACATTTTGGAGTTAGCGTTTGGCGTTAGCGTTAGTGGTTGGTCTCTTTGCTAGTTAGGAAGCTGATTCGTTTGTGAATTATTTACACGAAACATATATAATAATCTTCGAAATATGTACAATGTCATTTACTTACTTTAAAACTAGTTTTATAATAATAGATGCCTAATATAATTATTGCTACCTAACTTTAAATAAATCCAATAAAAGTTTGGGGCCAAAAACTTGAAACGATGTCAAGTGTTACAACGGGCGGCCGTGGCGCTTAACATTGGGTGAACGACTGGCTCATCACGCCCTTCATTCACATAATTAAAAATATATCATCCGCACCGCAGGCATATTAAATAAATTACAAAAGTAAGAATAGAACATTCATGCAAAAATTTACACGAAACATTTACAATATCGTTTACATAAAATTAGGTAAGTACCTACCAATAATAAGGTACTTGGGTCGAATATGGCCAGACGAAAAATATGAAGAAATATGCCCACATGCCTATATCTAAAGAACGCAACATTTTCTAAAACTAAACGCATCGGTATATGTTCGCGGCCGGGACCCGTAACCGAACGGCGCAACCGCCACCCTTCTTGCGCAGGCGCCAGGAGATCAGATTTCGTAAAAACGGGAGGCAGCATCACTGATACAAAATTCCCAGGTAAGCTTTGCCCTGTAGTTATAGTATTTCTTGATTGTATTCTTTTTTATTTTACGTGGTAATCATGTGTGGCCGTTATATTTTGATATTTCCATGTGTATTTCTCAAATTAATGAGGTGCTTGTGATTCAAGTCATACAAAAAAAAAACTGGCGTGCCTGAAAATATGGCCACTGATTGGCCATATTTACCCTAAGGTAATCATAGTATTTCCCAATGACTAATTTCGATTATTTTAATGTCGTATAAACATAATATTGTTTATTTTGTCTTAGACCATGGCGCGATACAAATGTAAAGGAATTCGGGGTAACTGGACTGAGTTGAAGTTTGCGTTATCTGCTGTTAAAAGAGGGGTTATGAAAATTTACATAGCTGCAAAGCATTATAATGTACCAAGACGAACCCTTAGACGATATCTCGAAGAGAAAAAGAAAATAAATCTGCTTTGGGTAGAATACCACTCCTTACCGCTGAACAGGAAAAGAGTTTGGCATCACGTTTTATCCGCCTGTGCAGCGGGGAGGTGTCATTTAACACAACGGTTACTACAAACATGCGTTAAGAGGTTTTGTGATTTAAATAAGTACGTAGGTACCTACTTAACAAAATTAAAAAAGATAACTTTAGAAACATATTTGTGTTTTCTTTTTTTGCTTTGGTTTATTTGATTCTGGAAACTTCTTTTTTGTACAGTAAATATGGCCATACCCGTGGGCATATTTACCTACCCTGTCGAAAATATGGCAAATTTTCTACTTTTTAAAAATTTAGGAATCAACTGTAAACGTTTAATTTAAATGATATAACTTGCTATAATAATGTTAGCTTGATAGACATTCTTAAGATATATATACCGTGGGTTGCCCTCTTAACACAATAACTATAAAAAAAACAGGAACCAAACGTTAAGGTGGCCATATTCGACCCAGGTACCTTAATATAATTATTAATTTTATACTCAATTATAAGGATCATCACAAATTATTTTTTTGTGAACTATTCAATGTAACTACAGATTTACTATCTATCTAAGGCCCGATTTTACCAAAGTAGAATAACGTTATTCCAAGTATAACGTTTCGAGAATACCGAGTTACACGAATATAACTATTATACCAACAGTTTTGAAGCTCTTTCCTACAATACATACATACAATACATACATACAATCAGGATAGGATCCTTATAATCGTGATTTCATTTGTCAATCAGCTGTATGCGAGGGTAACAATTAGCGTTAAACTTGGAATAAAACTTATTCTACTTTGGTAAAATCCAGCCTAAAATAAATTGCACTTAGATAGAAAATGCTTTATTGCACAATCAACAAAAATGTAGGTACATAAGCTATGATGATGATGATGTCATCATTGACGATTTCGGCTACGGCGACTTACTTCTGCGTCAGCCCGGAGAGCTTGGATGACGTGACGTTAAAGTACGCGTAGGTACAGTGAATGCACGCCAGGATGCCATTGATATAATAATTCTGGCGCTTTTACGATAACCGCATTAACTTTGTTTTGGCATTTTTCGAGAAAAACACGTTTAAAGTTTTTATTTTTATTTTTGTTGTATCTCCGGAACCACTTGAGATATCAACATGGAAGTGGTACCAAAACAAAGATAAAAGTGTCAAGAATATAATAATTACAAACAGACATACATACACAGCATACTTTACTATATTATTTGTAAAAAGCACTTATCGCTAGCAGCCTCCAATAACTGTTGCCCATGATAACTAGTCATAAGCGCACCAACTGGCATACTTGATGCGCTTATGTTATGTCTATCAATATAATACATTGGGGTGTTTCCCCAATTCTTCAATAATAATACATTTGGGAAATGTGCAACTATTTCATAAATACTTTATAATGCACATAAAGTTAAAGACAATGGTTAAATTTTAAAAGAGATACAAATATTTCCAATGTGTACAATAGTTTGATATACGCAATCACCTAATCAGGGATTTATATTTCTGTAAGACTTTGGATTGAAATTCATGCATCCCGTTCGTGAATCATATTTATCCTTTACAGACTAATCTGAAGTTTTCATACTTAAGCAGAGTACCATCTAGCAAAAACATCTGGTGCTCAAGAAATTGAACAAAGTCAAAAATAAACTAAAGCTTCAAAATAGTAATTAAAATTAGTAGAAAATTAATACAAATATTTTAAACCAAAATTTTGAAATTTGAAATAAATCAAAGTATGTATTCTACACTAAATAAGTGAAAAATTTCCAATAATATGGTGTCACAGATAAACTTATATACTATTTATCACAATAAAAATCGAAAAATACTGAGTTTAAAGAGCTATAAAATCAAATACCTACATTATTACAGGCCTTTAGAATCACCACAGTTACGGATATCAAGCAATCCAAAATTATCTTAACGTTACTCATTAATTTTCAGTAGCAGGTTGCTGCAGTTCTAGGCGATTTTTTGTTGGACACCTCAGTTGCACTAAGGCATCCAAATTTTGCATATTGCTACATGACTTTTGTCTACTTCAGTGAAAAGAATTACATAGTGCATTGGAAATTGTCAACGTTTAAATTTTTTAACCCCTATTTTTATTAGGTTTATTATATTTATAACAAGTATTTTTTATTTTGTTTCTCATGCATTATTTTAATCTAAATGAAGAGCACAGCAGGAATCCGGGGATGCCAGAAGAAAAAAAATTTGTTTCGATTTTTTTTTAGTAGCCATTGATACAAAATGGGTTCCGCACGTTAATTATCATTTAGAATCCCTTTGTTTTTTAACAATAACTTGACAAAATATACTAAATATAAAATCTCATGTTTTTGTATGATAATCACAAAATAGATGTTAAATTTCGGTACTTACCTTCAGAAAAATGAAATTATAGCAATTCAGTTACTAGAGTTAGCTTGAAGATAATTTTACGATTGTTCAATATCCGTAACTGATGATTTTAAGTGCCTAAAAATATATAAAAAATAAAAATTTATCAAAATTCCCGCTCGGTGATGGCGCCATTACCGCGAAATACAAAATAGGAACACCCACTGTGCCCGGGTTCAGTACCACTACTTAACTTAACATAAATGTACTATCTTATACATTTCCGCGAACTAGTCTGTAAAGCAATATTTAACGTGCTATGCTTTCCTTTTAATAAGAGCATAATCTCTTAGTTGATGCTACTAATCTAAGCACGCTGCCAATGATGAATATAGAGATTGCTAGCAATAAAAGCACTGACTCAAACATAGTGCGCTTATGACTAGTAAGCCATTGAATGCTAGAAAAAAGTTTGTACTAACTGTGGAGAGTGTGCTTATGATAAGTAACACTGCAAAAAAATCTTAGTTGATGCGTTTATGAAAACAAAAAAACCTGTTAAATGAAGGAATTTGTGAAATGTTACTTTGAGAAAGTTGTAGATCTTGTTTTTCTGATACCAGATCTCGTATTAACTCAATTTTGCCAAAAACCGTAGTTGATGCGCTTATCGTAAGCGCGGCAGAATTGTAAGTGATGTTAGGAGGCGCTAGAATCTAAATCGCGTAGGCATAGGCCATGGATGAAATAAAAAAAAGAAGGATTGAGTTTTGATTGACATCGAACTGAAGCCCAAAATGGCGGACATATTCCATATGTGTGTGGGCGACCGGCTGCGTATGATGTGAGTGTGTGCGTGTTCCGCTCGTACGTACGAAGCATTCCGGCTTCCGAAGGGTGCTTCAGTTTCGGATCAGATGGGATTCCCTCCTTCTTTTTTTAATAGCTCCATGGCATAGGCTATAACTTAATGCTAGAGAGCATTATCTTCCAGCTACCCTGGGTGTAACTTAGAAATATTTATGTGGCAGTACAACGCAGCTTAGATGTACATATTGTACAATGTTTAACAACAGCACTTAAAATAAATCACTTGAATTACTAAAAAGAATATAAAAAGAAACATAATACTTTATTAGGCATACTTACACATGAAATACTATATAGTACATTATGATATAAGTGTGGGAAGTTGATCATTGCACTCGAGGCGGTAACATGTGTGCGAGCCGCAGGCGACCGCGATATGGGAGCCGAGAGTGCAATGATCAACCCACACGCGCGTCATACGACGTTTTTCATCACATTTGCGAATAAAAAATAGAGTTGTATGGTTGATTAAATTTTGTGAAAAATTTCGTGAGGCTTCTTATTTAACGTGCCGTATTACATTGTGAAGGTATAAGTATTATCCAGAAACCGAAACCGAACACACCAGAACGTAACGAAATGAAATTAAAATTAAATACTTAATTTAAAATAATACATAAAATATGCCGATGGATGCAGGAGGAAAGCTGCCCTTCAAAGTGGCGCTCTGTAGGGGAGGCCTTTGTTCAGCAGTGGACGTTTTCAGGCTGTTGTTGATGACGATAAAATATGCCGATGGATGCAGGAAGAGAGCAGCCGTTTAAAGTGACGCTCTGTGCGGGAAACCTATGTTCAGCAGTAGACGTCTTCAGGCTGTTGATGATGATGACAATGATAAAATATGGCGATGGATGCAAAGGGCGAGCAGCCACTCAAAGTGGCACTCTGTGGGGGAGGCCTATGTTCAGCAGTGGACCTTTTGAGGCTGATAGTGATGATGATAAAATATTCCGATGGATGCAGGAGGCGAGCAGCCGCTCAAAGTGGCGATCTGTGGGGGTGGCCTATGTTCAGCAGTGGACGTCTTCAGCTGTCGATGATGATGATGATGATGATGAAGTATGCGTATAACTTGAGTGAGACACTAACTGAAGGGGTTATCATCAGTAATGTAAAAGCACGCATCGAAAATTTCTTGGATTTTCATTCTAAAAGTGATGAGGATACGAGCCACTTCACGAGCAAATGTGATGAAAAAAATGTTAAAGCTATTTATTATACAAAGATGTATTTTTGTCCAAACTTGAGATTTGGGAATGCACATTTTCAATTGTATTATGTATGATTAATTTTGTTATATTTAAAATGTGTAAAAATACATTAGAGCCCTGTAGAGCTGAGCCTATTTTTTCATATTAGCAATATTTAAATGAATTTGATTTAGACTTTATTTAGCAGGCAATATGAAAGCAGTTTAAACATTCGATGTAAGTTGATTTGCTTTTTTTGGACCGATTACATTGGTTCGCATTGGGCGAGGTCAAAATAAATAAATAGATTATAATACTTAGCACACTGTACAGTGCACACTGCACGTACCATCAAAGATCTTCCTGAACGCCCGAAAGAAATAAAGGTGACCAGAAGTGCTGGTACTTGCCCAAGAGTTGAGCATATTATTATAGCGTTATTGTAATAATGAAATATGGAGAAGTGAGCTGCATAAAAGTGGTATTGTGAACTGGCCGCTACTACAATTTTACATGAAATAGTAACGAAAAACGCACGAGCAACGAGCATCCGGGCATTCTCGTGGAGGCAAGTGACAGGAATTTCCTGACATTCCTGAAAGATAATGAGGTTACTATTGATTCACTTTTCACTTTGTATTCTTACATTTCTTACGCAATCGTACCTAGAAAAGAAGGAATGCGAAAATTTAGAGCACATGGAACACGTAACTAAGAAATGAACGCGTATATAAGCTAGCACGTCAATCTCGTAAGACATTACAAGTTTTTTTAGCATTGGAAAACACTTAATAATTGATCATAGACGGATGTGTGACCATTCACGTTTAAAAGAAGAAGGTACGGGGCTCAACCGCCGGCGGTCGTTCATTCACAGGCGCGTTCACCGTAATCGAACGACTCGCCTTATCGTTTGAATGCGTCCGCATATGCTGCCGCAAGGTCTTCTTCAACCTGAACGCTTTACAGCAGATC
Source organism: Ennomos erosarius (assembly GCA_963580505.1). Taxonomy (NCBI): domain Eukaryota; kingdom Metazoa; phylum Arthropoda; class Insecta; order Lepidoptera; family Geometridae; genus Ennomos; species Ennomos erosarius. Next base: position 2,788,835 of record OY757005.1, on the reverse strand, counting down.
TCACAGAGGAACTCTCGTACATCAGTGTGCGTCACCATATGGTTATCTCTTTCTGCCTTCGAGAAGAATCTCATGTCGCAATGCTCGCACTCAAACCGTCTCTCGAGCAAGTGATCTCTTCTTTTGTGAGCCCACAACGTAACTTTATTCGTAAACTGCCGTTCACACGCGGGACACTTAAATTCGTACTTCGCTCCGTGTACCGAGGTCATGTGATCCTTTTTGAGTTTAACAGACCCAAATTTCTCGCCACATTGGAAGCATTTGTATTTAAAGCCGGTGTGGAACTTCTCGTGCTGCCTGACTTTATTCTGCGTGTCGAATACTTTGTCGCAAGATCTGCATTTGAATTCTCCAACTGTATGCGCCGTCGCGTGCCTGGCCAGCATGCCTTGGCTAACGAAACCTGCCGCGCAAATCTCACAAATGAAATTTCTGTAATGCTGATTCATGTGTTCGAGCAGAGGCTTGAACGTGGTATATTCAATTTGGCAGAACATACATTTGATTGCATCCCCACCGAGTTTGAAACACACAATTTGGTTTTTAATATCCGTATACAGACATTTCTCGTGGATCTGATTCAAATGATCAATGAGTTCTTCGACCGTGTTCAGATCCATCTTACAAATATTGCAGAACAGTGCTGTTATATCGAGTTTGACTGTGAATTTGGAGAGGGATTTCGTTTGCATGAATTTAACTTTGTCTTTGTTGTGTTTGTCAATGGTGTGGGCTTTTAGGTCAGCTGCTTTATGGAAGAAATCGGTACAGAAGCCACAAGCAAAGCCGGTGCCGGCGTAATGTGCTCTGATCGGTGTAGCGTTGGAGTACTGCAGTATCATACGAATGTTGTACCGATGCTTGTGGAGCTCCGAAGGCTGTTCTTTTAATACTTTTTTAATACTTCTTATTGGCGTTGCGACTTTTGCTTTGAACGTAAGCGATTCCTTATTATGTTTGGTCGCGATGGCAGTCTTTTTACACTGCCTTCGCGTTTTGAGCACTTGCGGCAGCTTAGACAAACCGCACTTACTCTCCACTTCTTTCTTAATTTTGTGGTCACCGACCATACCTACAACAAAAAACATTATTGATTTTTCCTGTTACATATGGTCGTCGTATTAGTATAACACTATAAAACGATGAAAGCGAATAAGAACTCTGGCCAATATCAAAATGAAAAAATATGTAGGTTTACCTACAAACTAGTACCTACAAAATTATTAAAGGTAAAATAATTAGAAAATTTTTGTGTTTTATACCTACACAATAATGCTATTTAAGCAACCTAAAGCCCACTCGCCAAAAAATTTCATGCACTAATTATCCATCACGCGATTTCCCGACCAAATACCTACAAGTCGAAACACAGGGGGAGAACCCTAACTCTTAGTACTTCATAGAATATAATATTATGTAGTTTTGTGTATAATAATATAGTCAAACCCTACTGGTGTTTTATGTAGGTACTAAAGGTAAGCCCTACCAGTTACCTTATTATGACTTCTTGGAATCATTGTTTTAAATGACTATTTGAACCTTCACGGTTCAGTTCTGTCTTAAAAATAATGTGTCCTGATCCTGTCATGATTGTGAGCTTAACCAAAACGGCAACTTAACAATGTACGACGAGTATACGTACGCCAAAAGAAAAAAAAAACTAGCACATAGGTCTCGGATTATTTGTCGGTCTATTATTTGTGAGTACGCATGTGCGTCTTCATGGTAATCTTCCTAGCAAAGTCTTTCCCGCAGATTTGGCATTTGAAATCGCGTGTCCCCGTGTGCATGGTCATATGATTCTTCAACATTCCGTTTGTGAAGAATGTTTTTTCGCATTCACTGCATTTGAACCGCCTCTCCATCAAATGATCTCTTTGCGTGTGTACCCTCAACGCGTTCTTGTCTTTAAAAGTTTTATCGCAAGCCAAACAAGGTAGCTTCTTGAACTCCACTCCGTGAATTTCTATCATGTGCTCTTTTTTGAGCCGCACGGTGGCAAATTTTTCATGACACTGGAAGCATTTGTTTCGAATTAGTCGGGAATGCGCTGTTCTTTCGTGATATTTGAGTGATGACGATTTATCGAACACCTTTTTACACGTTTCACATTCGAATTGCCCCTTCTCTAGCTTATGCCCTTCCGCATGTACGTATAACATTCTTTGATTGATGAAACCTGCATCGCAGATATCGCAAACGAAGTTCCTATAGTGCTGGGTAGCGTGTTCTAAAAGACGTTTGAAGCTGCTAGAATTGACTTGACAAAACATGCATTTGAGGTCTTCGTTGTCAAGCTTAAAGCATATCACTTGGCTTTTAATGTCAGTGTAGAGAGGTTTGTTGTGCTCTTTTTTAAGATGTTTGATCAAATCTTCGAGCACGTTCAGTTCTAGTTTGCAAAGATTACAGCGCAACGCTGTGATGTCAAGTTTCACTAGAAACGAATTAACGAAAACTCCTTGCATGAATTTGACTTTCTCTTTCTTTTCGTGGTCGCGTATTGTGTGCGTTTTAAGGTCAGCTGCCTTGTAAAAAAATTGGTCGCAAAAGCAGCACGCGTATCCATTCCCTACGTAGTGAGTTCTGATTGGTGTTGCGTTTGAATAATGCAAGATCATGCGTATGTTGTACCGATGTTTCTGCACCTCATGCGACTTTTTCAACTTTACGCCCTTATTTTCTGAAAATGATTTTATGTCAACATTCTGTGGGGTAACGTTAGCTAAGTCGTTAGTCGTTTTTTTACTAATTTCATGTTGTATTTGCTTCTCGTTAATAATTTTTGGATTAAAATCTCGTGCGACTGTTACTTTGGCTTGTTTTTTGATATTGATACTGTCAGCTTCAGGATTACTTTTGCTATTACACGGTGCCTCTTCTGTAGAGTTTTTAGTTAATTGGACTGTATCTACTTTTGTTTGAGGTAGATATTTTACAGCATGTGGTTGATTGTCTGTTTTAATCTTCTTGGAAGCCAATCCCGATATGATTTTCTTTTTTTTCTTCATTTCCACTATAGCGAAGTTACATAGGCCACCTACAAAGAAAAAATGTTATTTATTTAACCGGACCTTATTTACAACGAGCTGAACTAGGTTGTGTATTGTAAAACATAGACACAGAATATTTTCGTTAGGTAGGTACTTGTGTAAACATAAAGACATGAAAGAAAGTCAAGCCGGCGTTCAACTTAGTTGATGAAAAATCTAACAGATTATTTTTCTATGGCCATTTTGACGAAATTCTTGCGGGTATATCATAATTATCCTGAAATCTAAAATCATATTGCATATTGATATCAATTTGAATATCTACTCGTGAAAATATTTTTTAAAGCCTGGGTATTTAGATTGGCCTTACAACTAATGGGACAATATTTCATTTCGATGTGCACTTAGATTGACAATTTGTACGTGTGTACGTGTATAAATAAACAATCTATAGACTTAAAATATTATTTATTGTTACAATTATGACCAACATAATTATTACAAACATATAAATGACTAATTATTTTACTATAATAATAGCTGTGATCAGGATATACAATGAAGACATTATAGTCTTTAAAATTTTCGCATATAGCGGGCGGTTATTCACTATCGATTCCTTACTTCGAAACCACGCGAATTCCTTGTCTTACACATGGAGCTAATAAAAAAGGAAGGAGGGAATCCCGTCTGATCCAAAACTTAGGAAGCCGGAACGCTTCGTATACGTACGAGCGGGGCACGCACACACTCTCATCATACGCAGCTGGACGCCCTACTTTCATCTGACACACATGTAATATGTCCGCCATTTTGGACTTCAGTTCGATGTCAATCAAAACTCAATCCTTCTTTTTTTTATTTCATCCATGGTCTTACATAAGAAATCTGCAAAAGTCTATTCTCTATGAATGAAAACGAAACCGCGCGAAATGATTTTGGAATTGGTGCGATTTGAACTGTCAAAAATCATATGTTTTACCGCGACGCGTTCCGAAACATCACCACCTCAAAATATATGACCACTTATGTCAATATGTTTTATTCAAAATAAAGATAACTTTAATGTAAAGTGAAGGTATATCTAATGCTGTGACACGATTTGAATAAGACACGATAACGACGTGGTTTTGTATCGTGCGGAATCTGTTTCCATAGAGAATAACCGCCCAGGTAACCATAGCTCAGTTGGTAGAGCGTCCAATCAGGTGAGCTGGAGGGCGCGAGTTCAAATCCCACTGGTTGCTAAAGTTTTAAAGACTAATATAGATATGCCTTAAGCGTGGTTTACACTTTATTGAATATCCTCATTACCATGAGGATATTCAATATTAAATTCACAATACTTGACTGTAAGTCAATGCGCTTGGGATCTTGGGAATAATACAATCTGAACTTAGAACTTTTATGACTAACATAACAAAACTTTCAACTGGTGGTACTACTAAACTTCGTTGTTCTATCGATTATGTTATATTGGGTTCGATTGGGTTCACGAATTCAAAACGACATAACACACTAGACCTACTCGAAGTAGATCCTTTACTAATAATGAATTAGTTCATTAGCCTATAATGTACTAGTCTATTAAAACACAACTTAGCTAAGCAACCCTTTGCCCTTCTCTACGTTTTTTAAATTCAGATACTGAACGCTCATAGGTTGCCTTTTGACCATTGGCTGTCTCAACCAATGAGTATATAAGCAACACTTTTGCCCTTCTCTATGTTTTTTAAATTCATGTCAACTTGTCAGACCAAATACTGAACGCTCATTGGTTGCCTTTTGAACATTGGCTGTCTCAACCAATGAGTATATAAGCAACACTTTTGCCATTCTCTACGTTTTTTAAATTCATGTCAACTTGGCACACCAAATACTGAACGCTCATTGGTTGCCTTTTGACCATTGGCTGTCTGAACCAATGAGTATATAAGCAACACTTGCCCTTCTCTACGTTTTTTAAATTCATGTCAACTTGGTAGACCAAATACTGAACGCTCATTGGTTGTCTTTTGACCATTGGCTGTCTCAACCAATGAGTATATAAGCAACACTTTTGCCCTTCTCTACGTTTATTAAATTCGTGTCAACTTGGTACACCAAATACTGAATGCTCATTGGTTGTCTTTTGATCATTAGCTGTCTCAACCAATGAGTATACCTACAGTATTTTGTATGATGACTTGACATGAGTTTGACAAGCGTATGAGAGAGAGAGGTAAGTGCGAACTTAGGAGCTGTCAAACTTTAGTACAGACGAGGATAAGCTTCGTAATCTACTCCACCACATAATATGAATTTAAGAAGCTATTTAAGACGCAATTTTAAACTTCTACACAGCACCTACCTACTTACTAAGTACTTGATGCGAGCGAACATTAAAATAAAGAAGTATCAAATTAAACCGTAGTTTTCAATACACTCCATTAAGTCCTAAATTCATATGTTATTTACACTTGTACTTAGTACAGTTGTCCGCACTCACTTACAAGCGCCCTTACAGGGTTCATGTACCACCTAACTATAAGCTAGTTTTAAGACCCAACATAATATTTTTGTACCTGAACGCAAATAAATTAATATGAATACTTCTTTTAAATTACAAACGAATCTATTCGCCAATATGATATTGCATATTATGCTCATCAAGGCTCGTCTGACTCAAAAACTTCTGGTCACAAGTCTTGCACATGAACCTGCCCTCTTCCTTAATATGCCTCAGCATGTGAGCCACTAAAGATTTCTTCCTGATGAAATCCTTCCCGCAGATGTCACATGTGAAATCACGCAGCCCTAAGTGCACGACCATATGCCCTTTTAACGTATCATTTGTGTAAAATCTTTTGCCACACACGTCGCATTCGAACCCTCTCCTTTTGAGGTGGTCTCTTTGCGTGTGAAGGTTCAATGCTTTCTTATCTTTGAATGTCCTGTCACAAGCTAAGCAAGGCAGGTTTGCAAATTCCGCTCCGTGAAACTCTGTCATGTGTATTTTCTTTAGTCGTAAGGTGGCGAATTTTTTATTACACTGGAAGCATTTAAATCTAAATGGATATGCATGAGTTGTTCTCTGATGGTATTTAAGAGACCGTAACGTGTTAAACACTTTTTTACAGTTACCACATTCGAAACGGCCTTGCTTATGTCCTTCCGAATGCAAGCCTAACATTCTCTCAGTAATAAATCCTGCGCCACATGTATCGCATACATAATTCGTGTAGTGTCGGTTCATATGTTCTAAAAGCGGCTTAAAGCTGCTGAATTCAGCCTCACAAAACATACATTTGAACTCTTCATTGTCAAGTTTAAAGCATATTATCTGGCTTTTAACATCAGTGTAGAGAGTTACGTTGTGATTCTGATTGAGATGGGTGATTAAATCATCAAGCGTATCCAGTCCTGCTTCACAGAGGTTACAGCACAACGCTGTAATATCAAGTTTGACAACAAAAAGAGACATGTAAGCTCTTTGCATGAACTTGGCCTTTTCTTTCACATCGTGTTCTTCTAACGTGTGTGTTTTAAGTTCAGCAGCTTTGAGGAAAAACTGATCGCAAAAAGAGCAAGCGTAACCATTGCCGACATAGTGGGCTCTGATAGGAGTTGCATTAGAACATTGTAAGATCATGCGTATGTTGAAACGATGTTTTGCCACCTCCGAAGGCCTTTTCACCTCAGCTCTCTTAGCCTTTGGGAATTTGAGGTCGGCCTTTCGAGGCCTAGCCTTAGTATTACGGTTAATATTTCTTTCAACAATGCATGTTGGTGCATTTTCTGCACTCTGCAAGCGATAGTCTAATTTAGTTACTTGCTTGTATTCTGCTTTGGTTTCGGGTGGTTTATTTACGGCACCTGGTTCAGTTTCAATCCTCTTGATGATTAATCCCGCTTTGGTTTTCACGCCTTTCATAATATCCATTTTAGCGACGTTACTTAGGAAACCTACAAAGAAAAAATTTAACTGGTTTATTTTGTTCGAGAGTAGATTTTCATTAGAAAAACTATTAGGGGCACTATGAAATTTTTAAGAAGGACGTAAAGTATGTGTACTATTATATATTCTGGGACAGTATCAATTCTAACAAATAAAATGTTTATTAAAAAATTTCGTAACCAGAATCACATAATAGTAGAGTACTGTCACAGATTTTAAAATAGTAGTACCTACGGTACTGTTATAATTTTCTTGGATACCTACATACCGACTCTGTGGCAGTAAGTGCTAAGTAGAAAATCTAGAAACCTATACGATCCATTTGCGTTCAGCATAAATTAATGCAAGAATGTAAGGTTTCCGATGTTGGTCCGCACTCCACACCTCACTCAAAACTTTGATGAAAAGTTTCCGCAATGTAAAATACTTTTCCACTTTTCCTTTTCCAATCTATTAGAATCTAATCATTAGATAGTAACAAGTCTTTTTGAATGGGCTAATGTGCTGTTGTTGGTCTCTACCAACCCTTACAGTGTCACCGGGTGGGAAGTTTTTGCTTTGGCAGTGCTGGTTTTTTGAATAACGTAATATCATTTTATTATGTGCTTGGAGACAAAATTAAAGCCATCTATAGTAGGTAATAGAGCTATAAAGCGTCTTGTGGCCACTGCTATACTTTTCTACTCTACAAAATAAGTGTACTCTTTCTAATGATAGGTAACGAGGCTGCGACAACGAATGTATTAAAAAACAAAACAGTACTTTAAAATGATATTAATCATTAAGAGTATATTGTTAGAACTTATACCTACAATATTCATATTATGTACATATCCTGATCTTTTTAACATAATCAAGATCATAATGTTCCAAAAGAATTTCTTCATAATTATAACAAGGTCGATTATATAATATTGATAAACGTAAAAATAGAAGGATCTTACCACTATGAAGAGTTACAACGATTAAGGTTAGATTCCATAGGGTTCATGAATTGAAAATGAATAAAATTAGATTTAAAAAGTTCTACTGGTTACTATGACACTTATTTGTGCGTACGCATGTGAATCAGCAAGGTTTTCTTTACCGCGAAATCCTTCCCGCAAATATCACATTTGAAATCACGCAACCCCGTATGGATGACTATGTGGTTTTTCAACAACGAGTTTGTGTAGAATTTCTTGTCGCACACGGTACATTTAAACCTTCTCTCCATTAAATGATCCCTTTGCGTGTGGATCCTCAACGCGCCTTTGTCTCTGAATGTCTTATCGCAAGCCAAACAAGGTAGCTTCGCAAATTCTGCTCCGTGAGTTACTACCAAGTGTTCCTTCTTTAGGCGTAAGGTGGCGAATTTTTCTTTACATTGGTAGCATTTGTATCTGTTACGATCCGAATGAGCAATTCTTTGATGGAATTTCAGAGATCGCAACGTATGAAACACTTTTTTACAGGTACCACAATCGAAATGACCTTGCTTATGTCCGTTTGCATGCAAGCTTAGCATTCTTTTGGTGACGAATCCTGCGCCGCAAATGGCGCAAACGTAATTGTTATAGTGTTGGTTCATGTGTTCCAGAAGTGGCTTGAAGCTGCTGCATTTTATCTGACAATACATACACTTGAGTTCTTCATTGTCAAGTTTAAAGCATATTATCTGGCTTTTTATATCAGTATAGAAAGTTTTATTGTGATTTTCTTTCAGATGTTTAATCAAATCTTCAAGAGTATTGGGTTCTGCTTCGCAGAGGTTACAACGCAACGCTGTAATGTCAAGTTTCACAACGAAAGCAGACAGTGATCTTCGCATGAACTTTGTTTTATCTTTCTCGACATGATTTTGTATTGTGTGTGTTTTAAGATCAGCAGCTTTGAGGAAAAACTGGTCGCAAAAACAGCAAGCGTAACCATTCCCGACAAAATGGGCCCTGATTGGCGTTGCGTTAGAACATCGCAGGATCGTGTTTAAATTATGTCGATGTTTGCTCACCTCCGGAGGTTTCCTCACTTCAACTTTCGGACCATCCTTGTGGTCAACTTTTTGTGATGCAGCTTTCGTTTTAAATGTTGCTTTAATAAGTACCTGACTTATTTCTTTACGCACTTGTCTTACACTCGTTACTTTAGTATTAACATATTTGCCATCGACCTTTGCGTCATTTAGCCTTTTCTTAGTAGAACTAGGTTTTGTAGGTTTACTTGGTGCATCTTCTACACTCCGCAACCGAAAATTTAGTTTAGTTACTTGGGGTGTACATTCTGCTTTTGTTTTGGGTCGTTCATTTACTGCATCTTCACCTGTTTCAACCTTATTGATGGTTAATCCCCATTCGGTTTTGACTTCTTTCTTATATTCCGCTTTAGCCACGTTACATAGGAAACCTACAAAGAAAAAAAAAACACTGTTTTATTCTGCTCGAATGTTGGTCTTATGTAAACATATTACGTATGATTTTTTCGAACCCTTTATGGATTGGACTTGTAAGTGAAAACAAAATATCATCATAATCAATAAGTTCATAATAAAATATAATAAAACTGTAACTGGGTTAACCTGTACCTACAATGATTATTTTTGAAAATTTTACTTTATGGACGGATTTCGTTGTTTGGTTTGGTCAATAATTATTCAGAATAACATTTAGGATAGTTTTTGTTTTCTAAAACGGGCAAGTGCGGGTTGTACGAAGCAATAGGGATTTAATTTTTATACAAGCATTTTTTGTTTGTAAGTACGTTTTTTATTTACCTATTCATTTATACTCATCCTGTCACCGTCTCATCTATTCATCCTTTTCCCCTATCCTTTTCTCTTTCACTTCTATCTTACCCATAAACAGGGTTAGGATGTAAAACTATTTAACCCGTGCAAAGCCGGGGTGGGTCAACTAGTTGCAAATAAAACCACTGGTATGTGTTGAATAATATGACCGCTTTATTCGAAACCACAAGTTACGCGGTGCGTAAAACTTAATACTAAAATAACTGAATAAAAATGATCATTAGATCATACAAATCAATGAACATATTTCGGAGAGCAATAAAAAAAATAACCTATCCATATCTGACTTGGTCTCTGTGACAGAAAGAATAATGAGTCCAGTAAACATCCCAAGCAATATTGTGCACTATATCATATGACATTAGTGTCGATTTTGTCTTCTAACAATCTATAAAGCTAATCTGAACTTAAGAGTATGTCGGTACTCTTCTAATAAAGGAGAAGTGAAAAAGACGGAGATATTTTAATTTCGTTTAGATTTAGAGACTGCGATACAAAATCGACAACAATTATATCCTTAAAATAAAGATTAGGCCTGATTTGCTTAGGCTTTAGTTGACAGTCCTTAAAATACTAAAAATATATCCATCTCTTACATTGCCATCTATTAGAGAAGAACAGCAACAGTTTAGACGTTTTGGATCTGTCAACTAAAGCCTTCAAATAGGTCCCATTGTCTATTTACAAGTTTCTTTACTAATAAAAATTGTGTATCAGAAAAATATTTGTTTTGTTTCACTCTATCATACTTGAAATGGACACAGTTAAAGCGAGATAAAAACACTGAGTGGCTTTTCCACTGTGATGCAATGTTTATTGGTATGGTGGATGTTTAACTTGTGATAAATAATTTGATGTACAAAAAAAAAAAATTCGGAAATTTCAATCTCATTGTCATTAATAAAATAATTCGTTGATAGAAATGATCTTGTTCTCAGTGTAAAAGTGTAGTTAAAAATAACTGTCTTGTTCCTAAAATTATTACTAACCATTTTAATTTGCTTAACTGTTATATGAAAATACTGTTCTATTTTTAAAACCCCACACGAAAAACTGTGCATTAAGTTTAAGTTTTCTTAGCTATTCGTTTTTTTGTGTGTCGAGACGGGAGTGTGTGTGTAACTTTATACGTATAACGTAGACACGTTTTCTTTTCGGGAAATACTGTCAAAACAGAACCGTTCATTTTGTTATTGAATCCATATTGAAATTAATCAAATGTGTGCTTATCGGTAAATTGAGTGATTATTTTTATTGCATTCATAAATTATGTTTCAAAAAATTCAATGTCTTGATAAAAAAAATGAATCATTTCAAAAAATGACAAGCAACAAGTATTTTAAAACACAATTAAAGGAGCTCAAACACACAGTGACTTGAGCTCTGTACGATCTCCGTTTTGCGTGAAAGAGACAGACGATGACCTCCAGAAAACCTTAAAAGCACAAACTTAAAAGCGTTAAAATTACTCCATGATTTATTTACCGATTCCGCTTATTTTTGCAATGATTACATACTTTCTTAACCTACTTTAAGAAAATAATGTTTACTTGTCAAATAGCTTATTTTACGCTACAAGTTCACTCGTGAAATTCGTCCGATCACAGAAAGTACTTTCACAGATGCGTAACGAAAGTATTTTTTCGTCCATAATATGCGATCAACTGGCTGTCTCATGTTACCGATCCATGGATTCCTCGCTTCACCACACGTTAAACATACACTACATCATAAATTCCGCTTTCTGTTTTTCCATCTTCAATTTCTTCTTATTCTCAGCCGCGATTTGCTTCAACGTCATCTCCCTGTTATCAATCAAATGTTTCACATCATCAAACTCCTTGAATATGTCCAAGTCGTCTTGATGCAAACGCATATGGGTCTTCAAACTGCACTTCTGCATGAACGTTTTCTTGCAAACTTCGCATTGGAATCTCTTGTCGTCTTCGTGTAGCTTCGTATGTTCTTTCAAAGTCCTCATCCGGGAGAAAGCTTTGCCGCAAACCTCGCACGAGAAGACCTCACCGCCAGTATGTCGCGTCATATGATCGGATAGCCCACGCTTAGAAAAGAACTTGGCATTGCACTTGTCGCAAAGGTAGCTCTTCTGCTGTAAATGGTGGTGTCTAATATGTCTGTTCAGTTCAAATTTCTTTTTGTATGTCTTGTTGCAAGCGTTGCAAGGGTATATAACGGGCTGCGCGTTGTGCATTTTGACCAGATGCTCGCTTCTGTCGTAGTAACTTGCGAAGATTTCCGTACAATGCGGACATTTGTTTCTGAGCCAGCCGTCAGTGTGGACTCCCTTGATGTGATTGCGCATCTTCGTCACAGTCGTGTATGTCTTTTCGCAGTACTTGCAAGGGAATATACCCTGTGCGTGAGTCTTTCCGTGCTTTCTGAGCGCTGCAATGGTAATGTATCCAGCACCACATTTCTTACAGCAGTAATTCCTGTAATGGCTGCTCATGTGGAGATACAAATTCTTGAATGAAACGTGAATGACCGAACATAGAACGCAGGAGAAATTCGTGCCGTTCTCCAAACGGAAAGGCAGGATGATGTCTTTTATGTTTTTGTGTATCGGTTTGTTGTGGACGACTATTAGATGGTCCTTCAAATCATTTAGGTCTCTCATGGGAACGGTGCAAACGTTGCACTGGAGATCGGTGATGTCGAGTTTGATAGGGTTATAGCTGAGTTTGTAGTCGATGATCGTGTTAATCTTATCTTTCTCCGTTTGCTGTGCGGTGTGCGCTCTCAGATCGTAGATGGTTGGGAAATACTTGGCGCAGTAAAGGCAGGAGAAGCCGCGCATTGTCTTGTCGCGGAACGGACTCGCGTTGGAGTATTGCAGTATGGCGGTTAGGTTCACTCTATGCTCAACGCGTTCCGGCGTGGCGCTATCGTCCGATTTCTTTTTCTTTTTCCTGCGCTTGGGCGGGTCACCGTCCGTGCCTATAACAGAAACGGGGCACATCTCAATTATTCTTCGTCGTTTCTAAGCGTGCGGGTCTTATAGCTATCCTTGCGTCTGCGCAGTTTCGAGCGTGAGCATTCGCCGGTCGGGATTTGAAAGTCGGTACAGCGGGTGTTTTGTTTTAGAAGCATTTAAATAGCCAAGAGATCATAAATAACATCTATTTTACACCTAAAAGAAATGTAATACACATTATGTTTCTTCATTAGTTTTCTTTTTTATAAGCGTCTCCATCAATCCTTATTAAAAGTTGTCATAGAATCGATTTCAAATGGTATAAATGCATAGATATCGCCATGGTTGCTTAGCCAGTACAAAAATATGGTCACTATAGCTTAGATTAGAAGATAAGAGTCTGGACCGCTGCGCAGTAGCATTGTACATCGTGCATTCGTTCGAAGACATAGAACTTTTAACATGCAGCAGTCCCATTTGCTGGCAACATAAACGCAACTTTAGAGCCTCCATAGAGCCCTAAAACAAAAAACTAAACACACCCTAGTCTATGTCACGCGTCCTGTCAAAGTCACTTTTCCTATTTTGCGGTGCAAAACACGCAACGTTTTTAACTTTAATTTTCTTTAACTTTGTATTTTTCTACTAAAATTATTAAGAAAACGAGTTCAGGGATATTATTTTTCAGCCAAAGCGTCCTAAGGGACGGAATATGTGAAATATTACCTAAAGAAAATAATAACTTAACACCAAAGACTTAACACCAAACAATGCTACAATGGTAAGACTACGATATTTTATATCCGTAGGAAGCCAGTATCCCAGGTAAAGAATGATCAGGAACTGAAATCAGATTCGGAGATGCAAATAAAAAGAGGAAGACAGCCGGTTTCTTCATAACCTCAAAATGGGTGGCACACGTCGAGGTTATGCTTGGTGTAAAAACCGAAGACACGGGTGGCACACGAGATATGTCGACGTGGTTGTGACTCTTGGGTTTCATACGCGATATGAAAACAAGAGATCTATGACGTAAAGATAGTTTTTCAAAGCCTTACCTACCACTGTCTGCTCATACCTGGTGAAAAAACCGAAGACACGGGTGGCACACGAGATGTGTCGACGTGGTTGTGACTCTTGGGTTTCATACGCGATATGAGGACAAGAGATCTATGACGTAAAGGTAGTTATTCAAAGCTTTACCTACCACTGTCTGCTCATACCTGGTGAAAAAACTGAAGACACGGGCGGCACACGAGATGTGTCGACGTGGTTGAGACTCTTGGGTTTCATACGCGACATGAAGACAAGAAATCTATGATGTAAAGGTAGCTTTCAAAGCTCTACCACTATCTGCCTATATCTAGTTTAAAAACCGAAGACGCGGGTGGCACGCCAGATGTGTCAACGTAGGTATGACTGTTGGATTTCATATGCGACATGAAGACAAGATATCTATTATGTAAAAGTAGCTTTCAAAGCTTTACCACTGTCGGCTGGTACCTGGTCTAAGTTTCAATGGCTCATGTTACCTAATTGGCTGCAGTCACACAATGTGGCAATGAGTCTTTCACTTTGGGCCTAGTATTAATAGCTCATTATTACCATCATGATCTTATGGCCCCACAGGGTACTGTATTGTAAATGATCTAGAGTTCCAGAGTTTCAGGCAGTAGCGCAGAAGGAATAATGTAAAATTAATAATTCCCCTGAATTAATATATAAAGAACGAAAAGAGAAATAAAACAACAAATCACCGCAGCGACAACCGACAGCCTTGAGCATTGATATTGAGGTGGAAGTTTACCATCTACCAGTCAAGACATACTATTGGCATTAGGAGACCTAACGCCTAAAGCAGCCTAAATATGGACCACCAATAAATGAAAGAAAGACCACATCTGGACTGACCGCAGTTCTTAAGTCTTTATTACAAAAGAAAAATAAACAAAAATTAATGAATCAACTGATACCACAAAACTGTACCCTAATGCAGGCAATAAAGGTGAATCTTGAAATAAACAGTTCTCTAACTGATTCTGTAACTAATTGAGACAACAAATTCGAATCGGAATCAACACAGCCGGCTATTGGCCTATCTATATTAGGAAATACCACATTACTCTTAATTAAAAAAAAAGAGGATAAATAATCTAATTGGAAAAATTAAAACCTCAAAGGCACACTGCTTAATATTATAAAAAAGGCCATAAAGAAAACACAAATGGTGGGCCTGGCTACCACCAAAGGTTGACGCAGGTATAGACATAAGAAAACCTAGCCTTCAATTTCTTGAAAAACATTACAACTCCAGCCAAAAAGTGCTATTACCAGCTATTACAAGCCACCCTACCAGTGGAGTGAAAGCGACTGAAACCAACACAGGCCAAGACAACTGCTTGTCCATAGAGGTGAGTCATACCAATGATTGTCCCAATATCTGAACTGTTGGAGAAAAGTGCAAAGACTGTACATTTTATTTTAACCCGTATGGTATGAGTATGTGATTTCAGATAATTTCTTTCTTAATTCAACTTCAAAAGTTATGCAATGCCAATAAAATACTTATGATTTTTATGGCAGTATTGCCTACTCACCATAATTTTTAGATTAATTAGTATAAGAAAAAGTTGAATCACAAACGGGGCTTGACCTCAATTTATACTAATATGTCTAACATATTAGTATATTTTGTATAATACGCTAAAATATGGGTGCAATCTTAGGATGCAATCTATCTATCTATCTATGCTCTGCTATAATTTATATAGCACCCATTACCCAATGTATAATTACAAAAGTAATATAAAAGTAATAGTTATAGACTAGTATACAAATCAGTCCAAATTATGAAACAAGTAATGGTTGTTATACTTGCCTTGGGTTAGTTATAAAACTTTTATGAAAACATTATTTAACCCATAGAAAGTTGTCAATTTTGGGGTTTTATATTTGACACCAGAGAACTATGCCAGTACAGTTACCTAGGCACAAAAGAATATCAAAAATAACTCAATACAAAGACACCTTCACTAAATGGATGTTGCACATGAGATCTTGCCAAGATTATAGGTACTTTGATTGCAGTGTGCTCTGCACTCCTAAAGCACCACAAAGCTAAGTCAAGGGAGGGACCTATGCTATGATATTCCCTAAGGGGTAAACTTGATCTGTCTTGGTGGGCCAACAGTATTAAAAATATAATAAATAAATTGATAAATAATATATGATGATGAAATCATTATTGATGCAAATAGAACAGGATGTACATGTGACTATAGTCGAAAAATAAATGGAATGTGGAAACAAGAAGCACACACAAAACACACATTTTGCGAAGCTTATCACATAATTTTAATTTTTGGAATTATTAACAATATTTCTCAGTTTAAAATTCTTTATGAAACATTAAATATATCCACATTTTAGTATGAGTAAATAATAAATAAATAAATATGTGTGGATATTTCACAGTGCCATCTAGCCCCATACTAAGCATAGCTTGTACTATGGGAATCAGATAACTGATACAATATTTATATACTTTTTGTTTGTAAATACATACATAGAATACAATATAACACCCAGACACAGAACAAACATCTATGTTCATCACACAAATGTTTGTCCTGGGTAGGAATCGATCCCACAGCCCTCAGTTCAGAAAGCAGGGATACTACCAACTGAGCTATCAGGCCCGTCGAAATCATCAGATAACAGATGCCGATAAATAGTCACAGAAAACTATTAACCCAACACAAATTTGTTTGCATCTAGGGTTGAAGCTAAATGTCACTTATATACCTTGGCGACCCAGATCCAGATACCAAGTAAATGTGATGCCTTTACTGTAAACCAGTTCCAATATTTCTTTTATGCTTTTACCCCACTTAAGTTTAATATTAAAATATATACAAAAATTAGAAACTTTACAACTACAAAAATAATTATAGTTCCATATTGGTCGTCTCAGCCAGGTTGGCTAGTTATACAAACCATGCCATATTCAGACTTAATGATGTTTTCAAACTGAAAAAGATTGATTGCACTCTTCTTTCAGAGACATCCCTCCCCTGCACAAATAGCTTACACTGATTGCAGGAGTTCTATCAAGCAAGCATGGTTGAGATTGAGACAGACCATTCCACCAACATGCTATGCTTTCTTACATGGAACATGTTAAAACAATATGATGTAGGATCTGGGGCAGATATTTAGCCAAGAGAGAAATATAGATCCATTTATACGTTCAGTACCGAATGTTATTTAATTTCTAACAAAATTATTTAAATCCGGAGAGGCTTATGGCTCTGTAAATCAACAATATCACAAATTAACAACTCTAAAATTGGGGATGATGACCATTTAAAAGAGATTATGAAGGATCCTATAAATTTAAAAATCCACCTTTGGCAAAATACCAAACCACGGGGTTCTATAATAGTTCTGTGTCTTACAGACCTGGACACACAATCAGTTACCAAGTTTAACCTGTAATACTACTAGCATTGAGTAGTTACAGCATAGGGAGCACAAACCTTGTCATTAATAAAACTCTAACACTTCATTTCATAATGAAGGGGTTCATGTCATAAATCTTAGTCTGCTCCAGGGTAAGTCAAGCCTATCTTATACTTGCAATTATCTGAATAATAAAATCTGCCCAGCAAAAAAGTACCTTGAATATTATGCCTCATAAAATATTTCAAACAATATAAATAAATCATTTGATATTGTCATTGAACAACAATTAATAGATGTGTTAAAGAAACTGACATTTTGTCACAGACTAGGTAGGGGATACTACCGGTCGTACTCAAAAACACGTTAAAAAAAAAAAAAATATATTACTTTTGTCAACTTTAAATTAAAAGATGTGTTTCTTGGAGATAATAAGACGAACAGCGGGTTGGACTAATAGCTCGTCAACATTTACAAAATTTTATAGCAGACCCATAGCTAATGCTCCGGGACAATTTTCCAATGCTATGATCAATGACAAAACATAATTATAATACTACAAAATTTTAAGCTTGTAGCCCTAGGTACAAGAATTACACTACATAATTATAATAAGTAGTGTAATTTATATTACGTTGTTGCCAATTTTATGTGTGTGCCAAACTACACTCCACTGATTATTAATAATTTTTACTTAGGCGATTCATTCATTATCAATAATTGATTAGACTGATTTTATTGTTTAAAGTAAAAATACCAGTTTAGAAATCCTTGATAACTTGAGTGTGACTGGCCACGCAGCCAATATATACTGGAGTGAATGGATTTTATGGAAATCACTACCTACAGAATTAAGAAATAATTATTTAATGGTAACTAATTACGAAGGTACCAACCTATCACTACTGGATTACAATAATTACATTTATTAAGGCGATTAAAATGAAACAACTGTTTTTATTACAACAAACATTTTAATACTTAATTCTTATCTCAACTTTACCATTAATTGTCTCTGAACATCTGCATGTTAAAAGTTCTATGTCTTCGAACGAATGCACGATGTACAATAAGTGATCAAACTACTTACCTGACGTTCGATCATTATTGTACGAAGTGCTTCGTTCGAAGACATACACACCCTTCCCACCCTACCCATGGGTAAAGTTGAGTACAAGCTCTGAAGAAAGTGACTTTGACAGGACGCGTGACATAGACTAGGGTGTGTTTAGTTTTTTGTTTTAGGGCTCTATGGAGGCTCTAAAGTTGCGTTTATGTTGCCAGCAAATGGGACTGCTGCATGTTAAAAGTTCTATGTCTTCGAACGAAGCACTTCGTACAATAATGATCGAACGTCAGGTAAGTAGTTTGATCACTTAATATTTGGAGTTGCGCGGGAAAAGGTAACCGGTATGCTTGCAGCGCACTTCACAGCCGCCTAAACGTTTGGTGTGGACGCTAAAGGTGTAGAGCGCGGTGAATTGAAGACGCGGGTTAAAATCCCACTGGTTGCTTAAAGTTTTAGGAAATGTAATTATCATTGTAGAGATGTCATATTTGATTATTAATAGATTATCAACCCAGGAGTGTAAGCGTAGCGCAAAGAAAAATTGCCTAACCTAACTTTGCGGCCTTCAAATAATTATGATAGGTAGACATGATTGTATTCACTGCCTAGTCTATAGGTATTAGGTTGGTACTTATTGATAAACTGAGGTGATGAACGTCGAAGGCATCTAACTTTATATGCCTCCATAGTAATTTTGGGTCACCCAAATTTTCCAAGTCTCACTTTTCTTTTTTTGTGAGATTGAATGGCGTGACGAGCTAGTCGTTCACCTGATGTTAAGCAACACGGCCGCCCATAACATTTGCAGTGTCACTCGGAACTTCTGTTAAGTTTTTGATTAAATATGGTCAAATAAAAACCAATTGCTCCGATAAAATATGTATAATTTATACCATAATAAATAGCCTATGCACATAATACAACACATCACAACAAATACTGACTATAATTATGAGATTCTCCGGTTCAATATACAACGGGTAGACTAATATATGTACACAAATCCGAAAGGGGATTATTCCACACATCATATCAAATAACTTTTGTTCTACGACTTTAGCAATTTTTGGAGTAAATTTTGAACTAGTGAGACAAAAATCAGCTGTGTTTTAGTGTTAAGGTTGCTGACCTTAAGCATGGCACTCCAACAAAATAACCTTTCGAGAAACAGCTGATTTGTGTCCAACTACTAACTACTTACAGGATACAAGCTGTACAAGTAAAAACGAAGCCAGTGTCGGCTTCGTAGAGCGCCATCTCTGTCACTCAGTAAGTTAATAATCATCGTTATATCGCTAAGTTCACCGTGCGACAGAGACGGACGACGCTCTACGAATAGTCAACTTGAGCACCAATTCGTGCGTGACCTAGCGTCGTTTTACTACGGACCTGCGTTGTGTTAGTCATCAAATACGTGGTAAATATTCAATTTCTAATTCAAACTTTTAAATTGGCAACTGGTTTAATACTTTAACAGGACGTACTATAATTAGGAACGATTGGACGAAACTATATATGGATCGTTTTAAACAATAAACTCAGCCGTTAATCTTTAGTTTCGTTTCCATATTATAAACCTCCACTGGGGTACCTAGTTCCGACTGAGCATCGTTCTAGGACTCGGGTCTATAAATGTTAACACGATGAGTGTCTAATATATTAAAACTTCACTTGGGCATATTTGGCAGCATAATCGAGTTCTTGGATATCCCATGATTTTTCTTCATATGTTTGCGCTTACTGTTTTGTGTAGCGTACGCTTTCCCACATACTTCACATTTGAACTTCCTTTCGTTTGTGTGTGTTGCCATATAGTGGCCCTGCATATGTCTTTTTATAAAAAACCCCATACTGCAGACGGAGCATTCGTACGGTCTCTCTTTTAAGTGTACGCTTCTCATGTGCAGCATCAAATTAGATTTCAGATTGAATCTCTTTTCACACATGTCGCATTTAATTCCTTCAGCATTGTGAACTTGGACCATGTGTCGCGTCTTTTGATAGTAGTTCTTAAACCGCGCCTTGCATATCTGGCAGACGCTGTCTCCAGCTATTCCCTTATGCTCCTGATTCACATGGGCTTTCTTCTTCGACTCCGCTGCGAAGACTTGCCCGCAATGCGTACAGGGGAAGCTAGATTTCTTCTTCAGATGCGTCGTTTCGTGCCGATTCAAACGGAAACTGTTCACGAATCCAGCGCCACAAATGGTGCAGATGAAGTTCCGGTAATGGATATTCATGTGTTGCATCAGTAACTTCATGTTATGGAACACCTCGCCGCAGAGGCAGCAGTTGATCTGCTGCTCATTGGTGAGTTTGAACGGCTGGAAGTAATCTGGAACTCCCTGATAGTACTTCTTGTCGTGTACAGAGACTAGATGCTCAGTGAGTGTGTTTAAAGTATCGGTAGGTTGATCGCAAATTTTGCATCTGAGGTCGACAATGTCTAGGAAGGCTACAAACGTCGCCATTCCTTGTCCGGCCTTGTAGAACGGTGTTTCCCTATCGTGTTCGCTGTGCGTGTGAGTTCTTAGTACGTCAGCGTTAGCGTATGTTTTAAAGCAGTAAGCGCAGACGTAGCCAGCATCCGTTCTGTCTTTGAACGGGGTTACATTGGAGCATCTGAGCAATGTGGCCAAATTGTGCCATTGCTTCTTCATTTCTGGCAGCCGTTTCTCAATGTATCTAAGTTTACTTAGCGTAATATCGTCTTCGGCTTCTTCTTTGACTGCGTGTTTTCGTTTTTTTGTCGCTCTGCGTTCGCCTATAAAAGAAAAATAACTCTTTCACACGCGTTTCAGTCTTCTAAACTCCTTAATATTAGCACAGTACTTATAGCATCATCTCTAGATATAGAAGCAGGTCATGAATCACACGCGGATACCAATGTTCATTGTGGTATATGCAGGTAGTAAAAAGAAATACAGCTAGCGTTTGTTTATAATCGATCGGATGCTGACGTTTTGCGTTAATGATAATGAATGACGTGACGAGCTAGTCGTTAGCTTGATAGCAACACGGCTTTCGAAGCCAGTTGTAGCATCACTCAGAATAACAGTAAATTAACAATTAAAAGACGCACACGTGTCGTACGTCCGACATTTCTAGAATTTTAATGTCCTTAAAATAGCTTGTCGCTTGTTAAGATAAGACATTGTACATTATTTTACTCCAAATCATATTTCTGCAGTCAATATTTCTACTGATGTAGTACGTAGGACACTTACACTGGAATTCATAGTCAAGGAGGGGGCTCCTCTAGAGGATGAATCAGGCACTGTGCGGCATATTCTAGCTTTATTTCATAAACAAAAGCAGTCCCCAATCTGGCATGATCAGAGGCTGGACGCTGATCGTCCGAATTTCGTCAACCAAACGGTCTCCTTGCTTTCAAATCGTGTTATTTTATTCTTTTATGAAGTGTCGTGATATTTAAAATACGAATAAGGTATATCGGTACCGTTTCTTCAACATTTACCAGTCTAAGTCCCGTCAAAATGACACTCGAAAGAAGAATTTTCAAAGACAACTTTATTGAAATCGTAGAGTATTTAATTAAAATGCTTTTCAGTTAGGGGTTTCTCCAGCGATTGTTTATGAAAGTGAAAGAAGAATGATACAGCATTTCATCTCTAGGTAAAAGTGGAATGATAGATTTTGGAGGATTGTTCAACCTTTGTTTATGAATACCACTGTAATTCTCTTCTGTATGCCTCTTCTCAGTGTGTAGTAGGTACTAGGTATGTGATTTTGAAATGGTTCTGAGAGAAATGCAACATTACGTTACGCCCACTAAGCATCAATAGCAGACCGTATCAACTTAGATATAATTATGAAAGAGACCAAGAGTTATATGCAGATGGATTTGCCCCCAACACAAAGACCAAATCTTTATTGGAAAAGTCAAAGTTGTGTCGTTTGGTAGAACAAAGAATTTCATAAAAGATGGTCCTTCGAGACGTGTTACGTGAGCTAATAGAAAGACTAATCTGCGACGAAGTCTACAAGGTGACCTTGAATTAGTATGTTATCCCGAAAGGGGGTAAATCTACACCCCAAGGTAGACAATGTTTCTTCTACTATTTTACTAAATTAATAGTTTTTCATTGAAGAAATGCCATGTAAAGTTTACGTTCGAAAATAGCCTTAGCGCAGCTGGATGGTTGAACTTCGTCCTTGACCGAGTGCACATAAATGGGTTTAACGATCTGTGTTTAGAATTTAATTTATAGTATCTTGTTGACTCTCGTAGCGATCGCACGTACAATTTTGCGAGTGGATTTATTCTTTACCGTGGAGGTCTGGAAACACCCCGTTTCATGTGAGGCTGTCACAATTGGTAGGGTATCATGGTCCCAGTTCTCCCATTTTGGGATAACATATCATTTCAAAGTCCCCTTGTATATTAAGAAATAAAAACCCAGTAGGTGATACAAACACTGTTAATCAACAAAAAGAAGATAAGAAGAAATGCGTAGAATAGTACTTGAATTTTTCGTAGTTTGTATTAAATGTTGGTCCTTCGAGAGTATCGTGAGCTTTTAGATACAAAGTGTAGATTTGTGGCGAAGCAAATGTCAGGAAATCATTTCAATATGAGTATCGACAATTCAACCTTATTATCTAGTGATATCAGTTAAACGTATTCTAAGCATTCGTCATTTATATTAAGAGTTGTTCTTTCGAGACGCCTAACGTGAGGTAAAAGGTAAAGCAAAGAATAAGGCGAAGTCAATGTTAGGAAAACGGTATCGATATCGAATGATCAAGTGTCATAATACCAGTACAAAAACAACAACACATTTTTTGACAGGCCTGATAGCTATATATAATACTCTTTGATTTTTAACGTTAGGATCATAGATTTATATATCAGGATATGCCCGAAGGAACATTTTATTTTGTTAAAATGGCGTGGGAAAAGTCAGCGCCATCTATTAGATTTCGCGTGAACTACGACAAGTTGAGAAAATTAGGTGCCTTGCCTATCGCTGCCATTATGTCCGTCAATGTTTATGTTTACAATGATTATTCCAAATATAAATTCGATTATTTTGTTACAAAACAAAGTGTAATATTGAAAATATTGAATTACTTGAGGTAAGAAACTTACCCCCGTATTCTAAAACATTTCACCAAAAATCCTTCACTTGACTTCTACTTCACTTTGAGGAAAACTCAAAATACATCGCGACGTACCTTGAGTTGACAGTTGTTTCGCTTCTCTCGTTTAAGAAAAATTTACGCAGAAATGTCAAGTTGATTATATACTGTCAACTAAAAATACCAAAACTCAAAAATGAGGTTAATTCGAGGTTGAGTCGAGTGGAGTAATCGCGTGGTAACGACTTAGAATATGGGGGTTAGTCTTTCTTTTTACTACACTTTTGAGTATAGATTGTGCAACCCTTCACAATACAACTTGGCATATTTTGTTTGTGACATTCGACCGATGCCTTCTAATTTCCATCACAGACTGAGCGCTAGTGGATGCCAATCTTTGAAATTGGCTCCCACTTTGAAGCGACGTTTTAACCTGTCATTAGGCCTGTCCTTAATATATATGTCTATGGTTAGGATAGTATATAGCAAAGTTCTCTGTGGTTAGGATCATGCCATGTTGTATTATAAAATGTAATTTTGCATTATAATTATTTTAATACTTTGTGATTCAGCGTAACTACATTACTATTATTTGACTTTCAAAAGTGAACATACTGTGCCTAATTGAAATAAACATTTTGAATTGAATTGAGCTCAGTTGGTTGGTTGGCTTGCCTTCTGAACCGAGGGCTGTGGGTTCGACTCCTACCCAGGACAAACAATTGTGTGATGAACATAGATGTTTGTTCTGCGTCTGGGTGTTATATTGTATTCCATGCATGTATTTACAAACAAAAAGTATCTAAGTATTACACCAGTTATCTGGTTCACATAGTACAAGCTTGCGGCTAGATGGCGCTGTGTGAAATGTCTAGAAATATTTATTTATTTACCTCATCAGGTGAAAGACGTCCACTGCTGATCACAGGCCACCCTCACAAAAAGCCACTTTGGACGGTTATCATAAGGTGTTTGCCATAATCAGCACTCTTGGCAGGCGGCTTGGTGATCGCAGATTGTAATGTACCGAGGAGAATGTTGCTGCGCATTCCTTGGATATTACCTTAGCTGGGTGTTACGGCATCCACGGGAAGAGATGGGGTGCTCCTATTCGTAACCGGGACCATACGGCCAAGGCGGAATGGAACATCGATAACACATAAAGACTCTTGAGAATCATCCCAACCAGGAGGCTTATCGTGTAAATCTATGGACATGGTAATCATGTGCTCTCTTGCTCGCACTCACGGCGGAACTGGCGCGTGCAGGATGACAGGCAAATTTCATGTCCAGATGGTCTAGCATGCGCACAGCGAGATAACTTGTCGTCGCTGTTAGAGTGAGACACACTTAGACGCTACCATAGCCTTGTCACGGTCACTCACGAGAAAGTGTCGGGATAATTTTGTCGCGGTGCGAATGCTAGCCCGGCAGAACAGTCACGCGATAGGGTCGCTGTATAGTCAAGTTACAGCAAAACAAATGCTGTCAAGATATGAGAAACGTGGTGAGCTAGTCGTTCACTTGATGTTAAGCGTCACGGCTGCCCATGAAAGGTTGCATATCACTCGGAACTTTAAATAATAAAGTTTTGCGTGACACTGCACTGCGCACGTTAGATAGATAGATAGAAAATGCTTTATTGCACAAGAGTAAATCAAGTACATAGGCGAACTTAACGTACCACGTTATACCGAGACATCATACAATCAGTCTAAAGTGAGATCAGATCAGTCTCGTTTGCCCAGTAATTTCATTAGCTACAGTGCCCTTATACCGGAATACAGTAGTGCCTACTGCCTAGTGCTTGCACACTACTGCTTGGCGGCAGAATAACTGGCCAAGCGGTGGTACCTACCTAGACGAACTTTGCAGAAAAGTCCTACCACCTAGTAAATATATATGATTTATTTATAGCAGTACCCGTTAGCGCAAATTTAGAGTGAGATAGTTGAATACAATAATAATAAAGTGTAATAGAGACAGAGAGTAATCGCAGATCAATATTAGACAACCTGTTGAAATAAATAACTCTCGATGTATAGAACAAGTTTTCGGTATGAAATTTGCAATAAACTTATGAACTAGCATGCAAGTTCCAAATACATAATGATAAATTGCAAAACTGAATGTACGTACTTTTACTTACCTTAGCGCTTTAAATACGGATCCGTCTACTTATACTCGTCCTGGGCCTTTATTCTCTGTCGATTCCTTACTTCGAAACCACGCGAATTCCTGTTAACTTACATAAGAAATCTGCAAAAGTCTATTCTCTATGACACGAAAACAAAACCGCACGAAATGAATTTGGAATTGCCGCGATTTGAATTGTCAAAAATCATATGTTTAACCGAGACGCGTTCCGAAACATCAACACATCAAGAGATATGACCATTTATGTCCATATATTTTATTCAAAATAAAGATAACTTGAATGTAAAGTGAAGGTATATCCAACGCTGTGACACGATTTGAACAAGACACGATAACGACGTGGTTTCGTGTCGTGTGGAATCTGTGTTTTCATAGAGAATAACCGCTGTCCTGATGGATGCAAGAGGCAAGCAGCCGCTCAAAGTGGCGCTCCTTGGGAGAGGCCTATGTTCAGCGGTGGACATCTTCAAGCTAATGATGATGATGATCCTGTCGAATGGAAGAGAGGGAAAGGGTAAAGTATAGAGGAAAGGATGAATGGATAGGCCGGCGAAGGAAGGCAGGCGCCTGCCTAAAACTAATTCGCTTTGTCGCTTAACATCAGGTGAGTTGCAGTCAAATGTTGGCCCATTTATACATAAAAAAAAAAAAAAAAAATTGACACGTGCGAAGTAGGGGGTCCACTAGTATATAGTGTAGTAGTTAGTTTGAATAATAAAGGCACATTGCCCGTTAAAAAAAAACTAGTCTAGTCCATGTCATCTGCACAGTGAAGGCGAAGGGTAGAGCAAACAAGGTGGTTTCCTGAAGAAATTAGAGCATGTGGAGATTGTGGAGCTTTGAATTAAATATATCATGTAATAGGCATGATGACTACTATTAAAAATGAACAAGTAAATAATACTTTTATAACGAAGATTTAAAATGAATGCAACAATTGAAAAAATAAGTAAAATCGGTAAATAAATCACGGAGTAATAAGCTTTTAAAGTTTCTACAGGAGGCATCTCCTGTCTCTTTCTCGCGAAATAGAGCGCCTCCGTCCACAGGTACCATAAAAAATCCACCTGTGACGTCACATGCCAAAGATATTGTATGTAAAAGCTACCACAGCTTAGTAATGAGGTACTATGACGACATTGCTCTGACGTCACTGGCCGTTTGAGCTATCTCTTTCTATTCCGGTTTTTAAAGTGCTTGTAACTTTGTCGTTTTTTGAGATTTTTAATTTTTGTTTACAAATGTTTATATTTGATGAATATTTTTAATTTTTGCAAAAAAAAAATTTAGTCATCATGCCTATTCGTTTCATTAACTTGTTTGTGATGAACGCAAATAAAAGAAAAATAAATTCAGTTCCATAGAAAAAAATCGCAAACATACCTCTAAAACTTTGCTTGTGCCCATTTTATACAGTTTCTATCGAATATATTTTTACAAAAAAGATAATAGTGTACGCCCAACAAACATTCACATAATGTGATGACTTCATGATTTTGAAAAATACTATACGAACATAGATATTAATTAAAAACCTCCAAAATCGGTCATCTCGTGCGTTGCCTTTGACGTAAGCACCACGCGGAAGTTCAGACTGAATCGATATTTAAGTCTATGATGTTAAGGGGGTATGCCAATAAATAAATTTCATCTTGATTTTTCAGGCTGTAGCCATTTGTTGCTAAACTAGTGATGTCTAGGCATAGATTTATATATCAGGATATGCCCGAAGGAACATTTTATTTTGTCAAAATGGCGTGAGAAAAGTCAGCGCCATCTATTAGATTTCGCGTGAACTACGACAAGTTGAGAAAATTAGGTGCCTTGCCTATCGCTGCCATTATGTCCGTCAATGTTTATGTTTACAAAGATTATTCCAAATATAAATTCGATTATTTTGTTACAAAACAGAGTGTAATATTGAAAATATTGAATTACTTGAGGTAAGAAACTTGGTCTTTCTTTTTACTGCACTTTTGAGTATAGATTGTGCAACCCTTCACAATACAACTTGGCATATTTTGTTTGTGACATTCGACCGATGCCTTCTAACTTCCATCACAGACTGAGCGCTAGTGGATGCCAATCTGTGAAATTGGCTCCCACTTTGAAGCGACCTATAACCAGTCATTAGGCCTGTCCTTAATATATATGTATATGTGTCTAGGTGATACTTTCAATCCTAATTTGTTTTTTTTTTTCTTTTTTTTCTTATTGCTAGGACACCCAATTAAAATTAAGCATTCTAATTATATTACAATCTAGCCATCTATTTAGCTAATGAGTAATTTTAATTTAACCTAAACTTCTAATATAATGATTGCCTAAGAATGTGTGTGCGTTTCTTATTGTCTCTATTAAGGTGAAGACACGTTGTTCTTGTGTTCTTTTTAAGTAGCACTTACACTGCACCACATTAGACTATCACGTAACTACACTTTAACACTTAACTAAACTAACTCAAACGGTTTTGTTCTTTTTAGTCTTCTCACTAGATCCGTGTGGTCGAGGAGCTGAATTGCCTCAACATTCACGTGATGGTGAAGCCTGTATTGATGACTTTCTGCGTGTTTTTTAATAATAGTGGACGAACTCTATTTTAAGGTCCCGATGGAGGTCGTCGTTTCGTATATACCAGGGTGCATTGACATTTCCCTTAGCACTTTATTCTGGAATCGCTGGATGGTTAATATATTGTACTGTTTGGTACAGCCCCATAGCTGTATACCATAGTCTTAATTTGTTGATACATTCTATTTACTTGCGCAAAATCAGTTTTCATGTAATCACGTTGAGTGAGTAAGCTATGATTGGCGAAAAACCCAAGAAAATTTGAATTTGCCGCGCTGAGTGAAACGTTCCACCTTAAAGTCAATGTTTTATGAACGAATTTAAACCTGCTTTTCTGGCTCTGCCCTTCGTTTTAAATAATAGAGTTTTATTTTAAAAAAAGCGTGACACGCTTAAGAAGGTGGCTCTATTTTGAGCGATTTTTTCCCTCTGTGTGAATACAACTCAACCTATACCTAAGAACTCATTCACAGAGCAGGTAATAGTTATTTGCACAGAGCATTAAATAACCGCCCAAGTGCGAGTTAGACTCGCGCACGAAGGGTTCCGTACCATTAACTTTAAAAACGAGCAAAAAAATCACGTTTATTGTATGGGAGCTCCCCTTCAAATATCCATTTTGTTCTGTTTTTTAGTATTCGTTGTTATAGCGGCAACAGAAATACATCATCTGTGAAAATTTCAACTGTCTAACTATCACAGTTCATGAGACAGCCTGGTGACAGACGGAAAGACAGACGGACAGCGGAGCCTTAGTAATATGGCCCGTTTTACCCTTCGGGTGCGGAACCCTAAATTTCCTAAATGTGACGCTAGCGGCATGAAATTTTTATCCTCAAGGTTGGCGCACTGACATGAAAGATGAAGAACTAAGAAGTATTAGTTGCATTTTCAGTGAACTGGCGACACAATTATAGCTTATACGTAACCTCTTCGGTTAACTTATAAGTCAATGACTGGCGATATGGAAGATGATTAAATAGAAAGGTTCGAATTTTAAATTCAAAAACTACTTTTCAGGTGACCTATTGATTTTCGAATCACAATTTTATTATCGTAGTAAGTTATATACTCTTTGTTATTATGACAAATAGAATGTTTCCGGGCTTGTGAAGTAAAAATAATTATCTATAATAATTTACGCTCGCGCCTCGCAGACTAAAGTAATAATAATATTCGTGCTAGCTAACGCTGCGTCACGCGCATACTCGATCGAATGAGGCCCGTTAGTTTACGTTCGGCCGTCGCGGAGTGAGGTCGCACGAAAATAGAAAGAATAAAAATGCCACACTGCGCTGTTATTTGGTGTAACAATCAAAGCAAGAACGTGAACAAACGAAATTGCGGCGTAACGTATCACAGGTAAGGTTTTTCAAGTTTAAACTCAACTTTGAGGTTAGTTCTAGATAATTCTTTGGAACACTAAAGCCTCAACCAGGAATAAAATTACACACGCAACGCAATAGAGACGCCTTGCGCTCAACACTTTTTATACAGAACGAAGCCTTTTTGTGTTTTTAGGGTTCCGTACCCAAAGGGGAAAGCGAACCCTTATTTTTTATGAGATTGAATGACGCGACTTTCACCTGATGTTAAGCGATTCTGAACTTTAAAATAATAAAGTTTCGCGTAACATTGCACTGCGCACGTCATCCTGAGACATCACACAGTCTACTAATCAGATTACTACACTGTGTAATCAGGTCATAGTCTCAAAGTTAACAAACCCTATTGCTAAGGCTCCGCTGTTTGTCTGTCTGTCTATCCGTCTGTCACCAGGCTGTATTTCATGAACCATTATAGTTAGACAGTTGACATTTTCACAGATGATGTATTTCTGTTGCAGCTATAACAACGAATACTAAAAAACAAAATAAAATAAATATTTAAGGGGGCTTCCATAAAAGTGATTTTTGCTCGTTTTATAGATAAATGGTACGGAACCCTCCGCGCGCGAGTACGACTCGCACATAGCCGGTTATTTTTTTTTGTGGTTAACCTGCGCATATGAATTAATATGATGTTTGCGCTCAACGCCTACCGTATACATAAGCGGCTCGCGAATATTATTACTATTTTTTTCCTGCTCTGGGATCTCATTCTGATAATGAGTGGATGTAAGGAATTGGTGCCATACATCGATAAATTCTGTTGTTCCTGGTTTTGTTTTTATATTATAACGTGGTATTATTATCTACCATTATAACCCTTAATTATGTCTCGCTCACACATTTTGGCCTTTTATAATAATAACCCAACGATCACATACATAGATCCTGGACCCTAACTAGGATTCCATGTATCTAGGGACCCAGGAACTACAAGGACCATGCTCCCACAACACCCAGACACAGTATTAGCGCTTTTTTTTGCACAATTACTTGTCCGGTCGTGGGATTCGAACCCACCGCCTCCGGATTATGAGCCGACCTGATCAACCACCACGCCACAGAGGTTTAATAAAAGTGTGAATTTCCAAAAAGTGGATTTTTATAGTAAATAAAATAACAGAGTTCTTGAGAAAAATAACTAACTAGAAAAGGAAGAGGTTCTATGTATTATGCGGTTTTTATTACGAGTTTTTTTTATTTTATTTTTTGACGTTGATTTATTGGATTTTTAAATAAAATTATTTAAATTGAGAGCCTGAAAAGTTGAAAACATAGGTTTTAACATAGGACTTATGGAACTGAGACGTGGTCTCCTACTGTTGGCCTCATTAGTAAGCTCAAAGTCACGCAACGAGCTATGGAGAAAGCTATGTTCGGTGTTTCCCTGCGAGATAATATCCGCAGGAGAACTAAAGTAACCGATATAGCTTTTAGAATTAGCAAGTGGAAGTGGCAATGAGCAGGCCACAAAACTTGTAAAACTAACAACCAATGAAGAAAAAAGGTTCTCGAGTGGCGACCACGAACCGGAAAACGCAGCGTAAACCACGCAGATGGCAAGCATCATTTTCATTCTTTTCAAAAATTCTTTATTAAAATAAATATTACATAATAGTACGTACAACTTAGTGCTAGAATCTAAGCTATATCTATCTTAAAAATGAATCGTTTTACAGGCTAAAAACGCCTTTTTAAACTTTTAGTACAAAATGTTAATAATTCAAAAGTTCTCATTAAATCATAATCGAGGGTAGTTACATTTAGTTTTAACATAAATATTCTTTTTACGTATTACTAAGATACTTCATACGTTTTTATCGCGGAGAAATGGTTGGGTATTAGTGAAAATATGTTATTTACTCAGTTGAAGTGCATACATACCTAATAGTAGGTATAACTATCAGGTAGGTGCACAGCCTCCGTGGTGTGGTGGTTGAGCAGGTCGGCTCATAACCCGGAGGTGGCGGGTTCGATTCCCGCCACAGGACAAGTATTTGTGCCCGAAAAAAAAAAGCGCAAATACTTGTTCTGTGTCTGGGTGTTGTGGGACCATGGTCCTCGTAGTTCCTGGGTCCCTAGATACAGGGAATCCTAGTTAGGGTCCAGGATCTATGTATGTGATCGTAGGGCGTTATTTATTATTTATTATTTATTTATACCTACACAGTTAATATTCTGCAAAAGCAAATGGCAAGCAGTTGCTTAAAATGACGATCTTTGGGGGTGGCCTCTATGTCCAGCAGTGGTCGCCTTCAGGCTCTTGTTGATGAATAATAATTTCACTAATCTACATAATACAATTCGTCTTCTAGGTTCCCTTACGATCCTTTTGTAAAGGACAAATGGATACTAGCGACAGGGAAATTAAACTGGTTCCCGCAAAAACACGATACTATCTGCTCTAAACATTTCGAAGAGTCATGCTTCACGTTAAGAACTCCCAACCACACACGCATATCTGATGACGCTGTTCCGACATTGAATCTCCATCCTATTCTAAACGAGGTAATGATTATTATGCTAAATTATTAAGCCGGCTAAGGGAATAACCAGGGAATGAGCTGCAGCATTTGCATCGTTACATTAAAATCTGCGATATATTCTTTGACCGGAATGTTTATTATTAAACCAGCTATGGGAATAATCAGGGAATGGGCTGCAGCATTCGCATCGTTACGTTAAAATCTGCGATATATTCTTAGACCGGAATGTTTATTATTAAGCCAGCTAAGGGAATAACTGTAGGGATTGGGCAGCGGCATTTCCATCCGCACATTAAAATCTGCGATTTTTGTTTGATTGGACGCTTTTAATAAGCCAGCTAAGGGAATGTACAGCAGCATTCTCATCGCCATGTTAAAATCTGCTATATATTATTTGATTAGAATGCTTTTAATAAGCCAGCTAGCCGCTCAGGCCATTCTACCACATTTGTAGCCTGCTTCGAAAAACCTAAAGTGCATAGAGGTCACAATAGTGGCTCACAGCTGATTGCAATACTAGGGATGTCAAAACATCGACTATTAAATTTACTAAAAATATAAATTGACTAAAATCGAAACTAGTTGAACATCACTATCGAATAAAGTAAGTCTCTATGGTTCAGGAAAAAAACAAATGCCTTACTTTAAATTGCAACTCGCGCCGAGCCGGCGCGCGCCGGCGTCAGGGCTATTTCCTTTAGGTACGGCGGAGCGTCAATTATTATATGTATTGTTATTGTGTGTGTTTTTTTTATACTACAACACACGTAAAAATGCATTTGTTTAGATAGCCAAGTAATGCTACTTATCAAAATGTAGTTTTGAAATTTTAAAACACTGCTTAGTTTTTCCGTATAAACCGTAAATATGCAAAACCATACCGCGCTATTTGAGGTTAGTAAATTCTAATTTACTTTGGATCGCTTTGGGACCTACCTACGCCCGCCGCGCCGCGCCTGATTGGATATGGGAATAACTAGGGAATGGGCTGCAGCATTCTCGTCGAAACTAAAGAACGCGATTATTTTTTTATATAAACGAATGACGTGACGAGCTAGTCGTTCATCTGGTGTTAAGCGTCATGGCTGCCCATAACAGATTGCAGTGTCACTCGGAACTAATCAGTTTCGTGTGACACTGCACCTATCATCACATACGATTAGTATTGAGTTAGTTGATAGTTGAGTTAGTTGATTAGTATTGACCTAACTATATTTTCTTTCAGATGGAGTCAGTCATAAATAATGACCCTGGTGGTCTAGCAAAGATCCCAAATGCTAACGCTAACGCCAAACGCTAACTCCAAAATGTATTGAAATGACATTAGCTGCGGAAAAGTAAGCGATTTCCGAAATGTCATTCCAGTACATTTTGGAGTTAGCTTTTGGCGTTAGGGTTAGCGTTTGGGACTTTGCTAGACCCCCTGATGAAGCACCAGCGATGTGTATAAAGGTAGAGACCACAGAGTCCAGAGCTCTTGCGTCGTCTATGAACCAAAAGAAGGCATATGCTCGCAATAACGGGTTGACGATGATATATGATGATGATGATGATGATGACCTGCTGCTTATTTATTTCCAGGTCACCAAAACAGTCTCACACGTAGAACCAGTCATGGAAGCTTCTCAGGATGGTAAAGCAGTAGACCCAAAATCATCGCAGAGTTCTTCGGATGCCAAACCCATAGGCGCTACTAAAGATACACCTCAAACACGAAAATTGAAATTATTGTTAAACAGGTCGCAGAATCACCTTAAAAAACATAAACTTGAATTAAAAAGGTTTCGAGAACGCAATAGAAGGTTACTGAAAAAAGTCGCCAAAATGGAAACTATTATAAAACATCTGCGAGGGCAACCCACTTTGACAAAAAAGGAAAAAATGACGATGGAAAGCGCTCTAGTTAAGCAGTTTAAAACTAAGGTATACACTCAACATACTTGCACTCCCAAAGCTAATTTACCAATGTAACTATTGCCTACAGCGGTTAGTGCAGTGAACCAGTGTTACTAAAACTAAGCGATTTTTCCACTGTTTTAAACATTCACAATTGTTCACCTTTTTAATAGTACTTACGGGATCTTTATGGACCCCACAGCACCCCTATTCCCAACCTATCGGAAACGTTTCGATTCGAAATCTACACTCTCCATCTCCTTCATCTACATTCAGAATGAAAGAGACGGAAGTGCAGAAATGATTCTAAACACGGTAAAGATCCCGTAAGTGCTATTAAAGAAATGTGTTTTTTACACAAATAATATTTTTTTATTAAGTACAGTTTTGTTTCATTTCATTTACAACTAGACGCCGGGCTCGCACGAGCTATAAAGTCGACATATTATCTTCTTTCAAGACAGAATAGACCAATGACCGTTCACGTAATATTCTAAGCCTTTCTTGCCTTTTCATTGCTCAAACGATTTCTCGACAGAAGAGAGCTGTCAATTTTTATAAGCTCATGTTAGTTAGCATGGAACTGGATAAGTGTCTAGAGATCATTTCTGGCAGAAATCGCCAAGATGTTGAATGAGTTCTTCCTGTCGAACAATA
Source organism: Ennomos erosarius (assembly GCA_963580505.1). Classification (NCBI taxonomy): domain Eukaryota; kingdom Metazoa; phylum Arthropoda; class Insecta; order Lepidoptera; family Geometridae; genus Ennomos; species Ennomos erosarius. The sequence continues at coordinate 2,754,397 of OY757005.1, read as the reverse complement.
TTGGGCACGAACGACAACGGTTATTCGATACTTTATTTATTTACGAAATTCATTTACCAACCAAATTTTTAAATATTTTGCGTATTTGCTGCTTGTTTACTTCATTTTACTTTATTTATTTATTTATCAATCAAATGTATTTTTTTTTTGTTTTTTGCGCTTTTACTGCCTGTTTACATTCTTTTAATTTATTTTATAAACATTGTATATTTGACATGCCTAATGTAACTGATGTGTTATAAGGTCAATAAAATTATTCTATTCTAATTCTATCCTACTACAGCTAGTGTGTTTGTTTGTTACTATCACAGTGAGTACATAAACCGATTGTTATGATAGGATTGTTGATTGTTTAGGCTCTGGAATAATAAATAGAATACTTTTTATTCTCGGGGTGCAGTTAGAAATTCTTAAATGGCAACGCCTCTGATATAAAAGGTGTCTATGATCGAATGCTTACCATAAGGAAGACCATCAGCTATGATATAAAAGAAACTAGCAAACTGCCCTACAATTCAGTAATCCTACTTACGATGACCCCACATTGGGCGGTAGTGTTCCTCAAGCGCCTGCGCCGGCGATATCGCCGCCGGTGTAACGCTCGAGAATCGCTACTGCCCAATGAGGGGTCAGCTTTTTAAATAGTCGATAGTCTTGCTAATCAGCTAGTCAACCATTCAACTAGCGAGGACTAACAAGAACGTCCAACTGATCAATAAAATAAAGAGGGGGTGTATCTGGCAGGGTAGCTGCAAAAAAACTGCCATGGTTGCTTCACATATATGTATTGTCATTTTTAAAGTAAAGATTTTTAGTTTATTTTTAAACTTATCAACTAGCAACATTTTACGTGACGAGCTAGTCCTTCACCGGATGTTAAGCGGAAAGGCCGCCCGTCATAACAGTTCTTATACACTAAAAAATAGTTTCGCAACGCAGTTTGCTTTGCGCTTGCTGCGTTTATTTATTATTATGAATAAATGTATTTTCTTTCTTTCTTTCTTTCTTTCTGAAGTAAAAGTAAACACTAATTTGTTTTTTGTCATCGTCATCATCTTCATCAGTAGGAAGACGTCACCTGCTGAACAATGGCTTAGGAATGGTTGGAGGAGAGAAATGCTATGTTAAAGTTTCCACTTTAACTATTGTAGGCTTTAACAAGCATTCGCGGACCTTGACTTGAGATTTGTCAGATATAAATGGATCTGTTTTTACTTTATGCCTGTTGATCAGTACCGCATGCTTTGCAACCTTTTTCTCGGGCAGTATAAAAGTTTTTACAACATTCTTGTAAGTGCTAAGCACGTACGTCAATTCAGTATCGGGAAAGTCACAGTTGGGCATATTACAATATCTCGGATTTTTCCTCGCCAAAAAAACCGTTTGGATTTCATTAAACCACTTTTTGTATTTACTTAAGCAAGCCCTGTAGTTACGCGATGTGGCTCTGTAACAGCGGAGGATGTAAGTGACGTTTGAAGTGATGCGCTTTTTTAAATTTTCGAAGTGGAATGTTTCGTTTCCCGGGATGGTAGTGATAATGGCGTGTATCGTCTCGCTTGTTCTCTTCCCAACCGTTGCTTTCTGGTTAGTGGAGCGCCAAATGTCAAATATTTGTTTCCGGGAAAACGTGAACACGGATAGTGCCGCTGTAACGACAGAAAAGGTTCTGATAAGAAAATTGGATGGGGTAATATTTTTATTTGAAGAGGGAGCGGGAAGGTCTACACTGACGTCCCGCAAGGGGTGTTACTTGTTAGGCATAAAATATAAAGAGAATGATGTTCTATCCTATGCCTGCGATTGTTGTTAAAAGACCCTAATTTATGTGAATTTATAAATTTATTCCTATTTTGAGAAATTAATTTGGCGGATTTGAATTTTTTGTGTTGGCAACACTGACTGGCACTTGAGTCAGAGCAAGAAAAGCTATCGGTTTCGGTTTTAGTGAAAGGTACGATTTATTTAAAAGTTTTTTTTATGAAAACAAATGACGACCTAGTCGTTAATTTATATTGAATAATGAAGAATAAACAAAAGCTTATACTAAACTCTGGTACTTAAGCAATTAAGTTATCGTTTCCTGTTTCTCTAAGCATCTGAAGCGCACATTCAGTTTTGCAATCTTAAAAATATAAACATAATCTAAACACACATAAAATAATTAAAGGAAAGATATCAAAAAAGCTGCCAGGAAAATGTTATACACAGGAAGTATGTCTGCAATCTGCATCGTTATGAAAATGAGCTCTATCAAATGCATTAAAAGCTATAAGCAGGGCGGTTATTCTCTATGGAAATACAGATTCCACACGATACGAAACCGCGTCGTTATCGTGTCTTGCTCAAATCGTGTCACAGCGTCAGATATACCTTCACTTTACATTAAAGTTATCTTTATTTTGAATAAAATATATTGACATAAGTAGTCATATCTTTTGATGTGTTTACGTTTTTTTTTTTTTTTATTTATTTAAATCAGAAAAAAAAGGTTTACAACTTGCCTAAAAACACCAATAAAACCAAATAAGGTTTGTCTCTGGTGTTGTATTCCTCTATTTTACCGTAAGATACTTAATATAAATATATATAAAGTTTCGGAACGCGTCTCGGTAAAACATAAGATTTTTGACAGTTCAAATCGCGCCAATTCCAAATTCATTTCGCGCGGTTTTGTTTTCGTTTCATAGAGAATACAGTTTTGCAGATTTCTTATGTAAGACAAGGAATTCGCGTGGTTTCAAAGTAAGGAATCGATACGGAATAATGGCCCTGTATAAATGATAGAGTATTTCCAACAGCACATTAAAAAGGGTTCCGTGGGTGCCGTAAAAGCTGGCTAAGGGAATATCCAGGGAATGGGCGGCAACGTTCTCCTTGGCATCCGCCTGCCAACTGTGGTGATCATGGCAAACCCTATAAGCGACCAAAGTGGCGTATTATGGAAGGAGCGTGTTCAGCAGTGAACATCTTCCGGATGTTATGTGACAGCCTCCGTGGCGTGGTGGTTGAGCAGGTCGGCTCATAACCCGGAGGTGGGGGGTTCGATTCTCGCTACAGGACAAGTATTTGTCCCCGAAAAAAAAAGCGCAAATACTTGTTCTGTGTCTGGGTGTTGTGGGAGCATGGTCCTCGTAGTTCCTGGGTCCCTAGATGCAGGGAATCCTAGTTAGGGTCCAGGATCTATGTATGTGATCGTTGGGCGTTATTATAATTAATATAGCTGCTACCCACGGCTTCGCACTCGTGGACTAGAGTTTGCTATAAAAAGTAACCTATGTCCTTTATAATAATAGGAAAGGGAAAAGAAGTTGAAACGTCACTCGGCCTAGAGTCTGAACCAAATTTAATGGCGGCTGTGAAATGAGCTTCAAGCCCCCCGCACGCTGCGCATACCGCTTACTACTTGCCGCACACATCTAGTGTTTTCTACTGAGCAGCGTTTCGCACTGACTTCGCAGCCGCCATTGAGTTTGGCTCTGACTCCATCGATGAGTTTTCTAGTTACGTGCGGAATTTGCACTCTCTCTTACGACGGTGGAGGAAAAACTCGTGAGGAACCCGGTATGTTCAACACCGCAGAGCATTATAAGTGACGCTTCGTTTTTCGTGCTCTGTGGTTTTGACGAAATATTTCAAAAATTAGTAAAATGATCCCAATTTTGAATTAACGGCCTAACTATAATAGTAATAAGGCAGCTTTTTTAATAACCTTCATAATGGAAAAGGCCGTGTGCACATGCTAGCTTATTGTACAGTATTGCCAAACGTAATAATACTTCAACTAAAATCAAGATGTTGGCTAATCTGTACGTTCGAAAATTAAATTCCAGTTTTTTTTTTCTTAGATTTTGGCTCCACATATCGTGTATTTAGCCAGTGTCAAGTATTGTAATTTATATATCACGTAAAGTCAAGTCTTAGTCATAGTCATAGTTATAGTCAAATGCCAGTTAAGTTTTTTTTTTATTTTAGTTTTTTTCGTTGTTCAATCAAGTAGTCGAGTCGGGAAAATTGTTTGATCAGTGCTGCAGTGTTTTAAAATCTTGACCAGCCAAAACCTTGCGTGATGTCTACACAAGCAGCTGGATTTAACCCAGGACCATTCGACTTTTGGACCCTTCCTTGTCCGGCCAAGAGTTTGCGTGTGTCCAAGGCACCTGATTTTTAGTATCTTGTCAGGTCAAAAATTTGCGTGAGCCATCTAGTTTCAAGGCTTTTTATGCCCATAAATTGGGTTAGCTCAAGGCCTGGTTTTGCAAAAGTTTGCAGGAGTCCAGGGCCATCAGTTTATAGCTCGTCAGAGCCAAAAATTACGTGACCACAAGGTTACGTGGTTTTTAGGCCAAACATTTGCAAGAGCTCAAAACCATCCAGTTTTTAGCCTTGTCCAGGACTTCCAGGACTTAATTGGTCCCATTGTATTTTAGGCTTTTTTATTTTAGTGTTGCGGCCCGACTTTGTAGACTGCTGTCGATGCACGCGTTTTAATCTTGCTTTCTTTCTTAAAGATCATTATCTCGTTGATATAAAACCTCCTGAAAGACGTGGTGGCGCCCATCTATTATCCAAAATACTTGCAAATATGTTTTAAAACGTAAAATATTTCCCTACTCTACAATTAAATCATTCTATTTAGAAATGTAATATTGTTTTCTTGTTTTTTGATAATTTTTATTCATATGTAAACTGTCAAAAACAGCCAATTTAAGAGCCTAACCTTAAGCTGCGTGCACACACGACCAATGCCACATATAAAAAAACTATGGACTTACTTTTGACAGCCGCGTCACGGTCGCCCGACTTGGATTTCTTGGCACGTGTGGTCACGGTCTTAGCTGAACGTTTCTTCGGCTTGTCCTCAGATTCTGATTCCGTTTTGATTGGGACTTCGTATTCTGAAAACGGAGAGGTGATGTGTACGTGGGTATTTGAAGAGTTTGCGATTATTTCACCGGAACGGATAATGATCACTAACCTGGTATGTAATCTTCATCATCACCATTATCCATGTCATCCGAGTCATTGTCATCGAAGACAGACAATTCCTCCTTCACTCGAGCACCTGGAAAACAATATTTCATATTTCATATTTGATATCATGTCTAAAAGGCCTTGAATATTTTAATTGAAGACTTGCACATTTATTAAAACAACCACTTATAAAACATCAGGATGGTATGAGACAAAATCTTCTCCAGCGTCTCATTTCCAAGATATAACACATTTCAAAGCAAATTAGTTCCAGGTCAACTTACTGGTGGCGCCACCAGTGTAACATTGAAAGCATACATCTTGGAAATGTGATGCTAGAGGACATTTTGTTCCATACAAATCTCGTCTGTACAAGTGTCAACTATTAATACATATAACTTTAATGAGTGGCCGCCATTTTAAAAAATAAAGAAGATGGCGGAAAGTAGGTATGCCAGGCTTGATACTAAAATATATTAGGCTCTTTGTTGTGTTTGTTTCGAGATTATTTACCCTTGAATCCCTTGGTTCGTAAGTGCTGTTTGAATTGACTCTCCGTGTTAAGAACTTGCTTCTTGAAGTTGGCAGCATTGCGGAGCTGAGTGATGCAAACTTCACAGATGCCACCCTGATCTGCTGATGATAACTGGTGACAAGGAAAAGGACTATTAAAAACTCCATAGAAAAGCAGCTCGTCTTCATCTCTCAATGGCTAATAGACTCGCTAACAAAATGAAATTCAAATTCAAAACTGTATTCCAATTCCATTCTATAATAATAGCTTGGAGTTTATTTAAAGTTAGACAGCTCCAAAGTTTACAGTTATCCCTCTATGGCGCATTTTTGACATAAGAATGTGGCAACATTTTGTAATGTCATTTATTCCATCTAATTAGCAAACGGAGTATATGTAACAGCTGTTTTCAAAATATTGCTGGATGGACAGATTATAATTATATAGACCTTAGAGTACATATTAACCTTCTAATTCTAATTTCTAATTTGGAATGGGGGCGGTAAGGCCTGCACTGACGTCCCGCTTGGGGTGTATTGTGCATTTCCCCCTCCAGCATCTACCCAAGCCAGCCCAGCTCCTTGAAATAACGGAGTGCGGCTTTGGGGTGCTGGCATAACTGCTCCAGTGTTGGCGTCGCAGATGGTGACGCTGATGAATGGTTACAAGGCTTATACGCTTGTTCACGCATTCCGGTTTTAATTCTTATCTCTTCCGTGGCCTCGCAGTGAAACATCACATGCTCTACGGTCTCATTCTCCTGCAGGCAGCCCCTACAAAGCGGACTGTCTGTTGCTCCAGTTTTATTCAAATGATAATTTAAGTTGCAATGACCCGTAATAAGGCCTGTGATTAGGCGGAGGTCATGCCGCGTAAGCCGTAATAAGTTGTTCGTCACTTTTCTATTGAGAGTAGGAAAAGCTGACCTAGCATGTCTGCAATCAGTTCTCCTTTCCCATAGCTTTTGCTGTTCTTTTTCCGTGTGCCGATTCAAAAGATCTCGCACCTCCATCGCTGATGGTTTGCATAGTCCCAATGGGTCGTCAACCATCGCTTTTCTGGCTCCTTCTTTGGCAAGAGTGTCAGCCGCGATATTTCCCTGACACGAGCCATGGCTCTTCGTCCATTTTACTATTATTCTGTAGTTCTCTGCTAACTTTTGCAGGGCCCTATGACACTCTAAAATGATCCTTGATCTGGTCACAGGTTGTCTTAGTGCGTAGATGATAGCCGCATTACCCCACTGTTTGTGGTAAAAACTATGTTTCCCCCCTCCGTTTGCATCCGCTGCACTTGCGCCACATCGGAAGATGCGATTGCTCCTGCGGCTAGCAGGAGGCCTATAGCTTCTGCTTGTAACACTGTTGCAGTTTTGTTAAGCGCTATGGACTCAGCTAGGCCCAGTTCCGATGAATAGAAACCACAGCCTGCACCTGTCTTGGTTTTCGAACCATCTGTATAGACATTGCAAGATGCCGAGAGGTCCTCCAGATCCTGAGCTTCAGTGACCAACTCATACCTTTTACCATCAAGGTGAGTGTTGCCCACCTTGTCAGTGCCCTTAGAAGCCTCTGGGATTACTCTTATCGCTCTGTCGAGTATTCTGCAATGGTTTGTGATGGGGCCATTTCCCTTCCATTGGTTTACGGATTTAATCCTTAGAGCAGACGCCATCGCTTCCTGCTGTATATGCAGGTGTAGCGGCGTCAGGCCTAATATAATGTCTAAGGCTGCTGATGGTGTCGTCTTAGAACATCCACTAATCAGGGAGCAAGCCAGTCTTTGTGTTTGCTGTAGTTTGTTTATTGCAGTTACCAAATTTGTATGTGTCCACCACACTACACAGCCATAGGTAAGGACCGGTCGTACAATTACTGTATATAGCCAGCGGCATAGTTGTGGCTTGAGGCCCCAGACTTTTCCAACCGCTCTGGTGACCTGCCACAGTATATTTGTTGCTTTTGTGGTGATGTGATCCAAATGTTTCCCCCACAAAAGCTTACTGTCTATCCAAACTCCTAGGTATTTGACTTCTTTGTTTGAGCTTAACTTTGTGCCAAACAGTGTTGGCAGCTTAAATGTTGTTAATTTAGTCTTCCTAGTGAATAACACCATCTCCGTCTTTTGTGGACCTTCATAGAGATAACTTTATTATGAGTCATGCGTACAATTTTTCTTGAACACTACATTTTGAAGCAGATAAGACTGACAGATTGTATAGAAAAAACAGAGACAAAACATTTGACTCAAGTCGAAAAATGGTATGGTGCTTATCGCATGTATACCTTATTACTATGTATATGTTTATTTGTTTCCTTCGCTACTGATGTGGCAATACGAGTAAACAGTACAATTAATATAATATCGTTTTGATATCTCTATGCTTTAGTCTATAGTTTATACTCATAACTAAGATATGGACTCGATATACTGAGCTGATATTTTTTAGGATACGAGAATTACATCATAGAATGTAGACATTGAACATGGTCTTGTTTTATCTTGGTTAATGCAGGTAAATCCATGGAGTGCCGCTAGTCAGTAATCTCTGAAAACCAGTTGCACCTACACATCTATATTAAAAAGTTAAAATATGTCTCTTCACACACAGAAACCATACCTACAGTTATATCTATTATACTCTATTATACCTAATTTCTGGGTTAAAACATGTTCTTAATAGTAATTACTATTTTGGATATACATTTGTTGTTAGGATTATTTGGTTTTCTATCTAGTTTTTCATATATTTTATGTGTTTCTTTTATCATTTGTTTGGAATGTACCTGCACATAATATTATATGATACATGATTTGAATTGGAATTGAATTGTGTTGTTTTATGGCATTTATTGATTCGTTGTGTTGAATAATACCACGGGCGTGTGTGCAACTCGTCCAATTAGGACATTCAACGCAGCGCCGCCATGTCAATGTCTAAAGTCGATTGTTTACTATATAAAAATGCTGAAACTGTTTGTTCATGGAAGCATTTATGACGGGTAAGAACAGAGATGAGCTCTGGATGAGCTACTTTTCACTTACAGTCACTTCAAAACATTCTCGTATCATATCCGCGTAAACCTCTTCCTCGCCCATCCAGTGGTACGAAGTTTTAATGTCTTTAGATGCTCCTTCGGAAGCACAACACCGGCACATGCTGTTTACTGATGAGCCCTCCATTTCTAATACAATGTCACAACATTTACACACGTTTTTATTTAATACATCTTTAAAACAGTGGCATCGACGCTCTGGCTAACAACTCCTGCGGCTGCCATTTTGTTTTTTTTTATATTTTATTTCTGTTTTCGTCTGCTGCGTCCGATCCACAGATTCAAGAAAAAAAATCTAGCGATCCGCCCGCTCAAATCAAAAAGTATATAATTTACTACAAAGATATACACTTTGTTGAAGCTTTGTTCATGATTCATTCATGGTCTATAGACAGTTCTATCTAGCGTCGAGTAGCAAAACCAAAAAAACTAGTCTATGATGTTGCCATGAGTCTATTTCATTTTTCATTGCTGTTTATCAATTAATCAATTATATACTCTTTGATTAGAAAATTCAAGAAAATTTTGTATCTGTGTAAAAAAATCACGGCCCAAAAAATATATTGCCGTGCCAATTTGTTTTTTGGTTCTAGTTCTACGTTCATCAACTTTCATGGCTTCTTCTTTCTTTTACAGAGTCTCAATTAAATCGTTGTTTTAGCTATAAACTGGAGCTGCGAAATGTCTGCTCTTAACCTATGTCGTTGTTGTATGACGCGGCCGCCCGACAAAAATCTGAAAGGACAATATACAAGACTCGGTATTTCGGAAGTTTACGCCGATATATTGAAGGAATGCTTTGAAATACACGTAAGAATCAATTTATTGCCTTATATCAAGATTAAATTGAAATGTGTAAAGAGAATAACCATCTTATACCTACCTACTCGGTCCTCAAACACTGAATTATATTTCTGTTCTGAATAATAGGCACATATACCTGTAAAAAGACATAGAAAGAAACGAGCAGCCCTGTGCATTCTAACCGGTTTCCCCCAGGTATTTCAAGTGACATAAATAAATTAGCTAATGCCAAAAGTTGCTAAAAGTAACACTAATAATAATTAATAGTGGCTCAAAACAAACCCCGTGCCCTACAATCACTTATATTCAGCCCTTTCTCACCTCATTTAGCTTATTGATTGTTTCAGCTATCACTATCCAGTGAGAGCTCGGCCGGTATCTGCGAAGTGTGCGTGATGAGATTGTGTGATGCTCACGACTTCAAGAAACAAGTGCAGAAGTGCCAGAAGGCATGCCAGGAAATGCTGGCCGGAGTCAAAGGTAAAAAAATAATTGCTTTTTATTTCCTCTGCAAAAAGGTTTACAAAAGTATTAAGTCCTTAGGTACATGTATAATTATTATTAGATATTATATTAAGCCAATTTTAAAGGTTGACAGATCTAAAGCTCCTAAAACTGTTGCTGTCCTTGTCAAATAGATGGCAATGTAAAAGACGGATATATTTTTAGCATTTTTAAAACTGTCAACAAGCTTTCAAAATTAGGCCTTATTAATCAGTTATGGCAATAATACTTATACTATTAATATTTACTACATCGAATCATTTATTTGGTGATTCTTCAACCACAAAAAATGAGTTCTTACGGTGTTTATTGTTTGTTTTAAATCCAACTTTTTGATTGGGATCAGATGGGAGTTCGAAATAATATTTGGTGGTATAAAAAAAAACACATAAAAATAAAAAGTTACAAAAAAATATTAGGTGGGTTCCATTTTGTGGAATCCGTTGAGACTTACCCAAATAATATGACAACCAGTGACTGTTGATTTTATTAATATTAGATAGGCTTATGAATGACCACATTATGTTTGACTCAAGAATCAAGACTTATTTTGCTATACCTTGACTTTCCTGAGAGAATGACAAGCCTTGAACAGTTTGGATTCAAGTGCAAATCCCATTTGTGATTCAAGTTTTTCCTTTCCATTCATGTTGATAATTGTGATATATTTTATGTCATAAAATAGCTCATTTGGTAGTACCCCGGCCTTCTGAACCATAGGTTGTGGGTTGAATTCCCACCCTAGACAAACATTTGTGTGATGAACATTGATGTTTGTTGTGTGTCTGGGTGTTAAACATATTGTATTCTATGTATGTATTTACAAACAAATAAGTACAACAGGTTTCCATAGGACAAGCTTTGCTTAGTTCGGGACTAGATGTCGCTGTGTGAAATATCCATAAATATTTATTTATTTTTCTTGGGTGTGTAAGTTTCTGAGTATTCCCCGCCAATTATCCGTTCGGAAATACTAAACAACAAAATGTACTAAAGCCAAAAACGTATAAATATTTCAGATGAATCTCTGCCTAAAGTGAAAGAAGAAATTGCTGACTATGATGACAATGGAATTTATTTTCTTGGTAAGTATGAAGAGTATATGAATGCTTTAAAATACACATAATATTTTGCAGTAACAAAACCACAAGAAATGCTGAGCATGTGCTGGGACTACACTAACATTCTATTACATCTATTATGTACATTTTATTATAATGATAAAACTGTAACTGGGTGAAATCTGTACATTGAAGGTTTTTTTTTTAGTTTTATTGCAATACTCTTTTTATTGATATAATTAAGTAGTTCGTCAACTAAAAAGCTTCTTCTTGCGGCGGCTGGCGACGTGCGTCGGTTCGTCCTCCTCCCTCAAAAATGGTTGAGGAGGGCGATGGCTGGCGCATGCGTCAAGCTTGTGAACGGGCCCTGCTTGCGGGAACTGGGGGTCTAGCAAAGCTCCCTCACGCTAACGCTATCGCCAAACGCTAACTGCAAAATTTACTGAAATGACATTTTGGAAATAGCTTACTTTTCCGTAGCGAATGTCATTTCGATACATTTTTGGAGTTAGCGTGAGGCGTTAGCATCAGCGATTGTGATCTTTGCTAGACCCCCTGGTCTGGTCGCAGTGTATGCACAAATCGAATTACAAAATATAAAAAAACCAAAAAAAAAAATAGGTTAAGTATTTAATTGTTCAATGAAATAAAAAAAAATTAACAAAGAGCACGGACCCAGGTGTCTATGGTAAAGCAGAATTAAATAATAAAAAAAGGTAGTTTGTCAAAATGATTTATTTAATAATTTACCTGGCTGTCCCTTTGAATGCGAATTACGCGTAATTTACTCGGCAGATTTCAATGACTCTTGGTATGGTTATATAGCTATTTTTTGGGGATATGTAGTATACTCTATTTTTTTTTAAATAACGGTGCGTGTTGTTCGAAGCAATGAGGAAGTCGTTTTTATGTAAGAGTTTCAAATCTGCGTATGATTGATAAGAATTTCAATAGGCATGATGCCTAAATTTTTTTTTTCTTATATTAATAATGTTCTTTAAAAGATAAACATTTGTGATAACAAAAGTAAAATAACTCAAAAAATTACAAAGTTATAAGCATTTTAAAAACTGGAATAGAAAGAGATAGCTCAAACGGCCAGTGACGTCAGAGCACGCTCGTTCATAGTACCTCATTACTAAGCTGTGTACTTGTTCATTTTTAACAGTAGTCATCATTTCTATTACTTAAAAAAAGTTACAAAGTTATTTAATTTAATACTTGCGGTGATTTCATACTGTAAAGGCCGGCTTTCAAGGTGCAGTACCTACATGATCCGTTGCTGCCATCGACTATAAATCCAGTTGACCAACGATACAACTTCCCCTCATACGAAAATTAGTAGTGTATTTCAACCGCTAATTCTATGAGAAGAAACGGGAAACCGTTGATGTCTTGTTCCGTCCTGCTCTGTTCATTGTAATTGTGTATGAGTTTGTCTCGTTTTGTTACTTCGCCCCCTGCCCGCGCAAGTGAGTCGTGTTTGTACGAGAAATTATGCTCACGAGCCGTTGATAGCTCGTAATCGTGATAGGCTTTATAATCTTTGGTTGCCGGCAATAAGCATGATGAATACTATTAAAAATGAATAAGTAAATAATACTTTCATAAAGAAGATTAAAAATGAATGCAATAATTAAAAAAATAAGTAAAATCGGTACATAAATCACGGAGTAATAAGCTTTAAAGTTTCTACAGGAGGCATCTCCTGTCCCTTTCTCGCGAAACAGAGCGCCCCCACAGTTACTATGAAAAATCCACCTGTGACGTCACATGCCAAAGATATTGTATGTAAAGCTACCACAGCTTAGTAATGAGGTACAATGACGACATTGCTCTGACGTCACTGGCCGTTTGAGCTATCTCTTTCTATTCCGGTTTTTAAAATGCTTGTAACTTTTTCGTTTTTTGAGATATTTTATTTTTGTTTTCACAAATGTTTATCTTTTGAGGAATGTTTTTAATTTATGCAAAACAAAATTTTAGTCATCATGCCTATTATTTCTTTTAAATAACCCCCGAATATAATTTATGTAGAATTGTTTAATTACGCGCAGATTCTTTCAACAATTTTCTCAAATTAAATTATTTTAACTTATTAGACTTAAAAGAAGAGTTGTCAGATTTTGAGGACATCCAAGACGACGGCGACGACGACAAGAAGCTAGCGGAACTGCTTGGCCTCAGCAAGTTGGGTGCCACCACCATCAAGCGGAAATCTGATAGGAAGAAGAACAAAGACTCGAGAAATGGTGAGTAGTTGATTTGACAGGTCGTATTTTTAATTTGTCTTGATGAAACTTGGTATACAGGTTCTAAAATTTCATAGTTTTTTGTAGTTGGCAATTTTTTTATAAATATATTCATATATCCAAAAAAGATGAGAATTTTGCTGTGGCGTTATTTACCGCTCAAAGATAATATTTGGCAGAAATATTTGTACCTAACTAAACATTCCTAAACAAGTATTTCAAATTGAGCAAAATCGGTCATGAGGTTGTCAAGCAACCAATGAGTATTCATTTTTTTTAAGTTACCAAGATTATAGCTCATAGCATTAACAGACATACCTGAATCCTTGGAGCAAGACCATTGCTATAAATCCCGTTGACCAATGATACAACTTCCCCTCATACGAAAATTAGTGGCGTAATTCAACCGCTAATCCTATGAGAGGAGACGGGACACCCAATGTGTCTTTTGTTCCATCCTGCTCTGTTCTTTGTAATTTCGTATGACTATGTCTCGTTTTGTTACTTCACCTCCTGCGCAAGTGAGTCGTGTTTGTAGGAGAAATTATGTTTACGAGCTATCAACGTGCCTTATAATCTTTGGGTGAGTAAGAATAATAATGTTTCCAGAAAAAAAGCTGAAGAAGCTATCATCTAGCCCAATGAAAATATCAATCCGCACGCTCTCTAAACTGGACAAGATCATGAACCCGATGAAACAGGACGCGAACCGCTCACGGGTCACGTTCGGAGTGACCGAGGCAACCAAACATAGGACCAACATGGAAAACTTGATAAAATACTCAAACTGCACCCCGTTTTGCAACAAAACTTTAGCTGGCATACTCTGCGCGTTCTGCAAAGAAACATACCAAAGTCCACAACAACTCCGCATTCATATCCAAGACAAACACCAACAAAATAGCATATTAGAACTCAAAAAAATGGACAAAAGCAATTTAACATACAAAATTGATATATCAGATTTAAAATGTAACTTTTGCAGCAAAAACTTTGACGTTATATCAAATTTGAAGGACCATTTAACGAAAGAGCACGATATAAAATTTTATCCAGAAGTGAACGATTACATATTAGAATTTAAACTAACTGACACGGAAATGTTAAAGTGTGCTCTGTGTAACTCTTCTTACGAAACTTTTAAAATGTTGTTACAGCATATGAACGGGCATTACAGGAATTTCGTTTGCGATATATGTGATTTAGGATACATAAACAAGCACAAACTAAAAAACCACCAACGGACACACGAAATAGGCAACTTTAAATGTTCCTACTGTGATAAAGAATTCACTACCAGAGTCAGGAAGATGTGTCACGAGAAATACACACATAACACACAAGCTAGGTACACAACGAACTGTCCTCAATGCGACAGATCCTTCAATAGTTACTATCAGAGGAACAGACATATGTTTACAGAACATAACACTGTAGCTGCAACATACAAATGTAATATATGCGATAAGTCGTTCATTCTAAAGTCTAAACTCACATCTCATATAAAAAAAGTACATTTAATGGAAAGGAATCACATATGCACCGTTTGTGGACAAGGTTTTTTTATAAAACAGTCTTTGGATGAACATATGATCAAGCATAATGGCGAAAGGGTGTTTAAATGCAACGTATGTCATAAAGCATATGCTAGAAAGAAGACCTTGCGTGAGCATATGCGAATACATAATAATGATAGGAGGTTCAAGTGCGGTGTTTGCGGTCTGGCGTTCGTTCAGAAGTGTAGTATGAAAAGCCATATGTTGTCCAATCACGGTGTTACCTTATCTGAGTATGAAAATGCTAAGTCGGATCTGTCAAGTCCGTCTGGGAATACGGATGGTATAGTTGTGTAGTAGTTGATGGAGTGAGCAGTCGTTGCTTCAACTAGCGTTTGCCTCCATATGTCCAGATTGGTACTCGCGTAGATATTTTTCATCTAATCTTTTGTGCGGTCCAATTGGATTGCATTAGCTTTTTTTTTTTTTCGTTATTTTTGATCACAAACGTGGCTTCACTTGCAGTAAAAGTGATCGTGATCGCGTTTTTGGCACATCTCTCATGGTCCAGTTGAAGTAGAAATGCTAAAAACGCTACCGAGTTCCACTTTTTACCCACCGGCGATGGGTGAAATAGTGCCAGCCTTTGATGACATTTTCAGCGAAAGCAACGAAGTTTTCGTTTATTTCCAAATGAAATGGAAAATTAATGTGATTGTTTTTGGCGTTCTTCATAAAGTAATAAGATTACTAGACTGAGATCACATTACCACAATTATGTTGCATACTAATTGGTATGTACCTACCAACATTATCCAATCACCACCACTGCACCAATTGCAATAAAATAAAAATAAAAATTATCCATACAAAATATCGTTGGGTTTTTTTTTTATAAATACATTGACGGATACACCGATTTTTTATATCGGCACGGGGTCCCATCAGGTACAAAAGAAAAATAGCCCGAACTTGAAATAATGTAGTAATCATGTCTAGAGAGTTACTGGTTAGTGTCCAGTGTATTCATTTAGCCCATTACTTCGCCAATTTGCAATAAATGTCGCTCGATAATCTTGCGTTATGCAGAAATAAAATAATTCGTAAAATAGCCCGTGTTATTACGTTGTATGGGATGAGGCTTCTGTACTGTAGGTATTATATTATCTGGGATATGAGCAAGAAATGTGGTCTTTCATGAAATGATCTTGCCGCAGATTGGATTATATTTTGTTGGGTGATTTAATTGTTGCAATGGATACCATTACTGAGCTTGGAAAGTATTTAGTAATGACAAAAATAAGTTTGTCAAGTCAAATCAAATATATATTTCATTGATTGATTGATTGATTGATTGATTGATTGAACTGCTCCATGTTTCACAGCTGCTAAGACCATTTTGAGTATTAATCGCTCATCCCCATTTATTACGACGAGCAGCCACTCGAGGTGGTGCTCTCTGGGGGAGGCCTATGTTCAGCAGTGGACGACTTCAGGCTGTTGTTGATGATGATGATGATGATGATGATGACTATTTTAATAAGTTTTATATTTTTATTTGAGTTATTATATTATCAGAGCTTCAATGTATGGACTTCCATTTTAATTAGTGGCTTAAAAAAATTGTGCTATTTATTTTTCTGATTGTTATAACTTATATTATTCTGTTTGTCAGGTAATTGTACGAAGTACTATTTTTTATTATTGACTTATTCTGGATAATTATTTAAAGAATTCATTTAGAATAAAAATACTATACTATCAGTTTGTTGACATGAGAAAATTTATTAACAAAATGGATATATACAGGATGTAATTTAATTCGTTAGCATAAATTGAGCCCATGATAGTACATCATTTATAGATGATTATTAAAGAGTAAAGAGTGTAAATGAAATAATTGTTATTGAAACTTATGAAGATTGCCGCGGCGCCTGACGCGGTTGGCACGGATGATTTTGATACATTTGAACGTTTTTATACCTTGTATGTACTAATTAAAAACAGTAATTCATTATTTTAATTATATTTTTTTTATTGTAGCATTTGATTAAGTAAGTTATTCCATTTTTTGGAGTTATTATTATTACCAAACCAATGTGTTAGAATTCAAAAATTTTGGTCCACACGTGACCGGTATCAGGAGTAGGTATGTAGTTTCAAAGGATGCTAATGAATTTAATTACACCCAGTATATACAAAGTGTAAATTGAAAACTAAGGAAACCAGCATTAAGAAATATACTATTGTTATACTTTTTAGTATTCACCTACTAGGTAATTTTAATTGTGTACAATTATTATTATTATTATCTGTATAAAATATGGAAAATTGTCATAATATATGGTCACGGAGAAAAATTCTATAAAGGTTTACTACGCAAAATTGTTATTTTTCTCTAATCTGTGACCCAACTAAAAGAAACAATTTATACTTTGTTGAATGCATAAATGTTTTTTTTTTTTTAATTGGAACTATAAAGCGTGCAATCTTAATGGCGGCTGTGAAGTGCACTGCAAGCCCCTACCACTTCCCGCGCACATCTTATTTTTGCTACTGCGCTGGATTTCGCGCCGACTTCACAGCTGCTCACACTCTACCTGTGGAAGCAAACAGTGCTTTTTTATTTTCTTGTATAATCAGGTGATATTTAATATTATAGAAGGTAACGTAAGTAGAACTCATAATAGCACGTAATCCGGCTTACTTTACGTACAAATCAAAAAAATCAATCAGCGTCCCCCGCACCGCTCTCGCAGCGGGCGGCGCGCGCGGGCCTTGGTCCGCAGTCATCGCAGACAATAAAAAGTTACTCTATGATCGCAGAGCTGCCATCGGCGTCGCGCATACTCCGTGAGGATTGGCATCTTTATTGCCCGAACACCGGTCGAGTTATTCGACGTGATTTGTACGTAAAGTAAGCCGGATTAAGTGCTATTATGAGGTGATATTTATTTGTTTTATGCACTTACAGTAACCATAATGTGCAATAATGCAATATGATGTATTCAGTGCTTGAGATTTTTTTTGTCTATTGTGGGTAACACCAATTAGTTACTAATTAGGTACTCCTGAAATAATATTACACGTATGTTTTTACTGCTACGAAGATTACGTTTAATTTGTTTGTTTTTTTAAACAAGATCTTTTAAACTAGGTTAAACTTTATATTTATACTAAGTATATATTGTAAATATGTACCATATTGTAATATAAGCCTTGTTAGTTGTTATACTATACCTAACTTATTTTTAACCTAGGGTTTTATAGAATACATAAGAAGTTTCGTTTACACTATTTACAGAATAAATATTATAATGAAATATTGATTTGAAAGTTTTTTCTTGAAACTCCACGCCTCACTCATGCAGTCCCATTTATTTAGGAAATATATTCTAGTATCATGTTCAGGGATCCTGAACAAATGTTAAAAAACATTCAAGATATTCCATATTATAAATATTCTTCCCGCTTCCTAAATCCTACTGAGCTGAAAGCTAAATATTCGTGGGTTTCGCGAATATGCTCTGTGGTTGTGCCAGAGCCATCTTTAGTGAGTGCAAGTTTTGTGATTGTTTTGCTACTTGACAGTAGATGGCACGATAACAAAATCGTGTCTATTGGAAATAGCTCACAGACTACGGTTCCGTAGTGAGATCGTCTTGTCTGGGTAAAAGCAAAGGATAGAACACTTTGGTTTGGGTAAAAAGTTGGTGTTTTTATTAGCTATCGAACCCGCCCTTAGAAGATACTAGATAAAATAAAAAGTACTCCTTGTAACCTCTACTTAGTTTGTGAAGTCGTCTATGAAGTAAGTGAAAAGTAATCTGTGTTCGTTGAAAAAACTATTTATATACTCTTTGGTTGTATTGTAAATAAAAATATTGTGGAAATTCAATGTAGAAAGCGCGGGAAACGTTCGGACTTGGCGGGCGCCTTTTTTAAATTGAAATTTTCAATAATTGTTTTATATTGTAAATAGTGGTTAGAGGAGTGTAAATATTAGCTAATATCCTTATTCTTTGTATATATTTTATTTATTAGTGTATTTTATCTCTTGGTAAGTTCTTTTAGTTGTTTTAGAGATGGAGGAGCCCCCTGACCCAGGGGGCTCAGTTCCTCCTGCTGCATGTTACGTTACCGTAATTTCCAATGAGTCTGGAATGGAGACCGATGGCTCCGTATCAGCTCGTTCTCTGAAACGCAGTCGTCCAAGCAAGATGTGCAGACATTGCAACAAACGTAGGCGCAAACGCAACTCTACATCGGAACCTAAAGAAAGTGATTGCACCTGTGATACAATCGATACAGTCAATGAAAAACAACAAAAAGCTACTGAAGTGATTGATTCAAATACACAACCTGACATGACCCCCACACCACAAGTCAATACAAAAACTACTGATACCGATATTAAAGAACCGACTTCACGTCCTACTCCTGTATGTAGATCGATGTATGAAGCCACAGATGTGGCTCCATATGTAGTGCACGTTCAAAGAGACCAAGTAAATCCTGATGACAATACCACTCTGCACCCAATTGCGTTCGGCAAATTTTTACAAAAACAATCGTTTAAAAATATTGTCAATGGTAGTCTAAAACGAATCGGTCGAAACAGAATATCCCTTGCTTTTACAAACTACGAAAATGCCAATGCTTTCCTAATTCATGGCAGCTTGATTAAAAATAATTTGAAGGCTTTTATTCCCTCTTTCAATGTGACACGCATGGGCCTTGTTCGAGGAGTGCCAACTGAGTGGTCTCCAGAAGAAATTGTTGAAAACATTAGTGTACCAATTGGCTGTGGAAAGATTTTAAAAACCAGACGTCTGAACTACAAGACAACAGTTGGGGGAACTCCTACATGGAAGCCTTCCCAAACTGTTGTTTTAACTTTTGATGGTCAGGTCCTGCCTAAACGGATCTTTATGTGCTACAATGCATTGCCAGTAGAACTCTACACTTATCCAACTATACAGTGTTACAGTTGTTGCCGCTTTGGACACACTAAAGTACAGTGTAGGTCAAAACCTCGCTGTTTTAAGTGTGGCCAAGCTCATACGGGTGACAGCTGCAACATTGAAGAAGATTGTGCCTCCTGCTGCAATTGCTCTGGATCCCACTTTGCCACAAGTAAATCTTGCCCTGAACTTGATAGACAGAAACGAATCAAACAATCCATGGCTGAGTCTTGCATATCATATTCAGAAGCTTGTAAAATACATCCACCCACCACAAAATCATACGCTGATGTTATAGCAACTAGCCGACCATCCCCAGTGATAGGTAAAATGCCCCCTCCATCTTCATCCACAATGACATACAGAAAAACAATAGCCCTAAAGCCACGTTCACCTCGGCAATCCCCCAAAGGATATGACCGTGCTGCACATCAAGATTTAATCAAGGAATATGATATGCCAGCTCCATCCAATGGATGCGCTCTGAAATCTAATTCCATTGAAAGTGAGGAACAGTCTTTGACTGATATTATTATAGCTTTAATTAGCACTCTTTCTCAGTCCAACCTAATAAAACCGAACCACGCTGCCCCTATTATTGATATGCTCAAAAAAATCATCCATTTCCATAATGGATGTACACCAGCAAATGATGAGCAACTGTAATCACGCTTCGGCGGTTCCACTGCACCACCCGCATGTGGTGGTGCAGTGGAACTGCCGAAGTGTGGTTAGTAAAAAACATGAAGTTAGTTATTTAGTAAATAAATATGAACCATCGGTAATCGCCTTGGCCGAGACCTGGCTTAAACCAGGCTTTGCCTTTAAAATAGGCGGTTACACCTGTCTTCGTGAAGACAGAAGTGACGGGTATGGTGGAGTAGCCCTACTCGTCAAAAATATTTTTTTAATTAAGCCTTTCCCTCTTCCTGTACATAATGATTTTTCTATTGTTGCTTCTCTTGTTTCTGATATTTGTTTTGTTTCCATATATATTCCTCACCCATCTATTACCATATTCCAGGAACTAATCCAAATTATAAACTTACTTCCAAAGCCATTCCTCTTATTAGGTGATTTTAATTCTCAACATAGGTCCTGGGGAAGTTCTATATCAAGTGTCCATGGAGAACAACTACTAGATATAATAGATCAACATAACCTGTGTGTCTTAAACTCTGGTGTACCAACACGTCGTACAAGTCCTAATGAAAGCACTAGCGCAATTGATCTCTCCATAGTTACCCCAAGTTTAGCTTCTGCACTTTCTTGGTGCACCTTATCATCTACTTTTGGCAGTGATCACTACCCAATCCTGATAAACTTTCCTGGTGATAAATTATCAAAAAATCCTCCTAAACCTAGAATGAAGTACAGACTTATAAATGATAATTGGCCTAAATACTCTCAGTATGTTGAAAATCATATTTCAAATTTACCTGATCTCACTTGTGGTGTAGAACAATGTTCTACATCTTTAACTGACTTAATGTTGCAAGCAGCTGATTTCTCATTTCCTTTAAAAAATGTTTCTGATGGAAAGTTACCTTCACCACCTTGGTGGGACAGTGATTGCACAAAAGCAGTTAAAAAGAGGAAAGCAGCTGAGATAGAATATAATACAAACATGACAGATGAAAATTTTCAAAATTTATTAAACTTAATATCCAACACAAAAACATTAATAAAAGAGAAAAGATTCTCAAGTTGGCAACGATACTGCAACACTATTTCTCCTGGCACACCACCCTCAGTAATGTGGGCACAAATTAAACGTTTTCGGTTGGGTATTTCCAATTCCTCCTTCACTACTCTCCCTTCTTCCATGTCAAATGAATTCATGAATAACTTAGCTCCTCCTTCAGTACCGGAACAAGAGTTAGTTGTTCCTCAACAGCTTCCAATAAATGATAATGTCTGTCTTCTAAATTCACCTTTTACTTTGAATGAAATCAAAGGCGTTCTATCTGGCGTTCGAGATTCTGCACCTGGCCAAGATGGAATTCCTTACTCCTTTTTCTCCAATCTAGAAGAAAATAGTTTAGATTATTATTTGCAGGTTATAAATTCTATTATTTTGACAGGTGACATTCCACCCGCTTGGAAGTCTCAAACAGTGTTGCCTATATTGAAACCAAATAAAAATCCTTCAGAAGTTTCCTCCTATCGTCCCATAGCATTGTCTCCAGTTATTACAAAAATTGCTGAACATTTAGTGAAAAACAGATTAGAATGGTTTATTGAAAACCAAAACTTACTCTCTAGTTCACAATATGGTTTCCGTAAAGGAAAAAGTACTTTGGATAGTATTGGCATCTTTACTTCCGACGTCCGTTTAGCATTTTCTCAAAACGAGTCCGTTATAGCTGTGTTCTTAGATATTAAATCGGCCTACGACAACGTGTGTTTACCGATTCTGAGAAACAAATTGCAGTTTTTACAAGTTCCACAAAACCTCACAAACTTTATTATTAATTTATTATCGGGGCGCTCGATACAAATCAATACAACTAGTAGGAATATTTGGAAGGGACTCCCTCAAGGATCGGTGCTTAGTCCAATCTTATACAATATCTACACATATGACTTAGAGACATCTTTAAACGGAACAAGTAAAATTTTGCAATATGCTGATGATGTGGTTTTATACAAATCGCATCACTGTATAAATAGCAATTGTTTGTCATTAACGAACAGTTTAAATGATTTAAAACTCTGGCTTGACAAAAATGGATTGGAGCTGTCTGTTTCTAAAAGTTGCGCAATGCTATTCAGCAGGCAACGAATGCCACCTCCTATAACTTTAGAGTATAATAGAATGCCCATCCCAGTTAAGTCACAGACCAAGTTTCTAGGCCTTATTCTTGATACAAAATTATCCGGACAACCCCATTGTGAATACATAGCTGATAAGTGCGAACGTTCACTTAATGTTCTTAGATGTCTAGCAGGAGTATGGTGGGGTGCGCACCCTTTCTCTTTAAAATTGGTTTACAATGCTATAATAAGAAGTGTCCTTGACTACGGGACCTTTTTGTTGGAGCCTTGTAATGTGGCGGGATTGAAGAGACTGGATGCCGTCCAGTCAAAGGCCCTTAGAATCATAACGGGTGCCATGAAATCCAGTCCCATAAATGCTTTACAGGTCGAATGTGTTGAATCCCCTTTGCAGTTGCGACGACAATTTCTCGCAGATAGATTTTTTTGCCGCATTTTACAATTTTCTGATCATCCGCTTATAGTTAAACTTCAGCAACTTTTACAACAAATTAACATTTCTCAATACTGGACTCACAAGTCTCCTCCTCATTTAATTATTAGTTATAATAAATTTAATACAATAAGTGCTCCTACACACCGTTCACATCGTCTGCCTCTTTTTGAAGTTAACTATGAAGCTCTCATAATGTCCCCAAATATAAATTTGAATATCGGTATTTCAAAAGATGATCAGCACGCAGATGTTTGTTTCAATTTGATAGTTGATGACTTGTGGAAAGGGTGGCATCATATATTCTGTGATGCCTCTAAACATTCAATTAACGATTGTGTTGGTGTAGGCCTATACCATCAACAGTATAACATCGTTGAAAAAATTAAGTTTCCTCCTCAGACTTCTATTTTTACGGCTGAATGTTTTGGAATATTTAAAGCTTTGGAATATATCATATTAATGAAGCTGAATAATACTGTAATATTCTCAGATTCAAAGAGTTCACTACAAGCCCTCGCTAAATTTCCTTTCAAAAGAAATTCTTACCCTGCAACTATTATTATGGCCAGAGAAAAGCTTTTAGAGTGTGTAAACAAGGGATATTCTGTTTCTTTTGCCTGGATCCCTAGTCACAATGGAATAAAAGGGAACGAAAAGGCCGACCAACTTGCAAATGAAGCAACAGAGTGCGGAGACCAGTTCCCTTTTAAAAATTTTGCTCAAGACCTTGCTGCTCTTCCTAAACTTTACCTCCAACAGGCTTGGAGTGAAGTGTGGACGAACAGTGCCCAGTCCAAAGGTAGACACTATTATTCGATTCAAACTGAAATTCCTGCCAAGCCTTGGTTCTTTAAAGCAAGACTTGGCAAGAGAGCCACATCTGTGCTCATACGTATGCGGTTGGGTCACATGTGTAATCCAGCACATCTTGCTCGACTTCGCATTGTTGACTCTCCACTTTGTCAATGCGGTGAAGATATTGGTGACATAAATCATATTATTCTAAACTGCCCATTGTATGACCACACCCCTTTATACGATGATTTGTTATACCATAAAGTCCCCCTTCCTACTAGTATACATAGTTTACTTATATATAATTCTATCTCTATTTACAAAGTCATAGCTTCATTTATTGAAGCTAATGACATAAAGCTATAATGTTATTTATTTATTTCTATTATATTAATCTTTATCCACGTGTTCTTATCCTCGCTCCTTTGACCATATTCCTTTCCTTTTCCAAATTCCGTTTTCTTGTAAATATTTTGTAAATAAAAAAAAAATCCGTTTCCCCGTTTTAATAAAAAAAAAAAAGACTACAACTTCCAAAATACATACCCATCTAAACTAACATCAAGAAGTTGTCAAGAAGTTACATCTTGGATCTTGCTATAATTAGGGAGCCACTCCCTAGCTACGATACGATGACAAAAGAAATATTGGCTTGAAGAAAATACACAGAAAAACACAGCAGGAAACAGACACTGGCAAATGCACAAGTCGTGCGACGCCATTATTCCTCCGACGAGGAATTAAAAAAAAAAAAAAAAAAAAAAAAAAAAAATATTGTGGAAAGTCAGGAATTTTCGTCAATAAATGTTTATCTAACAGAGCTCAAATTGAAAAGAAAATGGAGTGTAAAAGTAAGAAAACTACTTACGGAGAGTGTCGCTGTTGCTTGGCGAAGGGCAACCATCGCAATATTTTGAAGGAATACAATAACGACGGGATCCGTGAGGTTTACATCGAATTATTCATGGATTGTTTCAATTTATTCGTAAGTAATCGTTATATCCTGTACTAACTTTTCAAACTTTTCCAATTTTCACATACATTGGCATTGAAGCACTGGGAGTAAGACCAACTTACAATATTAGTAGCAACTCAAACCTTTCCACAAAGGCCTTTAGTACAAGAACTAAATTTTTGTATTCAATATTTTTTTCTTCTCGGACTTTCTTCGTTTGATGGTCTATCAGTAAGCGCACTGGTGATTAAGTAGCTCCTTAAAATTTACAAAAATAGCAATTTATTAGTATATGTTTGTCAAAACTATTGTTCAATAACTTGACGGGCCCAATGGCTCATTTGGTAGTATCTCTGCACTCTTAACTGAGGGCTGTGGGTTCGATTCCTACCCAGGACAAACATTTGAGTGATAAACATAGATTTTTTTTCTGTGTCTGGGTATTATATTGTATTCTATGTATATGTATATAGATTTACATACAAAAAGTATATAAGTATTGTATCAGTACAAGCTATGCTAAGTCTGCAGCTAGATGACGCTGTGGGAAATGTCCACACGTATTTATAAAAAAAATAAAGGAGACAAAAGGAAATTATTATTATTGGTTGATAGATGAGCAGCATGGCTACTGATGTGTCTATATCCACAGATTTGGATTAATTTCTAATATTCATCATTGTAACAATGATAGTTTATTGGTTCATAATCAGTTGTTGATTTAGTCCTTAAAGTTATTCACGGAGCGGGCAGCAATTACCTCAGTTACTGTGTTCATAACAGGACACTAAGGTAAAGTAAAAAGAAAAAAAAAAACAATACAATAACATACATTCGGGATCCGGGGGATGTGGAAGTATTAGAGGTCAATGACCTTTGCCATCGAGTTTCAAAGGTCATTGACACCAAATCGAAGGGCATTGACCTTGACGTGAACGGTCATTGACTTCAAGGTCAAACATAGGTTAGCCGTGTTTACAACTAGGACGGATAGGATTCAATCAAAAAGTTACCATAAAATGTCATTCCTTGTCACCCTTCTGCCTAATTTCACCATATAAAGGGGGGGGACACCTCGCCTATTCCAGCAGAAAAACTTTTTTATAGGACACTGTTTTGAACTTTCACGGTTGTTTACTACATTTGATTCTAATCACAGTAAATATCCCGTAAGTACTATGAAGAACGTTTTTTATAAGATCTGCAAAGTACTGATTTGTAATGTCCCTTTCAGCTGTCAACAAACACAGCTATTGGCACACTAATATGCACCAACTGCATCAACCACCTGCGAGATGCAAGTGCCTTCCGATCACTCGTGGTGGAGACCGAGAGACACCTGCTTGAAGCCGTGAACAATAAGGACAACACTGTTTTTGTTAATGGTGAGATTCGATGATATTTTCACCATCATCATCATCATTGTCCACTACTGAACATAGGCTCTCGAAGTTGTAAACAAATATGTGTACCTAGGACAGATTATCCAATTGGGCAGGTCCAACTTCGACAAAGAGGTCGTACGCAGAATCTAACTCGGCTGGGCAGCGTTTGGGAAACTTCGACCTATCTTTTCGTGTAAAACACCGCACCGCAAGAGAACTAAAGTAACCGATAGCAAGTTGAAGTGGCAGCGGGCGGGCCACATCGAGAACTGACAACCGTTGGGGCAGTAAGGTTCTCGAGTGGCGACCACGAACTGGAAGACACAGCGTAGGCCGGCCCTCTAATAGGTGGACCGAAGACCTGGTTAGAACCGTGGGGAGCAGATGGTTGCAAGAGGCAAGCAGCCGCTCAAAGTGGCGCTCTTTGGGGGGACGATATTTTACTATAGTTATAGCCTTGGACTTATTTTTTATGTTACTATAATATTCGGCCAAGTGCTAGTCGGACTTGCACACAATGAGTTGCGTACCATTATCTATAATAACGGGCATAAAAATCATGTTTGTTGTATGAGAGCCTCCTTAAATACTTATTATATTCTGGTTTTTAGTATTTGTTGTTATAGTAGCAACAGAAATACATAATCTAAAATTTCAACTATCTAATTGCCATTGTACATGAGATACAGCATATGTTCCTAGATATTATTAAGGCTCTGCTGACCTTCTGCCTGTCTGTCCGTCTGTCACCAGGCTGTATCTCATGTACCATGACAGTTAAACAGTTGAAATTTTAACACATGATGTGTTTCTGTTGCTGATAGATATTTAAGAAAAGAAAAGTTTTTCTGGTGAAAACCATGGGGAGCTGATGGATGCAGAAGGCGAAAGTGGCGCTCCCTGGAGGAGGCCTATGTTTAGCAGTGGGCGTCTTCAGGCTGTTGATGTCCAGGCCTCACAGTTGTACATTAGGATTGGCCTAATCACGGTTTTATAAATACTGCCTACTTACTGCTGTGTCTAATTATTGTAGTTACAAATAATTTAATTTAATTTCAGTGGAAGTTGAAGTGGCATCTGAGGGGTTGGTTAAGTCGGAACCTCTCACCTCGGTGAAGGTGGAAGAGTTGACAGACGATGAAGATGTAGTGGTTGATCCGGACTATGTAGCTGCTGAAGACTTGATTGGTGAGGACTTGGCTGGTATCTGTTTTTGACCGACGATAAAAAAAAAAGAGGTTCTCAGTTGAACTTTTTCATTCATTTTACGTTTGCTACCTTACGTATAAACCATTTATAAACTGATTAGAAGCTTTTTTTTATTCAAAGTATATCTTTTAGATTGGTCCTAAAGAAATTTTTTAAAAATCGGTTCACTAGTTTGATTTTAAATGAAAATAATTTCAAAATCATATATGTATATGTATGATGTACGAGGTGGTAGGACTTTTCTGCAAAGTTCGTCTAAGTAGGTACCACCGCTTTGCCAGTTATTCTGCCGCCAAGCAGTAGTGTGCGGTCACTACTGTGTTCCGGTTTGAAGGGCATTGTAGCTAGTGAAATTAACTGGGCAAATGAGACTTTATGGCCTGCCGCCCTACCGCGTAAGCATTCTGGTAATGAACATCGCCTGCCATCCTGCTTGCGCCAATGTACAAGCTCTTGAGTGCGAGCAAGAGAGCACACGATTACGATTGCCACCGGGCTTACGCGGTAAGGCCACTGATCCCACAGTCCAGCACCCCTATTCTCAACCTATCGGAAACGTTTCTGTTGGGTTTCCCAACTGTTTTCTGTGTTGTTGTCTTTTATTTTATTAGGTTCGAGATATGGAGATAAATCAAAATACAAAATTATGAGGTTCAAGGGCGTCCATTTATTTGTACACACTTTTTTTCACTCTTATACGAATCACAGAGTAAGTCTAAACTCGAAATATATATCAAAGAGTATATAATTTTAAACCATAGAAAACGGAGTGTCACAGATAAAACAGGGTTTCGCAACAGTTTCGATTCGGAATCTACACTCTCTGTCTCTTTCATTCTAAATGTAGATGAAGAAGATGGATAGTGTAGATTTCGAATCGAAAGGTTTCCGATAAGTTGGGAATAAGGGTGCAGTAATCTGATTACTAGGCTGTGTGATGTCTCACGATGACGTGCGCAGTGTCACGCGAAACTTTATTATTTTAAAGTTCCGAGTGACACTGCAACTGGTATGAACGGCCGTGTCGCTTTACATCAGGTGAAAGACGAGCTCGTCACGTCATCTTTTCCATTAAAAAAAATATATAGAGTAATGCACTCAACATTTAAAAACATAATAAAATAAAATATATTGATTTAGCCCAGTTACAACTTTACTATATGTATTTATTTTTTAATATGTGTGGCTGCGGACGTTTCACACAGCGCCATCTAGCCCCAAACAAACTAAGCATAGCTTGTACTATGGGAACCAGATTACTGATACAATACTTATGTACTTTTTTGTATGTAAATACATACATAGAATACAATATAACACCCAGACACAGAACAAACATCTATCTTCATCACACAAATGTTTGTCCTGGGCAGGAATCGAACCCACAGCCCTCGGTTCAGAAGGCAGGGCTACCAACTGAGCTATCAGGCCGGTCAATATTATTATTATTATTTTTTTATGTTCTTAAACATTCTCAAAGTAAAGTGAAATACTTTGGTAATTTCTAATACATTATTATTATTATTATTATTATTATTTTTCTTATATTTTGGCTCCACACATAGTGTATTTAGCCAGAGCAAGTATTATATTATCATCGTGTTATAAAATATTTCACGCAGTCATGTCTTAGTCATAGTCATAGTCCAGTCTAAGTCATCCTCCAGCAAAGTGGTGGCAACTTTACTAGAAGCTTCTATGGGAGTTTTGGAAGCAACACGAAAAATCACGTTTCACCACATTATATCACTTGCCCACACTCATGCTCGTAATTCAGCACTTAATGCGTAAAACGCCACCAATTTTAAACATTAACACTGGAAAAAGCAAAAGTTTTGAAATTAATACAATGCAACTACGTGATTTTTTCCGCGTTCCCGCCAAAACTCCAATATTATTTTATTAATGTATATTTGTATAACCTATCCCCAACAGAAAGGAACCTTGATCCAGCGCCCTCAGAGCTGACTCCGGCCGAATGGTCCCTGGTGTCCCGGTTCGGTCACTCGGTCCCAAAATTGCCGACTCGGGCCACTCTCTACTCTGTCTGCCCCGGTTACGCCACGCACTTGGATATGATTAAAAGTAAGAATACGGAATTTAAAAATGTAAGGATATTTCACACAGCGCCATCTAGTCCCAAACTAAGCCTAGCTTATACTATGGTAACCAGATAACTGATACAATACTTAGATACTTTTTGTTTGTAAATACATACATAGAATTCAATATAACACCCAGCCACAGAACAAACATCGATGTTCATCACACAAATGTTTGTCCTGGGTAGGAATCGAACCCACAGCCCTCGGTTCAGAAGGCAGAGTTACTACCAACTGAGCTATCAAGCCAGTCGAGAGCTAGCGCGCGCACTGCTTCAAAAATTTCTTTTACCTGAGTAACCATGATAAGACTATGGATGGAAGCGCCTAAAGGTCTCACTCTAACAACGACGATAAGTTTTCACGCGGTGCGACTTTTTTAATCGCGAACCTTGATGAGTCTATCTTCTTCTAGCTCAATAATTAATTAGTGGTTTTATTTAATGATTATTTAATAATAATAATAAATGTCTTTATTGCAGATTAATTTGTAAAGGAAAAATTAGAATCACGAGCGGGGTTACAAGCTACCGTGACAAGTGGTCTCATTAATCAGTAGATTACGTTGAGCAGGCGATACAGCTTTAAAAATCATAAATATTGATTTGGGAGGCGTTATCTGTACAGCATTTGTGTTGATGTAACTTGACCATGCTGGTTGGGATGATTCTTAAATCACTCAATAGATGGCGCTACCAACCCCGTAAGTTGGTTATAAGGTGAAGGAAAAATTCGGACATGAGACCACTTGTCACGGTAGCTTAAGTAAAGCATATCCCGGCTTGAGGTATGGAGGGATGCGGGTTCAATCCCCGCTCGTGATTCTAATTTTTCCTTTACAAATTAATCTGTAGTTTACGCTGAGCAGGCGATACTGCTTTAAAAATCATAAATATAGTCTTTATTGCAGGCATAAAAAACCCATAAAAACACAAAAAATACAGCAAAAGGAAAAATCTAACATTAAATTACAATTATGATTGTTATAAACAAACAAGTCATTTTCTGTTGGCGCTCCGGTGTACGGAAAGCCAAAACCTGTAGATAGGACTGTACAAGTCCTCAGAAAGGCACCGCAAAATCCCATCGTCCGATCCTCGTATTGCATTCCAAAAGGATAAGATACGGGATCTAACAATGGCTAAGAAGTCAGGAACCCGTGCATCCGCGAACATGCCCGACGCGCTGCAGAAACGTGGCTTCTTCATAAGGATGCGAAATGCGTTATTATACCGGGTGTTATTGAATTCATTAGCATCCTTTGAAACTAGATACCTACTCCTGATACCGGTCACGTGTGGACCAACATTTTTGAATTCGAACACATTGGTTTGGTAATAATAATAACTCCAAAAAATGGAATGACTTACTTAATCAAATGCTACAATAAAAAATTTAATTAAAATAATGAATTACTGTTCTTAATTAGTACATACAAGGTGTAAAAACGTTTAAATGTGTCAAAATCATCCGTGCCAACTGCGTTAGGCGCCGCGGCAGTCTTCATAATTTTCAATAAAAATAATTTCATTTTCACTCTTTACTCTTTAATAATCATGTACAAATGATGTTCTGTCATGGGCTAAATTTATGCTAATGAATTAAATTACATCCTGTATTGCACCCTTATGGATATTTGATCCCATATTTGATCAATCATCCTATTTTAGACCAAATCAATTTGTTCAAACAGATATTTTTCTTTCCACAGATCTAACAATCACACCGAACATGATAATGCTCCGTCTGCAAGACCACAAGAAGACAATGCGAACCAAAAACATATACGTCTCAGAAAAACTAGCTCACATCACCAATGCAATGACTCTTCTACAATATTCTAACCTCACACCGTTTAAAAGCAAAAGCCGGTCTGGTTACCCTTGTTTCTACTGCAGAAACATATTTGAAGAATTTCAAAAACTGAGAGAACATGTATCAGAACATAAAGCTATAGAAATCATTCGAGTGTTGAAACAGTGCGGTCCGGAAAGTTTGGTCGTGTACGCAGAAGTGACAAATCTTAAATGCAACATATGCAACGTTGATATACCTACCATAAACGAACTGAAGGCACACCTAACTAAAGTACACAAGAAGAAAATGTATTCCGAAGTGTCTGACAGAGTGATACCGTTTAAAATTACTGACGTCTGCGAGTGTCAGATATGCGGATGCAACTTTGAAACGTTCGGAGCAGCTGAACGTCATATGAATGGGCATTACAGAAACTATGTCTGCAAAGACTGTGGATCCGGATTCATAACGAAATACAGACTGAAAGTGCATATTAAAAGCATGCATGTCGATGGAAGTTATCCGTGTGAATTCTGCGGAAAGGTCTTCAGTACGCAACAGAAGTACAAAAACCATGTCAATGCCGTACACAAAATGATTAAACGGTTTAAATGTGTCAAATGTCCTCTACGGTTTGCTGAATATTTCAGAAGGCAGAGGCATATGGAAGAAACTCACGGTGTAGCCCCGTTAAAATACAAATGCAACGTATGTGACCGTTCCTTTGACAGACGTTACACATTATCAAGGCATTTGAAACGTGATCATTTAGAAGAGAGAGACTATCAATGTGAGATTTGTGCGTATAAATGTTTTACGAAGAACGAGTTAAAAGTTCATATGGTGAAACACAACGGTGATCGGATATTTGAGTGTTCGGTTTGTAAGAAGTCTTATGCAAGGAAGAAAACCTTGAGAGAGCATATGCGGATACATAATAATGATAGGAGGTTTGCTTGTGCGGTGTGCGGACAAGCGTTTGTACAGAAATGTAGCTTGAAAGGGCATTTGAAGACGCATCATATAGAGTATAATTTACAGTAGACAGAAGACCGGTCTCTCATATGCTGTCAGTCATGTCAACTTAACACCAAATACTGAATGCTTATTGGCTGAAGACAGGCAACGGGCGTCGGTACGCGGCTTGACTTACTATTATTTATTCGAGTCCTAGAGTTGCGACAACGAACCGGAAGACGCAGCGTAAGCCTCCACTAGGTGGTGAAAACTGTACCAATGGATGCAGGAGGCGAGCAGCCGGTCATAGTGGCGCTCTGTGAGGGAAGCCTGTGTTCAGCAGTGGAGGTCTTTAGGCTGTTGTTGATGATATTCTTTACTTTTAATTTCTTTCTTGTATTTATTTATTCATTATCATAGTGTTACGGAGCGTACGGAGCGTCGGTATTTACAAAATGAAGGCGCGGTAATGCCGATCCAGTGCACGCACTTCCATACAAATTACAAATCCATACAAAGCAACAAATCCGTACGCTCCGTACGCACCGATACCGACCCAGTGGAGGCAGGACGCTGTACTATACGCTAAAGCTAGCGTACGTAGAGTGCGATCCACACCATCTAGCGTCAAGTAGCAAAACCAAGAAGAAAAAACAAGTCTACAACGATGTTGCCATTCTGAACTTTTTTATGTGAATTAATTAATTAGGTACGTGACCGAGCTAGTCGTTCACCTTATGCTAAGCGACACGGCCGCCCATAACAGTTGCAGTTTTCCCAGTAATCTTGGTATTTACCCAATGGTTTCTGCATTTGGTATATATTTTGGCATCACGCACTGCAGCGGCACTGTAGAGTACGACCAAATTAAATGGCGGCTGTGAAGTTGGTTGTTTATAATCATGTCAATTTATTGATAGAAAGCATAGATATCCAGAGGTCTTTATAATTAAAAGAAAAAAAGGCTGTGAGCATGGAGCTAAAGGAGAAGAGGGAATTCAGTCTGATCCAAAACTGAAGCACCCTTAGGAAGCCGGAACGCTTCGTACGTACGAGCGGGGCACGCACACACTCACATCATATGCAGCCGGTCGCCGTACTTTCATCTGACACACATATGTAATATGTCCGCCATTTTGGGCTTCAGTTCGATGTCAATCAAAACTCAAACCTTCTTTTTTTATTTCATCCATGGGTGTGAGTTATATTCAGCTTTATTCACTAAAGCCTACGCAATGAACTATAAAATGTATTCTGTGCTAAGGAATAAAAACTCGTTTATATTCAATTGTAATTTATTGTAAACCTAAATAAATTAAAAATATACAGTTATAACTATACTTATAAATAATTATTAATAAGTGTATAAATTAATTATGTATAAATTATTTAAAATAAACATTTTCATACAAATTGAGTATATTCTTATTGGAATTGTTGTGATGTGACAAGGCAGCTTTACCCCTAAATAAGTAGGTAGGTAGATTATATAGTAGATATAAAATATTAGGCAGCCACCAAGTATAGTATAGTATACAAGGTGACCTTGAATTGGTATGTTATCCCGAAATGGGAACTGGGACCATGATACCCTACGAGTTCTTCTTCTTCTCGTGTAGGCAAGTCAGCCCTGGTGTCAGAATTTTTAGACGCCCAAAGGCTTCTGACTTGGCTTAACGACTATTGTCTCTTACGACAACAGCCGGGACCGACGGCTTAACGTGCCCTCCGAAGCACGGCACCCTACAAGTTGTGAGAGCCTTACTTGAAACTGCGGGTTTCCAAACCTCCATGGTAAAAAATAAATCCACTCGCAAAATTGAACGTGCGATCGTTATGAGAGTTAATTAGACAATATAAATTCATTTCTAAACACAGGTCATTGAGCTCATTTATGTGCACTCGGTCAAGGACGAAGTTCAACCACCCAGCTGCGCTAAGGCTATCTACGAACGTAAACTTTACATGGCATTTCTTCAATGAAAACCTATAAATTTAGTAAAGTCGTAGAAGAAACATTGTCTATCTTGGGGTGTAGATTTACCCTTTCGGGATAACATACCAATTCAAAATCAGATAGATACCTACATAACTTAATTTGTTCTAAAATTACTGAGATCGGAATGTTCTATTCTGCATTATGCCGGATTGGTTGCACTAGCTTGGAATAGAGAACTGTTCCAAAATTGATTATAGGCATGACTTGCTTTGTAATTTTTATGCTTAGAACTAGTATGTATAACTTAAAAATTAAGTACCTATTCTGACTTTGACTTGAAAAAGCGCTAAAAATTAGCCTATTAGCAATAAATAAATATTTCTGATCCTAGGTATTTTAAGGCTGAGTTGCACCATAATCACAGTCAAAAGTTACTGTTACGGTTATTTGTCCTAAACAATAACACTAACCGGTAAAGCGTGGGCTTACAGTTAGCAGTTAAAGTAAGGTGGTGCAACCCACTCCACGTAATCAGCATATTTAGCCAGTGTTAATATTACAATACATATTACAATAACAAAAAAACGTATTAATAATATGTAAATAAGTAACTATTTAAATTAATATTTGTGGACATTTCACGTAGCGCCATCTAGCCCCAAACTCGGAAAAGCTAGTACAATATCTTTTTTTTGGGAACAATACAACACCCAGACACACAAACACCATATGTCATAACAAAAATGTTTGCCCTGGGTGGGAATCGAACCCACAACCTACAGTTCAGAAGGCAGAGCTACTACCAACTGAGCTATCAGTCACAAATCAGACGGACGCGCTACGTTACGCCTGGATTAAAAACTGCCTTTCAAGAAACAATAATAAAAATTATAAAAAAATAATCATCATATCAGATCATTTCGATTACATTTCTAAAATTAATTATTGCACGATCAATTTGATACGACACATTCAATTAGACAGCACAACTTTTATCGAAAACGATACATTACCACTGGTATCAATAAACATTAGATTTTATGAATCATAACCTGATACAAACCTTAGATGTATCAGATCTGATACAAACCTTAGATGTATCAGATCTGATACAAACCTTAGATGTATCAGATCTGATACAAACCTTAGATGTATCAGATCTGATACAAACCTTAGATCTATTAGATCTGATACAAACCTTAAATGATTAATTCAGATACCTTACATTCATACAAGACTCATGTATCAACATTGATACAGCATTTAAACTTAAAATTTTTGCATCCAAATTGATACAAATCTCTACCTACATAAAGCTGCTAATACAGTCATGTGCTCAGAATATTCTAAGCAATATAATCATAAACCAATCATATGATACGCTTTTAATAGTACTTACGGGATCTTTAGCTTGATTAGAATCACTTTTTAGTTCCCGATATTTCAACAGTTACATGCACCATGTTCACGGGTAGACTGAAGATGCGGGTGGATGATAAAAAGCTCGAAATGTTAGGAGCGGACGTAAAAGTCTACCCTCTTTCTCAGTCTATTAAAAGCGTAGTGAACAACCGTGAAAGTTTAAAACAGTGTTTTAATCATATAGTTCCTGGCGCAATCTTGAGATGCATACCTAATTAATAAATGCAATGCAATTACAACAGCTGAAAACATTCAAATGAATGAATACAAAAATAACCTTAAAAATAAAATCCTTCTACATCCCCACACTCCGGATGATGACTTTTTATATGCGCTTTCAAACTACCGTTCTGTATAAACGCTTGCCCGCATATATGACACCGATACCTCCTATCATTCGTGTGAGTCCGAATATGATACTGCAAAGATTTCAAACGGGGATAACTTTTATCACACTGTTCACATCTGAAGTTCCTTTCACCGGTATGCGTTGCCATGTGTTCCTTCAACCGGGACGGTAAGTAGAATCTCTGATCGCAGTACTCGCATTGGTGCTTTAGTACCTTCTGGTGGTTCCTCCGTTGATGCTCCGTTAATGTCTTCTGTCTGTTATAAACTTTATCGCACAAGTTGCATGGGTATGTCCGTTTCTGTCCGTGGGCTTCGGTCAAATGTTTATTTTTCAACGCATAAGACATGAAGCATTCGTCACATCTCGGACAACGGATAATAGCTTTCTTTTTATGTACAATATCAACATGCATGTCCTTGTAGTGGTTAGATTTGAACACTTTACCGCATATTTCACAAGTGTGCCTTTCATCGTCTTTGTGCCGTTTCAAATGAGCATCCAATCTCGGTTTCTCCAAGAAACACATGCCACAAATATCACATGTAAAGTTACTGAAGTGTGTATCAATCATATGTGTGTTCAAAGTATTGAAGTCTTCAAACACATTACTGCATTCGACACACACTAAGTCGTTCCACGTTAAACGGAACAACAGCATTTTATCCGGAGCCTCAAAGTAAATCTTCTTCCCGTGCACTTGATCTACATGTTGCTTGAACAAAGTCAAATCATCTATTTTCATTGAACAAAGTTTACAATCTATTCGAGTTACATCCAATTTTGGCATTTTCTTGTATCCCATGAGAAGTTGAAACGGTTTGGTGTCATGTGTGACCGTATGTTCCCTCAAGTCTTCTGGTTTCGGATAGTAGTCTTTGCAGTAGAAGCAATAGTAGTTGTTCCTTCTATTCTTGAAAGGGCACACATATGAATACTGGATGATTGTGAGGAGATTTTCTTCAGACATACAGTCGAGGTCTCGGTCATGGTTCTTCACTTTTTCTATTTGCTGTTTTTTTGGGGATCTCGTTTTCTTTGAAACTATAAAAAAGAAAAAACAATATGACAAAACATTGAAAACTATGAGAACAACTTCACTTTTCCACCAACTATACCTCTACATGGTCACTTCATGATACAGCTTGACTGATTTCTCTCCCGTCTTTACCTTTAGGTACTTTATGTAAAATAATAATAATAAACGCAATTGATTTCATTACACAGCCCGTTAACCACATATGATCAGCATTTATGTGTCCAATGCTGAGCATAGGGTTCTTTATTTAGAGAGGGGCGTTTGTCATAATCGCCATACTTAGCAACAGTCTTAGTGATACCAGTAGACTATAATTACACATTACTTGTAAATGACTTACCAGATTTGATCTTCTTCTCTTTCCCTTTCTTCTCCCTAACCTTCTTCTTATTCACGCTAGTTTTGCTGCGCTTCCGTTTGAGTGGCTTATCGGAATCCGAAGAGGACGCCGACCAATCGCTATCGTCCTGTCCCTCATTGTAGTTAGGAGACGGTAATGGCTTCGGAAAGGATTCTGATTTAGGTGGTTTTGCTTCTAAAAACATAAGTAAGAAATGCTGTAATTTTTTTGCAGTAGCTTTTGGATTAACGCGGCTGAACGGTTACAATATTTATAATACAGAAATATCTGTTGTAATTCTACTCAAAATGCACACTATTTTTATTTTATCAGCGACTAGGCCAGTGTTGACCTGATGGGTAGCGCCGATGTGGTCTAAGGTTTAACACGCTGGTCTAGAAAATACCTATTCACTCTTGATTTGAACAACCCCGGGTTGTATTTTTCGGGAAACACCGACAAGGGCAAGGCGTTCCACACTTTAGCAGTTCTTATTAAAAAGTAGAGTCGAAACGGTTAGAGCGTATCGGAGGTATTTCGATCCTATGAGGGTGACGTTTGGCCGAATGCCTGGTGGATAATAGATAATCCTGTATCAATAATAGGCATAATGACTACTATTAAAGATGAACAAGTAAATATTACTTTCATAAAGAAGATTAAAAATGAATGCAATAATTGAAAAAATAAGCAAAATCGGTAAATAAATCACGGAGTAATAAGCTTTTAAAGTTTCTACAGGAGGCATCTCCTGTCCCTTTCTCGCTAAACAGAGCGCCCCCACAGTTACTATAAAAAATCTACTCGTGACGTCACATGCCAAAGAGATTGTATGAAAAGCTACCACAGCTTAGTAATGAGGTACTATAACGACCTTCCTCTGACGTCACTGGCCGTTTGAGCTATCTCTTTCTATTTCGGTTTTTAAAATGCTTGTAACTTGGTCATTTTTTGAGATATTTAATTTTTGTTTTCACAAATAATATATATATATATATATATATAATAATAACGCCCAACGATCACATACATAGATCCTGGACCCGAACTAGGATTCCCTGTATCTAGGGACCCAGAAACTACGAGGACCATGGTCCCACAACACCCAGACACAGAACAAGTATTTGCGCTTTTTTTTTTCGGGCACAAATACTTGTCCTGTCGCGGGAATCGAACCCGCCACCTCCGGGTTATGAGCCGACTTGCTCAACCACCACACCACGTAGGCTGTCGATAAATATTTATATTTTGAGGAATATAATTAATTTATCCAAAAAAAATTGTAGTCATCATGCCTATTCACATAACGTCAACAGACTGACGTTCACTGCTGAACACAGGCCTCCCCTACCCCTATAGACGACACTTTAGACGCATGTCCTAGGAGGGTTCGCATCATTTTGGCAGACGTTTTGATTGCAGAAGATTTTAATGTACCGAGTAGGAAGGATGCTGCTGTACAGCTGATTCAGTTGAACAGTTTTAGATGAAAATTTCGCATACAAATCAAAGACTTCTATGTGTAGTACATTATACCTCTTTGACACAGATTGCCCGTATTCATTCACTAGGTAACGCTGTCACTTTCCAAGTTTCCATCAGGTGAGTCTACGTAGCAAATTGTATACTCTTTGCATGTGAGAGCGTAGTTCACTAGGTGGTAGGACTTTTCTGCAATGTTCGTCTAGGTAGGTACCACCGCTTTGCCAGTTATTCTGCCGCCAAGCAGTACTGTGTTCCAGTTTGAAGGACTCTGTAGCTAGTGAAATTACTGGACAAATGAAACTTTTTGACCTGATTACACTGTAGTAATCTGATTACTAAACTGTGTGATGTCTCAGGATGACGTGCGCAGTGCAGTGACACGCGAACCTTTATTAATTTTAAAGTTTCGAGTGACACTGCAACTGTTATGGGCGGCCGTGTCGCTTAACATCAGGTGAACCGTGAACGACTAGATCGTCACGTCATTCATTCTCATAAAAAAAGTCAAATGCCAGAAAAGTCTAGATGTAAAGAAAACACCATGCCTGATAGTTTAGTATCATACCTGTTTTATCATCGGCCGAGTAGTCCATAGTTCCGTCGTAATGGTCCCTCGGGGGAGACGGCGGCGCGTCGCTCCCGTCATCCTTGGGTTCCATCTTCAGTTCCATATCTATTGGCTTGTGATTTTTACTTTCTGATGGGAAAGATTGCTCAACATGAATCAACAGGGACAGACTACTGCAAGATAACAATGCTGTGCTGCAACCACTGTGAATGCTTTCAGAAATAAACTTAATTAATCAAATATTGCTGTTACAAAAATGAACTTTGGGGACATCAATGATTATTTGATTTGAGTGATATACAAGGTGACCTTGAATTGGTATGTTATCCCGAAATGGGGGGACTGGGACTATGATACCCTACAAGTTGTGAGAGCCTTACTTGAAACTGGGTGTTTCCAAACCTCCATGGTAAAAAATCTATCCACTCGCAAAATTGCACGTGCGATCGCTACGACAGTT
This sequence comes from Ennomos erosarius, assembly GCA_963580505.1. Classification (NCBI taxonomy): domain Eukaryota; kingdom Metazoa; phylum Arthropoda; class Insecta; order Lepidoptera; family Geometridae; genus Ennomos; species Ennomos erosarius. The sequence goes on along the minus strand of OY757005.1, from coordinate 2,714,756 downwards.
AACAAGATACTATAAATTCATTTCAAAATACAGGTCGTTAAACTTATTTATGTGTACTTGGTCAAAGACCAAGTTCAGCCACCCAGCTGCGCTAAGGCTATTTTTGAACGTAAACTTTACATGGCATTTCTTCAATGAAAACCTATAAATTTAGTAAGTCGTAGAAGAAACATTGTCTATCTTGGGGTGTAGATTTACCCCCTTTCGGGATAACATACCAATCGTAAAACATATCGTACGGTCTAAAATATGGACAAATAATAAAACCAAAAAATGTCCCCCAACATAAATACAAATAAGACCAAATTAAAAAAAAAAACTAAGCATTTCATTGTCCTTATAATCTTAGGTTTATATGCCCAAACCTTGCCAGGTTAAAGAAAGACCATCAGTCTGGCTTATGAAAATAGAGACAGAAAAAGCACAGTAAATTAAAAAAAATATCAGCATGGCAACCCCAAACTAAGAAGAAAACTTGTAAATATTTGTGCATGATGGTGAAACAAAATTGGTTAAAGTATCAAAGTGAATTGTTCTAAGTCTCCTTCTTAGTTTGGACCTGCCATGCTGATAAATGTATTAAATTTGCTGCACTTCTTCAGTCTACTTTCATTAGCCAGAATCTAATATGTACTACCGTGGTAGTACTTATCATTGTTTCTATAAGTAACCAGTACCTTCCAATCCAGTTTTGTCTTCAAGCTTGGCTCCTATGAACAACTCCTCACACTGCAGCACCTGATAGCGGAAGGCACAGGCATCTCGCAGGCGCACCACACATGTTGCACAGATGCCAGAGTCTTTCTCATTCTCATCAATATGTGATAACTACAAATATAATAGCATGATAGTTGAGTTGCTTTTCTTTCTCTCTACCTAGTAACATATTCAGTAATCTGTGCCTTAACTCTGTTTTTTTTGTTCTATTAGTATCTGCAATCAGTCTTTGGACTATGAGCAGGTTTTTTGTAGGTAGTTTGCCTTAACTCGTGAGAGACCATGGTATAACGCATGTCATTAAAGAAAAGAATCTGATGCGAACGAGAAACTATAATTTTCCTTCTTCCACTATGGCGTTTAAATGCAGAGGGAGTGAGACAACAATAGAAATGTTTGCTCTTTTCAGTTCTTTATTGAATCACATTATAAGCCTATGGTAGTGTGGTGCCTAAGTGTGTCTCACTCTCATGCTAGCATGCTACGCCATTTGGCTTGGTATCACAGTAAGTGTAATAATTTCATTTGCATTGTAATTCAACGAGGCAACGCTGCCGGTATTATAGGCATTAGGTGCGCTACCTACTTGCAGGGACTTGAGCATTTGGACTGTCTATAGGTCATAGCAGCTAGTATACAGATCAAAATATGGCTATTGAAATAGGTAGCTTGTAGCATTTAGTGCTAGTATGTTGGTATGTACACTTAATAATTAATATGGTAGTTGGCTAGTTATTGAAAAAGACACTGGCAATTTATTATGTATCTACTGGCCTGGGCTATAAATACAAACATAAGATGGCAAGCATGGATGAAATAAAAAAAAGAAGGATTGAGTTTTGATTGACATCGAACTGAAGCCCAAAATGGCGGACATATTACATATGTGTGTCCGATGAAAGTAGGGCGACCGGCTGCATATGATGTGAGTGTGTGCGTGTTTCGCTTGTACGTACGAAGCGTTCCGGCTTCCTAAGGGTGCTTCAGTTTCGGATCAGACGGGATTCCCTCCTTCTTTTTTTAATAGCTCCATGATGGCAAAGTATGCAGGTGATTCTTTTACAATGATTAAACATGAGTTTTTTTTTTGTTTTGGTTCACAAAAATTTAAATTTTGTCTTCACTTTTTGTGCTAGCATCCTTTTATTTTGTATGCAATTGGATGGTACCTTCTATCAAATGACTTATTAATTTTGTTTACTGTACTACAATGTTTCAACAGATATAAATAATATCTAAAAAAATTGGTGTTCAACTTATTGCTCAGTGTATGGAGCAAGCCAGTGTCGTTTCATCCATGTAAAGCGAATCATCCTATACAAGTCAATGACACCAACTTTTGTTTTACATTATAATATTATGATTATGGAATCAATATAAATACGGTTTGTGGGTAGAGCAGTTCGGAGTTTGGTGATTTGATCTGTGGTATGTTATGACTATAAATACTAAAAGGACTATTCCTATATTTCGAGTAGGTCATTCACGTCGTCTCTTACCAATATCCCGAAGCAGTCCATGACCATGTCAGCGTAAATTTCTTTCTGTTCCTGCCAGGTATATTCTGCAGTTAGAACTCTACATTTTTTTATAGCGCGACAACATCGACACAATCCTGGATCTATGATGGGTCCTTTAGCTGGTGCACTCATTTTGTACTTCTCCACCTTCGCATCTACCCAGACCAGGCAGTATAGTTTATAATAGATTTAATTTTAATTTATGATATGTAGGTAGTATCATGGATGCACAGAATTCCACGGGTAGTAATCACAGACTACTAAGAGCACAGAATACTATTACTCCTAGCGGAGAAGAATAGCATCTTCATACAAAAAAAGTGGTTATGAAATTCAGTACTAGCGTCTTTAGTGGGACCCTTTGGAAACTTAAAAAAGGCGGAAAATTCAAATGTTCTATTCGTATAGATTTGAATTGAGAAAAGGGGCTGCTCTACAATTAATTACATTTGGAAATGTTCGAATACGAGTAGCTGCCATGACAGATATGTAAAATAGTGTTACCTGTATGTAGAATTTACCCCATAGTAGTGGAACTTAGAATTAGGGGTACGTGTCGTAAGTCGTAACTATTAAGTGCCGGCGCGGTGTTTTGGCCGCGTATTTACATGTTTTACAATACAATTTGAAGTCATGAACTCTAATAAAAAAGTTTACGTAATCTATCGTCAACTATTATCCCAGTAAGATTTTTCTTTTAACAAAACGGTTTTAAGTGTTTTATTTTTTCACATTTCAGGTTTATCTGAGAAAACAGTGAGTACAATTACCAAAGAAGGAGAAGCTGCTGCTTCCGCATCTCAAAAAATAACTACACCAAGAAAAAAACGCAATCAACAGAAGAAAATACAATTGGATGATTTTGATCTTTGTGCAGTGAGAAATAAAATACATGAAGTGTACACTGTCAGAAAGGAGGTTCCGACTTTGGGGAAGCTATTAGCTGAATTAAAAATTGATATTTCCTTCAAGGGAGGTCGTACCACATTATGGAAAATTGTCTGCCAAATCGGATTTAGATTTAAAAAATATGGGTCTAAACGAAAATTGTTAATGGAGCGACATGACATAGTAGCCTGGAGATACAGATACTTAAACATTTTAACACAAAATCGTAATGAAGGTCGACCAATTGTGTTCCTTGATGAGACGTATATTCACGCTTCCTACTCCGTAAAAAAGTGCTGGCAAAATGAGGATGAATAAGGTGTCCTAACAAGTGATTCTGTTGGTGCCCGATGGATAATAGTTCATGCAGGTGGTGAAATGGGTTTTATACCAAACGGGCTACTGATATTTAAATCCTAGTCAAAATCTGTCGATTATCATGATGACATGAACAAAACAAATTTCATGAAATGGCAACAAGATAAACTTGTACCTAATTTACCACCAAATAGTTTAATAGTTATGGATAATGCGCCTTACCATACTGTTAAGCTAAATAAAGCACCCACATTAAATTCCACCAAAGCTGCAATGCAAGAGTGGATAACAAATAAGGGATTATCCTATCTGCCTACTATGGTGAAAGCCCAACTTTACGAAATCATTAAAGAGCATAAAGAAGCTCCTATATACGAAGCTGATCAAATGCTTGAAAGTTATGGTCACAAAGTGGCTAGATTACCTCCATACCATTAAGATCTCAATGCCATTGAATTTATGTGGAGTTTGGTTAAAAGACGAGTAGCTAGTAATAATGTAGGGCAAGAGGCAGGAAACATTGTCAAATTAACCGAAGAAACTTTTCAATCTTTCACAGCAGAAAACTAGCACAAGCAATGCAAGCATGTGCGCCACATAGAAGAAAAGTTTCGCGAAAGAGATGGGTGCATGGACACTGAAATAGACAAATTTATTATAGAATTAAACGAGGAGTCTGACACTGAATCTGACAGCAGTTACGATGGCACAAGTTCATCGGATAGTAATTGTACACAATTGGCAATCCACCTGGATCACTCATATTCAAAATAAATAAATAACAAATAAAATGCATGTTTTTTTATGAAGTGTATCTAACCATAATATAGCATATAATTAACAGTACCTATGGTTAGTAAATAAAATTATTTTCTATAACCTAAGTACATGAAATGACTAGGACCTACTACTACTATATAAAGAACATAATAAAAATTATAAGAAATAAATCACCTTTCGCTAACGGGATTCATAGAGACGGAATTTGGCAACATAGCTCCAATGTAGCCAACATTACAGCTAGAGGTAAATTAACTGTGAACGGTCTGTAGTTTGTGCAGAATTCGCCTTATTACCAGTGTTGCCAACGGTGACGGGACTAATATCGCCGTTTTTACCAGCTTAAGTATTAGTAGCCTAAAGTAGCCGAATTTTAAGTCTTGTCGCCATCAACATAGAATCATATGGACAGCAGACATTCACAAAATGCCTGTCCATTTTCTGTTGGTGTGAGTATTTAAATATGCATTAGTATGCGTGAGTAGGGAAATAACCCTATTACACAATATATCGATATATAATAATCTTAACCAAACAGTGCTGCAGAATTTCGATACTTTTTAGTTTTAATACAATAAAGAAAATTAGATATTCGTATAACCAGAAGACGCAGCTTAGGCCGGCCCCACTTGGTGGACCGACGATCTGGTGAAAACCACAGGGAGCTTATGGATTCTGGAGGAGAGTGGCCGCTCAAGGTGGCACTTTATGGGGAAGGCCTATGTTCAGCAGTTGACGTCTTCGGGCTGTTAATGATGATGATGATGATGATGACCCATCCTAGTAAAAGTATATTGAAACACATTAAATGAAATAACGTTTGTAAGTAACATTTTATATGTGTGTTGCCACTTGCCAGTGATGACTTATGGAACTGAGACGTGGTCTCTAACTGTTGGCCTCATTACTAAGCTCAAAATCGCGCAACGAGCTATGGGGAGAGCAATGCTCGGTGTTTCTAGGTGGACCGACGACCTGGGGAAAGCCGCGGGGAGCCGATGGATACAGGAGGCGAGCAGCCGCTCTAAGTGGCGCTCCCTGAGGGAGGCCTATGATCAGCAGTGGACGTCTTCAGGCTGTTCAAATAACATTGTTCCATGATAGTTAGTTTTTATTTTACATTCGCCTTTTTTTATTCTATTCATTAAAATGATGGTTAAAGGATCATGTACAGATTGGCCCTGTCAAATACGATTTAACTATTTGTCATGGATAATTATGGCTTATACCTTAAAAAAATCCTATTTTTTTTGTTCTAACTAAATCACAAACTTGGATAAATTTTCTCTACGTCTAAAATATTTAAATCCATATTAACCTTTTGCATTGATATAGCTATTCAAATCACTACCAAAGAGTACAATGTTAATCACTTATTACGAACCACAGATAGTCACAGTATACTCAATGACTCGGTGTAAATAAACATGCATTAATTATTCAATATTATAATCCGGTTATTAAATAATTTATTTTCATATTTATTATATTTTATTTTACATTTTACAAAAACTTCATACAAAAAAAAACAAAACGATCCAAATAAGCGCTGTTTTGACTCGGACTAAGGACTCACAGTACAGCCTCAGATATCGTCAAAAAAATCCTTTGATCCACTTATCAATAATTTCAATATTTAATGTAATGGTGGTAGGTAATGATATAGGTAATGAAATTGTTACTTTTGATGTGAAAACGGTTCTTTTTGACTTCCTAAACGTTACTTGTGATGGATGAGCTCTGGCAACACTGATAACTGTTGATTGATCGTCCAAATGTCAATGTCAAAATCTCAAAGTAATGTATTACTAATCAAAAAAGAAGAAGAAGGTATATCAATGGGTATATTAGTCAACATAGACTGTGTGTAAATGTATTTTTAACTCTCTTGGATCACTTTCCCATAGTTATATCTATCCCAAATAGAGTAATCCCAGCGCGTAACTTCTGTCCCTCTCTTAAATTTCGATTATCTGGTTTATCTGAAGATAAATGGTTTTCTTATTCTTCTACATTGGATAGCAAATTGGGTGTGCTTACTGTACCTAGCACATTTAATTTTGACCTCTCCACCCTCTTTGAATCATATTCTAAATTTGTTGATTGTATTATAACAAGCGCTGAAGTAAATTTTCCTCTTAAAAAACCATATAATTTTATTGTTTCAACTCCGTGGTGGGATGCTGAGTGTTCAGAGGTAGTTAGAGAACGAAAACGGGCTGAGGAAGAATATAATGCAGTCATGTCTTCAAACAACTTTATTAATTACCAAAGGTCCGCTGCCAAAGCTATAAAGCTCTTGAATAAGAAGAAAAGAGATGGCTGGTTGTCTTACTGTGAGAATTTATCTCCTCGTACTCCTTCGACCTTAGTTTGGATGCAAATAAGACGGTTCAGGGGTGCTTACAACATCAATGATATAACTAACAATGACCCTGCTTCGTGGATTGAGGGCTTTTCCGATAAGATGTCCCCCCCCCTTTGTTCCAAGTATAGATGCTTTCCCATCCCCTCCTCTTTTTATACCATCTGCTAATAGCTTTGACTCCTCATTCTCATTTTAAGAACTAGAGTTGGCACTTGATGGTCTTATAGATTCGTCCCCTGGGGCAGACGGTATCCCTTACTCATTTTTAAAAAAATCATCTGATGTCAGTAAGCAGTATTATTTACTCTCGAACTAAGCACATTGATGTCCGACATCATTTTATACGCGATACCGTTGCTAGTGGGACTATCTGTATAAAATATGTTCCCACAAATGAAATGAAGGCAGATGTCTTAACAAAGTTTTTGCCAAAGCAAAGACATCTGTGTTTAGCTAATGAATTTAGTAATTAGTTTAGTAATTTTAATGGCCTATTACTTAATCAGAAGTAGGGGAAGTGTTGGAACTATTTGCTTTTGATACAACCTTCTTCGTATACTTTTGATAGGCCTAATTTATTTTTAAGTTTATATTCAATGTGATGTGACGTTTGTTACGTAGAACGATATGTACATCGAATGTACCGCATATCGCGCTACCTAGGCATCGTCACCGCCGTGTCAGCGTGATTTGCACACATGGAGAAGATGTACTAACACATGGAAAAGCGCTGACCAGCAAAAGCGTGAGACAGATTGCGACCACCGTCCGCGTACCGCCCGCGCCTGCGATCCCCTCTAAGCTCCGCGAGACTTACATCATCCTCTTCCGGCACTTGTTCTCGATCGTCGAGACTTGTCATATGAAGATATAATTAATTTTAGGACCTAATTATAATTGTAGATGTAAAAACCTTAAATAAAAGATAAAAGTTCATCATCTGGTTTTACTTTATTACTCCCGCTGCAGCCCCTCTATAATTAGTTCCGTCACTCTGTATCTGTGAAAATTGCCCTAAAGATGCAATAAATATTTTTATCTATTTTACACACTATTTTAATTTGGAGTCTATAGTATCCACTAAAACGCACCACCTCCTTCTATATTCGACCATTATTCATAAAATGGCAGCACTGGTGCGAACGCAGCGACGCTCTTCAGGGGTCTAGCAAAGATACCAACCACTAACGCAGGAATTTTGGCGGGAACACGGAAAAGTTCACCTCGTTGCATTGTATTTTTTTTTCAAGACTTGCTTTTTCCAGTGTTAATGTTTAAAATTGGTGGCGTTTTACGCATTAAGTGTTGAATTACGAGCATGAATGAGGGCAAGTGATATAATGTGGTGAAACATGATTTTTCGTGTTGCTTGGAAAACTCCCATAGAAGCTTGTAGTAAAGTTGCCACCACTTTGCTGGAGGATGACTTAGACTGGACTATGACTATCTGCCTTAGAATGGACTATGACTAGGACATGACTTTGCGTTAAATATTTTATAACACGATGAAAATATAATACTTGACACTGGCTAAATACACTATGTATGGAGCCAAAATATAAGAAAAAAAAACCTCTAACGCTAGTACGTATCTGTGCTGCTATGAGGCTGCTAGTTACAAGTTGTAGTTGCTAGTATCCACTACATATAGCAAAGTTCTCTGTGACCCACTAGTATCACTAATTCACTACAATTGTACCTAATCTGTGAGCCCTGCCATCATGTAACCCCCCCCCCCCCCCACGTTTTTACCAATGTACTCTGTGCCTGGAAAGTTACTCTATGGTGCCTGGCCTGCCATGGTTTTAAGCACAAAGATTGTAGCCATAGAGAAAATTAATATTAGCGCTACAATCTTATATTAGATATTATTAAATGATTTTACATAATGTGTCTTTGTCTCGGAAAAAGTGTTGCGTTCCTGATTGCTTGGATTATGGAAGTAAGTTATTTTAGTGAAATCAGGTCTATTCGGTCTATCTTTAATGTAAAGAAACCACTAGACTAGGTACAGAATTCAGCCTATAATATAAACTATAGACTTAGTAAGAGGGCGAATTCATGCTACAAACATAGGTCTGCACACAAACTAAGTAGAGGATACAACACAGATATCTAATAATATACACCACAGAATACTATTACTTCATATACACAGACTAGGTTAGATAGATACTACGGCCGTATTCCGATTCACGGTAAAATCGATAATATTGCGCTAAAAACGCGTACCGAATGGCCGTGACCGCGTCAACGATATCCCTTGTACAGTAGGCCTAGCACGAACATTTACGCGCGCGTAAGTGTAACGTTAACGTAAGCCAGTTGTATGGGGCGCTGATCAAATGCCATACAACAGACGTACGCTAACGTTACACTTACGCGCGCGTAAATGTTCGTGCTAGGCCTACTGTACAAGGGATATCGTTGACGCGGTCACGGCCATTCGGTACGCGTTTTTAGCGCAATATTATCGATTTTACCGTGAATCGGAATACGGCCGTAGTATCTATCTAACCTAGTCTGTGTATATGAAGTAATAGTATTCTGTGGTGTATATTATTAGATATCTGTGTTGTATCCTCTACTTAGTTTGTGTGCGTAAGTGTAACGTTAACGTAAGCCAGTTGTATGGGGCGCTGATCAAATGCCATACAACAGACGTACGCTAACGTTACACTTACGCGCGCGTAAATGTTCGTGCTAGGCCTACAGAGGTACAAGGGTCTTTTGGCACGCCGATGACATTTCTAGGCGGGCGTGGGTGCGCTTTCGGGGTTACCAGTTAATAAAATGTTCTTGTTTTAAGGGAAACATCACGATGAATAAAATCGATCGTTCTATCTAATTTCGACTGCCTAATTGAATAATTTGCAATGCGGAAACAGTTAGATAAAGAAACAATATTAGGAAATAGCGTGTTACTGAAGAACACACAAGACTAGATTTTTATACTATATTAATGTTCTGCAAGAACCATTGCAATAGGTTGTATTTTGTCAGAATTTTCATAACCATCATCATCATCAAAATCTTCATCACTGTCACTGCTTTCTTCTTCTGAGATACTTCTATGATGAAAGTTTTGTCTAAAATATCTATGATATACACACATTTAAATTAAAATGTTGTATAAATTATGTGTATAGTATTAGTACTTTGCATAATATATGTATAGCTGTAGGTATGTATTATTTTTAGTAGGTATTCTTAGTATAAATTGTTTTTATATTACGTAATCATGCACTTTTTATCTCATTGTAGTTCGTAGATGTAAGTTGCGACTGCTACAACACCAACCGTAATACTTGTTTTAATTCCTGTCCATACAATGGTAGCCTGGAAGAAATCATGCGATAAGGCGGCCCGTAGTTCTACCATTCTTTTATAAATTTGTACCTACTATGTGCATTCTGTTCAATCAAATATTATTGTATTGTATTGTATATTGCGCGTAATGGTAAACACTCTTAAATAAGCTTAGGCACATACACGTAAACCAATTTATAATTTTTAAGGCAATTTGGGTGGGACTTGAGATTCACGTAGATGGCAACTGGAGCGATTTGTCAACAATCACATTTTGACAAGATGTCAGCGGTAGTTCCAATTTTCACCACGTACCAAAAGATCCTTGTCGATCTATAAACGCCATGACCGATGCCATCTTGCGTATCGCCGTCTGTGATTGGTTGTTCCGAGTCATTGACAGCGCTCAAAGACGTGGACGCAATATCTGAATCGAAATGCTGAATAATCAACGTGAGCGTTGTGAGCGATTATAGCGATTACAGCGTGAATCGGAATACGGGACAAGTTATAATAGTCAAGGGATGATACAAGTCCGCGTCTGTGGTTACGCCAGTAGGCCTAGCACGAATATTTACGCGCGCGTAAGTGTAACGTTAACGTAAAACAGACGTATTACGATTGCGTCTGTCGCTCAACTGCTGTTAAAGTTCATACAATTTTGACAGCAGTTAGCGGCAGACGCGCGTCAGCAGTGCTGCTAGCTCAATCATAATAGGGGGGCAGATCAAATGCCATACAATTGGCTTACGTTAACGTTACACTTACGCGCGCGTAAATATTCGTGCTAGGCCCACAGTACTACCATGCCTCATGAAAAGTATCACCCGATAAAATCGGGTAATAACAATGAAGCAGACCTAATGAGACGTTTTATTAAAAAAAAACTAATTCTGCTTCTGTTACTAGATGGCGTTGCTTAGGATACTAAACTCGATACAATATAATTATCTTAACAATGACAACGTAAAACCCCCATTTTAACGCCATATATATATCGGGTCATTATAAAATTACAGCTATTATTTAATAAAACGCCTCATAAAAAATACATTAAGTTTTTTATTAACATGAAGAAGTGCTAACATTTTTGACTGAATATGGTGTCTGTGTGGTATGTGTAGGCAAATAGGCAAATTTTGCCAGTAATCTCACAGAATAGTATTGTAGCAAACTATATACACAGCACACTCATCAAAAAAGTCTATTAAAGGGCAACTAAGATTGATTCTAGAATATTTAAATTTTCATAGTTTATTTTTTAATAAATGGTTTTTAATTCATAAAACTCGATAGTTATAAACTCCAAACCCCGTAAAGTTCGTTGTAAAAAGTGAAGGAAAACTTTGGACATGAGACCATTTGTCACGGTAGCTTAAGTAAAGCATTATATCCTGACTTAGGGATGGATGGATGCGGGTTCAATTCCCGCTCGTGATTCTAATTTCCTTTACAAATTAATTTTATAAGTTTGACAGCTTTCACATAAAATAAAGATCTAGAATAGAATAACATTTATTCAATACAAGCATAACCTAAGGTACAGAACATGTTATAATAATATGAATGTTACATATTTACATAATATGAACTAAGAATAAGAAACAAACACAAAACGTGGTGGTTGTCGACGACATCCAGCGCGACGAGGTCTATAGTTTATGTAAGAAAACCTTGAGTCTAGGATCAACGTGGCCGAAGCGTCGACCGTGGTCGACTGGTCGACGTCTTATTGGTATACTCTTCCTATTACAGTGGCGTTCATTTCCACAGTCCAAAAGCTCTGATTATTCGTGCTCGCTGCGCTCGCGCTGTGGTCGCAAATATACCCAAGTATGAACTAACTTGGAATCTTGTCAGAATCCCTTTCCAATATGAAATCCTGGACCCGCCCCTGAGCGACGCGTGTTCGAAGAGACAGACAGACAATAAATAAATATGAAATGAAGACCTCGATGAGATCTAGCCTTATCTAACCCAACATAAAATTTCAGGCTCACATCGAACTTTGCATTTATTTCCAAATCCAGCAAAAGATAGACAGCGCTTCAATCAATGGGTTCTCTCAATTGGTGGCAATATAATTAGTTTGGAAAATGATGACATATATAAACATCGCAGTGTATGTCATGCACACTTTGAAGAAAAGTATTGTTGTCGCAATAATAGAATATGTAACATTGCAGTGCCAACTTTAAATTTGCCAGGTCGGTAATATAACAATTATGTTATGACTAATGAAACGAGACCAAAATTTATTTTATGATATATATCCACTCTACTTCTATTTGCTTCGGTCTACATCTAAGTTTGCTTTTAGCTATGAGTTATTGTGGCATTCTTATTATTTTTCAGGACCTCTGTCCCTTCCAAAATGTACATACGAGGAAAGAAGGGCAATGAGGCAAGTGCAAAATAATTCATTGCCAATACCGACCCCAGCAACGGAATCAATGTCAGTGCCTCCAGCTACATCTAAGCCTACGTCTACATCATGCTTCTCAGCCCCTTCAGCTTCATCTCTAGTGCAAGCCAACCCAACTGTCCAACAAAACATAGGTAAAATGTCTTTCTTTATTTAATCACTAGCAGATGCTAGATGCTAGTGATTTCATGCTATAATAGTAATAGCCAAAACAGAAATCCATTATCTGTGGCAACTGTCTAACTATCTCGGTTCATGGGATACAGCCCCCGTTTACAAGCTTTCAAGGTCAAAGCTACAAGGTTAAAGCTACAAGTAAATGCTTATAGTTTTATAGTAGCAGCTACAAGAACGAGTAACTACAAGTTACTAGTTACAAGCGTTTTATAAACCCACAAATCATCGAATACTTACAAGCATAATTCGCGTTTGGCGATTTGGCGTTTGGCGATAGCGTTAGCGTGAGGTATTTTTGCTAGACCCCTAGGGTTGGTAGTTTTTTGTTCCGTGGATCTCAGTATTTATAGCATGCAAAATATAATAATAAATTACAAAATACAAACACATGCGAGCTTGCGACAAGTTTTGCTGTAGCCGTCGGTTAACCGTACTAATCGGCAGCTGATGTGACTTGGGGGTCTAGCAAAGATACCAACCACTAACGCTAACGCCTCACGCTAACTCCAAAAATGTATTGAAATGACATTCGCTGCGGAAGTTAGCGATTTCCGAAATGTCATTACAGTACATTTTGGAGTTAGCGTTTGGCGATAGCGTTAGCGTGAGGGAGCTTTGCTAGACCCCCTGTAAATTGCAGCCTGGTTTACGGGGTCGGCTAGCGCTACTTGGACATTCCGTTACTGCAGTTACAAGTGACATTACGTGGTGACTAGCCAACTCGGAACTTTACTCGAATATAGGAAACGAAGCCCTAAGAGCATCAACATAGAATCATACCTAAGAGTGTGTAATGCTACGCTAGGACCATAGAGAAAATTAATATATTAGGACGGATATTTTCACAGTTCACTCACAGAGTACTTTGTGCTAAACAATTGCCATAAAAAAAACAGAGTACTCTTTCATACTTTTTGATTTTGTTTATTTATATGTTTGTTTGTATTTGTATTATTCTTGTATAAATTTTGCGTTTTGCGTTTACTTACCTAGTAAATTTATATGAAGTCCATAATTTATATTCTCAATAGTTGAAGCTTTAATAATAACATAGTAATTTCATTACCGAGGATAACTTCTCCAACATGTACAACAAGTGTTGTGTTGTGAGCTGTGCTAGTAGACGACAGGATATTAGTTTTCATCAGTTCCCAAAAAGTGAAAAAGGACTCCGTAAATGGTTACAGTGCATCAACTGTAAAATATTGCAAAGCATGAGTTTCCAGGAACTACGTAAAAGTTTTGTGTGTAGAAACCATTTTGAAAAAAGGTTTCTCGCATTGAAGCGGGATAGAGCTCGTCTTCGAACTGGTGCCTATCCAACATTGTTTACTCCTAGTGAGATATCCAGTAATTTTCCTCAAAAGTCCTTCCTTGATAAAACTGGTAAGTACATAAATGCAGGATTTTATTGCAAAGTGTGTTGTAAGTATGAAGTATCTATCATAATAAGATTAAAATACTCAAAAAAACTTAAAGGGTCCTTCATTTAAAGCTATGTGCACACCGGTGCGTCGGATGCCAATGAAGCATTTCCAACGTTAGCTACCAGGCACTTGTTGGACCACAAAGGTATCTCCGAACACGCATATGCCTATCTGTACTTAAGTTTTAAATTCACACTTGTCTCTAGCCTGGGGTTTCTCATCCGTTTGTCAAATTTATGTCAAGTCTCAAAATCAAATACTGTATGCTCCTTTGTTAAAGATGATCAACAGGCAACCAATGAGAGTTCAGTAATAAGTGTGTCAAGTTGCCACTAATAAGCATGATGACTACTATTAAAAATGAACAAGTAAATAATACTGTCATAAAGAAGATTAAAAATGAATGCAATAAATGAAAAAATATGTAAAATCAGTAAATAAATCACAGGGTAATAAGCTTTTAAAGTTTCTACAGGAGGCATCACCTGTCCCTTTCTCGCGAAACAGAGCGCCCCCCCAGTTACTATGAAAAATCCACTCGTGACGTCACATGCCAATGAAATTGTATGAAAAGCTACCACAGCTTAGTAATGAGGTACTATGACGACATTGCACTGATGTCACTGACCGTTTGAGCTATCTCTTTCTATTCCAGTTTTTAAAATGCTTGTAACTTTGTGGTTTTTTGAGATATTTTATTTTTGTTTTCACAAATGTTTATCATTTGAGGAATATTTTTAATTTATGCAAATAAAAATTTTTGTCATCATGCCTATTTAACAAACATATAAGTACCCAAGAGAAAGTGTTGCTAAGCCAAGTTTTATTTTAATAGATTTACTACAGGTGGGTATTAGTGTTTGAGACCCTAGTGTTTGTACCATTAGCACCTGATTCTGGCTCATATCATCTGCACGCTACTTTCCTCTATCACTTTAACTGAGTGTTATTGGCTTTCGGCAACTGTCCGTATTAAGTTATTATTATTATTATTATTATTTTCTTATCCATTTCCGTTCTCGGGTCTAGACCGGACATTTGAGAGGCATTGGTGGGGCGGAAGCTAACACCAAGAGGCCTTTTTGGATACCTATAACACGGTCACACTATCCCTGGACCTGACATCGATGGTTTGCATTTCAGCGAGGACCAGAGACAATGTGACCGTGTTTTACATATTTCTTTCTTACATGTTGGCATATTGATATAACTATTTTGTATAATATTAAGGTAAAAATATCTGGACTATTATGGTGACATTGGGTTATGGAATGAGAGAACAGCACCTGCCAATTTTGTGTCATATCAAAATGTTTGAGGCAGGTGATGACTTGCCACCCACTAAATGGGCCTCCTGTAGTGGCTACCGCATATTGGTGCCGAGGAAGCAACATTGGTGTGGGTGGCTTAGGGTGTCGAGAGGTGTGCTGCACTTTCACTGAACGCTACTCGCGGCGTTATGCCCTTTAACACTTCCACCCTGGAGCTTAGGTTCTTAGCTCTTGCGACTTCCACCCCTGGACAGCCAGTTAAGGCAAGCCAGGGGTTAGGGGTCTCATTTAGCCCCTTGGAATCAGGGTACGCGGTGTCGCCACTCACCGACGGCTCGCCACAAAGCCGCCCCTGCGTTATTATTATTATTATTATTGGTTGATAGACGAGCAGCATGACTGCTGATGTGTCTATATCCACAGTGTCGGATTCACTTCTAAAGTTCATTTTTGTAACAGTGATAGTTTGTTAGCTCGTAACCAGTTGTTGAGTTTGTTTTTGAAGTTGTTTACGGAGGTGGCAGCAATGACTTCTTCGGGCAGCCTGTTCCAGTTGTGAACCACTCTATTACTTAGGAAGTGATGTGCAGTGTTGGTCCTAGCTGTTGTGCGATTAATTAGCAGTGAGTGCCCCCGTGTAGATCTGCCTTGTCTCATCAAATAAATATCATGTATATCCGGGAGGTTGTAATTGCCAGTTACATTCAACACATGCTGTTTAGCTGGACTTTGGCTCGTGCTGTGGAAGATAGGGATGTTCCGATACTAGTAAATATGAGTAACGGCAATATTAAATTATTCAGTTAAATTTTGGATAGTATACAAATAATATAGGTGCATAAGTATATGACTATGCATTCACAAAAGTTATAAAAGTACAAAATTAGAACAATGTAATATACCTTAAAAGTCATAGATAAACTAACAAACCTGAACCAAACTCCGAACATGAATCTTAAAAGTAAAAATATTATTAATTTCGTGTTCAAGTTTGTAAAATAATGAGCTTTATTAACTTTGCAGTCTTACTTAAGGTTAGTAATCAACTGTCATTGTTTTGGCGCTTAAAAGTAAAAGAAAATGATGTGTAGAAAATGCGCCGATTTCAATGGCGGCTGTGAAGTCTGTGCGAAACACTGCGCGGTAGCAAAATTAGATGTACACTTAGGGTTGCCAGCAGGGTTAGCACGGACGGTAGAAAAAATTGTCTTTCCCCTGTTTTACTCCACTTGACAAGTAAATTGTATGAAGAAAGTGACATAAAACGGGGAAAGACAATTTTGTCCACCGTCCATGCTAGCCCAGCTGGTCTTATATTATAACCCAATAGCCGGACAGACCAGCCAGTTTAGCCCGATAATAGAGCAAAAAAGCCGGACTCTCTTCTTATTAAGGATATTTTTGTTTTTCAATTATTATGAATACGAAAAACGCGTATGTAAAAACACGCTAATAATTAATATAAACGCGGACTAATAAAAAAACTCGAGCAAAGCGAGCGCGATTTGAAACATTTCCTGGCAAATTTCAGCAAAATAAGTTTGTAAGGGGCATAATAGAAATTTTGATCAATCAAAAAAAAAAGAAAGAAAAATTCGTAAAACAACAGCACGAGCGCAGCAAGCAAATCTGAACATTTGAACTGTAGAAATGAATGCGACTGTAATAGGAGGGGCATACTAATAAAAAAGCGCGGGTGATTTTGTTTGATTTTGCCTTTACCTGGCAGATTTTTGACAAATAAGTTTGTATTTTAGACAAATAAGTTTCAGCTCAATCAGAAAAACAGGGAATGTTCGTAAAACGAAAGCTCGAGCGCAGCGAGCTCGAAAAATCAGAGCGTTTGGACTGTAAAAATGAACGCCACTGTAATAGGAGTGATATACTGCCAATAACGAAGCGCGAGCGAAGAGAGCGCGAAAAATACGTTTGTATCTAAGTTCCAAGCCCTAACGTAAGGCCGGCGTGTCACTATACAGAATCAATCGACTACTATAACTCTGAGTATTTCAATCTTATTATGGTAGATACTTACTTACCCTAAGCGAAAATATCTCTTTTTTGCCCATAGACTTAGTATATGTTATAGATAGGGCGAGATGGTTGTGAAATTGCCACTAAAAGTATTTTGGAGTAGGTACCTTCGAAGGCCATCGAGCGTGCCGTGCCGAAGCCAATGCTAAAAATCCTTCGTTGTATTGGCGTTCGTAGGGACGCGGCCGGTGTGTAGTGGTAGTGAGTGATAGTGACCCAGCATAGAAAGAACGCTAGCCGTTGAGCTACGCACGCGGTTTTTAAATTCCTGCTTATTCTAATAGGTACTCTTACGTAGTAAATTATATACTCATTGGTGGGTACTTTAATTTGAGTGTGAGCCAAACTTAATGTGAAGTGCGCTACAAGCTGCTCGCACGCTGCGCGCACCGCTTACCTCTTCCCGCGCACATCTTGTTTTTGCTACTGCGCAGCATTTCGCGCTGACTTCACAGCCGCCATTTAGTTTGGTTCGTACTCTACAGTGCCGCTGCAGTGCGTGATGCCAAAATATATACCAAATGCAGAAACCATTGGGTAAATACCAAGATTACTGGGAAAACTGCAACTGTTATGGGCGGCCGTGTCGCTTAGCATAAGGTGAACGACTAGCTCGGTCACGTACCTAATTAATTAATTCACATAAAAAAGTTCAGAATGGCAACATCGTTGTAGACTTGTTTTTTCTTCTTGGTTTTGCTACTTGACGCTAGATGGTTTGGATCGCACTCTACGTACGCTAGCTTTAGCGTATAGTACAGCGTCCTGCCTCCACTGGGTCGACATCGGTGCGTACGGAGCGTACGGATTTGTTGCTTTGTATGGATTTGTAATTTGTATGGGACTGCGTGCACTGGATCGGCATTACCGCGCCTTCATTTTGTAAATACCGACGTTCCGTACGCTCCGTAGCTCCGTACGCGCCGATTCCGATGCAGTGGACGCACAGCCTTAGGGCATTTATATAATTTTGCAGACGCAAGTGACGTAGTAACATATTCTGTAATCTGTGACGCAAGCAAACATCTAGCGATCTTCTGTGCTAGGGATGTTCCAATTTCCAACACTAGTAAATACACTAATTAAATTATACTCGATGTTGATACCAAGTACATTTATAGGTAATCATAGCATTTAACATCGAGTCAATTCTAGTCATTCTTGCAATACCTATTCGTATGGGATGGGAAAGTCACAGAATTCACCCATTTAATGGTCTATGGGTATTTGAGGAAATTACTTAGGTTGTATCCGAAAGAAAAGTGGCGATGCGAAGACCCATCAGCACATTAGCTATTTGGTTGCCATGCTATCCCTGAGAGGTCACATTCGAGCCACTTTGTGCATCTAGTCAGTTTCTTTAGTACTTTCATCGAATAGAGAATTAATGACAATTACAATAATTTTTTTTTTTAATATGTGTGGACATTTCACACAGAGCCATCTAGCCCCAAACTAAGCATACTATGGGAACTAGATAACGGATACAATACTTATATACTTTTACAATATTTCTAATATGCATCTTAGTGATCTTAGGCCCGATATACATTCATATCAAACTATCACGTGATTTGACATTTTGTGTTTTTGGGATAATTGAAGGTGTTATCTTAATTAAACTTGAACCAAACATTATGTTCCGCTCCTGTTGTGTGCCGGGTTGTAAAAGTTCGCCAGAAGACGCATATTTGCACATATTTCCGAAGTGTGAGGACAGTATAAATTGTGACTCCTTACGAAATAAGAACGTGAATTATCTGAAAGGCCTGAGAGTGTATCACAAACACTTCGAAGTGCGCTTTACGACGAAATCAAGAATTCTGTAGCATATCCCACACTATTCACGGAGTCAGAAATTCTAAGCGGGATCCCAACACATCCTTTTCCATCTGATACGATTTCGAATTTACTAGCTACAGTTACATGCTAGCTACAGTACTCATCACAATATTATTTGACTCAACTACCTAATTACGTGTTCACAATTTTTTCCGTTTTGTAGAAATTGCCTCGATGAACCTCGCTGCTGAACATTCCTATCCAAGGAAAAGGCACTACGACCACACTTATGGCAAACAACCACTGCTAGAATCACACCGACGGCAGAATTTGAAAACCACAGGTGAAATAATCATATTTCTATACGTAACGTTAATACACCACTATTTTTTGATTACCAAAAATAAAAATAATGGGCAATGCAGACGAGGCAAGGCATTGTATGTATGCAGTCAAAATTTTAGAATACCTAATAATGTAAAAGTTATTAAAAGGTGAAGTTTCCGGAAATCTTTCCATAAATTATGGTTACCAACAAAAATACTACGTACCTACAATAATAATTGTATTGAATGAATGGACATATTGGGTGTGAGCAGTGGCACCTACTCTTTCTCGCTTTTCCGAAACCTACACCTCTCCTTTTCGCATATTTGGTTCAGATAAAAACAATGTGGGTAGATAGGAACAAAATTCTAAAAAAAAATATGAAATGTAGTTTTAAAACAAGTTAGAATAAACTTTAGTTTTGGTTCGATATCGACACCGACCGGCGGGGGCGCGGTGCGCGGGAAGTGCGGCGCGTCCGACCTGACGTTCGGGTTGGCCAACGATTCGGTCGGGGCACGTCGGGCCACCCGAAGTTAGCCTGTCAAGTTGTTTATGAATGGAGGATGTCTTATTTTTGAATGAAATGGCGAGAATTCATTTTAGTGTGCGAATTGACGCAGTGATTAACTACTTATTGATGTTTTATAGGATATTTTTTTTGCTGTGTGTTTTCTTTTTTTTTCTGCGTGGATGTGTTGAGTACCAGCAACAGACACTGCTGATTTTTTTTTCTGGTAATAAAAAAATAGTGGTGTATAAAAGGCTTTGTGCTGACTGACTGAGAGACAACGCACAGCCCAACCGCTTAAAAGCAAAATAGACGATCGGGACCAACCACCGACCAAGGTCACATTTGTCTCACCTTGGTCGGGTTGGTGTAAAATCCGACCGTGTTGATGGTGGTTGGCGACCGAATGAAGACACCAACCACCATCCACACGGTTGGATTTTACACCAACCCGCCCGACCAAGGTGAGACAAATGTGACCTTGGTCGGTGGTTGGTCACGAATTCACGATCGTGTATTCTGCTTATCAAGTAGGGGGAGGTAGCCGGTTTTCTGCATGTTGGTGTCTTATTGTGCGTTTTTTAGCATCATTTTTAGGGATTAAAAAAATTGTTAAGGATTTTGTAAAAATAAACAATACTGTATCATACTGAAAGGAATGTGTAAAGAATATACACAAAATAAACAGATACGCATAGTGTCTCGACGCGAAGTGAAGCAGGGGTCTAGCAAAGATACCAATCGCTAACGCAAACGCTAACTCCAAAATGTACTAGGAGTCTAGCAAAGATACCAACTACTAACGCTAACGCTTCACGCTAATTCCAAAATGTACTGAAATTACATTTTGAAAATCGCTAACTTTTCCGCAGCGAATGTCATTTCAATACATTTTTGAAGTTAGCGTGAGGCGTTAGCGTTAGTGGTTAGCATCTTTGCTAGACCCCCAGGGGGCCCCAAACGCTAACGCTATCGTCAAACGCTAACCCCAAAATGCACTGGGAGTCTAGCAAAGATCACAATCGCTAACGCTAACGCCTCACGCTAACTCCAAAAATGTATCGAAATTACATTCGCTACGGAAAAGTTAGCGATTTCCGAAATGCCATTTCAGTACATTTTGGAGTTAGCGTTTGGCGATAGCGTTAGCGTGGGAGAGCTTTGCTAGACCCCCTGAAATGACATTTCGGAAATCGCTAACTTTTCCGCAGCGAATGTCATTTCAATACATTTTTGAAGTTAGCGTGAGGCGTTAGCGTAAGCGATTGGGGTGAATGATCCCAAACGCTAACTCCAAAAATGTATTGAAATTACAATCGAAAATCGCTAACTTTTCCGCAGCTTAGGTCATTTCAATACTATTATGGCGATATCGTTAGCGTTTGGGACCTTTGCTGCGTTAGTGGTTAGTGGTACATAAGCTGCGGAAAAGTTAGCGATTTCCGAAATGTCATTTCAGTACATTTTTGGAGTTAGCGTGAGGCGTTAGCGTTAGCGATTGTGATCTTTGCTAGACCCCCAGGAATGACATTTCGGAAATTGCGGGAGTTTTCCGCAGCTAATGTCATTTCAATACATTTTTGTAGTTAGCGTTAGCGTTTGAGATCTTTGCTAAGACCTCCTGGCCTTTAGGTAGGTATCTTGTCTTGTCTTGTCTTTCGGTGATAACTTCGATTTTTAATCATCATTCATAATAGTATAAAAATAAACCTATATAACACACAACAAAAAACTACCTGCTAACTACAACTACTATCTTTCGGTTGATTGTGATAATTATTGCTATTTGAATCAAATATCGAGCATACTCAGCCGTTTGACCATAATCATATCACATCATAATCTCAATAATAGTGCCCTAACCCCACAAATAAAGTTGGCGTGGCAACACTGCAAACAGTAGGGAGTTTTGGCGGGAACGCGGAAAAGTTTACGTTTTTGCATTGTATTATTTATCAAAACTTGTGCTTTTTCCAGTGTTAATTACGCATTAAGTGCTGAATTACGAGCATGAGTGAGGCCAAAAGATATAATGTGGTGAAACTTGATTTTTCATGTTGTTTCCAAAACTCCATAGAAGCTTCTAGTAAAGTTGCCACCACTTTACTAGA
The DNA here is from genome assembly GCA_963580505.1 of Ennomos erosarius. Classification (NCBI taxonomy): domain Eukaryota; kingdom Metazoa; phylum Arthropoda; class Insecta; order Lepidoptera; family Geometridae; genus Ennomos; species Ennomos erosarius. Next base: position 2,692,791 of record OY757005.1, on the reverse strand, counting down.
GCACGACTTAGACTAGACTATGACTAGGTCATGACTGCATGAAATATTTCATACCACGATGAAAATTATAATACTTGACACTGGCTAAAAAAAAAAGCATACAGTACTATTAATCAAAAAAGAAGAAGAAATAAGAATTTAATTTATGTACCATTTACAGGATATTATTATAATTGTTTGTTTTGTATTGTTCCTATTCCTTGCAAATGCATTAGATATATTGCGATATTATTCCGTCGTAGAGGCCATAATCAAGAAGTCAAGTCAAGATATACGTACATAGTATCTTTGTGGTCTGGGTTTGATAATTATTGATTGGCATTCGAGATTGTTGAAGTGAAGACATTATTGCGTGGAGTTCATAGATTTATATATCAGGATTTGCCCGAAGGAACATTTTATTTGTCGAAATGGCGTGGGAAAAGTCAGCGCCATCTATTAGATTTCGCGTGAACTACGACAAGTTGATAAAATTAAGTGCCTATCGCTGCCATTATGTCCGTCAATATTTATGTTTACAATGATTATTCCAAATATAAATTCGATTATTTTGTTACAAAACAGAGTGTAATATTGAAAATATTGAATCACTTGAGGTAAGAAACTTGGTCTTTCTTTTTACTGCACTTTTGAGTATAGATTGTGCAACCCTTCACAATACAACTTGGCATATTTTGTTTGTGACATTCGACCGATGCTTTCTAACTTCCATCACAGACTGAGCGCTAGTGGATGCCAACCTGTGAAATTGGCTCCCACTTTGAAGCGACGTTTTAACCTTTCATTAGGCCTGTCCTTAATATATATGTCTATGGTGGAGTTATTAAATTTCCAACCCAGGAAGTTCTTCGTATTTCTATTGTTTCCAACTCACTGCGTGCAGTATTTTGTTTTGCTGGTGCATTGTTATTTCGGCATTGATTCGCTTTACTACATACACCATACCCAAGTCCGTTTTAGCTGAGCATAGCTAAGTGTTTGCGTTTTTTAATCGATATTACATGCTAATACGCTAGAGACAGGACTCTGGCGACTGGTTTGTGATAATCTTGTTAGTAAACCATGTCTAATGCAAAATGTTGTGTCCCTGGATGTATAAATAGCACAGGTTGGTGTCTTTTTTATGAGAATGTATGACGTGAGGAGCGTGGACGTGGTCGGTTTACCTGATGTTAAGCGACACAGCCGCCACATCCTGAGGGATCAAACCGGAAGGAAAAATAATTACTAAATATTTTTGATCCCTGGGATCGTTTCAAGGACTCGAACCGGGATAGACCTATCATAAACGGTTATGTTTAAGATGGTTAAAATAGTTTATTAAGTTATTACTTAATTATAAGCTACATGTCATTGTCAATAAGTATCCTGACTACAATTTTTTTGCTTTTAGATTGTTTTTCCACTTCTTTACACAAATTTCCTAATCCATCAAGGGACCCATCATATTTTAATTTGTGGGTGAAGGCCATTGGTGGTAGCATACTGGAATTGGACAATGATCATATTTTTAAGTACCGCCGCGTATGTCATATACACTTCAAACAGGATTACCAGTGCCGAAATAATAGAATATCCAGAAATGCCATGCCAACTTTGTACATGACAGGTTAGTTATACCCCAGATAATATAATACCTACAATACAGATGCCTCATCCCATACAACAGAATTTTACAGAATTACTCGGGCTATTTTACAAATTATTTTATTTATGCATAACACAGGATTATCAAGCTACATTTATTGCGTATTGGCGAAGTATTGGGCCAAGTGAATACACTAGACACTAACTAGTAACGCTCACGACACGATCACTACGTTTTTTTCACGTTCAGGCTATTTTTTTACACACATCAACAAAGTAGGGATATGAAACATTTCATTGATTATCTCAAAAACTATAAAAAAATTATTATGATTGTAAATGGAATAATTATAGGTAATTTCATTGCTTATACCTAAACATTAACAACACGATACGATTTTGACTTTTTTTAATAATAAAAGTTAAATTATTAAAGTCATAAAAAATTACAAAGCAAGCAAAAACTTTTTTTCTTTTAAATAAATTAATTTAATAAGAATCTTATCAAATGGTAACATAAGTTTTTGTCTGCGTGGGTTTTGATTATGTTCGTAAAAGTCAGGGTCTCACAAACATAGCGGCCTCTAATATGTACACACATGGTAGAGTAAGAATGTTCTGTTGTATGAAATGTGGCCGGCAGCTCTCGCGCTGTTTGATGTTGACTATTATGCGGACACATTTCTTCTGCATGATGAAAAGTTGTTCGGCATCTGTACCATTTCCCCAAATTACTACTCCATAGCGTAACCATGCGTACGCGTATGCGTAGTAAGCAGTTAGTGCCGTTTTTAAATTTGATTTTGATTTTAGTACTGCAAAGGCGTATATAAACTAGCGGTGGGCGATTATGAATGATTTGTATAATCGAATGATCCTTTATTACTAATCTTGATCATCGATTATGAGATTAGTAACTACTTTATTTTCATAATCGAATGTAGTTACTATTTTGTACTACTAATTCTCAAAGACTAATTCTAAATGAAAGGATGGAAAAGCCGAGAGATGACTTTTGGCTCGTCTTCTTCGCAAGTAGCGCCAACTACTGAGAATTTACCCGAAACGATATCCCACTCCACAATTGTTTGTCATGTCATATGACAAACAACATGACATATGACATGACAGACAACATGACATGACATCACATGACATACCATGACATAACATACTATGACAGCACATACCATGGCATATGACATGACATACCATGAGATATGACATCACATAACATGACATACCATGACATATGACATACCATGACATGACATGACAAGACAAGACATACCATGACATGATGACATATGACATGACATGGCATGGCATGGCATAGCATGACAGGACATAATATTACATAATGATGATGACTTGCTCTGTTCGACGTCGACTCGCGATCACGATTGCTAAATTAGTAATACATAGATTAGTATTACTAACCTTTTAGTATAACTATCTCAAAACGGCCGCGCGATCACGATTCCTAAATTAGTAAATACAGAGATTAGTAATACTAACCTTTTAGTATATCTCATAATCGTCCAACGTTAGTAGACCGCGCGACCGCTATTACTAGATTAGTAATACACAGATTAGTAACTAATGATCTCTTATAATCGAGATATCTCGAGACATCTTCATAATCGAATGATTTCATTAGTATATCTCATAATCGCCCACCGCTAATATAAACTGTGATAACTTTGATTTGACTTTTTCTGTATGCCCTTTCCAATTTAAATGACTATCTATTTTAATGCCTAATAGGGTGAATTCTTTAACTTCTTCAATATTAAGTGTGCTTGTTATAGAGTTTAAGTTTAAAGTGGTTTTTTGATATGGCAGGAACTGAATTAATTTAGTCTTTTTTAAGTTAAGCTCTAGGTTGTGGGATTCTAGCCAAATTTTTATTTCGGAGAAAGTATCTATTATGTGATTCAATGTGGTGGTGTCATGTGTGCATTTGAATAAGAGTGAGACGTCGTCTGCGAATAATATGCATGGGGAGTTAGAAATTTTTGGCAAATCATTTATATAGATAATGAATAAAACGCATCCTAGCACGCTGCCCTGTGGGATAGACCAGTTTGTAGTTTCTATTTCAGATTCAATATTTTGCATAATACCCAGTTTCTGACATTGATGATTTATTTGGACAAATTGCTTCCTGTCTTTTAAGTACGATTTTAACCAGTTAAGTGGCTTACCCCTAATTCCTATTGCAGCAAGTTGCCCACACTCATGCTCGTGATTCAGCACTTAATGCGTAAAACGCCACCAATTTTAAACATTAATACTGGAAAAAGCACAAGTTTTGAGAAATAATACAATGCAATGACGTGACCATTTCCGCGTTCCCGCCAAAACTCCCTTTGACGAGGTTGGTGTCCATTTGTTATGTTGATGCTGTCCGTTCATCAACATAGAATCAGTGTCCGTTGTTAGCCGCCATCTTGCTGTGTTTATCTGTCAGTGTCAATGTCAAACTGACAGATTATGGGCTTATTCCGATTCACGCTATTATGGCGCTTTTGTGATCTGGTCATGTTCCGGTACAAAAATACAAAAACGTGAGCGCTGTCAGCGGATATAGCCCTGTCTCGGAACACGGGGAAACATGACAGGCAGTCTGTTAAGAGAAAAAAAAAACTGGTGATATATATTTTTTGAAGAAGACAAATGCGCGCCATTCTCTTTGTAAATATGAACGTTGTTATTTTAACACGGCTGACAATCTGCGTATAACGAAACGCGGCATGTAGTCGCCATATTGGAATAATGTTGAATGACATTTGGGTTTGCTCAGGGTTCGCTCTGATTGGCTTATCTCGAATGTGTTGCCATATATACAGATTTATCTGTATCGGTACAGATTTTGGGGGTACCAATACAGATGACAGATTTAACTCTACTTTTATACAGATTTTTTTATTTGAAGATTTTTAGACATTTTAATTATGGATTCTTATTTTTACACTAATCTTAGTACTCGTTTTAGTTTCGGATGCTTTATTTATTCATACTAAGTTGGGTATTATATTAGTTAATTTTGATAAGATTGAAGAATATTTTGCTCATTAAATATAAGAAATAAGATAAAAACACATTAGGTACTATACCTACCTACGTATTTTCAAAGCCCGTTTCATCAACTGACAGCTAACAGGTACAGGTTTGACAGCCTCCGTGGTGTGGTGGTTGAGCAGGTCGGCTCATAACCCGGAGGTGGCGGGTTCGATTCCCGCGACAGGACAAGTATATATGCCCGAAAAAAAAGCGCAAATATATGTTCTGTGTCAGGGTGTTGTGGGACCATGGTCCTCGTAGTTCTTGGGTCCCTAGATACAGGGAATCCTAGTTAGGGTCCAGGATCTATGTATGTGATCGCTGGGCGTTATTATTATTATTACTATTACTAACGTAGTGATTACAAACACAATTTTACCTAACTACTTTTAGTTGAAGAGTTTCTATAGGGTAGATAAGCACTGTTTGGTTCCTAAAGTTGGTTCCTAATATGAATATTATGCAATATAAAAATCACTAACAGTAACAGTATCCTGCGACTGACTAAACATGTTTTGCAATCGGTAACTACTTTTAGTTGAAGAGTTTCTATAGGGTAGATAAGCACTGTTTGGTTCCTAAAGTTGGTTCCTAATATGAATATTATGCAATATAAAAATCACTAACAGTAACAGTATCCTACGACTGACTAAACATGTTTTGCAATTGGTTTATCTAGTTTGTAGGTAGGTAGGTACTCTATCATCAGAATTTGGGATCTGCAATAAAATTGACAACATTGGCTCACAAAACAATATAAAATGGTTTGATGGTACACAAGATTACATACAGATTTTGGTTCTAATACAGATTTATACAGATTTCTACTTTTCAGTCCTGATTTTTAGGTTTGGGATGTGGCGACACTGACTTGATAGCTTTAGTTAGCCAAATAGGATATAATCCATAATCACTATTAGCTAGCCATTACTTTTCTCTATGAGCTAGCCGCAGCCGTTCATATTACGAAGTGATATTCTCTTTTCTCTTCTCTTTGGCCATATTGGCTTTACCATCAACATAGAATACGGAGTATTGGCGGGAACGCGGAAAAGTTTACGTCGTTGCATTGTATTATTTTAACTTTCGCTTTTTCCAGTGTTAATGTTTAAAATTGGTGGCGTTATACGCATTAAGTGCTGAATTACGAGCATGAGTGAGGGCAAGTGATATAATGTGGTGAAACGTGATTTTTCGTGTTGCTTCCAAAACTCCACAGAAGCTTCTAGTAAAGTTGCCACCACTTTACTGGAGCATGACTTAGACTGGACTTTGACTACCTGACTTAGATTGGACCATGACTATGACTAGTGGCCTTACCGCGTAAGCCCGGTGGCAATCGTAATCGTGTGCTCTCTTGCTCGCAATCAAGGGCTTGTACATTGGCGTAAGCAGGATGGCAGGCGATGTTCATTACCAGAATGCTTACACGGTAGGGCTGTAGGACATGATTATAACTCGATGAAAATATAATACTTGACACTGGCTAAATACACTATGTGTGGAGCCAAAATATAACAAAAAAAAACAATACCATAATACTGTCAAACGAAGTGATTATATTCTCTGGTGATTATTTTTTATATTTTTTACTCAAGTTAATTATATACTCTTTGGTTTTACTGTCACTCACGTACAATTTTCTTTTTATTCACAAATATTAGTTTATTTATTATTTATTACAGATATTGTGTCGATCGAGTGAAGTTGTTTGTGCTTATCCTCTCCACTTTATCTGTACTAGAGCGCTAATTGCTTTTTGCGTTTCGCAAAATGTTGGAGTGCTGTGTGTGTAAAAGTTCGCGACAGGTCGCTATTTTACATCATTTTCCGTGCGCTGAGAAAAGACTGAAAATGTGGTTGAAGTGTATAAATCGTGTTGATTTGAACGTATTAACACCAGAACAGCTTTCAAAGCTTTGGGTTTGTCAAAAACACTTTGAAAAGCGGTTTTTGACTGCCAGTTCTACCAGGTCACGGCTCTTAGGGAAAGCATATCCTTCCCTGTTCACCGAGGACGAGATTTCGAGTGGAATACCATTTCAGGAGAACTTCGGTAAGTCTAATTATATTACATCACATCATCAGCCCGAAGGCGTCCTCTGCTTAATTTAGGCCTCCCCAAAACGCCGCTTTGGACACTTTTTTTTTTCTTATTTTGCCTCCACACGTAGTGTATTTAGCCAGTGTAGCAGTAATTTTTCATCATGTTAATAGAATATTCCACGTAAAGTCAAGTCTTAGTCATAGTCATGGTCCAGTCTAAGTCAGGTAGTCGTATTCCAGTCTAAGTCGTGCTCCAGTAAAGTGGTGGCAACTTTACTAGAATCTTCTATGGAATTTAGGAAGCAACACGTAAAATCATGTTTCACTACATTATATCACTTGCCCACACTCATGCTCGTAATTCAGCACTTAATGCGTAAAACGCCATCAATTTTAAACATTAACACTGGAAAAAGCACAAGTTTTGAGAAAGAATAAATTGCAACGACCTGAACTTTTCTGCGTTCCCGCGAAAACTCTTTTGGTCACTTATGATTTGGAGGATTTGTCTTAATCACCAGGTTTGGCAGGCGGTTTGGTGATTGTGGAAGAGGGTTGTTCCTTTTCTCCCCACCGGCTCTGTCCCACCAGTGGGACAAAGGAATAGTAAAAAGTAAATGCCTCTTCTCCCCACTGAGAAACATAAAATTTGCCAGTGGGGAGAACTATTCCTTAGTCAAAAAATGTTTTATTTTTCTCCCCACTGTCGTAGTTATCGTAGTACTACTGCGGCAGTGGGGAGAAAAGGAATAACCAAATTTGGTGCAGTGTGATGTCCCACTAGGCTTGACATGAAACAAACATTACTTTCAGTAAGGTCAATTATGATTTCATTATAAGTAGATGTTAAAAAATGCTCATGTAGGTACCTATAAGTTATTATTCAACACATTTGGTCAAAAAATGCATTTACGAAGCCTGTATAATACATTGTTCGAAAGTTAACTATGACGCACCATACAACGGACCTTGCGGTAAGTAGGTAATCTCACCTAAGTACCTATTTTACCGCCTCCTCCGTTGTATAGCGCTATGCGAATTTCATTACGGTCACAGATTAAAGAGAAACACTAATCACACCATATAGGTACCTATAAGTTATTTTCATCGAGTGTACAAACCCGGACAGACAATTACCTACCGGTAGGTTCAGACAATTATCATCTTATTTCAATAGAATAGTAACTTAAATAGGTATTTAATATTTATATTCTTCTATAAATATATACTGGGTGTAACTGAATTCATTAGCATCCTTTGAAACTAGGTGTGGATGAAAATTTTTGAATTGGTTTGGTAATGGTAATAACTCCAAAAAATTGTATAACTTACTTAATCAAATGCTACAATACAAAATTTAATTAAAATAATGAATTACTGTTTTTAATAAGTACATATAAGGTCTAAAAACGTTTCAATGTATCAAAATCATCCGTGCCAACTGCGTTAGGCGCCGCGGCAATCTTTGTAATTTTCAATAAAAATTATTTCATTTACACTCTTTACTCTTTCATAATCATCTATAAATGATGTACTATCATGGGCTCAATTTATGCTAATGAATTAAATTACATCCTGTATAATAAAACTAACTGGGCTAAATCTGTATGTTCATAGAATACTTTTTGGAAAATTTCTTGTGCATTAACTCATAACTACCTATATCATGCTCCATGATTTATTTGATAGATTGAGTTTTATATTTCGTATATAATTTGATTGAGTGATTTAATTATGGTTTTTCTTCGACAAAGGATCGACTTTTAGAGCTTAAGTGATCTGTGCAGTGTAGGTAGGTTGATAAAAAAAAACTATGAATACGGTATATAAATCACCATTTTAATTGTAATTTTTTTTTTTTTACTCTTTCTTTGTAAGTGTACCTATATCTCATTTACATTACAAAACCAAAGAAAATCGGCGAAAAAAGCACGGTGTAATTTACAATACTACACTTTGACTATTATAATTTATTTCTTTGAATGTTATGGATTAAGAGCAGGATCTTCGTGCATACTCTATCTCGCCCGCGCATTGCGTCATTTTTAAAGGTATTAAATGGTAAAACTTACTTACGAAAATTCCAACCATTGAAAAACCTGAAAAATAATGTCACAAAATGTGTTCAACAAAAAAATCTCACTAATCCAAACAAGTTCTCATACATTAAAACAGGAAAAGCAAAAATCAACAGATGATTACTGAACGTTATTTTGCAGGTTTATCAACAGTTGGAATTTTCTTAAGTAACTTCTACCATTCCGATAGCTCAGTTGGTAGTATCCCTGCCTTCTGAATTGAGGGCTGTGGGTTCGATTCCTACCCAGGACAAACATTTGTGTGATGAACAGTATAATTGAAATTTAACTATGACGCACCATACAACGGACCTTGCACTGCGCGGCGTGCAGAGCAGACACATAGGTACTCTCACCTAAGTACCTATTTTACCGTCTCCTCCATTGTATGGCGCCGTGCGCATTCCATTACGGTCACAGATTAGAGATAAAAAATCAGTAGAGATTAATTTGTAAAGGAAAAATTAGAATCACGAGCGGGGATTGAACCCCGCAGGGGAGGCGATACTGCTATAAAAATCATAAATATTGATTTGGGAGGCGTTATCTGTACAGCATTTGTGTTGATGTAACTTGACCATGCTGGTTGGGATGATTCTTAAAAATCACTCAATTGATGGCGCTACCAACCCCGTAAGTTGGTTGTATAAGGTGAAGGAAAAATTCGGACATGAGACCACTTGTCACGGTAGCTTAAGTAAAGCATATCCCGGCTTGAGGGATGGATGGATGCGGGTTCAATCCCCGCTCGTGATTCTAATTTTTCCTTTACAAATTAATCTGTAGATTACGCTGAGCAGGCGATAATGCTATAAAAATCATAAATATTAAAAAATCTACCGTTTTCTTTTTAATTTTCATAAAAATCAGAGTTTCACATTATGAGAATAATTAGCTGAATGAACGAAACTCCTTGGAAGCGCGTTTGCTTTGAAATGTTTGTCTCACTTTAATAATTCTAAAGAGAAAATGAAACCAATTAGTTGTAATTTTCACCACATGGCACCATTTGCATAATTATTTGCATTGTGAATTTAAGCGCGCCGCTTTAGACAATTTTTTCCTCTTATATGTTATGGTTCCACACATTAGTGCCATATTTAGCCAGTGTCAAGTACCTAGCATTGCAATAAAATTTTTCATCGTGTTATTTATAGAATTTTATACACTTAGTCAAGTCTTAGTCATAGTCATAGTCAAGTCTTAGTCATAGTCATAGTCCAGTCTAAGCCATGCTCTAGTAGAGTGGTGGCAACTGTGCTACATTTCGATATTCACATTAGATTAGAAACGTCAAAGATTGATTATTGCTACTTTCCCACTAATAAACACAGTTTGTTTCAGTACCTGTTGTACTTTTTTCTCGCAAATGTTTTGAAAACGTTGTGTGATGCACGGGCGGATATTGGTTTTTACAAACTCGTGACTATGGTAACATTTGTCTGCTCGTTAGTAAAAACCAACTTACCGCCCTAATATCATAAATAACTTCGTGTGATAATGATTATGATTATTTTTTTATTATGTTACAGAAATAAATAAATAAATTTTACCTGGGTTTTCTAATTATGTCGGTGTGATTAGTGTTTCTCTTTAATCTGTGACCGTAATGAAATTCGCATAGCGCTATACAACGGAGGAGGCGGTAAAATAGGTACTTAGGTGAGATTACCTACTTACCGCAAGGTCCGTTGTATGGTGCGTCATAGTTAACTTTCGAACAATGTATTAATACAGGCTTCGTAAATGCATTTTTTGAGCAAATGTGTTGAAAAATAACTTATAGGTACCTACATGAGCATTGTTTAAACATCTACTTATAATGAAATCATAATTGACCTTACTGAAAGTAATGTTTGTTTCATGTCAAGCCTAGTGGGACATCACACTGCACCAAATTTGGTTATTCCTTTTGTCCCCACTGCCGCAGTAGTACTACGATAACTACGACAGTGGGGAGAAAAATAAAACATTTTTTGACTAAGGAATAGTTCTCCCCACTGGCAAATTTTATGTTTCTCAGTGGGGAGAAGAGGCATTTACTTTTTATTTTTCCTTTTCTCCCCACTGGTAGGACAGAGCCGATGGGGAGAAAAGGAATGACCCGTGGAAGATAGATGCATCGAGGATGCTGCTACATGTCCATTGGATATTCCCTTAGCCGACTCTTATGAACTCGGGAAGGAATGAGTTTATCCTATCCGCAAACTAAGACACCGGTCTTGTTATAATCATCATCATTAACAGCCTGAAGACGTCCACTGCTGAACATAGGCCTCCCCCCGGGAGCGCCACTTAGAGCGGCTGCTCGCCTCCTGCATCCATCGGCTCCCCGCGGCTTTCACCAGGTCGTCGGTCCACCTAGTGGGGGGCCGGCCTACGCTGCGTCTTCCAGTTCGTGCTCGCCATTCGAGAACCTTTCTTCCCCATCGGTTGTCAGTTCTACGAGCGATGTGACCTGCCCATTGCCATTTCAACTTGCTAATCCTAAGAGCTACATCGGTCACTTTAGTTCTCCTGCGGATCTCCTCATTACGGATCTTATCTCGCAGGGAAACACCGAGCATTGCTCTCTCCATAGCCCGTTGTGCGACTCTGAGCTTAGTAGTGAGGCCAACAGTTAGTGGTCTCTAACTTGTTATAATAACCAGAGGAAATTGCGCTATTTCGTTTATCATGGGGCCTAATGTTGTACCAACTTTTTTGCCAATCAGGGTACAAGCCCTGTCAATAGATACTTTTTGTATTTTATAGCTGTTTTAATGTGCACATACCACATGAATGTACCACATGCTATGTTGTTTAAAATTATTTCTTTAACAAATTTCAGAAAACGTGAATCCGCTCATTGATCATCCATATTCACGTAAATGGCACTGTGACCACACATATGCGACAGAAGAACCACTGAAAGGTATGTATTTCTTTTTTAACATTAGTGAATTTATACTGGTAGTACTAGTAGTAGCTCTAGTAATTCTTAAGTCCCCAAGCTTGAAATCTTGCGATTTTAATACAGTTTTTCGTATGAGATTAATCGCTCTAAAACAGGGATTATTTTTAAGTGGATTCAATTACGATTATTATTTATTGTTATCAATAGAAAAGAATGTTCAGCATTTATTAGTTAATTAAACGGATCGGGACGGACGGATCAAAACGGGTTTGATATTTTGACTTACATTGACCATCCCTAGTATCGTCATCAACGGTTTGAAGACATCCACCGCTGAACATAGGCTTTCATTCGGCTTACCGCGGTTTTTACCAGATCTGCGGTCCACTTATAGCCCAGTCAACGAAGACATTTCTTGTGGAAATAATTCGGGTAAAGCATAATTTTGGCACAGTTATAGAGGAAAGTGTGCTGAACGACATATCAAAAGTCATGGGAGTGCCGCTAAGAGGTGGCGGTGGGTGCAAAGGTATAAAAAAAAAAAATAACGCCCAACGATCACATACATAGATCCTCGATCCTAACTAGGATTCCCTGTATAGGGACCCAGGAACTACGAGGACCATGCTCCCACAACACCCAGCACAGACCATATATTTGCGCTTTTTTTTCGGGCACATATACTTGTCCTGTCGCGGGAATCGAACGCGCCACCTCCGGGTTATGAGCCGACCTGCTCAACCACCACACCACAAAGGCTGTCTAATGTCAAAAGGTCAATTTTTTCAGTTTTTTGTAAATAACTCTAAAACTGCGGCCTATAGCAAAAAATAGTCAAGAGCAATTAATCTACACAAAATTGACTACAAAAAAGTTCTTTGCACTTTTTCGCTAGGACCAATACTTATGAATAGTGAGAGATCTTAGCTCCCGATTTCTAAGAGGACCTTGCATTTTTGAGACAAAGCAAACGGCTTATCAGGTTTTCCTGGGGGTGTTCTGAGCTGATTTAGCCCGGTTGCCACGAGGTCCCCCCAGTAGGTGGGCAGGGGAGGGGGGAGAAGAGTGCATCCGCCGCGCCTCATTCTAAAATTCATATCTGCATACATCTAGCATTTATATCAAGTTTGGTATCATTTCCTTATAATCCGAGGACGGGGAATTCATTTCTGGACCAACATTTTTACTCGCTCATGCAAAAACACGAGATATTAAAAAATAAAAAAAATTCAACGCAATTTTTTTTTTTAAATCCCCTCTAGAATTTAAACTATGAGGATAGACTCCAGATTAAAAATAGGTGTAAATAGCCCCGTTACTCTACTATATAAAATAATAAACTTGTCAGACATTTTTATCCAACAACTGTGTTAAAAAAAAAATTAAGTTGCGTGGCGGACCTGGGGGTCTAGCAAAGCTCCCTCACGCTAACGCTATCGCCAAACGCTAACTACAAAATGTACTGAAATGACAATTCGGAAACCCCCAGGGGGTCTAGCAAAGATACCAACCACTAACTCTAACGCCTCACGCTAAGTCCAAAATTTATTAAAATGACATTTGCTGCGGAAAAGTTAGCGATTTCCGAATTGTCATTTCAGTACATTTTGGAGTTAGCGTTTGGCGATAGCGTTAGCGTGAGGGAGCTTTGCTAGACCCCCTGCGCAGTACGAGCGGTACGCAACTTTTAGGCGTTTTCAGTTATATTTAGCGCTCATAGCAAACCTAGCCGTTCCTAATCAATTAGTAAAGTTTAGAAACGTTCGCTGCGGTCACTACTTTGATGGGTGACCACTACAAAAAGTGGCATTTAGAACAAAGTCCCGGTTGTTGTCATGAGACAATAGTCGTTAAGCCAAGTCGGAAGCCTTTGAGCGGCCTAAAAGTCCTGATGCCAAAGCTAATCACTTTGTCTACACGTCGACAACCCGTTAGGTACTTAAATGTTCTAAATTGACCAAAAAAAAATAGAAAAAACTGTGCAGGCCGCTGTTTGAAACATTTTCCCGGTACTTTTTTTGGGTCCCAGACCGAAGCTGAATTTTAATATGGTATTTCAGAAACTATTGCTTCTGGCTCCAGTGTACTTCAAAATGTACCTGCACAAACTGCACAATCCACGGAGAGCTCAGGTAAGCTTCCTTTTACTTTCTTACTCAGTAAACCTTCATTTCCTTGCAAAGTACTACACCTCATCTCATATCAAAAACATTTCAGGGTTGCAGAAAGTCAAAACTAGAAAACAAAAAAATCCTTCTGGGAAGCGGTTAATGCTAAAACTACAACATCTGACACCAACATGCCAGGCAATATACCGTCAATATAAAAAGCCAAAAAAGACAGCACACTTTTACCGAAGAGCCAAGAGGGCTTTAACGTTCAACAAAGAACAATCATTTGAAAAATTAATTAAAAGCATGAATCCCTATGCTAAAAAATAATGAAAATGAAAAAAAGAAGAAAGGACTCCGTGTCACTACAGAAGAAAAGGTAATATTTGAATCACTGCAAGATTTGAACCTGCATCCATCCATCCCAAAACCCTTAGCTGAGACGTGGTTTTTCTAAGCTATTCTGACAAGAGATCTTATGGTTATGTCCATACTATACAATTACTAAAAACTAAATTAAATCTAAACTAAGTACTTATAGGAGTTTTGGCGGGAACGCGGAAAAGTTCGCGTCGTTGCATTGTATTATTTTTCAAAACTTTTGCTTTTTCCAGTGTTAATATTAAAATTGATGGCGTTTTACGCATTAAGAACCCCTTACAATTTTCGCGCGCTGCAAGTTTAGGCAAATAGTATGCGTGGTGCGCTCGAGCTGTATACTTTCGTAGTGTGCGTTGAGATGCGACGACGTAGCGGGAACAAAAATCTTGGTCCGACATTTATTACGTAACATTGTAAAAACTATGTCGCTTAGTATCTGCACTAGTGTAATTATAACTTTCTATATTTATCCTTTAAATTACATAATTTGTACAAGTATAGGTATAATAACTAAATTGGTGAAGTTTGGTTAGTCTAACAATAATTTGGCATAATTTCTAATATTATTTTTTTATGAGAATAAATTACGTGACGAACTAGTCGTTCATATGATGTTAAGCGGTACGGCCGCCCTATTTAACACAATAGAGTCTTCTACTCAATTTCAAAACAGTTTTAAACTGATAGGAATCGTCACAAATATATGCATCAAATGTTATTTCTAGGAATTACAGTCATTCAGCCTTGTGTTCTCATCTTATTCATCAATCAATGACGATGTTAGTGATTTTTGGCGGTTGATGCACTTCTTTGTATGTAATTCTCTGCAAATATAATTAAACGTTAGAGAATGAATAATAAGTAACTCATAACAATTTTTATATTAATAAGTGTTCTATAATTTACCTAAGGAATGCAAGCGCCTTTTGTGTTTTTTCAATTCTTTTCTTTTTATTAATAACTTTTCCGTAATGTACACGTTTTCGACCCATTTTCTAAAAATAAAACATACGTTTTAATAATAGTAGAGTTAACACAAAATATTTACGTGTAAACAAATCATTAATTACGAAAAAATATACTTACTGTATCAAAACAGGTTAGTCGCGGTCTATAAGCATGCGTAATCCGATTATTTACGTAAGGAGCTGCACTGATTACAGAGTCACAGGTTCGTCGTCGAGAAGCTCTCGGGCGCGACTGAATGCAGCTTGCTTGTGCATCGTCTTATATCGTATTATTTCAATATTTTATTATCAATAAATTTGTAGTCGAAAATTAAATAAAAATATGATGTTTGGTAGATAACAACCTGTTCTATCATAATATATCACTGTAAATTGTATTTATACTTTAATAATACGTGTAGATGACGGTTATACACACTGTTTTTTTGGAGATTTTCAGTGTGGAACTCATTTTTTTTAACACACTTAATGGATAACTAAAAAAAAATATCTTGACTGTGTCCTTGTTATATTTATCCCCAGTATGTACAATTTTTCTCAGATTATTATTCGCTATCAGTTATCTAGAAGCGTAATTGACAAACCTACCGTTTCGTGATTTCGTAAAAACTTTAGTTTTAATTTTATATTTCATAAATTATATTGAGTAGTTATCTCAGTATTATTTTGTCTACGCCCTAGATAACTACGCGATTTACTATTATACTTAAGGAAAATTTCAGTTGTCTCATAGGTATTGAGAAATCAGTTCTGAAAAAGTAGTAATATTTGGAACACGTCTAGAAAGGGTTCTTAAGGGCTGAATAACGGCCATGAGTGTGGGCAAGTGATATAATGTGGTGTAACGTGGTTTTTCGTATTGCTTCCAAAATTCCATAGAAGCTTCAAGTAAGGTTGCCACCACTTTACTAGAGCACGACTTAGACTGGACTATGACCTGACTTAGACTGGATTATGACAAAGACTTGACTACAAAAATATTCTAAAACTCGATGAAAAACAATACTTGACACTGGCTAAATACACTCTGTGTGGAGCCAAAATATTATGTACTTCATCATCATCATCAGCCCGTAGATGTCCACTGCTGAGCATAGGCCTCCCCCAGAGAGCGCCACTTACATAATGTGGTTATTTTTAGGTGGTCAGTATGATCATAATGATCATAATTATACTAAAACGGAAGATGATGAAAAAATTGAGAAAAATCCAGTTGTTGTCTATGGTAATATTGAATCTCATTTTTCAATTGATTATGCTTCCGTATAACTGATGTGGACTATTTCCTAATACACCCTTTTCTCATTTTAGAATATCCTGTTCATCATTTCTATGCAACGCCACCAAATTATGTATATGCAGATGTTCCCGCATCTTCATTTCTCAATGCTGGTAATAATTTACAAGTTAATTTTGAGTACTTGAAGGTTTTTAAATTCATAATTCTCCAACTCACGGGACCTATATACCATTGTTAAGGGAAGAGGTAAAATATATGTACATAGTTAATTAATAATTATATTTTTTTACAGAAGCTTCAAATAGGTTTTTACAAAACTACTAGTTAAGGAAAATTTTTGATTAAAACATTGTCAAAAACATTTTACATAATAAAATATAATATGATAAAATTCTTTACACATTTTATGCTCCATAAATAATATCTAAACAATGTATTAGGTTGTCTTTGTTTTTTTTTGTAAACTAATAAGTTGAATTATGTCATTATTCTTTTACAGCTAATAAAATGCACTCAATCTGCAAGTGGTTTATAAAAGGAATGAGAGAAATTTCCATAGAAGATAATAAGACTCGGAAGCCATTTTTGCAAAGAAGACTTTTTAAATTCTTAATATGAGTTCAAAAAAATCTTTTGGATCTTTCATGAGGATATAGGAAAAATGTCATTATACACTACCTCGGATATAGAGTAAATCTCATAATATGTTATACACTACCCCAAGCTCCTAACGCTCCTTAATACTCACGACACGATCGGTAGATTTTTTCACAACCACTAAAAACATTTGGGCTCAATATATTTGTTCCTGATGAGACCCCATGGTAAAGGAATGGTTGCTTTATTTGATAATACGCACCCATGTACAATAATAATAATAAATAATAACGCCCAACGGCCACATAGATCCTGGACCCTAACTAGGATTCCCTGTATCTAGGGACCCAGGAACTATGAAGACCATGGTCCCACAACACGCACACACAGTACAAGTATATGCGCTTTATACTTTTCTGTGCACAATATACTTGTATTGCGGGAATCGAACCCGCCGCCTTCGGGTTATGAGCCGACCTGCTCAACCACCACGCTACGGAGGCTGTCGATATATATTTGAAAAACAGTTGTGTGCACTAAGAAATCGAATTTAATGCTTAAGAAAAAAATGAAATAAAAAGTAAAAAATGAAGTCGTTTTATTTTTACATTTGTTTTGTTTATTATTGTTTGTACGTATCCGTTGAATAAGCTTTCATATGCGTTGTGCAAGCAGCCTAGAGCCACACTCCGTTATTTTAAGGAGTTGGGGTGGCTCGGGGAGATGCTGGCAGAGGGGGAAATGCACAATACACCCCAAGCGGGACGTCAGTGCAGGACTTAGCGCTCCCACGTAGAATTAGATTAGAAGCTTTCATAATAATAAAATTAATCATATAAGAATTTTTAATGGCACATAAATCACTAAGGTATCGTTTGTTTTTTATTGTATAATCGAAACTTATCCCTGTTTGCATCGAGTGGGTCATCACGACACCAGCGTTTGGCGCATATATTTGGAACTAAACGTCAGCCATATACTGCCCTATCTGCCGGAAGAGACGCCCACTGCTGAACATAGTTCTGCCCCATAGAGTGGCAATTTGAGCGGCTGCTGTCTCTTGCATCCATCGGCTCAGGCATCCCCCATGAAGGCCCACTTTGACTGGCTATTTGCTTCTTGCATTCATCGGCTCCCCGCGTTTGTAACCACATCTCCACATAGTGGTTCAGATCATAGTGGCACATTTCAGGTTTATGGTCGTCACTCTAGTATTATAGTAATTTTAACGCGAATTTTTTAAGTTACACCCAGGTTAACTGGAAGATAATGCTCTCTAGCATTAAGCTCGCCTATGTACCTACATTTTTGTTGATTGTGCAATAAAGCATTTTCTATCTATCTATAATAAAATTTTCTTAAATTATGATAAGTTAAATTTCACAAGCATACAAGTCTGCATTAGCAGCGGATTAATAATTGAAGGGTGTAACAGAAACGTCATTGTATTGCAGTTGAGGCGATACCGCAAACGTCAGCAGAGCAGGCGTTCAACCAGCTCGAGAACTATGAGGTTGAAACATTGGACTACACGTTGCTAGAGACCAGCGGAGATGACAATTATGAAGGTGCTGCAGATTCTGACTCTGATACTAATTCAGGTAATTAGATTGGGACAATAATTATGTAATATCCTTATTTAACACCCCACTAGGTGGGCCGGTGATGGATGCAGGAGGCGAGCAGCCGCTTCAAAGTGTCGCTTTCTGGGGGAGGCCTATGTTCAGCAGTGGCCTTCAGGCTGTTGATGATAATGATCAATTTTAAGAAAACTTCAAACGCTAACCTTCGACTAGGTATACCCTAGATATCGGATCGGTGCAAAAGCAGTTTCCGTAAATAAGAGCTCACTTGTGCTCAGCTCAGTTGGTAGTAGCCCCGCCTTCTGAACCGAGGGCTGTGGGTTCGATTCCTACTCAGGGCAAACATTTGTGTGATGAACATAGATGTTTGTTCTGTGTCTGTGTGTTATATTGTATTCTATGTATTGTATTTACAAACAAAAAGTATCTAAGTATTGTATCAGTTATCTGGTTCCCATAGTACAAGCTATGCTTAGTTTGGGGCTAGATGGCGCTGTGTGAAATGTCCACACATTTATTATATTATTATTATTATTTCGGATCAGTTCAAATAATAATTTATATGTGTGTTTTTATTTAAGGACTTACATATAAGTTATTTTTTGAAGGTCGAAGGGACTGGGAAATATATAGGGGAAAAAAATTAATGGATGGTACCACAAAAGAAGGGAGGCAGCGCAGCTTGCCTTCTCCTATATTTTACCCATAAACAGGGTTAGGACTTTAAACTAATTAAGCCGGGGCGGGTCAACTAGTCATTCATATCTATAAAGATATTATAGTCCTCAAAAGTTTAGCAACCAGTGGGATTTAAACCCGCGCCCTCCAACTCACCGGATTGGACGCTCTACCCCTGAGCTATGGTAACCCGACCGCTAGCTGCGAAAATCTTAAGGACTATGTGTTACCAAGCTTAAGGACTAAGCCGTCGTGGCGACATCTATAGTACCTACCTAACTACTCATTAGTAGTAATTACGATACTACTGAATGACGAGAGATGGCGCGCTTGCAATAACAGTAAATAATATCTTTTTAGATATACCTTAACTGTGGTTTACACTTTAAAAATCATTCCCATGAGTCATTCATATATATTTAGAGTTACGGAAGTGTGTAAGAAAAACGTTTTTGTTTGCAGAAGCATCACATTCTGCGTTGAGAAATCAGAAGCAGTTCGAAGGTTTAGAAGACCGTGAGATAGAGACAACAAGCGTAGATCAGCTGAATGTGGATGGTCAACCTTTAGATATAAACACAGGTATGCTATCAGCCATTCATTTGCAGACAGAATAGAATATTTAATATTAAATAAAATATTTATAAATATTATTATTATCTATCTATAATATACAAGGTGATCTGAATTGAATTGGTATGTTAAACTCGTTTATGTGCACTCGGTCAAGGACGAAGTTAAACCACCCAGCTGCGCTAAGGCTATCTTCGAACGTAAACTTCACATGGCATTTCTTCAATGAAAAACTATTAATTTAGTAAAGTCGTACATGAAACATTGTCTACCTTGGAGTGTAGATAGATTTACCAATTTAGATAATATACCAATTCAAAATCAGGTAGTAGATAGAATATTTTTTTTTATTTGTTTCTTTACCCGTAGGATTTTCTGTCAAGATAATTTTCTTGCGAATAAATAAATATAATACACAAATGTGGATATTTCACGAACCATCATCTAACCCTAACCACAACTTACACAAGAATAAGAATAAGTTGGATAACTACAGCTGACTTAAAAATATAACCCAAGTGCGAGTCGGACTCGCGCACGGAAGGTTTCATACCATTACCTACAGAAATGGGCAAAAAAAATAAAGTCTATGGTACGGGATCCCCCTTAAAAAAATATTTTATTCTGCCTTTTAGTATTTTCTGTTATAACGGCAGCAGAAATACAACTGATTATTTCAATTTCAACTGTCGAACTATCACGGTTCATGAGATACAGCCTATTAACAGACGGATAGAGGAGCCTTAGTAATAGAGTTCGCTTTACCCTTTGGGTACGGAACCCTAATAAAGACACCAATAAAATGTAAATGAATGTATAGTTCCAGAGCAAGAGCCCCCGAGCTGGTCGAGTGTGAAGGACGTGTGTCGCGCGTGTTTGTCTAAGAGCGGCGCCTGGGACTTGACCGAGACATACTTGTCTGAAGACGGAGAGAACGGACGCTTGCTGGACATGCTCACACTCTGCTATGGAATCAGGGTACGTATGGAGAGGATCACGAAGCTAATAATTGTCATATGGTGATTATAGGCCTCACACTCGATTTCAATTGTGGAATTTGGGATTTGGAACAAAATCGTGGCATTATATTATACAGGTGTAATTTAATTCATTAGCATAAATTGAGCTCATGATAGTACATCATTTATAGATGATTATTTAAAGAGTAAAGAATGTAAATGAAATAATTTTTATTGAAAATTATGAAGATTGCTGCGGTACCTAACGCAGTTGGCACGGATGATTTTGACACATTTAAACGTTTTTACATCTTTTATGTACTTATTAAAAACAGTAATTCATTATTTTAATTAAATTTTGTATTGTAGCATTTGACTAAGTAAGTTATTCCATTTTTTGGAGTTATTATTATTACGAAACCGATGTGTTAGAATTCAAAAATTTTGGTCCACACGTGACCGGTATCAGGAGTAGGTATCTAGTTTCAAAGGATGCTAATGAACTCAATTACACCCAGTATATTGGCGCACAATTGGCATCTTTGTCCATGGAATTTTATGGAACTAAATGTATTCGACTCATTTCTGCACCATCCGCTTTATTTTAACATTGGGATTGGGCTTGATTTGGATTAGAATTTGAGTGAAATTGAGATTGGATTCAAGAGTAACCCTACTGATTATTATACTACGTAGTACTGTATATCTCTTCTATGACTATACTAGTAAACTGGATAGGCGATATATTAAAATTGAGGATTGCTTTGAAGACAGGGAGCGAGCGCTTGCTTGATATGCTCACTCTGCTATGGAATCAGGGTACATATGGATAGAAATGATCACGAAGCCGACTGCTAAGTGTGGTTATGACCCTTGTGATAATCTTTTAAAGTGACATTCTACAGGGGAGGCCTGTATTCAGCTGTGGCCGTCTTCAGGCTGATTATGACGATTATATTATTGTGTGGTTGTAGATAGTCAAACATAGATGATTGACTTGTTAACACAGGGCCATTATTCCGTAGATAGATAGATAGATAGATAACTCTTTATTGTTTCACCAATGAGATATACAATACACAGGAATACAACGAATCCGTATCGATTCTTTACTTCGAAACCACGCGAATTCCTTGTCTTAGATAAGAAATCTACAAAAGTCTATTCTCTATGAAATGAAAACGAAACCGCGCGAAATGAATTTGGAATTGGCGGGATTTGAACTGCCAAAAATCTTATGTTCTACTGAGACGCGTTCCGAAACATCAACATGTCTTAAGATGACCACTTATGTCAATATATTTAATTTAAAATAAAGATAACTTTAATGTAAAGTGAAGGTATATCTAACGCTGTGACACGATTTGAACAAGACACGATAACGACGTGGTTTCGAATCGTGTGGAATCTGTGTTTCCATAGAGAATAACCGCCCTGGAATTCATAGTCAAGGTGGGGCTCCTCTAGGGAATGATTCAGGTGCTATGTGGCGAAGTCTAGTTTATGCATTTCATAAACAAAATTAAGTAGCCTTTTAGTATTTTCTGTCATAACGGCAGCAAGAATGATTCAGCGTTCAATAACAATGTGAAAGTTGAATGATAGATAGATAGATAAACTCTTTATTGAAAACACCATTTTACAGAAAATACAGTAATAAATCTTATAACTAAGTGTCACAATGGGCGGTCTTATCGCTTAAAGCGATCTCTTCCAGACAACCCAATAGACATAGATATAGAATAGATTTTGGGGCTTTGTTCATCCCTTGACTATGAATACCACTGTACATCATTTAGTCATCATCATCATCATCCTGAAGATGTCTACTGCTGAACATAGGCCTCTCTTGGAAAGCGCCTCTGAGCGGCTTCTCGCCTCTTGCATCTGTCGGCTCCCCGCCGAAATCATTTACTCGTTTAGTCAAATTATCTGTCCCACAAATCACATAATACTTATATCACATGTTGCAGTTGTCGAACGTGTCCGAGTGCAGTGCGAGCCGGTTCCTGTGCGACGTGTGCGCGGCGAGCTTGCGGCACGCGGACTCCTTCCGCCGGCAAGTGCGGCGCGCCGAGGGTAGCTTCGCGGACTACTACGGCGCGGGTGGTAAATATACCCACTATACAACATGACCTTGAATAGGCATGATGACTAGTATTAAAAATGAACAAGTAAATATTACTTTCATAAAGAAGATTAAAAATGAATGCAATAATTGAAAAAATAAGTAAAATCGGTAAATAAATCACGGAGTAATAAGCTTTTAAAGTTTATACAGGAGGCATCTCCTGTCCCTTTCTCGCGAAACAGAGCGCCCCCGCAGTTACTATGAAAAATCTACTCGTGACGTCACATGCTAAAGAGATTGTATGAAAAGCTACCACAGCTTAGTAATGAGGTACTATGAACCTCCTACCTCTGACGTCACTGGTCGTTTGAGCTATCTCTTCTATTCCGGTTTTTAAAATGCTTGTAACTTGGTAATTTTTTGAGAAATTGTATTTTTGTTTTCACAAATGTTTATCTTTTGAGGAATATTATTAATTTATACAAAAAAAATTGTCATCGTGCCTATTGGTATGTTATCCCGGAAGCGGGTGAATCTACTCCCCAAGGTTGACTACGTGGGTTCTACGACCTTTCTAAATTAATAGTTTTTCATTGAAGAATGCCTTGTAAATTTTACGTAATAATATTACCCAAACGCGTCGAATACAGCGTACAACAGCCCTAGGTAGGTGCACGCAACTGGGTGTGAACTTTGTCTTTGGCCGAATTCCTTAAACGAGTTAGTCGTTCTGCGTTTAGAAATGAGTTCGTTTATTTATTTCAGTATTTTGTTAGCTCTCGTGGTGATTGCACGTGCATTTTATGTCTCGTTGTCTCGTTTTGTGCGTTATGTGGTTACTACGCGCAGCGCTAGGTTAGTGGATTCATTTTTTAGTATGGAGGTTCGGAAACACGTAGTTTCAAGTAAGGCTCTCACAACTTGTACATCATGGTCCCAGTCCCCCCCCCCCCCTCTCCCTTCGGAATAACATATGAATTCAAGTTCATGTTGTATATTAACTGGTTAACTGGAAGAAAATGCTACTTAGCATTAAGTTCGCCTATGTACTTGATTTACTCTTGTGCAATAAAGCATTTTCTATCTATCTATCTATATTACAGCCAGTAATGCGCAACCATATATTTTGTATTACTAAATTGTTTAAAATTTGCAAATTTTTTTACAGATCAGGAAATCAAAGAAGAATGTTCTGATGAAGACGAGGGCCATGAAAAAGAGGTTTCTTGTATAAGTAAGTTCACTATTTTATTACTGCAAGAATTTGTTTACATACTTTGACTTAAAAATTTATCATTGTATAGAAAATGTTGATAGGTCATAATAAAGATCTCCTTATTGACTGTAATTAGTATTAGTGAATTATGGCTTCATCATCATCATCATCATCATCATCATCATCATCATCATCTATAGCCTGGTGTCCAATGCTGAACGTAGGGTTCCCCCCATCTTGAGCACCATTTCGCCTCCTGTATCCATCAGCTCCCTGCGGCTTTCACCAGATGTTTGGTCCAGTCCAGTCCTAGTGGAAGACCTAATTGAAGGTAGATTCTGTTTCTGTACAATAAAATTAAGCCTAAAATCTAAAGAAAATAGACATCCGAAGTATTGATTTTGTTTTCATGTATCACTGAAAATTAATGGAAAATTATCTGGTTAAAATTAGCAATATTCATCATCATCATCATCATCATCATCAGCAATTTTCCTTTTGATCACCATCATCAGTTGAAGGTTTTAAAAGTGTACTACAAATGTTTTTTTAATCTTGTTTTTTAGATAAACCTACTGAATCCATGGAACTGGACATCCTACCATCAAGACACATCTCAGAACTACCTTCAAACTTGAAGGTATACCACAGGAAACGGACAAAACCCTCTGTCGAAGGATCAACTAAGACTGCACCACAAAATAATTCAATGAGTGAATTGAGTTACAGTGATAAATACATAAGAGTTATCAGTTACAGTGCTAATAAAAATGTAGAAAACGGTTCTGCGGATAAAGAAATCAATATTGAAAGTCAGACTGCGGAGGAATTTAAAAACGTTGAAGAAACCAACAATGCCAGCCACTGCGATGAAGACTTGCTATACTCAGATATAAAACGGAGGAAAAATGGACAAGATCATCAAAACACTCTGTCTACACCTAAAAATTCCAAAAATGTTCCACAAACACCGGAAAAAGATTCATCACACTTGAAGCAATTGCTCGAAAGGCACATTCCCGATGAGAATGCGATGACTTTTCATCCATTATCAAAAACCAATCCAAAAGCAGTAAAGAGAAAAAACAGCAGTGCTACAAACGTTACAGATATTGACCTAAATTTCACCAGTATCGTAACACAACCTGAAAATAATGTTCAGCAATCGGATGGCAGTGATTCCATTGATTTCAGTCAATCAGTCGCACTTACCCTACCTGGAAATAAAGTGTTGAGATTCCTTCCGTCTTGATCAAGATGCAGGTTCAGTAGCTATAAGCTTGAATGAAAGAAAGAAAATAACATTTATTCAGGACATCACCCACAACATTACATTATAGGAAACATACACTAAAATTTACACTAGAGAAACAAAATATAAAAATGTAAGGTTGTGTGATGTCATGACCCAGGTCCCGACTCAGCATATGATTAAGGTCAGCTCGTGACCTTAAGCGACTGATTTTCAGGCGGAACCCTTAGTCATGACATCACGAACTCCAGAGTCGGCAGAAACACATAGCAAATAAAGATGTAGTACAATCAACACAAAAAAAAATCACTAATTAATAAAACAAAAATAATAACAATAAAATATAATATATTATACTAATTTTTAGGATTACAGATATTTGCTTGGTGGTAAAGATATGTGTTGAGTGTACCTGTTGTAACAAAACATTCTGCATATTATCCAAAACTTAATGGCTGCTAATTTCTCTAATGTTGTATATTATGTCTTTGTAAAAAATCGAAAAATCATCCGTTTAAGACAAATTGACAGTTTGCAATAAATCAACAGTTTATAAATAACCACCTTTTTTTATAAACAAACGTTTCTAACAAAAAGACGGTGACATATACTTAAACAAACCATTGAAGCACATTTTATTCTTGTTGGATGGAACGTGGACTTGTGAGGTGTGGGTGAAGGGTTTGCGGATGCAAATCCTTCGAAGGTAGCCCGCAGACCTAGAAATCCTAAATCTATGGTCCACACCGTGACTTAAGTATTATATTATTTGTGACTATGATGTTGTTAGGTAGGTAGGTAGTAAGTAATAAGTAATACAGTTTTTTTGGCGGGAACGCGGAAAAGTTCAGCCGTTGCATTGTATTATTTCTCAAAACTTGTGCTTTTTCCAGTATTAATGTTTATAATTGGTGGCGTTTTACGCATTAAGTGCTGAATCACGAGCATAAGTGTGGGAAAGTGATATAATGTGGTGAAACGTGAGTTTTCGTGTTGCTTCCAAAATTCCATAGAAGCTTCTAGTAAAGTTGCCACCACTTTACTGAAGTATGACTACCTGACTTAGACTGGACTATGACTTAAGACTTGACTTTACGTAATATATTTTTTAACGATGAAAAATTACAATACTTGACACTGGCTAAATACACTATGTTTGGAGCCAATATAAGAAAAAAAGTAATAAACAATGTTTAAATTACGTTTTATGTACTGTGTACTTGCCTTGTGGTAATAAATTACTGTGACAAGACTGATACTAATCGGTTTTTTAATACCAAGTCAATATTAGGTATATATCTTCAAAAAACAACACGCCTGTACCCCCAGTACGAGTTTTCCAATACGTGAATACGCGCGAATCCATTTAAAATTTGTACTGCTATTTTTAGTTCATCAACGTGTCCGCTAGGGGCGCTGCAGAGAAATTTATGGGAGAAAAGGGAGAAAACTTAAACGAATCAAGTTTTAGTAAACTATCGAAACTGGTACCAGGGGTACTGAATAATCCATTAGACAGTGGTAGGTAGTTTATACGGGGCGATGGATTTAAAAATTCGAGCATAACCAATGAAGATAAAGTTATAATCGGCAAACATTCGTTTCTGCAGATGTTTACGGAGAACGAGGTATTCGCTCATAGCACACGCGCATGCAAGCGCACGCATACTTATACTATATGGCGCACGCTATGATCACAGATATTTAATAGTGAGTATAGTATTATTCAATTCCAGAATTAAAGACCATGGTCCTCGTAGTTCCTGGGCCTAGATACATGGAATCCTAGTTAGGGTCCAGGATCACATGATCGTTGGGCGTTATTTATTTATTTATTTTATAATTCATTTCAATTAAATACGCACACAGTAATATAATTTGACACGACAGTGCTGAGTGCTGACAGTGTGGGTCTGTGCACTTGTGCAGTGTGGCCTGATAGCTTAGTTGGTAGTAGCTCTGTCTTCTGAAATATAGGTTGTGGGTTCGATTCCCACCCAGGACAAACAGGTGTTAGTTAAGTTCAAAGAGATTGTGTCTGGGTGTCATTATTAAATTCTATGTATGTATTTACGTCAAGGAACTATATTAGTATACTTAAAACTTCCTTGGTATTTAAAAAAAGTCATGGCGTTGATGCAATGTGATGAAGCGGTGAACCGTTCGAAAATTTCACTAATGGGTGGGGGACTTTCGTTACTTTGCCTGTTAAAAAATCTCAGTCTTGTGATCGAAAATAATGCTAATTCAGTCCAACTGGACTGGAACCCACCCAATAATCACAACCCACAACGAACGCAAAATAAATAATATAATTTTTGGCGTTTTTAACTGTGTTAATCTTGCCACCCGCAGGCTATCCATTCGCGCCCAAGAAATAATAAGTTTTTAAGTATGTATACTATATCTCTGGAATGATTACCACAGACTAACAAGGATTTAAACATTATACAATACTAACTACCCTTTAACTCTATAATGCAATAAAGCCGATAATAGGCTGCATCGTGTCAAGATAGACTCAGTCCGAGGGAGATAGGTAACGTGAGAGCCCGCTGTCTTTTTCTTAAGAATACCAGTGCAAAACAATACTCTAACTTGGTAGAAATATTTTTAAATATTTCATAAAGGTTTCACAAGAAGCTCTTTCTATTGTTTTGGACTGGAGTTTTTATTTTATTTGAAATACACAATTCTTCCTTTAACTACATAGGATTTCTAATGAATATACTTTTATGGGAACCTGTAGGTATTTTATTGTCTGTGATGAGAACATTAGTAGAATATGCTTACGCCAAATGTGTCAACTTTGGAAGAAGTAGGATGTCGGCCATATTTATTATTGTTTTGAGTAAGTGCCTAGTACAAGTAAAACGGACGTGTATTTTGGTTTATTTTTAGTCATCCTGAAAAAATCATGATTAAGAAATGTTGCATCGAGGGTTATTGCAATGAATCATATGCTGAAAGCGCGTTGCTATCCTCTATGTAAGTGCATTTTGATATTATCGCTTCTCTTTCGCTTTCTTTTAGTGTGTAGGGTGACCATGTGTGGGGAGTTCATAAACGAAGCTATTAAAATGATCAATTTAATATTAATTCTAACAGCATCTTAAATCAGCCTATGACTAAAGAAGAGTATTATATACCCATCACCTACATATTATTATGAGTAGTAGGTACTTTGCAGACAGAACCCACAGCATGGGGCTTATCGAAAAGGGACAGCAGTGTCGATGGCAGATCACGCCTATGATCAGAGAAGTATATCGCAGTGTGAAAAGAGCAATTACTCATAGCTGCATTGAAGATGCTGACTGTGAGATAGATCAAGAAGACAACATGTTTTACCACTTTTATAACTGACACCATCAGCATCAAGGTCCTTACGCACAATTTCGTAAAATATATAGGCTAGCCAAGATATTGACAGATGTCAGTTTGACAACCTCCTTTTGACAGAATGACAAATGCCAAACTTTTCAACAGATGTCAATACTATTTCTACCTACCAAATGCGACGACGAGCGAAGCGAGGAGGAACTTCAACTAACCACTACATTTTTTTTATTTCAAGTTTCAGTTGTGTACAAGTCATCCGCTTTCGACCCTTTACGCACGTACTTATAGCGTTTTATAGCAAACCATAAAGAGATGTTGCCAAACCGTGCCTCTCGCGGCCGTATCCCCGCTCGTTTCTTAGTTTAAAATGATCATGCGTTAGCGCCTACAAGCATCCCGCTCGCACTCGTGCGCGCCTGCGATTTATATCTCTCTCTTCAATGCGCTGTTGCCATCGCGTGCACGCCCGCGCCCCGCGCTCTTACGAGTTTTCGGTCCACACCACGAGTCAGTCTGCCGCCAATACTCGCCCACGAGCGACGCTGGTTTTGTACGCACGCGCGCTTTCGAACCTACTACTTGTTTTAGCATATAAAGTGACGTTTTGTGCTAGAATAAACTTTTTTTTCCCTGTGAACCTTCTCATGTTTTCTTTTTATGAGGCACACACCTCATAGTTTTAAAAAATGGAACGCCACGATGCACACACGCAGGAACACTACTTTGGGCGGCTGATTGCTTGCATCCAACAGCTCCCTCAGATTTTCAATAGTCTGGTCGTCCTACTTTGCCTCTTCCACTTCGAGTTCGTGGGCGCGTGGATGTATGTATGTATGTATGTATCTTTGTATATACCTATGTTTCAGCGTAGCGCCTAAACAATTTTGAATTATTAGGGTTTGAAGACCTCTTCAAACTAGCTTCAGGTGAAGCCGCGGGGCACATTTCATGGTCACCCTACTGAAAAAGACGAGAGCCTCGCACGTCCTTGGGGTCTAGCAAAGCTCCTTCACGCTAACGCTATCGCCTCACGCTAATTCCAAAATGTACTGAAATGACATTTCGGAAATCGCTAACTTTTCCGCAGCGAATGTCATTTCAATACATTTTGGAGTTAGCGTGAGGCGTTAGCGTTAGTGGTTGGTATCTTTGCTAGACCCCCTTATCTCCATCGGACCGCGTTTCCATGGTTCGCGCCTTTCGAATTAATGCTGAATGCATAGAGTATATTAATATACTCATGAATGCTCATAGGAAAATATTATCAAAATTATATACTCTTTGATTGTATTTGATGTGAATGTGAATTTTGCATTTTGTTTGTTTTGTTTTGCTGTTTGCAGATAAAACGATATACAAATAGAATAAAACCTATTGAAATGGCGCTTTCAAATGCAGAAGTGCGGTCTTATTTCGGACAGTGTAAATGTTGTCTCCATTACGCGTACTTAAAGAACATGTGGGATCAGCATGGCAGCGAAGGAGCACGAGAAATCTACGGGAAGATGCTTGTGGACTGTTTTTCTATTAGTGTAAGTTACTTATTATTTCCGCTGCAAGTGTAGGACCAAGTGATAAAGCCACTGGTTTCTGCTTGTTTGTGAAAATATAAATCGGGCTCACAACATAGAGGTATATGTACTAGTATACATAACACAGAGATCAGCCTCAAAATAGAGCGAATTCATTACCACACCATTAAATTTTTCTACATATGTCAGCCATGTAATATTATTTATATATTATTATATCATGCTTAAAACACAGAATTCACCCTACTTACATGGTATAACTTTGTACTAGTTCTGTCCATAATAAGTTCTAATGTGTAAGCCTGCAAATAGCATATGTTATGCCCATCCTATTCATAATTAAAGGACTATTGGTTAGTAAAAGATTCAGTTCTATTCCATTACCTGTCTTAAGCTAATTAGCCACTTGTATCTTTTCCACCGATGTAACATCTGTGTCAAAGTTGGCCAATTTATAATTTTATTGCTAATAGATAAATGAAAATGGTCTTACTGCTACCTCTGAAATAAAGTTTACTAGGGTCCCAGATAATATATTACCTACACTATAATTCGTAATTCACAATAATATAGGTGTCAATGTTATACAAACACTACTAGGGTAAACTAGAGCTAGATAATAAATTGAAGTT
The DNA here is from genome assembly GCA_963580505.1 of Ennomos erosarius. NCBI lineage: Eukaryota > Metazoa > Arthropoda > Insecta > Lepidoptera > Geometridae > Ennomos > Ennomos erosarius. The sequence continues at coordinate 2,661,983 of OY757005.1, read as the reverse complement.
GATATCAAGTTACTTTTGAATCAATTTAGTTTGGTTTTATTGCCGACATATTTTTAAATTTCTTTACTGTATCTACCTTTATTTTTCAGTGGACAATAAGAGACAAGGTGGAGGAGGACAAGATATGTGAAGCGTGCATAAGTAAACTGCGAGATGCAGTTTGTTTCAAGAACCAGGTAATCTATTCCCAGAAAAGGTTTACGGATTTACACAGTGGTAAGTTTGCCAACTTGCGCTTGTCCAAGGCCCGAAGTCTGCTATTTTGCGTCATGTGTAATTGTGTCATAATGGTTCATGAATGGTACCATAATGACAGAGTTTGACTCTAATGGTAGTCTACAAACCATAAGTAGACTACCATTGTGTCAAACTCTGTCATTATGGCACCATTCATGAACCATTATGACACAATTGAAATAGCAGACCTCGGGCCCAGTACAGTAAGAGATAGATACAGTATTATACTGGGGCACACGTCACACAGGAAGGTTTGGCCAAACCTCCCTGTGAAATATTGTCAGTGTAAAATAAGGTATAATCATTTGAGTGGCAACCATGAACTGGGCCCTTATTCCATATGACCATTCACGCACGTAACACGGCGCGTTACGATATCTTCGTGGAATGGTTTTGGGTTTAAAATGTTATTCTGTATGCCGTTGTCAAATTTGACAAACACGACAACACACGTTACACGCACGTCAAAAAACAGAAAACACTGGGCACAAACAATCTAACGCGTGGCATACAGAATACAACTTTTTGATTCCATGTTAATTCCATGTTGTGGCGCGTTAAAGCCCGCGTTTACGTTTGGAGCATGTTACACGTCACGCGTTATTGGCAAGGAATCTCAAGTGTCATAGCGAATAACCCCCCCTGGAAGATGCAATATAAGCCCTCCTGGAGGAACAATCTGGTGAAAGCTGCGGGGAGCTGGTAGATGCAGGAGGCAAGCATTTGTGACAGTAACACACAACATTACACTACCTACATGTCATTACAAAACTATGCAGACAAAGATTTAAGGTAATGGTATTGGTGTATACTTGTATGTATAATATAAATTTTTCCCCTGGTATCTCAGAATTAGAACCTACAGGTCCAGATATCAATAAAGACACAGAAGCTGAGAAGAGAGCAGGTATAATAGAAGAACCGGCCGATTTCGATAAAATCGAGTTTGTTGAGGATGATGAAGAAATGGAAAAAGAATTAGTGGATACTGTCAGTTGCAGGCAAAATAATACTAGTGGTCGAGGTAATTAACAAATTTTGGCTAAGTGCGAGTCGAACTTACGCACGAAGGGTTCCGTACCATTATCTATACAAAAATGCGAATAATTGTTGTATGGCAGCCCTTTTAAATATTTGTTTTATTCTGTTTTTTAGTACTTATCTGTGGTTATAGCGACAACACAAATACATCATCTGTGAAAATTGTACATTTGCACAAGCAGGATGGCAAGCGATGTTCATTACCAGAATGCTTACGCGGTAGGGCTGCTGTTTACACGGGTCAGTCAGTCCAAAGAGCAGCGCTCTAGCAATAGAACGAGAGGCACCTATTAAAAGTAGGGATGGCTTGTAGCTGCGCAAGCTAAACTAAGCTTTCTTGCGCTAATTCTAATTTGGCATCGGGTCGGTAAGACCTGCACTGATGCCCCGCTTGGGTTGTATTGTGCATTACCTCGCCAGCATCGACCCAAGCCAGCCCAGGGGGTCTAGCAAAGATACCAACCACTAACGCTAACGCTAACTTCAAAATGTACTGAAATGACATTTCGGAAATCGCTAACTTTTCCGCAGCGAATGTCATTTCAATACAGTTTTAGAGTTAGCGTTTGGGAAGCTAAGGAGCTGGGAGTCTAGCAAAGATACCATATCTTTGCTAGACTCCCAGCTTCTTAAAGTAACGGAGTGCGGCTTTAGGGTGCTGGCACAACTGCTCCAGTGTTTGCGTCGCAGATGGTGATGACAAGTGGGTCCTACAGTTTACGCATTCCCGTTTCAAGTCTTATCTCTTCCGCGGCCTAACAGTGGAACATCACATGCTCCACGGTCTCGTCCGTTTTATTGCGCTGTAGCTACTCGCTACTTTGCAGTGTGAATCTTCTGTGCCTTTACTATTCATTATTCTGTAGCATTACTAGAAGTAGGATTTACCAAAAAATAATCTTGTTACTACTGTTTGACTGATCTGATAGCTCAGTTGGTCGTAGCTTTGCCTTCTGAGCTGTAGGCTGTGGGTTCGATTCTAACCCGGGCCAAATATTTTTTGTGTTTTCGATGTTTGTTCTGTGTTTGGGTGTTATATGGTATTCTATGTATGTATTTACATACAAAAAGTATCTAAGTATTGTATCAGTTATCTGGTTCCCATAGTACAAGCTATGCTTAGTTTGGGGCTAGATGGCGCTGTGTCCACACATATTTATTTATTACAGAGTCAGAGCCATTCATTAAGAACCCAAAATTGCCCGAGAAAATGCAATTAATCATTCAACCTGAAACATACACAGAAGATGAGCTTGATGAAACTACTAAGTCGGTCACTTGCAATGATATCAACATAAAGGAAGCTCTCGACAAGGAAAGTGTCCAAAGAAATACTATTAGTGCAATAGTCAAAGAACTTATTCAAGAAATGGACACAGGTGTGTTATCTATACAACCTGAACTTGAATTCATATGTTATCCCGAAGGGGTGGGACTGGGACCATGATACCCCGCAAGTTGTACGAGCCTTACTTGAAACTGTATGTTTCCAAACCTCCATGGTAAAAAATGAGTCTTCTAACCTAGTGCTGCGCGTAGTAACCCTATAACGCACAACCTAATCCACGAAAGAGCTAGAGACATATATGAGCTAACAAAATGCGAAAATAAATAAACAAACTCATTTCTAAACGCAGAACGACGAACTCGTTTAAGGAATTCGGTCAAGGACGAAGTTCATTTACACACAGCTGCGTGCACCTGCGCTAGGGCTGTATTCGACGCGTTTAGGTAATATTATTACGTAAACTTTGCATAGCATTTCTTTAATGAAAAACCATTAATTTAGAAAGGTCGTAGAACCCACGTAGTCAACATTGGGGAGTAGATTCACCCGCTTCCGGGATAACATACCAATTCAAGGTCAGTTTGTTTATATAATATGTATATTTTTATAAGTAGTATTTTTGTAACTAGTTGGATTTTTCTGCACAGTTCGTCAAGGTAGTTACCACCGCTATGCCAGTTATTCTGCCGCCAAGCAGTAGTGTGCAAGCACTACTCTGGAGGCATTGTAGCTAGTGAAACTACCTGTAGTTTCACTATGAAATGAGGCTTATGATCTGATCTCACAGTCTAGAAATGTTTTTTTTAGATTGTGTGATGTCTGATATCTCAGGATGACGTGCGCAGTGTCACGCGAATCTTTAATTACTATTTTATGTAAATTTATTCAAGTAAATAAAAGTTGTAAATAATTAGATTAGAAGTTGCGTACATATGTTACCTATATTGTTCCTTAGTAATAGATTTAGATCGGTTTCACTGTAACCGTAATCATTTTTAATTATTGTAAATTTAATATGGTATTCTTTTGTTTTGTTTCAGTATTTTAGATTCATCACTACTCGTAGCTCATAGCTGTCTTCATACTCATTACCTACATGTACCAAAATTTCTCACTGAACAATCTTATTTTGATGTTCTATCTTAGTCCACGTGACACTGGTAAAATTGTGGTCACCTCTCCACAAAAGCCATTAACCAAGAGTTGAAGTTAGTTAAAGTTCCGAGTGACACTGCAACCTCCTATGGGCGGCCGTGAGGCTTAACACCAAGCGAACGACTAGCTCGTAACGTCATTCGTTTACATAAAAAATAGTACATTATCTGTTCAGGGTTGAAGGGAACTGTACTATAGCATAGCTAGTGAAATTACTGGACATATGGCACTTTATGACCTGATGTTACAGTCTAGTAATCTTATTCACATATCATTTATTAACGGGATACCATGTAATTTATTTGTTTCGAGTTGCCGATATTTCGGTACTGTTGCAAGCACCATGATCACTGACGAACTGAAGATCTTGCGGGAGATATCCCGATAATAAACAATATGTGAGTAATGTTAGTGGCCATGGAAGTTTAAAATCTTATAGTAATCTTATTACTAGACTACTTGATATCTCAGGATGACGTTCGCAGTTCACCTGAAACTATATTGTTGATGATAATACTTAACCTCTTGAATACCAGCATTTGAGATAACGATAGAGTAACAAAGCATGCTTGTTCGCTATCGAGCAGGTGGGAGTTTTAAACCAAGCATTGCCAAAAACAATTTTCTTGCAGAGGATTTTGAATCAGAACCAGATGAAGACGAACAAAGAAATCAGAAGGAGTCTCTTCTCAACAAGCATAGAGATAACATACAATCCATACTCCTATCTTCAAATGCAACACCCATCAAAGGACACTGGGGAATCGGTTATGCCTGCTACTTTTGCCCGGCACAGTATACCATTCCATCAGACCTGAAAATTCACACATTTGAACACAAAACTCAGCTCTTTGACTTCAAAGTCAGATCTTTACCCGAGCATATTGTGAAATTAGATGTGACCGCCTTGAAATGCAATTTATGCAATACAAATGTAAAATCGCTTGAGAACTTAATGGTCCATATCAAGGAAGTCCATCAAATGCCAATGCATTTGGATATAACCAATCATATAGTACCATTCAGTTTTGATAGTAACGAAGTAATAAACTGTGTTAAGTGTACGAAAAATTTTATTGTGTTTAAAAATCTATCGGAGCACATGAACGATGTACATTTTAGAAATTATGAGTGTGATAAGTGTCCACGAGGATTTGTCAATATGAGAGCGCTGAAAACTCACAGCATAAGGCACGGTAAAGGATTTTTTCCGTGTTCGCTCTGCCCCAAAGTGTTTGATACAAAAATAAAAGTAATTGACCACGAGCGAGTGGTACATAAGCTGAACAAAATGACTAGGAAATGCTCGTACTGCAATGAAAAGTTTGTAGATGAAGTGAAAAAGAGTGAACATGAGGTCGAAATGCATGGTAAAAAGAAGCAGGAATATCAATGTGGGGCTTGTCAAAAAATATTCGACAGTGCTCGAGGACTTTTATCCCATATCAACGGTGCGCATTTACTGCGCAAGCCCCATAAGTGTGTCCACTGTGAGAGCACATTCTTCCTAAAATATGATTTGACGAAGCATATCCTTAAACAGCATACGGTTAATTCGTTTTCCTACAGTTGCCTGGTTTGCTCGAAGAGGTATTCGTCAAGTAAAAGTTTGAAAGAACATATGTTCAAGCATATAGACGAAAGAAAGCATTTTTGTGAGATGTGTAACCGTCGGTTTTATCAGGAGGAGAATTTGCGGATGCATATGAAAAATAAACATAGGTTGCAGTGACTTGGAAAGTCGGTATGTACTTATGTTAACTATTATTTTGAGAAATATGAATATCATCATCATCATCATCAGCCTGTAGACGTCCACTGCTGGACATAGGCCTCCCCAAGGAGCGCCACTTGGAGCGGCTGCTCTCGTCTTGCATTCTTCGGCTCCCCGAATAATATGAATATAATAATTGTTCATTAATTGTATAGCTATTCAACTTGTTAGCACTTTACGACCATTTTGGAAATCACTTATATTTACTGTGTGTGTTAGTTTTTGAGGATTCTGCTGTGTATAGTATCTTAAACTTAATGTACCTAATTCTGGAACTTGTGCAATCCTTGTAATAAGAGTGAGACAGTATAATATTTTTAAATCTCAAAATGATTTATTTGGTTGTCGCCATATATAAAGATTACCTTTTTAAATCTTTGAATTCAGAGTATCTTTGAAAGTCTCAGATATGAGGTGAATGAGACAGATATAAAGCTTCTTAATACCTTTTATTCAAAAAGCAATAGGGTACTTAAAAGTTTACTCAAGCTATAACATAAGTTTATGCTTTTCAGGAGCCTTGAACTTGGAACTCAGGCAAATGAACATATTCAGAATAGGGAGGGCATTGCTATTTGGGACAAGCACGCTGCACGCTTTGTAAAAAGATAAAGCTGAGTTGAAGATAACGGCGAATCACAGACAATACCAAAATAAAGGGATGTGCAACATGGATGATATAATTGGTATATTCCTAGTTGGCCCATGTGGCAACTGAACAAACTGGACCTAAACACTCGAAATTGCGTTACTGAAAAAAACATAAAACAAATTCTAATTTCAATATTATACTTTGTAAAGTTTTAATCACTCATTCTTTTTCTCTTACTTAGCTTTTTAGCAAAGCCTCTCATGTATAAATTATATTTATTAGATTATTAATGATGTATTATTATGTACATAGGTATTCTATTTATATCATGAATAAAACAAAATTGTGTTTAACCTCACTTGGTTTTATTTTGATTTCCTAGGCAGGTTTCTTTGTTGACATAATCATACAAATTGTTCCAGTTTTAATACATTGTAGGCATAGATACCAGTGGGAGCCAAGCAACTCCCCTGAGGTACACCAGGTTCAAAATTATTTGCTTTTCTATACCAATAATTAAAAGAGGCAAGATTTGATTGTTTGTTTGCATTGAATAGGACAATATCAAATCACTTCAGTAATAGTAAATTAAAAATAAATAGTATCCAATATCCAATGCTTTAAAGCATTCAAATGAAATAACGCGATTTAAAAAGTAGGTATTTTATTTTTGTAAGAAATTGTGATTCATTGAAGGTTTACCCATACTTGATCTACAAATTAAACGAGTTCGATGCCTCTAAAACTTTAATGTTTCTTTAGAGATCCTCACATTCCATACTATGCGACTTCAAATGCGATTTGAGATTCCAATTCTGAACAAAAGTCTCTCCACAGAAGTGGCAACTATATCTCGTATCATTACTATGCGCTCTCATATGAACGGTCAAAGTTTTCTTCCTCATAAAAGCTTTTTTGCACACAGAGCATTCGAAAGACTTATCACCACCATGTTTGTACATATGATCCCTTAACTCTGACTTTGAAAAACACATAAACGGACAAAGTTCGCACTGTACATCTTTATTCACCAAATGTCTTCTCTTAAAATGACAAGTCAAATTGTATTTCCTGTTGAAAGATCTCTCGCATTCGGTGCATTTGTATAATATAGGTTCCAATCCGTGTTTCTCTTCCATGTGTCGCTGTCTCGAAAAGTAATCAACGAACTTCTCTGAGCATTTGGGGCATCTCATTTTCCTTAGCTTCTGGTGAACGTTTTCGTAGTGTATTTTGTATTTGTGCCTATTTAGAAATATCTTCTTGCAAGCTTCACAGGACATGATACTGCTTTTACTGTGAAGAGTATATTTGTGTACTTTCATTCTATGTCTTGTTATAAAACCAGCTCCACACTCTTCGCAGACGTAATTTTTGTAATGAACGTTCATATGTTTGTTAATGGCTCCGAAAGTTTCGAAATTGAGCCCGCATGTTTGGCAATCAAAGTTAGATTCTCTATCACCTAATTTGAAAGGTATAACTCTGTCTGAAACATCGTTGTAGATCTTCTTTTTATGTGCATTAACTAAATGGTCCTTTAGATCTTTTATAGAAGCAATATCTTTGTTACAAATGGTGCATTTCAGATTTGTTACATCAGCATACACAATAAGAGCGTCAGCGGCGTATTTAGTTAGCAGTTTGAATAAAAGATTCTTTGGATGTTTATTTTGATGACCTCTCAATACTTTGGGATTGTCGAATATGCTTCTGCAGTAGAAACAAGGGAATCCGGACCTCATTTTTGATTTGAACGCGGTCGCATTGGAGTTCTCTAGAATGGTAATAGCGTTAAGTGCATGTGCCATTTTTTCTGATAAGACTACTTTGTCTTTGGTTCTTTTACGAGATTTGCGATGTTCGTGTGTTTTCATTATGTTCTCTATTGAACTTGCCTTGATAACTTTGCCTGAAAGAAAGGTTGGTAGGTGGGTATATTTGTATTGTAAGCATATTAATCACTCGATATTCAAATGTGTGTAAAAAATTGACTAACAATTAAAGAGCTGCACAGTCTGTCATTCGTCTTGAATTAATATCAAAACTACGTGCAAGAGGCACGGGTGGTGCTGGCAGTGTTTGGCAATTCGACGTGGATTCTAATCGGCTGCTTCCCGCAATGCTTTTTCGATGCAACAAGTGCGAATTGCTTTTGCTTTGTATTTAAAGGATATTTCTCAATTTCCGCCGCTAAAGCATTTTCTAATACCACCATGAAGTAAAAAATCAAAGCACATGTCAATGTTCACTAACTTTTATGTACATAGCGTGGCCTAGTCGTTCGCCTGATGTTAAGTGTCAAATACTAATGGACGATTCTCGACTGCCACCGCAGCAATTGACGTGCGAGCTAGTCATTCCCCTAATGTTAATCGTCAGGTCCACAGAACTCCAAATTACTCTCGCGTGACACCGCGCACGTCATTCTTTTGAGATAGGTTAGACAAGGTGGAAGAATTCGAAAACTCGTGCACATTTTTAAGAGACTAAGACACATAGCTAATGAAGAAATATTAAAACTGATTTACAATGCACTATGCCAAAGTATTATTAACTACGGGATTACAGCCTGGGGGAACGAATTCAAAGGGCTGTATTGAATGTAGCTTATAAAAAACCATTTCGTTATCCAACTGACAATTTATACGAAGAAACAAAATTTTTGCGAGTTCGTCAATTATCAATTCTAGCAATAATACTAAGATTTCACAAAACTGCACACCTTTCTATTATTGGCCTGGGTTCTAGACGTTTAAGATGGATAGCACAAAGAACTAGAACAAGCTTTGCACAGCGTTTCTTTAGACATCTGGGTCCTTACCTTTATGATAAAATAAACAAATATACTAATATATATCAACTAACTCGATTTGAATGTAAAACAAAAGTAACAGAATGGATATGTAAAAAAACTTATAAAGAGACGAAAGATTTGTTGATACCACTTACTTAACAGCAAATAATAATGTTTTAAGATGTTTTATGTCTCTAAATATAATTTTTGCACACCGTACCTAACACTAACACGTTTTACACGCATACCTGTACCTAAATATCTTTGTTCATTGATAAGAATGTTCGGAAGAGAAATAGTCTCCCTGAGACAGGGAATCCTAGTAGGGAGGATATTGTATCAATAAGTTTACATGATTGTAACAAGGCACATTTGTTGGAACAAAAAATTATTATTATTATTAATTTAAACGGCATTGACAAGCTGGTAAAACTGTTTTTTTTGGCCCGTTTCTTCCCACTTCTGCTTATGTACTCCAAACCTAGATTCACGCGTTTTTTTTTCTTTTAATATCTATCCAATGTTCTTTACGAATTTTTGTTTTCCTTTTGGTTATTCTCTTATTGGTTTCATTTTCTGTGTTATTTGCATCAGTAATATCTGTATTCTTATCTTTGATTTCATCTTTGTTATCATGTGAATCAAGTTTACGAAACGTCAGCATTTCGATAGGTAAGCTAACAGAATCTAAGTTAAGCAATATGGTCGAGATATCAGATTTTTCTAATAGGGTGCCGGTGACTTCCGATAAAATCTGGTCTGGCCTTTGGTTATCAGATTCAGTATCGCTTGCTAAACTTATTTCCTTTATAAATTCTTTGAGTTCGTCCTGCGAAGTTCTAGTGGTTTCTTGGGGAGCTTGCGCTGATTCAATAGTTCCGGTATCTACAAAAATTATGATAAACTTTTGTTTATTTTGGTGTCATAATATAGTAACTGGTATGAAATTACTGTGCTTATGTGACTTAAAAATCCATGTCTGTGGCAATGCTTCAAAGTGGCACTGAATTTGTGTTTGGTTTTTAACTTACCATCAGGTGAATGATTCGCTAACACTTTCGTCATTTAATTATTATAAGTAAAAACTACATTTGACAATACAATCTAAAGAGTCAAGGATATTTTAGCTGTTTAAAAAATTGTTGAATGCAATAAAGGTCTGCGTAACTTTCGCTAACGGAAAATAAATCATGAAGTAAGAAAATGATTTTTGTTGTTTCCAAATAAATATTATTTTGAATATCAATAGTAAAAATCAGTGTCTACCTGAGCACTTACTCGGAGTACCTACTTATATTTCTTATACTATATTTTTACACATAAATACTCAACTACAAAAAAAAATGGCATAAGTCCTACCGCATCGCCGACGCCGCGCTGCTGCGCACGAGCACTCATGCTATTCTCTCGCTCTAGGAAACCAGGATCCAGAAGGACATGAGAAAATACGATTCTAAATACGAAAAAAAAAACTTTGTGCATACCCATTATGTGCATACCTTTTAAAACCTCCAAATGTGCATAGTACATCGGATTGGATTTGGCTAAAGACTCTCTTGTTGGGAGACTCTTGACTTCTGCGAACCGCTGCAGTAGAATCTTTTCTCCTGGTATCAAGTCTTCGGATTCTATACAGTTAGAATATAAAAATATGTTAAAATTAAGTATCATTATTATATCATTTATAGCTCGGTGTTTCCCAGCGAGGTAAGATCCGAAATGAGGTCGCCAGGACTAGTGACCGACTTAGCTCGTACAATTAGCAAGTTTAAATGGGTAGGTAGGACACATCGCTAGAACTGCAAACCGATGGGGAAGAAAGGTTCTCGAGCGGCGACCACGAACCGGAAGCTGCGTATGCTCCCCCTAGGTAGACCGACAATCTGGTGAAAACCGCGGGGAGCCGATGAATGCAGGAGGCAAGCAGCCGCTCAAAGTGACGCTCTATGGAGGACGCCTATATTTAGCAGTGGATCTCTTCAGGCTGTTGATGTTGTGCTCGGCTCTCTGTTAATAACGCGTCAGAAGAGATAAGAGATATGCGTTAGAGAGGGACGTAGTTGAATATATTGTGACTTGCGGCAGCGTAGTTGAATTGCACTTTATTATCGAGCCGTATTTTTGTATGTTAACATGTCGTAAGACGTTTTTTTTAAATGTTTATTTAATAGGGACTTTTGTCTATAAGGGTATGTCAGTCCCATCATAACCTAAGCCTATGAGATTGCAAAGATATTGTAGTTTTTGAAATAAATAGCAACCCACCCTTACCTCCGGTTTTTGGGTATGTTTGTTAAACTCATGTCAACTTTGAAATAAATAAATAAATATGTGTGGACATTTCACACAGCGCCATCTAGTCCCAAACTAAGCATAGCTTGTACTATGGGAACCGGTTAACGGATATAATACTTAGATACTTTTTGTTTTGTAAATACATACATAGAATACAACATAACACAGAACTAACAACTATGTTCATCATACAAATGTTTGTCCCGGGTAGGAATCGAACCCACAGCCCTCAGTTCAGAAGGCAGGGTTACTACCAACTGAGCGATCGGGCCCGTCAAAACACAAACTGAACAGTCATTGGTTGCCTGTTGATCATCGGCTAACAGCAACTAATGAATACTATTTGGTAAGTTAAGTAAACATGAGTTTCACAAACGTACCAGAAACAGAGGTTTAATATAGTCAAATATAAGCCCGATTTAAAAATAATATACCAATAATTTAGACTAATAATTACCATCTTCATCATCACTAATTACAAAACTTTTCTCAGATTTGATTTCTCTCTGTAGCCCTGCATCGTCTACCAATGGATCCAGGGCAACTGTGGACAAATAAAGTTATAGGGTAGGCGATGCATAGTAGCAAGTCTAGTGTTACAGATAATAGGCTATGGAGATTTCTTACTACCAGCAGGGTTAGCACAGACGGTGGACAAAATTGGCTTTCCCCTGTTTTACTCCACTTGAAAAGTAAAGCAAGTATGGAGAGTGAGCTAAAACAGGGAAAGACAATTTTGTCTACCGTCCATTCTAATTCTAACTCAGGTGGATTAGCACAGGCGGTGGACAGTCTTTACCAGTGCCAGCCAGTGTAAAACAATATTACAATGGTTTAAACCCACAATGATTTGATTTGTTTTTTTTTTGTTTGGTTTTTCAACTTCTACTCTTTTGTGTTTAATAATTTAACGTTTTAATTACGTTTCTATGACTTGATTATTTTTTTTATTTATGGTAATGATTTTAAAACAAAGTTTACCATTCACAAACTCAGTCTGATTCTCATTGGTGAGGGACTCCAGCAAATGCTTTTCATTGTCTACAACCAGCTTACGGAAACTCTGTGCATCTTGCAGTCGTTTGATACACACTGCACATATCCGTGTAGATAGCTGTGGATCTGTGGACAACTGTAAATGAGATAACAGCTTATTACCCATCACATTACTGCTGGGTCAGCACCAAAGATTATAAAGCCCGTTGATAGCTTGCGAACATAATTTCTCCTACAAACACAACTCACTTGCACGGGCACAGGGTGAAGTAACATAACGAGACAAACTCATGCTAAATTACAAAGAACAGAGCAGGATGGAACAAAAGACACATTTGGTGTCCCCTTTCCTCTCATAGGATTAGCCGTTGAAATACACCACCAATTTTCATATGAGGGGAAGTTGTATCATTGGTCAACTAGATTTATAGTTAATGGTTACCACGGGCAGTAGACACAATTGTCTTTCCCAGTTTTATGTCACTTTCTTCATACTTGCTTACTTGTCAAGTGGAATAAAACAGGGGAAAGACAATTTTGTCTACTTTCCATGCTAACCCAGCTGCTTTCCACTCATGCACTGCTCTAAGAGATGGGAGATGTTTTCTCTAGATCTAACCATTTTAAATATGTTTTGAACAATTTCATGTATATTGTGGGTTGGTAGGTATTGGTTATATGCACAGAATTCGCCCTACCTACTACCTAATTAAATAGTAATTATTCTTTGCCACTAGCCCACCAAAGGTGTGAAGGTTTTCGTAGTACATCCTTAGGCCCTTAGATATATTATATAGGATATAGACACAGCGGAAACTACATTACAAATAAAGGACACAGATGGTTATCTTCCTTTCCCTAATCGAACGATAGTTTAAAGCTTACAAATAAATTAAAACACTCCATAAAAACATCTATGAAGACTTCGCGCCGGCCATTTAGATAGTATTCTTTGTGCAGTTCACGGTGGTTGCCCTTCGATAAGCAGCATCTGCACTCCCCAAACGGCGTTATATTGTTTTGGGACTCCATTTATGAATAATATTTCATAATTTACTGCTTGATTTCTTTCACATTTCTTTCGACCAGTGTTGCCAACCCTGACAGCCTAAAAAACAGTACGACAGCCTCAAAAAAACAGTAAAAAACAGTAACCTTGTTATTTCAAAACAATAAATCTGCTGTTTTAATAAAACACGTTAAAATTCATAGAAACGGTGTTTAATATACATAAATAATTTTTTATTCCAAAGAAAATTTAAGAAGTGCTCAAGAAATTAATTATATTTTTAATCTTCTTCCGAAAGTAAGCCTTATTGTAAGATAGATTATGCAATCCATTTTGACTTTAATTTCTTTTGGACCTTATGATTTTGGTCTTTTATTCATTATTTTACTATGACCACTTTCGAAAATACGTAATAACAAAATAATTGATCTTGCTTCAACTTGATGACAGAGAAATGGAAATAATGATTTACAGGACTTTCCCCTATAGTAATGTATAGTAGTTAAGTAGTAGCAACTTTTGTATGCGCTATGTTGAATGTTTATTGCAATTTGTATCAGATGGCACTAAAATTATACAAAAACAGTAGACTTTGTGCCTAAAACAGAAAACAGGGTTACTAATGAAAAAACCGCTAACTAATCTACTGTTAAAACAGTAGGGTTGGCAACACTGCTTTCGACTTTCAATTCCATACCAACAAAGAGTTTTACAATTTTGCATACAATACAAATTGTCATTTGACTACAATTGTACATTACAACAAAATTACCAATACAAACCAAAGAGTTATATTAATATTATGGCTCCACACATAGTGTATTTAGCCAGTGTCAAGTATTGTATATTTTCATCGAGTTTTAGAATATTTTACGTAGTCAAGTCTTAGTTAGACGGGCCCGATAGCTCAGTTGGTAGTACCCCTGCCTTCTGAACTGAGGGCTGTGGGTTCGATTCCTACCCGGGACAAACATTTGTGTGATGAACATAGATGTTTGTTCTGCGTCTGGGTGTTATATTGTATTCTATGTATGTATTTACAAACAAAAAAGTATATAAGTATTGTATCAGTCATCTGGTTCCCATAGTACAAGCTATGCTTAGTTTGGGGCTAGATGGCGCTGTGTGAAATGTCCACACATATTTATATTTAGTTATAGTCATAGTCCAGTCTAAGTCATGCTCTAGTAAAGCGGTGGCAACTTTACAAGAAGCTTTTATGGAATCAGGAAGCAACACGAAAAACCACGTTATACCACATTATATCACTTGACCACACTCATGCTCGTAATTCAGCACTTAATGCGTAAAACGCCACCAATTTTAAATATTAACACTGGAAAAAGCACATGTTTTACAATGCAACGACGTGAACTTTTTCACGTTCCCGCCAAAACTCCGTGTCTAAATTACAGACAGAGTACTCAGAGTAGGGGTAAAAAAAAGTCCAAAACCAAAGAGTATATAATTTACTATAGATCCAAAACTAGCAAAGTTCTCTGTGATCCAAAACAAATAGAGGTGGGTTGTAATAGGTAAATCAAGATACTAGGTGACTCTGTGACTGTGACTCAGCCATATCTGTGACAAATACCTGTGAATAAATACTAGCGAGTATTTTTTACGCCCAGCACAAGTCACGTTTACAGGACGTAGATATATAATAGGCGTGTCTTTCTCTAACGCCTATGTGGAAAAAGGATGCACCTATTACTTTGGAATTGACGGCTGGCAAAACATGTCGCTGTCATAGCTCCTGTGAATAAAATACTAGGTTTGTCCCTCTCTGGCACACTACAGACGCCTTCGTGAGAAAAGGATGCACCTATTACTTTAGCACGCTCTCATAGACTCGCGCACAAGTCACAGTGTCGCTGCTCCCGGAGGTATTTTGTCGCTGTGACTGACTGTGACTTTCTTTTATCAGTGACTTTTACCTGTGACGATAAATACGCCTCACTCCTAAAAACAATACTTGATGAAAACAATGAAATAAAATTAAAATTGCAATTTTTGAAAAATAATGAATACAAAGCGCTGTGTGAATTGTGGCACTCGTCTTGGCGACGGCGTCGGTATAGAATTTAACACCCTCAAACATATATCCCTTGATTTAGTGACAAAATTGGAAAATTGGCTGAAACCTATACATGTAAGCCCCCATGCAACTATCTAGTTCCTCAAAGCCTTTTGGTGTATTAGAATAATTGCATGAACAACCTTTTTTACTTAAAGTGGTCTGATCCGAAAGATCAGGTACAGAGAAGTTTCTCAGCAATAACTTGGGCATCTTTACTTTATAATAAAAAACAATTTCAGGTCAAACCTGCTAATCGTGTATGTGAGCCATGTCTCCTGATCCTCAAAAAGTGTCCAAATAGGTTAGCCAATAATCTGATCTGTCTTGGCTGCGGTGATAATCTGAATGTGAATGACAGAGTTGAGCTGAACCAATTAGAATTAGAAATTTGCCGGTCATGGGTTTCAAAAGATGTTGCTGTAAGTACAGATATTGTTTTATTAATGATAAAAAATGTTTAAACAATACCTCAGTATTGACAACAGGTGCCTTTAAAAATCAAAGTATCTGATGAATAATAAATACGAATAGACTGAGAAACTTAGCTTTATTCAGCTTTAAAACAGCACATAATAAAACATTTAGGTGACATGAGAATTAATGGAGAAAACTAATGACATGACAATGTTTGTCGCGATACCTTTATGGTCTAGGAACCAAGAAGTTCATATCATTCACCCTCCCTTCTAAGTCGTAACATAGCCTTGAAGATGTGGCGGAGGCCTACGTTCTCGAGTGGAACGGCGGACCTCAGTAGGTTGAACATCTTCAACAAACAAATCGGGAGATGGGTCTTCATTAGCAGACTGATCCCTCTCAGTGTCTGGAGTTAGGTACTCATCATCAGATGGAGTCTCTTCAGCCACTGGGAGTGGTGCCAGGCGTCTGTTAGAAACGGTTGTTTCACATCCCTCCGGTAATCTGACATAAGAATAATGAGGGTTGCTCTGTAAAAGCTCGACTTCTTCTACGGCTGGATCATACTTTGAGTTTCTTGCGTTTTTTTCATGTATACAGGTCCCGGAGATAGTAACCAAGTTGGCACAGATTGACCATTCCCTGAGGGTGGTTGAACATCCTCTCGTGTGGGGTAGTATTTATTCCGGTGGACAGCAGGGATCTTATTGAATGAAGTGCCACAGGTATTGCTTTTCCCATTCGGTGATGTCTCGTTTGGTAGAGCGGAGGTGTAGTTGGATAGTCCTCCACAATGTTCCGTTAAGACGCTCTACCAAGCCATTCCCTTGGGGATTATAGGGAGTCGTGCGACTGCAGGCTACGCCAAGAGACATCAGAAACTTCTTTAATTCTTCTGATAAAAACGATGATCCTCTGTCGGAGTGTATGTAAGCAGGAGTTCCAAATAAAGAGAAAAGTTCTCTTAGACATTTTTCCACAGTTTCCGATGACATATCCTTACAAGCGAAGGCAAAGGGAAAGCGACTATACTCATCGATTATCGTTAAAATATATCTGTTAGAAGTATTGGATGGAAGAGGCCCTTTGAAGTCTAAATTTAGACGCTCGAAAGGTGCTGTCGCTTTTATGAGTTGTCCTTCATTTTTGATATATCTAGGCTTTACTTCAGCGCAGACTGGGCATGCAGCAGTCATTCTCTTTACTTCTTCAATGGAGTACAGTAAGTTCTTTGCTCGAATCCAGTGTATCCTTCTTGTGACGCCTGGATGACATAAAGAGTTATGCAGTTCTGATAGCTTATTAGAAGTAGTATCCATTAGGGCGCAAACTCTAGAAAATGCGTCGGCAGCTAGGTTTTGTTTGCCTGGGCGATAAATAATATCGTATTTGTAACAAGACAGTTCGAGGCGCCATCTTTCGATCTTTTCATTTTTTTTTGAATAAATTGATGCATAATAAATACGAATAGACTTAGAAACTTAGCTTCTTCTTCTTCTTCTCTTCAATTAGTGGCTTTTAAACGCTGTTTGACGTTTTTCTGCCAGTGTCGGAGTGAGGCCAGTGTACGGTATATACTATACTATACCGGTATAAAATAACTTTATTTAAATAAATAAATAAAAAATTGGATTAGGTATTGATTTTATATATGTAGGAGACTTTAAATTACTTACAGACGAATATTATTGGCCTTGATAAATTTAGATAAAACATAAACAAAAGGAGTAAAAACAAATGTCAAGAGAGTTTTAAGATTAATAGGACGAGGGATATCGGATTGTAACATTTCATATAGGGAAGAGCATAATTTAGGACAGCTGAAAAAAATATGGTCTAAAGTGCCATCATCCAGACCACACTCGCAACGAGAATGATCCCTGACCCTGATTTTGGCAAGAAAAACTGGAGAACAAACATGCCCCAAACGAGAACGAATTATAGTAGAAGTTACCCATTTATCAGCCTTTTTATATTTAAAGAACCATGGCTTTACGGGGATTTCAGACTGAATGTCACCATGTTTGCCTTTAATTCTTTTAGCTCTGTTCCAGACCTGTGACCACTTTTCATAGAGCTGTTTGCCAGCTAAACTACGTAAATCATGAGAGAAACCTTTGGAGTAAGTCTGAAGACCTATATCAGCAGCTTGCTTAGCATAACTATCGACAGTTTCATTACCCACTATACCAGAGTGCCCAGGAATCCAGGCAAGAGCAACTTCAATACCAGAAGAATAGCATCTGTTCAAAATTTCCCTTATTTTTAAATTAGAATGTAATAAATCTTTGGACCTAAATGGGAATTTATGAATATCTTGTAAACAGCTAAGGGAATCAGAAAATATTATGGATTTATTTAGTTTATGTGATTCAACATACTTAACTGCTTCCAAGATAGCCACTAACTCACCAGAATAAGCAGATGAATATGGAGGGCATAATTTATGACTTAACACTATTCTATATTTGGGGATCCAAACCGCAGAACCAACTGGAGCTAAGTCAGATAATTTGGACGCATCTGCAAAAATTATTACCCAATTGGACCACTGACGGCTTAAAGTATCCTGGAAAATCTTATCCGCACCAGGGGTATTTTTATCAATACCAAAATGCAAAATAATATTAGGTCGGAATATTAAACATTCATAGGGAACACTAAAAAGAGGATGAATTGAAAATTGAAATAACGAAAAGGACATACTAGAAAGTTTATTAAAAGAATTCAAAAGGCATGGAGGGTCTTTATGACGCCAATAGTCTGATGAACTTACCAAAATAGAAAGAGAGTAAAGTTTGTTCAATAAAGGATGGCGAGAAAATTGAGCAGCATGAAAGAAAAAACGATCACTAAGATATTGACGACGAAGAAAAAGCGGAGGTTCGACGTACTCCACTTGAAGAGCGTTGATAGGTGAAGACTTCATAGCTCCTGATATTATACGAAGACATTTATACTGAATAGAATCGAGGGATCTAAATGAGATTTTGCTACATGGTTCTAAAAGAAATGTAGCATAATCAAAATGACTTCTAATTATTGCATTATATAACAGCTTTTGACTAAACGGATGAGACCCCCACCAAACCCCAGACAGAGCACGAAGAATATTCACATTCTTTTCACATTTATTTTTTATGTGATCTATGTGCAAGGAGCCTGATAGCTTAGAATCTAAGATCAGACCTAAGAATTTTGCTTGATTGCTAACTTCAAGACATTGATCATTGATACAAATTTGAACATCAGGGATGAATCTCTTTCTAGAGAAGACAACCACCTTGCTTTTATCAGAGGCTAACGCCAGGCCATGGTTGGTTAACCAGTCGTTAAGATACATAAGGGCTGAATTAAGACGGGACACCAAATCAGAAAAATTAGATGAATAGTAAAGGGCAATATCATCAGCATATTCAAGAATATCACAAAAAGAATCTACACTTTGATAAAGATCATAAGTGTACAAGCTATATAATAAAGGGCTTAGGACTGAACCTTGAGGCAGACCCCTCCAAACCTACCTAGGTGAAGAAAGATGGTTTTGATATCTAACCGATATAAGCCTACCTATTAATAGTCTATAAATAGCATGTGTCATCCTTCTAGGCAGACCAAGATGAATCATTTTTTGTCTAAGTAAAGGAAGGAGAACGTTATCATACGCGCCTGTGATATCCAGAAAAACACTTACTACATGTTCTTTCCTAGAAAATGCCAGACGAATATCAGTTGTAAAGACACCAAGACTATGAGTAGTACCAAAACCTTTCCTAAATCCAAACTGGGTCTTGGATAAAATTTCTCTTTGTTCTAATAACCATTCAAGTCTATTTTTGAGATTTTCAAAAATTTTAACTAATACCGTTGATAACGCAATTGGCCTATACGATAAGTGGCTTGAAGGATTTTTGCCTGGCTTTAGAATTGGGATAATTATCTGATGTTTCAAAACATCAGGAAAGTCACATTTTTCGAAAAATTTATTCAAAATGCTAATAAAAAATTTTTTGGTAGAAGTAGAGGACCGACAAATAAATGAGTAAGGGATTCCGTCCAATCCTGGAGAAGAGTCTTTAAGGTGATTTAATGCAGCACAGAGCTCATCATAAGTAAAAGGGCCATCCATTGATGAAAATGGAAGGTCGGTAGGAGGAACCGGAATCAACTCTTCAGTTGGAACGAAAGCAGGAGCTAACCTATCTGTAAAGTCCTCTATCCAAGAAGTATCATTTGAAACTATAGGGTGAGAATCATTCCTAGAGTTACGATATGCTTTAATTTTCTTCCACACAAGGGAGGAAGGGGTACGAGGGGAAAGACTCTCACAGAATTTAAGCCAACCAGATACTTTCTTTTTTGATAATAGCCGTCTAGACCTAGCCAAAGCTTTTTTAAAGCGGACAAAATTTTCTATAGTAATATCACCTGCAAAAATATTCTCAGCCTCATTGCGTTCTTTGACTATTAACGTACAATCCGAATCCCACCAAGGAGTACATGATATTCTAGAGCAAGGTTTTTTTAAAGGAATAGTAGAATTTGCTGTTAAGATAATGGCGTTTATAAATTCTGAGTAGAGGTGTAAATAATTCTGGTCATTTACAGTTGGAAAAGAAGAGATCTTTGAGTCAAGAATAGACGAAAATCTGTCCCAATCAGCATTAGCAAGTCTGTATTTTAAAAGCGGAGGAAGGTCGCTTTATTTCGTCCGATCATTTTGACACCGTCAGATGCTATTCCAGAAACTTTGTTTTGAAACAGCATCTGAGCCAACTTTAAAACTCTAAGGCCGACTTGCGCGTTCTCTCTAATCTCGTGTTACCTGAATAAATCGCCTAACTCGGATTATTTCTGTATTTTATCTTGCACGTTAGAAAATTGACCACTTATCCCGTTATATATTTAACCCGGGGGTAATTTGACATGTTGATCCTTAAGCGGCTTTCACATACTTGGCAAACAGCGAACATCAAATAGCAAACACGAACTTGAGGATGGGTGTGTGTATTTTTATTTTGGTGTTTGCCTGTTTGCAAACACACATGTATCACTGGCAAACACCATTGATCGGTATCAGTGTCGGTATTGTGCATAGTTCTAAAGATTTGACAAATACGTTTGTCGACCGACAAAGCTATTTGTGATGTATTCAAACGTTTGACAATAGTACGCGCGTAGGGTTGCTAACCATACATTAATATATAGAACTGCACTATATTTCAAGGCTGTGTGCTAAACGCTGTGCGCAACTAGTAGGTTCTATATATCTCTTCGAATACTGCCCGCGAATAATTGAGATTATTCGCTGCGGCTTAAATAAAAGAGGTAATCAGTATCCTATGTGTTCCAGTATCTAGCATAAAATATAAGCTATAGCTAGCATGCTACTCCTTCGATCGCATCGTCACTTTCAAGTTGCCTGTTGCCAAGTTTCAACATGCGGTCAGTAGCTATGTCAATATAACCTTCTTCATTTAGGGCCTCACTTATAAACGCTAAAGTTAGCCATTGCTTAAAACCTTCTGTCAACTTTTGACTGATTTGAAATGTCACGCGGAAAAACACTGACTAACTTTAAGCTGCATTTATAAGTAAGACCCTTAAAGTAATGTCGTTCCTGCTTTCTATTCCCGCCATATTCACACGAAGGAAATTCCGATATGAATTTAAAATCGCGGAGAACAAAGAAACAGATAGTAATAAATATCCCTTTTGATTTTACTTAATGCATATTTTATGATACTTTTAATTTAAAAAAAGACATTAGATAGTGTTTATAAAAATGAATATTTGATAAATAATATATTTGTTTATCTTTTGTTTTTTATTATATTAAAAAGATGCTATATATTTCTCCGAAAAAAAATGTTCGCAGCCCTAACACGCTCGTCGCCTGCCATTTTTGCCCATCCATACCTAGCACTTTTGACTATCCTGTGAATGCAGTGTATGTGTTGAGTAATTTGTGGTCGGTGTTTGGGGTACTAGGTGTTTGTGGCAAACATCAAGCATGTAGAGGCGGCTTTAGGTATGTACGTTTTATAAGTTTTAAATTGACACTGGCTGAAAATGTTCTATTGATACCTCTCCAAGAAGTTCTATATTAGTACTTATATTCCATACTAACTGGAACAAGCACTTCGAACAGAAACGATAAGTTTTTCGAGAAGTTTTTTTTTGTGTCTCGAGTTATGAATGAGTTTAAAATAAAGTAGTAGGCCCGCAGTTTCATCTCTTCAATCACATAAGAACCGTGTGTAGCATAGGATGCTTAAACAGCATGTGCTATGAATACAAACAACAAAGGTACATTACATACATAGACTGCTAAAGGCATGCCTAGCTCTTCCTCCGGTAGGTGGTATATTCCCAGTTGCCCCCACATGGATCGCCCCCAGTTTAGTACATGCATGCTACAGCTTCTAATTTTACTAAATCTGATAAAATTTAGTTGATTAATTTACGAAGTAACGGTATTATGCTATCCCATAGAAAGTATGATTTCTGTGCGATTGACTACTGTATTGTTTTTTAGTACAGTTTTAGTAAAAGTAAGTAGGTAAGTCAATTTTACCTAATTTCATTATTTTACATTCATCGAGAATTTACGAAGTTGAGTTTATTATGCATTGTTTAGTTGAGTTTATCTGGTTGGTGCTCGTGAAAATGAAACGATGGGGGGCTTGAGGCAGCAAAGTCTTCTATATTTTCCGACAAAACTATTTTTAATTATTAACACCGCAGAAAAAAACTCTCACGTCTTCCATTCACATCTTGCAGGTCTCTCTTTCTTCCTTCGTTCATAAACTCTCACACCTTTTTTACATTTAGATTGTCCGTTCATAAACTTTATCAGATTTTTAATCCTACATGTATTCCCATGAAAACAGGTTAACTACCTCCGATAATAAGGCATAAGAAAAAGACAGACTACTCCATGGGTACACAACGTACTATCTTCCTCAGACCACGTTTCTCTCCAAACACGATAGTCTAATGTCAATTTTACGGCATTAAAATTAAAGTTTAGTTTTGTATAATTTACGATGCTATGAGCTTATTCCAGTTAGTATAGAATATGTATACCTTGTACCTTTCAACTTCAAATACATAAGTCAGGTGTAATTTTGTTTTACTCTGTGCATTGAGCCGGAGGTTTACCAACTTAAAGCCCGTCACACACGTAGCTATAATATATATTAATATATTTATAGCTAGACATATTACCTTATGTTTTCTATACAAATTCTCGAGGGACCGCACACGCAGCTATAATATATATTTCTGTGACCAACCTATACCGTAATATATATTATGGTATATTTTTATATTATTGTATATTAATATATATTATGGTATAGCGAGACTCATTTTGAATGTACAGCATGTTTCAACAAATCCGACGCGCTCCTCGGACGCTTCTCCCCTCTTACCATTCCTGCCGCTTTGTCTGGGGGTCTAGCAAAGATCCCAAATGCTAACGCTATCTCCAAAAATGTATTGAAATGACATTAATCGCTTACTTTTCCACAAAAGTGAGCGATTTCCGAAATGTCATTCCAGTACATTTTGGAGTTAGCCCGAAGCTTTTGGGATCCCGAACGATCCCAAAAGCAAAATTTGGCGATAGCGTTAGCGTTTGGAATCTTAGCTAGACCCCCTGGGCCGCCTCCGCCTGACCAGTGTGGTCAATTTAGGCGATATATCGCCATTTAGTCTACCCGGGACTAGGCATCGGCGATGTAAAAATCTGATTGGCGACTGGTCACTTTTTATACTACCTCAGGTACAAGTCATTTAAATTAGCCAAATTATAAATAAACTACTTTTCATAAAAACTATATCCACCTTATTAGGAGTGTGTGATATTAATCGGAATGGTCGTCTGAAGAACTATCAAGTAAATCCAATAACAATGCACTTCTTGTTGAATTCATAATTACCTACTGTGTTTTGAAATCAACCTTTATTACAAAACACGTGTAAACGCTAGGCCGACCATCAATGAAATGAAGGAAAATATATATATTATAGCATCGTCTCCGTGTGTGGTAGCTTGCTATAATATATATTATAGTACGGTATATTAATATATATTATTGCTACGTGTGTGACGGGCTTAACCCCTGTCAATATTCCGAACGTGCAAGAGAAAATGTCTGGATATTTCTGTTTACCAACTTAACTCGAATTACTAGCGCTGGGTTAGGTATTCAGTTATAATTTTAATCCGAGAACGTGCAAGAGGGCCTAAGCGAGTAACCAGAAGTAGGGTCAGTCACCGTTCTCGAAACATGAACGAGAAATGGGCCTAGGTCTGTCTCATCGAAACGTAGGTTATCGGTTTTTCAAACTCTGGGACCGCATAAACGTGTTGTGCAGATGAAGCTGGGTTAATAAAGGTCTTTTTAGGAATAGAGTTATCATCGAGAAATTGGGGGTCCCGAGATCTTTTTCTGGACTCGGTAGGACAGAGCTCATCAGGGGGCTCGTGCAGGAGGATCGCTCCATAAATCAGAGTTGACACTCATTTTTCAAAACAATGAGTGTCAACTCTATTTTTAAACCCAAATCCAAATTTATATTGTGTGTTTATACAATTAAAATTACCGAACACGTACACCAACCAACACACCTAAAAACAGTTTTTTTTTAACACAGCGCCAGTGATTATGCGAAAATAATTTTCTTCATTTTTTTTCAAATTCAAACAGAGCCGCCATTTTTTCGTAATCTCAAACTTAGCTTTATTCAGCTTTAAAACAGCACATAATAAAACATTTAGGTGACATGAGAATTAATGGAGAAAACTAATGACAACGTTTGTCGCGATTCCTTTATGGTCTAGGAACCAAGAAGTTCATATCAGTATCTATGTACACCTTCCCACCTTCTTCTGTTTATGTATGTTTATGCAGTGTTCTTGTTTTTTTGTATGATAACCACCATCCATGTAATGCTGCGTTATTCCTTTCTGTGTAAGGTTGTCTGGAAGAAATTGCTCTGATCTGAATAATAAGTACACCCATGTCACACATAGGTTAAGTTTGTTCACTTAGTTTTAATTATTTGTATTATCTGTCTATCTTCACACTATCAATTTGGAGGTTGCGAAAAAACTGTATGAAATACGACATAGAGGTACTGCCTAACATTGTAATGGTTGTGCAGCACTCCTGAAAATTTCTATTATATAAATAGAACATTTACTGTTTCAGGTGAAACACTTGACCAAAGTCTGCAGCCCTTGCATGAATCGGGTCAAAATATACAGTACAAAGTCAGAACCAGAGTTTATAGAAGTTGAAAATGATATTTATAGTACTGACAAGTTAGACTCAGTATCAGTAAAATCAGAGCCTGAATGTACAGAAAACCATGACTTGGACTGCGAATCGAATGGTAATGTTTACAGCGACTGTAGTGGTGTTGAGGATGATACTGACCAAAAGGAACCTATAAAAAAAGAAAATGACATTGCATTGAATGATGATGCTGCTGACCAAAACAACTTCGAAGATGATAGCGACCAAAATAACTCAGAAGATGAATGTGTGGTTAACGAAGAGAAGGAAGATAGTGATTGCATCAAATACGAATATCATGAAAAAGAAAGTACTCCTAAAACTAAAGACAAAGGAAAGTGGGGATGGAACAGAAGCAAATATAATAAAAATGATGAGTCAGATGAAGATTACGTACCTTACCCACAAAAAAAAGAAAGCAGTGTTCATAAAACACATTGTAAAAACCAAAACGTAATAGAAGAACCAAGTACAACAATCGAGAACAAAAGCAAATATAATACAAATGATGATTCAGATGAAGATTACATACCTTACCAACAACAAAAAGAAAGCAGTGTGCGTAAAAGACACTGTGAAAACGAAAACTTAATAGAAAAACCAAGTACATCAACCGAAGACTTAAATAGTACAGACACTATAACATTAACTAAGTATAAGAGGACATATAGGATAGGTTGCTGCATTTTCAACGGTTGTACGAATGAATGTGTATCACTGATTCCTAGAACGGTCAAACGTAAAATGATATTGGAACACAATTTATACATTCTTCCATTAAGTCGAGTCTGCGAAGAGCACTTACAAGATCAAAACTGGGAAGAGCTACTTTCGGACACAACGCAAAATTTCACTGGATATCATTGTCAGGACATGAAAAATATAGTGCAAAATGCTTGCTTAACTAATTTAGATTTTGAAAATATTGAAACCGTCGATTCAAGATTGGTTAGGTACTGGTTTGATTTAAACAAATCAGATTTTAATAGAATTTACAATAGTTTTCCGAAATTGAAGCAGCTGAAACGGCCTAAGACTGCATTAGCTTTGTATCTAATGAGTTTACAGTCGACAAGCCTTAAAAGAATAGCTTTATTAGCAAAAATGAAGGAGAAAACTGCAAAAAGGTATGTGATGTTTGTTAAAGATATAGTTAGGTGTGATAATTTTAGTGCACTCCGAGATTTGTTCTTGAATGATGATTAAAATGTTTTACTTAATGCTTGTCTGTCATTTTCTGCCGACATAGGTACCTACTATATTATATTCGCGTTTGCTATGAACATAGGCACTACAGAAAATCAACAGCATTTTTACTCTGACACATAATATTATTTCTTGTAGTTCACAGTTGCTTATTTATAGTTTCGAGGCATGGCAATTAAGGCTCTAATCATTTATCTGAGTAACATTGTGTATATTATTTGAACCAAGATAATATGTTCTGAAAAAATATTTACAATATTTGATTGTTCAAGTAATACGATAAATTACATCAAAACTACCAAAATCTATCAATAAATAATAACATTTAATACTGATCAATAAATCAACACCTACAATACTAAATTCAGGTAAAACCCGCATCCATTTCATATTGATGCAAATTTTTCATGTGATTTTTCAACGAGTTATGTTGAGCGAACCCTGACCCACATACTTGACATTTGATAGATCTCTTCTCATGGTTATGAGTCCGGACATGCTCTTGCAACGATTGCAACCGAGGGTAGCTTTTATCACAGTAGTCACACCGAAAGTTCCTTTCCCCTGTATGTGTTGCCATGTGTTCTTTTAACCGGGAAGGTAGGTAAAATCTCTGATCGCACAGGTCACACTGATGCCGGAACACTTTTAAATGATTCCGTCTATTATGTTCGACTAAAGTTTTCCTTCTATTGTACACTTTATCACATAACTTGCATGGGAATGTTCTGTTGTCTCCATGCACTTCTATCAGATGTTTGTTTCGCAGTGCGTAAGACATGAAACTTGCTTCGCACTTGTAGCAGTTGACTATTGGTTTTTTCTCATGTACCGTTACCACATGCAAGTACTTGCTGTATTTGGTTTTGAGAATCTTTCCACAGATCTCGCAGGGGAAGTTTATGTTTACGACTCGATCATGTCTTGTCCTCATATGACTTCGTAACGATGAAGCTTCAAGAAAGCATGCTCCGCACTGATCACATATGTGAGATCCGAAATGATCTATCATATGTTTCATCAGCGAATCGAAATATGGAAATACTTCACTACATTCGATACACTTAATATTACCTATTGTTAACTTAAATTTTAAAAACTCATTCGTAACAGGATGCATTGACTTTCCATGAGCGTTAGTGATGTGATTTTTGAACGAATCGATATCCTCAATTCGGTCTGAACATAATCGACAATCGATTCGGGTGACATCGATTTTGGGTAGTTTATTGTATTCGATCATGTTTTGGAAGGTTCCTGGGTCATGAGTGAGGGTGTGGCTTCTCAGTTCTTCCGGGTTGATGAACTGGTCTTTGCAGTAATAGCAGTAGTACATACTGGTTCTGTTAGTGAATGGACATACGTAAGAGTTTTGTACGATTGTAGTTGCGTTGTGGACGGCCATTGTGTACTGGTTCAAATGCTCAGCCTTTTGTTTTTTGGTGAGGCGACGTTCCTTTTCTGCGGGTGCTGGAAGAAAAAAAGGTTATAAATATAAAGTAAATAAAAGTTACTTTATTGCCATTTTAACATACACACAAATATCAATAAAACAATAAGGAAACGCCACTAATTAATAAACCTTATAGAAAGTTTAAAACTTTCAGATGGCCCAGCCTGCGGTGAGCATCCGCGCGAAAACTTGAGATGGCGTCGCTGTTAGAGTGAGACACACTTAGGCGGTGCCATAGCCTTGTCACGGTCTCTCACGAGAATAATGGCGTTAACGCTAAAAGGAAAAGGGTTTGCTAGTATATACAGGGTGATTGGTTCGTAGAACGTATCCTTTCAGGGTTTGCTTAAACAGGTCTTGGGCTATCTTTTAAGCGTTACATTAGTTCAGCGATGTTTTTTTATTTTTGAGTTATTCGATATTTTGTGGACATTGAGAATATTCCCCGTTTTCGACCTTAAAGCGCTGTTTACTGAAAGTACGGGTATTAACTAATAAACTTTTGATGTTAATTACATAAAGGAAACCCGAATAGTTCTACTGACACTTAAATTTCATCATAGTTAACCATAGTTTTTAAAAACAGTGCTAGACCGCGAAACAATTTCTTTCCTAAAAATTATAACCTTTGCAAGAAAGTTGATTTATCTCAAAAAGTTGACTGAACCTTTTTTACAGTAAATTACTTTAAAAACATGTACGTTTCAATGGCTTTTTAATGAAATACCATTTATCAAAAAATATTCATGGGTTCCAAAGATATTAACAACTAAAGATGTATACCGTCTCTTCGCAGCATGAAATCATCCAAGTAAAATATTAGGTATCGCGATCCACGTTAAGCTACAAAGCGAGAGTTCGAGCAGCCAAATAGTCATAAACCGATTTTTATGTATCATTTGACTCTTGTTGACGCACAGAGTTGTTAATTTTAATGCGCATATCTAAGGTTCCATGCTTGAATTTTGTTCAAAAGTACACGTTTGACGGTTTTAGAGGCTTTTACCAACGTAAGAAGTTATGATTTAGGGCAGCAGCAAAAAAAAAACTAAAATGAATACGAACATTGACGATTAGCGGTTTTTTATTATAAACAAAAATAATGTTTCAGTAAAATCACAATTCTAACTTAAATAAAACTTACCAAAATGCTCTATACAACAATTATTTTACAAAATATTCCTTGTAATTTATTATTGATTTTTTCATGTTGTTTTTTAAATAACTTTCGTTACGTTGCTGAAACGTTACTTTTGTTTACTATTAATAAAATAAAATAAAAATGAATGAATGAATTATGTAAATAACAAAGTCTTAGATAACGTTATTTTAGTTTTGGGTTTTAGGTACTTTGCTATTATTACACACAATCCTAGTTATTATTAATTCTTAGTAAGATGATAAAACCCTCGTAAACGTAAAACTTGTACCTTCTTTTCACTAAAATTCAACCATAAGACGTTAAAAATTCCCATAAAAATCTACAATTTACTGGGTTTAAGAATAATATAACAGCCGTTTTGAATTATAAAACAAAGAAATAAGCAAATATTCTCTTTTGATGTCATCAATAGTGTTATTTGCCCGGCATTTTGTCCAATTTCAACTCATGATAGACTGTGCGTCAACAAGAGTCAATTAATACATAAAAATCGGTGCATGACTGCTTGGTTGCTCTAACTCTCGCTTTGTAGCTTAACGTTGATCACGATACATCGATACCTAGTATTTTACTTTGATGATTTCATGCGGCGAGGAGAGGATAGACATCTTTGGTTGTGAATATCTTTGGAACCCATGAATATTTTTTGGAAAATGGTATCTCATTGAAAAGCCATTGAAATGTACATGTTTTTAAAGTAATTTACCGTAAAAAAGGTTCTGTCAACTTTTTGAGATAATTCAACTTTCTTGCAAGGTCATAATTTTCAGGAAAAAAATTGTTTCACGTTCTAGCACTGTTTTTAAAAACTATGGTTAACTATGATGAAATTTAAGTGTCAGTAGAACTATTGGGGATTCCTTTATGTAATTGACATCAAAAGTTTATTAGTTAATACCCGTACTTTCAGTAACCAGCGCTTTAAGGTCGAAAACGGGGAATATTCTCAATGTCCACAAAATATCGAAAAACTCAAAAATAAAAAATAATCGCTGAACTAATGTAACACTTAAAAGATAGCCCAAGACCTGTTTTAGCACACCTTGAAAGGGTACAGTCTACGAACCAATCACCCTGTATAATTATAGACCCCCAGTATTATTACCTGGTTGATCGATCATAGAGTCCAATTTCACTTTCAGTTTCTTCATTTTTCCCATAATTTCTTTCTTAACGGTAGACTTTTTTAACTTGCTTTTGGTCTTCGCCTTCTTCAGCTTGCGCTCGCGTTTACTCGGCAATTTCAGCTTTAATATTTCGCGCTTTAGTATTACTTCTGAAAACCGATAAAATAAGTTGGAATAAGTAATCATCATCACTGAAGAGTAGACATGCACTGGTAAACATAGGCCTCCCCATAGACATATATATTAAGGACAGGCCTAATGACAGGTTAAAACGTCGCTTCAAAGTGGGAGCCAATTTCACAAATTGGCATCCACTAGCGCTCAGTCTGTGATGGAAGTTAGAAGGCATCGTTCGAATGTCACAAACAAAATATGCCAAGTTGTACTGTGAAGGGTTGCACAATCTATACTCAAAAGTGCAGTAAAAAGAAAGACCAAGTTTCTTACCTCAAGTAATTCAATATTTTCAATATTACACTCTGTTTTGTAACAAAATAATCGAATTTATATTTGGAATAATCATTGTAAACATAAACATTGATGGACATAATGGCAGCGCTAGGCACCTAATTTTCTCAACTTGTCGTAGTTCACGCGAAATCTAATAGATGGCGCTGACTTTTCCCACGCCATTTTGACAAAATAAAATGTTCCTTCGGGCATATCCTGATATATAAATCTATGGGCCTCCTCCATAAAACGCAACTTTTACGACGACATTTAATTAATTGACGACATTAGATTTGGACATTTTTCTTTTTAGCCATTATTCGTGTAATATTTACTGTTTGATTGCCCGGTCTACTATAAAGATTTACTTATCTTACCAATAGGTTCTGTGTCAGCTTTGTGGCTATCTTCTTCGTCATCCGTGAGCGAGTCGTCGTCACAGGGTGGTTCTGGCTTCACTTCTACATCTAGCTTCTTTTCTGGTTCTGCAATTACACAGAGTAATGTTATACAATCTGAACTTAAATTGGTATATTATCCTAAATGGCGGTAAATAAATCTACACTCCAAGGTAGACAATGTTTCTTCTACGACTTTTCTAAATTAATATGTATAAAGAAATGCAATGTATTCACGTTATAATTTTGCCCATACGCTTCGAAGCCAGCCCTAGCGAGCTGGGCTTAGTTGACTTTCGTCCTTTGGTATTAATTTTTGTTTTCATGACTGTTTATTTAATGAGACATTGAATTTGTGCAAAAAAGGCTAGGTACAATTGAACTATTTTATTAACAGTTAGTTGAAATAACTAAGTAAGATGGTGCAACGACTCAAAGTGAGTCTTTGCCTCCGATAATAAACGACGCCACTCCAGTCTGTAAGGCGCCATCCCCTGCCAGCTCTCCAGTTGAAAAATAATAAGACACGTATTTTTTTATTTTTAAACCATATATGATTTTTTTATAAGTTTTGGTAATTATTAAAATTATATTTTGTTGATGTACCGAAATTCGAAAGCCAGTTTTAGATTATTCTACAAAGTTAGTGCTCATACAAAAAATATTATATTATTTATACATATATCAGAACTTCACTTAAAAATACAGGTTTTGGGTACAGTATTACCTTCCTTAGGAAGTAGCATAGCGGTAAGAAAAATCCTCTCACATTCCAGCACTTGCCTACGGAAGGCGACTGCCTCCCTCAGCCTCACTACGCAAGTGGCACATATGCAGCATTCCATATCTTCGCCATCTAGGTGAGACAACTGGAACAAAATCGTTAATTAGATATTTTTAGGAAATATCTGTAAATATGAATATTAATTAATATTGGTAGGCATTTCAAACAGCATCATCTACTCCCAAACTAAGCAAAGCTAGTACTTTGGAAACCTGGTTGACTGGCCTGATAGCTCAATTGGTAGTAGCTCTGCCTTCTGAACTGTGGGCTGTGGGTTTGATTCCCACACAGGACAAACATTTGTGTGATAAACATAAGTGTTTGTTCTGTGTCTGGGTGTTATATGTATGTGTTTACAAACAAAAAAAGGATCTAAGTATTATACTGGTTCCCATAGTAGGCCATAGCTATGCTTAGTTTGGGGCTAGATGGCGCTGTGTGAAATGTCCTCACTTTTAGATAGCCGATGCTTTTTGATAGATAATTTTTATAGGATTCAGACACAAATCAAACACCTATGTTCATCACCATCACACAAAA
The DNA here is from genome assembly GCA_963580505.1 of Ennomos erosarius. Taxonomy (NCBI): domain Eukaryota; kingdom Metazoa; phylum Arthropoda; class Insecta; order Lepidoptera; family Geometridae; genus Ennomos; species Ennomos erosarius. The sequence goes on along the minus strand of OY757005.1, from coordinate 2,629,874 downwards.
TATATTTGTCCTGGGTGGGAATCGAACCCACAACCTGTAGACACACTAATATCTAAAATTACGTAGAAATCATGCTAATAGGGTTTCTGTATAGTTTTTGATACACTTAGTTTAATATAGTCAAATGAATAGTACTTTCACTCACAAGTAGCCCGAAACAGTCCATAAACATATCGGAGTACACTTCCTTTTGATCCATCCATTCGTATTCTGCTGTTAAAATTCGACATTTCTTATTAGCCCGGCAACATCGACACTGCGCCGGGTTTATTAGAGGTCCCTTGCTCTTCCCAACGCTAGTAGGAACAGCCATTTAATAAATTGTAATTTAAAATTTTACATTTTCTGATAGAAATTAAAAATCGGCAGTCGGCTCGTCGGGTCTTGTAGTAAATTTTCAGAAAGAAAAGTACTCTGTGATTATCACAGAGAACTTTGCTATTATATACTCTTTGAGTCGGCCAGCAAGTGATTATATTCTCTTTGGTCGGCAGCGTCCAAAGAGTATATTAAAGAAATAATATATTTGGGGTAGCGTTTTTGGCATTTTACCCATCAACATAGAATCAGAAGATTGCACATTGATCAAAAATCCATTCAGATTTTCTACTTTTTACTATCCCCAAAACCAAAGTAATTTTGTGCATATGTATGAGATTTACGAGTATCGACAAAGTGGAAAGGGCAGTGTGGGTACATCACTATTCGAGAGGTGTAATGTCACCCATCCCAATAATATCAAATGAAGCATTAAATCCTTCAGAAATGGCAATAACATGGTATTTATATTGTACCAGATGTACATTAACTATTGCTGGGGTTGGAGGGGCAGGAGCTCTTGAAGCAGGAAGAAAATACTTGTTGCTGGTGTACTGGTAACTTTTTATTCTTGGAGCTGTTTACTCAAAGACTTTTTATGAAGACCTATTAAATAGGGGGAATTCTGTGTGTTTACTATTTGGAGGCTAGAACGATACATGCCAGGAGCGGCTACGCGCTCTATATTTATACAATATTTCCTTAACGAAAAGCTGCGTTATTATTCGCTAGCCAATTACAGACGTACTCTTTAAACCAATTGGGAGACTGTGGAATTTTCCATTACATTTTCTATCTCTGTCTTTCTTTTCATGGAAATTTCCGTATGCAATGACCAATCAGAGCTCACTACATTTCATCATCATCCGGTTCTTCCACCGACCTTTTGAGGTGGTAGGTTTCGGCCTCGGAATACTCCCTTGCCGAGGCGTAAACTCCGGGGGCAACGGCTCCTGGGGAACTGCCAGGCAGTGCGGCGTCTCTTGTGGAGCCAGTCTTCTGCTCTGGAGAGGGGTAGCTACTGCACGGTTGCGTTTCCGGAGCTTACCTCTCGCTCTTCTATGTCACTACATTTTTCTATGCAATTTTACTATTTAACCTCGTTTCCTTACCTTTCATCACATCATCCGGTTCTTCCACCGACCTTTGGGGGTGGTAGGTTTCGGCCTCGGAATACTCCCTTGCCGAGGCGTAAACTCCGGGGGCAATGACTCCCGGGGAACTGCCAGGCAGTGCGGCGTCTCTCATGGAGCCAGTCTTCTGCTCTGGGGAGGGGTAGTTTTGATCGAATCTTTTGACTCGGTCACTTGGCTAGTCAATCACTAACGACCGAGATCTCCGAAAATGAACGACCGACACAGGAGTAGTTGGTATCTTTGCTAGACCCTCAGGACACAGTTTCAGTATTGATACAACATTTAGCCCTAATAACAATATAATCACTGTTCAGTCAAATTAGTAGATTTACTTTAATGACAGACATACAGACGTACCTAGTTAGATTATAGTTATATATCGAACAGTTTCTTTATAATTCACGTACCTGTATGATCTTATTTAGTCTAGCAATATACCTTGTCGAGAGCACACGCTTGTTTACTTTCTTAAGACCACACAAACTAAAAGCAACCTTATCGCCGCAACATATGGTCGCAATCGCGCCGGATGATGTTCACCTGAGCTATCTCGAAGGACCGGGCGGAGAACAATAGATGTGGCGATAACAACCTGCCGATGATACTTTTATGCAGTTTTATGAATAAAGTTGTTTACGAGTTGTGATCATTGTGAATAAAACATTGTGTGAATACGTATTGAACAAAATATTTAGTGTTGTGACGAACTATGGCAACTAATGAACAATTAATAAAAAGTTTAGAAGATACGGCCGAGTTATTAAAGAAGACGCAAATTAATTTGAAAAAATGTCCTAAACAACGTTTAACAAGGGGTTACATTCAAACACGAATACAATGCATTGAAGAATATTGGACTACATTCAAGAAGCTTCACCAAGAGTTATTACGCAACACAAATCGAGAGCAACGCGAAGCGTTACCTTACTTCAAGAGCGATGAATACTATACCTATGAAGATTTGTATTTAAATATGCTTGGTGATCTGAAGGACATGCTTTCCGCTTCATGCTCGAGGACACCAGAGCCTGCCAGAAGCAGGGACGCATCCATGGAGGCCCGAGCGAATTCACAAGCGAAGTTACCACCTATTTCACTTCCGGTTTTTAATGGATGTTATGAAGAATGGCCCGCATATAAAGATTTGTTTATATCATTGGTGCATCAAAACTCGTCACTTTCCAACGTACAGAGGCTTCATTATTTGAAGACGAGCATCACGGGTGAAGCAGCAGCCTTACTCAGACATATACAAATGACGGATATAAACTACGAACAAGCCTGGCTTACCTTACATCAACGTTACGGTAACAAGCGACTTATAGTAAATTCCCTATTGAAGCGATTATTTGCACAAAAGAAATGTACTGCACAAACAGCCACGCAGTTGAAGTCATTACTGGACACCACCACTGAGGTCATAAATAGCCTTAAAAATCTAGATGTGCCGACTGATTCTTGGGATCCTATAATAATATTTCTGGTCGTACAGAAGTTGGACTCGGAGTCACACAAAGAGTGGGAACAGTTTGCCTATACTCAAAGTGGAGAAGAGCTGTCAAAGTGGGACGACTTAAAGAAGTTTTTAGAATCCAAGTTTCGTACTATAGAACTTGTCACGCCGTCATCAGCCCCAAGAGAGAAGATCATAAAAGAACGAGTTTTCCATGTAAATACTACAGAGAAGGCCTGCGTTATGTGTCAAGAAAATCACACCCTATGCCATTGTAAAGGATTTACTGCAATGCAGCCTACTGAGCGAAGTCAATACGTACAAAGTAACAAACTGTGTGCCTGACTCCAGGGCACTCGGCGTTTAAGTGTCGTTTGTCGATGTCCTGTCGCATATGTAAAAGACGCCACCACACTCTTCTACATCAATCAAGAAAAGCAGATGCGCCGGTCTCATCTCAGGAAACTAATCAACCGACGTCGTCGACCCAAGCAGATGTAGAAGTGAAACAAGTACACACATCAATCGCGAGCCACCAAGAAGACGAGCGTAAAATCAGTTTATTGGCAACCGCAGTGGTGATATTAAAGGGAGAAAATGGACACACCACTGTGCTCAAGGCGCTCATCGACCCCGGCTCACAAGCAAGTTTCATTAGTGCAAGGGCGGCGCAAGCTCTGAAACTTGAGCGCAAGCAAGTAAATCTAATAGTCACGTAGTACGAGTTAAGCAGGAAGTTGAAGTCCGCGTTCTATCACGCTGGGAACCTGATTTCGAACTACCTATAAGAGCCTATGTAATGTCTGGGCATTTGACAACAAACTTACCTTCAAAGGCGAAGCCAGCGAGTGAATGGTCACACGTGAAGAACCTCAATCTGGCAGATCCAAACTTTTATGCATCTGGATCCATGGATTTGCTATTGGGTGTAGACGAGTATTCAACTATACTGCAACAATGATTAATCAAGGGTCCCCCGGGTACACCATGCGCGCAAAGAACCAGCCTGGGATGGATCATAATGGGAGGAACTAATATGAAACTAACTACAAAAGAGAAGTCCTTGTCGGCCATCACACAAAAAGAAGCAAATATAGATGATTTACTAAAAACAATATGGGAAATAGATACAGATTCGAAGAGGAATCACACAAGAGAAGAACGGCTATGTGAAGAAATCTATGAAAAAACATATGCGAGAAATAAAGAAGGAAGATACATAGTCAAGCTACCATTCAAAACAGATAATCCAAAATCACCTGAAGCAATCACAAGAGACATAGCTTTAAAAAGATTCATGCAACTAGAAAGAAGATTTAGTAAGAATGCAAAGCTGAAAGAAGATTATACGAAGGTGATAGAAGAATATAAAGAGCTAAAGCATATAGAAGAAGTACCTGAAAAAGAAATAAAAAATAAATCGGTGTACTTACCTCACCACGCCGTGATCCACGAAGACAAGCAAACGTCCCGAACTCGTGTCGTTTTCGATGGTTCCTGCCGAGAAGTAGAAGTAGCCTTGAACGATGAACTTCTTACAGGACCAACACTGCAAGAAGACCTAAGAAGTCTCATTATGAGATGGCGCACTCACGCGATTTGTTTCGTGGCAGACATCGAAAAGATGTACAGAATGATCCTCATACATAAAGACCATGCTGATTTCCAAAGAATCCTATGGAGAAGTGATCCAAAAGAGCCCATTAAGGATTATAGACTCTTAACAGTTACCTTCGGCACAGCTTCAGCACCGTATTTAGCTGTAAAGACACTCATGCAACTGGCTATAGATGAAGGTGACAAGTATCCTGATGCTGCACGGGTTCTGAGAGAAGATTTTTACATAGATGACGTCATGTCTGGTTGCGACTCACCAAAAGAAGCCATTCAAGTCAGCCAAGACTTAAAAGAACTACTACGTCGAGGCGGCTTTGAGTTGAAAAAATGGTGTTCAAACAGCGCTGAGTTCATGCAAAGTATAGAACCAAGTGAGAGATCAACCAACGCTAACTTAAAACTCAAGGTAGATGGAGTAATCAAAGCACTGGGTATACAATGGAATCTGGGACACGATCACTTTGAGTATAACCTAAACTTACCTGCTGTCAGCGACGTGATCACGAAGCGCAGTATTCTCGCCGACGTACAAAGGCTGTTCGATCCAGTAGGATGGATAGCGCCCTGTATAGTGATGGCAAAGATTCTCATTCAAAAGCTATGGCTAGAGAAAGTTTCATGGGACGAAGATCTCAAACAAACATTGAAGAACGAGTGGATCAAGATTCGCCATGACTTAATCAACGTGAACGAGATTGATGTTGACAGGTGGCTCGGAACATCTGAAGATAACAAAAATACAATCCAAATTCACGGCTTTAGTGATGCTTCAATTCAAGCGTATGCTGCTGTAGTTTTCTGCAGAGTCAAAACCGAAGATGGTTCGTACAAGACATTACTCATTGCCGCAAGAACGAGAGTTGCTCCACTGAAAACAGTTTCCTTACCGAGACTTGAACTATGCGGTGCTCTGCTACTCTCAAGGCTATTGAAACAAGTAACGCAAGCGATGAGAGAATACCGGCATCACAAGTTTTCGCTTGGACTGATTCATCGATAGTAATTTCTTGGCTATTTGGAGAACCCTCAAGATGGAAGCCATTTGTAGCTAATCGGGTTGTTGAAATCACATCCAACGTCAACAGCAGTCAGTGGCACCACGTACAATCTCAAGACAATCCTGCGGACATAGCGACAAGAGGCATGTCAGTAAAAGATTTAAAGAATTGCGATCTTTGGTGGAAGGGACCAGAATGGTTGTCGAAAGAAAATATACAATTCACAAGACCAAATATCATACCGACAGAGTTGGAACAAAGGAAGAAGACAATACAAGCTCTGATGATTACAGAAAAGGAAGGAGAGACACACACAGATATGTCAAAACAATTTGAAGAGTGTACTACACTGAAGGAACTTTTAAGAGTGATAAGCTATTGCAAAAGATTTCTAAATTACAAGAAGAGAAAAGAAGACATAGATGCAAATTTTACAACAGAGGAACTAGAAAATGCGATGAAGACAAGTATAAAAATAGCACAAGGAAAGGACTTTCCAGAGGAAATTGAAGCTTTAAAGAGAAAAAAAAGAAGTTAAAAGAACAAGCAAGCTGAAGTCACTAAATCCGTATTTAGACGAAAATGAAATCCTAAGAGTAGGTGGAAGGTTAAGACATGCACACACAATGGATGATGAAAGCAAGCATCCAATCATACTTAGCAAAGAAAGCAAACTTACCTCACTGATTGTCGCTGAAGCTCACGCTAAGACGTTGCACGGAGGAATCCAATTGATGTTGTGCTACCTCAGGTCCAAATACTGGATTCTACGCGCGAAAGGACTAGTCAAACAATATGTGCATCGATGTTTGATATGTGCCAAACAAAATGCAAGGCCAAAAACACAGCTCATGGGAGATCTGCCGACAGTACGCGTGACCCCATCACGACCGTTTGTCAATTCAGGAGTGGATTTTGCTGGCCCGTTTCAGATTTTATTTAATAAGGGCAGAGGAGCAAAGACTGTTAAGGCATACATCGCTATTTTTATATGTATGTCGACCAAAGCGATCCACCTGGAGCTGGTTGGAGACTTGACATCGCAAGCTTTTATCGGTGCATTCAAAAGGTTTTGCGCACGTAGAGGGCAATGCGCCCACTTATGGAGTGACCAAGGACGAAATTTTGTTGGTGCAAACAAAGAGCTAACCGATACCTGGAATGAAGCGCGATTACAATTTGATGGCGAAATAAGCGATACTCTTGCAAATGATGGCACACAGTGGCACTTCATTCCAGCTTACTCACCAAACTTCGGAGGCCTCTGGGAGGCAGGCGTTCGATCGATGAAACAACATCTAAAAAAGGTTCTAAGAACGCACCTTACCTTTGAAGAGATGTCCACAGTTCTCTGCGAGATCGAAGCTTGTCTCAATTCTCGCCCGTTGTGTCCAATCGATCTCTCTGATGCTAAGATGCAGCCATTGACGCCTGGACATTTCTTAATTGGAGAAGCACCAGTTACAGTACCTAGCGCGAGTTTACAGAATGTAAACATCAGCAATTTGGCACGCTGGCAACATTGTCAAAAACTTTTAAATGACTTTTGGCGCCAATGGCAGAAAGAGTACCTGTCCCGACTGCAGCAAAGACCTAAATGGCTAAAGCGGACAGGCGAGTTCAACAATGGAGACATTGTTTTAATCAAACAAGACAACTTGCCACCTGGCAAGTGGGCCTTAGGAAGAATAATAGATAAGCACCCTGGCCCAGATGGACTCACCCGAGTGTATAGTGTAAAAAGTGGTGACAACATAGTGAAACGATGTGTTTCTAAGTTATGTGCTTTGCCGATCGAGACTGATTAGTGTAAATTCTTTGTAAATTCACACCCACCTTGCATGATCAAGCCTATATAAGTTTTTAAAAGGACTCATATAGTCCTTTGGTGGGCGGTTTATGTTCAGTCAAATTAGTAGATTTACTTTAATGACAGACATACAGACGTACCTAGTTAGATTATAGTTATATATCGAACAGTTTCTTTATAATTCACGTACCTGTATGATCTTATTTAGTCTAGCAATATACCTTGTCGAGAGCACACGCTTGTTTACTTTCTTAAGACCACACAAACTAAAAGCAACCTTATCGCCGCAACAATCACTATATTTTTGCTTTTTATGCTCTCGCATTTCAATGTTTTGGGGACCTAGGATGTCACAACATGACACGCGGTGCGAGGTTGCCGTACCTACAGTCGCTTTCTTGCATACTCTATGCGACGATTCGTGTATTAGACAGAGATACAAGATAGTATGCTTACACGAAGGATGCGGAGCGGCAACGCCGCATCAGCAGCCATTGGCTCTCTCCTTATACTTCCATGAGTTTACCTTTTTAGCAGCTTCTCAACTGGAACCCACCCACTTTCATCAATCACAGAGTACTTAGCTATTTATTTTAGTTATTTCTTATAACCAAAGAGTATAGAAAATAAATAATACCTTGACAAGTTCACAGAGAATTTGTATTTGTAAATTATATACTCTTTGAACTTTACTTTATGTTTTTGGATGATGTTCATAGAGTAACTTTTATACTTGAGGATGATGTTTGTAATTTTGTAATTTACAGGAATTTACAATAAAATAATTCTATAATAAATTAAATAGCCACAGGGCGAAGGGCGAATTCCGTGAGCCCAAAATGAGTGTAGCTAAGCGCAAAGGCCCGATAATAGAGTCGGGCTTGTGTCGGTGTTGCGGCGGAACTAAACGGTGCCGTATACTGAACGTTGAGTACGAGTGGCAGGGGCAAAAAGAAGTTTACTCCGATATGTTCGTCGACTGCTTCGGTTTGCTGGTAACTTCTCATAGGCCTCATTTTGGTTGATTAGTTTTTAAATGTAATGTATGGGCCCATATTTTATATCTTACATATTTCAGCTATCTCACTTAGATGGGGATACAGTGGAGAGAGTTATATGCGCAACATGTGTGTCCCGGTTGCGAGAAGCAGCAGCGTTCCGGAGACAGGTCCTCAGCTGCGAGGAACAGCTGCTGAAGACTAGGATACATGTCCATGGTGATGGTGAGCTGCTTAGATTTGCTTGTGCAGTAATAAAACTGCGTAGACGGGGAGCCGATGGATGCAGGAGGCGAGCAGTCACCTAAAGTGGCACTCTGTGGGGGAGAGAACTATGTTTGTAATAGTTATTACAGGATCTTTACCATGAATAGAAATGAAAAATCACAACCAAAATAGTGAACTATTGAAAACAGTGAACAACCGTAAAAGTTTAAAACATAGAGACCTATGTTCAGCAGTGGACATCTTTGAGCTGTTGGTTTTGATGATGATGAACTAGACCAAGCATCTGCAGGATTTATTAAAGATCATTCAATAAACTCAAAATCATTGATTTTGAGTCATAAGATTAGTACATTCATAGTTCCTGGGTGCCTAGATAGTAGATACTCTACCCAGGAAGTACAAGGAGCATGATCCCACAACACCCACATGCAGAACAGCGTTTTTGCACTTTTTTCCTGTGCAACTTGTTTTAATCAAACCCTCTAGGTTATGAGCCGACCTGCTCAACCACCACACTACTGAGGCTAGAAACTGCAAGGACCCTCTTTATTTTCTCTCTCTTTCTACCTTTCAGATACCATCAGCAATGTGAACGTGAAGGAAGAAGTAGAGGAAGTAAAGGTTGAGAAGGAAGATCCTGCAGCCATTTCTCCAAAGGAACCTCTAATAGTCATACAGAGTGTTGGTGATGTGGATGATGACATGGGACGCAGTGATGATCTTATTGATGATGATGGTGAGTTCTTTAATTCTCATCATTAACAGCCTGAAGATGTTCATTGCTGAAAATAGGTCTCCCCCAGAGAGTGCCACCTTGAGCGGCTGCTCGTCTCCTACATCGATTGGCTCCCAGCGATTGTACCAGATTGTTTTTCCACCTATAAGGGGTTGGAACTGCGTCTTCCTGTTCGTGGTCGCCATTAGAGAACCACTTTCTTTATTGAAATGCGCTGCAATCTCTCCTTGCACTGCTTACCTCATCCCGCGCGTAATTTTCGCAACTGCGTAACATTTCGCGCACTTCACAGACGCCTTTAAGTTTGAGTTGCACTCTATCTACCTAGACTACAGGTAGATGTCCTAGACGAACTTTGCAAACAAGTCCTACCGTAGAACTCATAATATCACGTAATCCAGCTTACTTTACGTACAAATCACGTCGAATAACTCGACCGGTGTTCGGGCAATAAAGATGCCCATCCTCACGGAGTATGCGCGGCGCTACGTGCATTACGTGCTAGTGTGTTTTTTTAAATTTTTATTTTAATTTGAATTTAGGCGTGTTTGCTTTCAGATAACGTAAGCTTGGCAAGTCTTCTAACTGAACGGAAAAAGCACATGAAGCAGATTAAACAGAAGAGGAAGGTTTTGAAAATCAAATCAACCTCAAAACTATCTTCCAGGAAGATGATGAACGGAGAGTATTTGAGGGTTAAGAAGTTACTGCAGAAAAAATTGAGGAAGGCGAAACGGGAACCAAGAATGTTAGAAGGTGCGTGATAACCGGTCAAGTGCGAGTTGGGCTCGCGCACGAAGGGTCCCGTAACATTATGTATAAAAACGAGCAAAAAAATCACGTATCGGAGCCCCCTTAAATATTTATTGTATTCTGGTTTTTAGTATTTGTTTGCTATATGTGATAGCGTCAACCCCAGATAATATAATACTTACAGTACAGATGCCTCATCCCATACAACGGAATAACGCGGGCTATTTTACGAATTATTTTATTTCTGCATAACGCAAGATTATCAAGCGACACTTATTGCGTGTTGGCGAAGTATTGGGCCAAATGAGTACACTGGACACTAACTAGTAACTAGACACGGTTACTAATTTTTTTTCAAGTTCGGGCTTTTTTTCGTTTATACCTGATGGGACCCCATGGCGTCAACAGAAATACATGATGTGTGAAAATTTCAACTGTCCAACTATCACGGTTCATGAGATACAACCTGGTGACAGATAGACAGACAGACAGATGGGCGGACAGGGGAGCTATGTAATATAATAGTATCATTTTTTGATGTGTATGCAATAAAGTGTTTATCTATCTATCTATCTATCTATCTATGGTCTGTTTTATCCTTTCGGTACAAAACCCTAAAAATACAGGATGTAATTTAATTGAGCATAAATTGAGCCCATGATACTACATCATTTATAGATGAGTATTAAAGAGTAAAAGTGTAAATGAAAATATTTTTATTGAAAATTATGAAGATTGCCGCGGTGCCTAACGCAGTTGGCACGGATGATTTTGATACATTTAAACGTTTTTATACCTTGTATGTACTAATTAAAAACAGTACTCATCATCATCATCATTATCAACAGCCTGAAGACGTCCACTGTTGAACATAGGCCTCCCCCAGGGAACGCCACTTAGAGCGCCTGCTCGCCTCCTGCATCCATCGGCTCCCCGCGGCTTTCACCAGGTCGTCGGTCCACCTAGTGGGGGGCCGGCCTACGCTGCGTCTTCCAGTTCGTGGTCGCCACTCGAGAACCTTTCTTCCCCATCGGTTGTCAGTTCTACGAGCGATGTGACCTGCCCATTGCCATTTCAACTTGCTAATCCTAAGAGCTACATCGGTCACTTTAGTTCTCCTGCGGATCTCCTCATTTCGGATCCTATCTCGCAGGGAAACACCGAGCATTGCTCTCTCCATAGCTCGTTGCGCGACTTTGAGCTTAGTAATGAGGCCAACAGTTAGAGACCACGTCTCAGTTCCATAAGTCATCACTGGCAACACACATTGATTGAAAACTTTTGTTTTCAGGCTTTGTAGTATTTTGGACGAAAAGATAGGTCGAAGCTTCCCGAACGCTGCCCAGCCGAGTTGGATTCTTCGGGCGACCTCTTTGTCGAAGTTGGACCTACCCAATTGGACAGTCTGCCCTAGATAGACGTATTTGTCGACAACTTCGAGAGTATCGTTCCCAACAATTACCGGTATAGGTGGAACATGGGCATTTGACATGATTTTCGTCTTGTCCATGTTCATCTTAAGACCAACCTGTCGGGAGACTCTACTGAGGTCGTTGAGCATGGTGCTGAGATCATCGAGCGACTCCGCCATTATGACTATATCATCGGCAAAACGAAGGTTAGTGATATACTCGCCATTTATGTTGATGCCAAATCTTTTCCACTCCAAGAGCTTGAAAACATCCTCCAATGCGTTCGTGAACAGTTTCGGAGAAATAACGTCTCCCTGTCTCACGCCTCTCTGCAATGGGATCTGTTCCGTACTCTGGTCCTGCAGTCGGACTGACATAGTGGCCTTACTGTACAAACACTTCAACACTTCGATATACCTATAGTCAATTTGGCATCGCTGTAAGGACTGCAGCACCGCCCAAGTCTCGATTGAATCGAAGGCTTTTTCATAGTCCACAAACGCTAGGCATAGCGGACGATTATACTCTTCGGTCTTCTGTATAATCTGGCGTAGCGTATGGATGTGGTCTATGGTGCTAAAGCCTTTTCGGAAACCGGCTTGTTCGGGAGGCTGGAATTCATCAAACCTGCGTGCGAGACGATTCGTAATGACCCTCGAAAACAGCTTATACACATGACTCAAGAGCGAGATGGGCCTATAGTTCTTCAATAAGGTGATATCACCTTTTTTGAAGAAGAGCACCACCACGCTCTTGTGCCACGCCTCCGGCGTTGTACCTTCCAGGATGACAGAATTAAATAACTTCTGGAGGACTATAAGTACCGGTCTACCACCCGCTCTCAGAAGTTCGGTCGTAATTCCATCCTCACCTGGCGCCTTGTTGTTTTTAAGCTGTTTGAGGGCCATTCTAATCTCGTACAGGCTGACGTCCGGGATATCTTCGGTATAGTGTCGGACTAACTTGGCTCTGGTGTCCTGAGCTGTGTTAGTAGCGGGCTCACGTGTCGAGGTGTATAACTGTCCATAGAAGTTCTCAATCTCTCTCAGAATCTCAGGCTTGGATGAAATGACACTACCATTCTCGGTCTTCAGTTTTGTCATTTGGCTTTGCCCAATAGACGAATCTTTTGCGAACACCTTTGAGCCTTGGTTCCGCTCAATTGCGGCCTCAATACGTGAAGTACTAAAAGCACGCAAGTCGTGTCGCATGGAACTCCAGATACGTCTATTGAGTTCACCGTAGGCTGACATATCAACTGAAGACTGTAGTTTCATTTCGCTCCAGTCTGCCATTAATTTAAGAGTGTTTCCTGAGAGTTTCTGAGTCCTCTTTCGGCGTTGGGTCTTGAAGAACTCAGCTCCAACAGCTTGGACAGTTTCCACCAACCCGTTGTTCAACCGGTCCACTGTGTTGCAATCGGCAAGGCACTGGAAGCGATTTTCGGATATAGGGGAGGGGGGGGTTTGCCATAATCACCACGCTTGGCAGGCGGCTTGGTGATCGCAGTAGATTATGATGGTGAAGACCAAGGAGAATGCTGCAGCCCATTCCCTGGACATTCCCTTAGCCGACTCTTACGGCACCACGGGAAGAGATGGGGTGGTCCTATTCATAACCGGGACCACACGGTTGAAAACACAGTACTACATTATTTTAATTAAATTTTGTATTGTAGCATTTGATTAAGTAAGTTATTCCATTTTTTGGAGTTATAGTTATTACTAAACCGATGTATTAGAATTCAAAAATTTTGGTCCACACGTGACCGGTATCAGGAGTAGGTATTTAGTTTCAAAGGATGCTAATGAATTCAATTACACCCAGTAGAAAAAAATTGCCATTATGGTTCCTTCATGAGAAGACCACATCACTTCTTCCCGTGAGTGCCGGAAGAGTAGGAATGCAGCAGCATTCTCTTTGGCAGTCTTCTGCGATCACCAAGCTGCCTGCAAAGCATGATGATTAAATCTTCTCGTGTAGGCAAATGGTCAGCCCAGCCGTGCTAACATGCGCACCGCGACAATATTCTCTCGACACTTTGTCTTGTGAGAGACCGTGACAAGACTATGGTAGCCCCTAAGTGTGTCTCACTCTTGCAGCGACGACAAGTTTTCTCGAGGTGCGAATGTTAAACCATCTCGGCGGTGATTCTCTATGGAAACACAGATTCCACACGATACGAAACCACGTCGTTATCGTGTCTTGTTCAAATCGTGTCACAGCGTTAGAAATACCTTCACTTTACATTAAGGTTATCTTTATTTTGAGTAAAATATATTGACATAAATGGTCATATCTTTTGATGTGTTGATATTTCGGAACGCGTCTCGTTAAAACATGATTTTTGACAGTCCAAATCGCGCCAATTTCAAATTCATTTCGCGCGGTTTTGTTTTCGTTTCATAGAGAATAGACTTTTGCAGATTTCTTATGTAAGACAAGGAATTCGCGTGGCTTCGAAGTAAGGAATCGATACGGAATAAGGGCCCTGGTGTCAGAATTTTTAGGCTGCCCGTCTGACTTGGCTTAACGACTTACGATAACAGCCGGGACCGTGCACTCCGAAGCATGGTAGCGCTCAGTTGTAAATATCACTTTTTCCTGTAGCCGTCAATGTGATTGATGCATCCCCCCCTATGATAAGCTTCAAAGTGGCGTTTCTGTGTCTGAACCGCACCGCATCCTAAAAAAAAAATAATTACAATTTTTTTCCTTTCAGATGAGCCAGTGCCATACCTACACACACAACCAGAGCCTCCGAAACCGCGACCGAAAATCATGGAAGCCGAGCAGAAGACATACGCAAACACTGTCACTATAGTTGAACACTCATACGTCTGTCCGTTCACGACGTCCTTCAGCGATTACTACTGCATATACTGTAGACATACTTTCACAGATCCGTCTAAACTCAGAGAACATACCCTAGAACACGATCCAACAACTTTCAAATCAATATATGATAATAAAAAATTCGCCCAAATAGATATTGTACGAATAGACTGCAGGCTATGTCCGGCCCAAATAGACAATATAGAAACACTAAAAGATCATCTACAAAAAATACATGGAAAACTAATATACCCGGTTACGAATGAGTTTCTAAAATTCAAGCTTACGATTACAAATTTAACTTGCATCGAATGCAATGCGGGTAGTTTCAGATTTTTTCATGCATTAAAAAAACACATGGCAGAGCATTTTGGCACTTGTATATGCGATGTGTGTGGAGCGCATTACTTCGAAGAAAGAGTGTTGGTCATCCATCAAAAAACCCATCAAAAGTCCACCGAAGAGTTGTTCCCTTGCAAAGACTGCGGGAAGCCTTTCAAATCTAGACACAATAGGTATTTACACGAAGCCAAAGTGCATAAAAAAGAGGCTGCATACCCTTGCAGCAAGTGCGATGAAGTATTCTTTTCGTACACTCTAAGATATAGACACCTTATAGACATACACGGAGAAGAAAGAATGTTCCCATGTGATGTCTGTGATAGAGTGTACGACTCGAGGAAATCTTTAAGGGAACATAATAGACGGTCACATTTGAAAATCATGAAGCATCAATGTGATTTATGTGATAGAAGGTTTTACTTACCGTCTAGGTTAAAAGAACATATGTCAACGCACACCGGTGAAAGGAACTACCGTTGCGAGTACTGTGGTAAAAGCTACCCTCGGTTAAGGGGGCTAAAGGTCCATATGCAATCGCATAGCGCAGAGAAAAAGTTTAGATGTATGCTCTGCAATGCATCGTTTACGCAGAACGTCAATTTGAAGAATCATATGAAACGGCAGCATCAAAGTATTGATATGGATGATAGCTATCACAGCGCAGTCTGATTGGTTGGTAAGGTTTTTTGGAATTATGCCCTTTGTCGTATCGTCACTTACATGGTGAATGGTGATACGTTACATTGCCTAATTTAAAAAGCAAAATGTGCCAAAAAAAGCTCATAAACAGCGATTAATAGTTGGAGTAAGACTGCAAAGAGTTGCAAAATGACAAATAGTTGCTCATATCACGCAAAACGGGTCGCTGGGTGGCCTAGTTGTGGAAAACAGCCCGCGCACCAAGGCATGGTTGCTATAGTCTATTGGTCTTCTACAAGGATGAGTTTGAGTTGGTATGTTATCCCCTAGGGCCGCCGCGGTAGCTCAAGTCGGGTGAATCTTCCAAGGAAATGCGTTTCCTTTCCATACTAAAAACTATATCCACCAACCTGGCATTGTACGTAGTAACCCTAACAGCTGGGCTAGCACGGACGGTAGACAAAATTGTCAACACACACAAAATTGACAAGACTTTGTCTACCGTCCGTGTTAACCTGCAGGATTCTGTTAGATAGTCCTATGAGTATAGTACACAGGACACTGTACTATACTGTGTACTATAGGACACTGTACTGTGTAGTAGGGAATAGTGACATAAATATTGATTTAAGTGTTTTCGGTCAAGGACAAAGTTCAGCTAAACCAGGGCCCTGTTCCGATTCACGCAAAAATCGATAATATCGATATTATCGCGCTAAAAACGCGTACCGAATTGCCGTGAGCGCGACAACGAAATCTCTTGTAAACGTCATGACCGACGCCATCTGTGATTGGTTGTCTCGAGTCATTGACAGCGGTCAAAGCCAGTGAGCGCAATATCTGAATCGGAACGCTGAATAATCAACGTAAGCGCTGGGAGCGCTATGAGCGATTTTAGCGTAACTCGGAATACGGGGCAGCTGTTAGCTTCAATTGCGTTAGTTAAATCAGTCTCTCTCTCCAGTCTTTAAAATTGACTCCGAAACAGAATAAAAGTCATTAGCCTCTATGGTGGCGTTGCTACCATAGTCAAATATATCGGGATCACTGTGCGTACTCATAATGTCGTAGTCTGAAACACTTGTAGAAGAATCCTTTCTAAGTATTTGTCGTAGTCGCTTTTTCTTTTCGACAAATTGTTTTTTAAGTGTTTTATTTATCTAGAGTTATTTCTGCCGAGTTTTCACCTTCCTTCTCCTTATTGGTCAATATTGTATTATTTAGTTTTTTTCCCGATCCCTTTACCTTTACCTTCGTAGGGTTTTATTGGTCCTGGTATAGGCCTAGCCACAGGGGCAATATTATCATCAGAAATATCACTATCATATTTTTGTGAATTGTTTATGTTGTATAGTCCAGAAGGACCTGGAATTGGATCAATAAATGGGTCTGGTACTATCCTCAAAGTAGACTTAGATGACTTTCTTTTTTCTCCTGACTGCTTTGATCTTGCGCCTGTTTTTACCGTGTATTTTATGCTTTCTGATGTTTGATTACATCTTCTGCAGTGACGCTCTTACCCGGTTCAACGACAAATCTCTTTTTCCGCTTCGTTTCCGCTGACACCTCAGGACATCTCATTTCCGTTAAAATATTATTTGTACCCGAAGATACAGCACTCTCTATTTGTTCCTCCGATCTGAGTCTGGGATTTTGGTAATCGTGATTTAGGACGATTAGGATCAATAGGACAGATTTATTAAAACCCGCTTTTAAATATTCAGATTCGGCATTTTTTTCTACTAATTTGTCTTTCAGTTTAGACAACAGCTTAGGATAAGCGCTCTTGACTAAGATTTTATGTTTTCTTTCCTCGGTGAGTTTCCACTTAGTGAGAACTGCTCTCCAAAAAGTTTTTAGTGGAGCAAAAAATGCGACGTCCAGAGGTTGGAGTAGTTGGGTAGTTTTAGGCGGCAGACACACAAACGCTATATTCAGTTCCTCACAAACTCGTAATACATTTTCTGAAAAGTGAGATGATAAATTGTCTCCGACCAACACCTTTCGACCTGTCTTATTACGAACATATGGGACTATAATGGTGTTGAACCAGTCTTCGAAGCAGACGGAATCGAACGATTGTATCTTTCGTTCCTTCTGGTCCTGCCTCCATCCATGTGGGCTAGCATGCGCACCGCGACAAAAGTTTGTCTACGCTTTTTCTCAGGAGAGAGCGTGACAAGGCTATGGTAGCTTCTAAGTGCGTCTCACTCTATCGGCGACGACAAGTTTTCTCGCGATGCGCATGCTAGCTACACATGTGTCCCATAGATTTTCCGATTTATAAACGACATATATCGGTAACAAATGCCCTGATGCGGTGCCAGAAAACATGAGCGAAATTGCTGTTTTTGATGTGTTTATAACCCGTTCTGGGTACTGTTGTCGCGCTGGTTGGACCCTACCCTATAATACTAGTATGTCCAGGGCAGCGCGATCTACTTTTGGGAGAATTCTTCTCCCAAAAGTAGATCGCTCTCTCAAAACTCAAAAACGGTGTTCTAATTAATCGGTTTAATTACCACTGGTTACATGCGCGGGCGTTAGCGAGTACGCTATGGAGACGACTGCCGGCCGGGGGGGATGCACGGACAGTCGCTCTACAGAAATGCTTAGATAATCACAAATGTGTCGCTACACTGTATTAGTGGAGGATACTTAATGGATTAATTTGTAAAGGAAAAATTAGAATCACAAGCGGGGATTGAACCCTCATCCATCCATCCCTCAAGCCGGGATATGGTTTACTTAAGCTACCGTGACATGTGGTCTCATGTCCGAATTTTTCCTTCACCTTGATACTTACATCCTCTTCTATATATATAATTTCTGTTCCCGGGGTCGTCTGTTAAATTTGTCTCATCATAATTTATGATGCAGTCTGCAGCAACCCCCTCTACCGTTTTCGCGTAATTTAAAAAAAAACGTCAATGTCCTCGCAGGTAAATTTGGCTCGGTCACTGGAAATGTTTCAGGATTTACGGTTTGAGAGTAGTGTGCTATATCTTTTAAGAAAGTTTCGGGCCCAATCAACCCCAGGCATATCTTAAAGGCCATATATTTTTTTACCTATTTTGTCGAGGTATTTCTGTGCGAAAACACGGAGATCCGTTGTATCAAAGGGAAATCCCCATTCTCCTACCAATAAAATATATTTTATGAAGATATTCTCTTCGGGTTAAAATAATGTCGGATGACCAGCGTTATCTTGTGTACAATTTATGTTTCTAGTCTTTCTGCTCAGGGTACTTTTTGGCACGCCATATGTTTTCGCTGCTTGGACTAGACCCATTTTTCCCTCTGACACAATTCATTGCTTCTTGTAACTTGTTTGAGTCATAATTTTGGTATGGTAAATACGACTTACCATTTCTAGTATTTGTGTATTTTCTATTGTATGTTCGTACCATGATCATAAAAACTGGAACAAAAAATAGACCTTAACCTTAAATACTCGAAAGTTACATTCGGGGCTATTTGAAACATCACTTATAACTTTAGCAAAACTATCACCAGGTATGGAAGGGCTATTTGGAATTCTGTTCCAATTAGCCTCAAAATAGTTCCAAAAAGCCCCGATTTAAAAAACAAAACGAATCTGGCTATCTAACCTAGTTACAGTAGGCTGGTAGAAAGCATTGAAATCACAAGAAAACGTATGATATATGACTATTCTAATATACAACTTACCTCCAAAAACTCCGCGTATCCAAGGAAAAGTAGACCATCCATAAAAAAGCACAGTTTTTTCATTTGTTTTCGACAACCTTTTTCCGGTGGACTTACAACTTAAAATGGATGGATTCATAACCTCAAAATTTCGTCCCATATTTTAGCTTTAGTATAAGTGTTAGACGATAAAAAAAAAGTTATATTACCAGTACAAACAATATTATTAGTTACCAATTCTTTTATTTCCATAGTTTTAATTAGCCCAATGGATTCAAAATACCCCCACTTTACGGTACATTATTTTAGTAGGTACCTTCAAAAATGTAAGTAAAGGTATACCATAGGCTTAGTATCATGATTCTAATAGGGCGAATTCTGTGGTATATACCTATTGTACTTAATCTTTGCATGTTTCGGTAATATACAGGTGTTATTGAATTCATTAGAATCTTTTGAAACTAAGCACCTACTCCTGACACCGGTCACGTGGTGGTTCAACATGTATGAAATCAAACGAATTGAGTTTGGTATTAATTATAACATTAGAGAATAAGATGACCAACTTAATCAACTACTGTAGTATAACAAATAACAAGAAATATTAAGCACTGTTTTTAATCCTTGCCCTTGCATACATTTTAACAAAAAAATGTAATAGTATCAAAATCATTTGCGCCAACTACGTTACTGCTGGTTTACATTCGCGGCTCGCGGCTTGTCCAGTGGTTCGGCCACAGGTTAGGAGCATAGTGTTCTAAGACGAGCTTGTGTTTACACTCTCGCGGCGAGCTCATTTGTTACAGGTGTTTCAAAGATAGCGGAGGTCGATATATTATTAACAGTAACGACTCTTAAGTTTAGTGCGCTTTTACTATTATGCACGTAATTTACAAAATCAAAAACCCATAAAACGATGTCACCCTTGAAGGTGATGTATGCTATCGATCCTATTTTATTACTAGTTGACCCGCAACGATTTTGCATGGACTAGTTAGTTTTACGTCCTTACCCTGTTTATGGGTAAAACTAAGAGAGAAGCAAAAGGGGAAAAGATAGGAGAAATCTATCTTTTACCCTTTCTCTTCTATCTTCCTGAGATCTTCCCCGATCTTACCCTTCGACGAGTATAAATAAATAGGTACTTAAATAAAAAATTAAAGGTACACAGACAAAATTGCAAACAAATTCCACCCATATTGCTTTGTGCAACACGCACTAGGCTGTCTTATTTTCTCGTTAGCAAAAAGTATCCTAATTGTTATTCTGAAAAATTAGCTATTTCCATACCAAACAGCAAAATCCGTTCAGTAGTTCCAGCGAGATGCGTGTTTAAAGGGACAGACATACAGACAGACAAAAAATTAAAAAAGGGTTGGTTTTATCATCAAATTATTGATTAAGAAAATACCTATACGTAAGCAGTAAAAATTTCAAAAAAAATATAATGGACAAAAGTCCATTTACAGTTGTATTAAAGAATTGATGATTGATAATAACAGTATTCTGCTACCTATTTCTTTTACTTTTAACCACATTTAATGATTTAATAAAGCACCAACGTGAATGTGAACACCCCACTCGCATCCTCCGCGAGCTCCCTTTGGCTCGTGCTCAAAAGACCGCTCCCGACGCGAGCCCGGCGAGCCCGGTGACGAGCCCCATGATGAGCCACGAGCGCACCGTTTGCATTCGCGGCTCGCGGCTCGTCCTGCGGTTCGTCTCGCGTAATTTATGAGTTCCGGAAGTCACTATTCTAATATGCCACAAGCGTCTACTACAAACAATCTACTACCTTAGCGCAACGTAATAAGAATGAGAACTGCGTAACGTCGCACCCTTCGCCACGCTTCCCGGCCTTCCTGGCGATCTTGCGTCTTACTCCAACCAAATAATCGACGCCGGCCCCGCCCGGCACGTTACTCGGTCTTCGCATTCACAGCCTGTGAGTGCGATGACCGAGCACAGCTGCTCCGGCACTGGGGGTCTAGTAAAGATACCAACCACTAACAATAACGCCTCACACTAACTCCAAAATGTATTGTAATGACATTCGCTGCGGAAAAGTTAGCGATTTTCGAAATGAGTGGTTGGTATCTTTGCTAGACCCCCTGATGGTCTAGCAAAGATACAAACCACTAACGCTAACGCCTCACGCTAACGCCAAAATGTACTGATATGACATTTCGGAAATCGCTAACTTTTCCGTAGCGAATGTCATTTCAATACATGTTTCGAGTTATCGTGAAGCGTTAGCGTTAGTGGTTGGTATCTTTGCTAGACCCTCTGGTCTCGAACCTACCGATTTTTCTGTATTTTTACCGATATGGTATTATTGGTGATATTTCGGTCGGACAGAGTTGTCCTACCAAAATACCGAAATGCAACGATTTTTCCACAATTTCAGAGAATATGTGTGGAAATTCTCCCGATTTTTTTACCGATTTCACACTTCTAACCTGGCAGCCCTCTTCATTTATGTTTTACGTTAAGGGGAATCCTTCAATAGCAATAGTAAGCGCACAGCTTAGAAATCCCTGTCATAGGGGATTCCCGTTCGGCAGCCTGCTCGTCTCAGTCGTCACTCCGTCAGGATAAAAGTGTTCTGAGGACCTAGCACGAACATTTACGCGGGAGTAAGTGTAACGTTAACGTAAGCCAGTTGTATGACATTTGATCAGCGCCCCATACAACTGCCTTACGTTAACGTTACACTTATTCCCGCGTAAATATTCGTGCTAGGCCTACTGTGGTCACTCGCCAGCGCAGCGACACGGTCGCCACGATACTTCATTGCAGATGCGATCGTATTGAATTTCAAGTACCTACCTTCTTCTAATGTTTTATTTGATACCTACTTATAATGATAATACGGACAATTTAGTGCTGACGCATGTAATGTTGTACCAATCGTTTAAATAACCATGTTAGGTGGTGACAGGTGATTAAATTGTTTGTCTATCATTTATCAACTTAATTAATGAGTATTTTTCTAGGTATGTATGTATGTATTATCCATTTTTCAATTCCAAATAACTTCCTAAAGTCACAAATTATGTTGTTAGCAGGTACCATCATTTTGAGTCTCCTAATATCAATTCGCCGGTCAATGTAACTATTAAGAAATAGTTTGTAGATTAGGTACACAATTGATTAGGTACCTACTTACTTGAGGTCTTAAGGTTTTAACTAGTGCAATTTATACCGTAAAACATAGATCCTAGGATAACTGCGTCAGTTAGGTAGAGTCGACTGTGATGGCGCGGGGCACAGGACGGTTTTTTGGTAGGTAATCTTATTTTTTAATAGCAGTTTCAGATTTATTTTTATTTTACATTCATTCTCTTTTCTCTATAAAAGCCATCAAAAAATGATGTACAACTACATACTCAATTTATGCCAATGAATTCAATAACACCTGTATAGATATCACTGAAATGTCCTGTGATTAATTGTTGTAAATTATAACAATTTCAATAAAAATATACATATGTAGTTTTATTTTGTAGTTTTTTTCTTCAAGACTAGATTTTGCTAAAAAGTGATAGAAGATATGAGATTTAGGTTATTTTTAAATATTTTTAACACCCTATGTTTAACTCTTTAACTCCCATCGACCCGATATCGTACACATATGCATTGTTATTCAATTGTCATCTCAATGCTGGGATTCCAGATTGATTACCTACATGTAGGTAATCATAGCTATTACCATGGAACAAAGAACATTCTATCCGGATGCTATTACCAATGCAATGACTATAGCTATACTACTGTGCTTGACCCAAGGAGTATACGTATAACTTCCTTGGCTTATATAACCATCAATCGACAATGAGCATTGTTCTGTAATATGGGATGGAGCTAAACTACTGATACGACACGAGCCAAACAAGAAAAAACTTCGTTTCCGAACGTCAACGTCAACTTCCTAACATTTTGGGTTAATTCCCGGTAGATGTCGCTTCTCGTGAAAAAAAAATATAATTAGGTAAGAAGGAGACTATCTCCACTCCGGGCCCTATTCCGATTCACGCTAAAATCGATATTATCGCGCTAAAAACGCGTACCGAATGGCCGTGACCGCGACAATGAAATCTCTTGTAAACGTCATGACCGACGCTATCTTGCGATATCGCCATCCGTGATTGTTGTTCCAAGTCACTGACAGCGGTCAAATTCGTGAGCGCAATATCTGAATCGGAACGCTGAAAAATCGACGTGAGCGCTGTGATTGCTGTGAGCGATTACAGCGTGATTCGTGTCAGTTTTTACCATGGAGGTATATGTTATGATTCTATGTTGATGAGCAGATAGTTTTTTTTTTCTTATATTTTGGCTCTACTACTTGCCAGTGTCAAGTATTATGTTTTCATGGTGTTATAAAATATTTCACGCAAAGTCATGTCCTAGTCATAGTCATAGTCCAGTCTAAGTCAGGTAGTCATAGTCCAGTCTAAGTCATGCTCCAGCAAAGTGGTGGCAACTTTACTAGAAGCTTCTATGGAGTTTTGGAAGCAACACGAAAAATCACGTTTCACCACATTATATCACTTGCCCTCACTCATGCTCGTAATTCAGCACTTAATGCGTAAAACGCCACCAATTTTAAACATTAACACTGGAAAAAGCAAAGGTTTTGAAAAATAATACGATGCAACGATGTGAACTTTTCCGCGTTCCCGCCAAAACTAGGCAGATAGTTAGAACCAGTATATAGCAAAGTTCTCTGTGATGTGATAGCAAAGTTCTCTGTGGTTAGAACTATATAGTAACGATGGCAATTAATGCGATTTTGCGTAAATTTCATAAACATGCTAATTCACGAGTCTTAGCATGCTAATTGCTATTGCTATGCTATTTGCTAGCGGTGGATTAATTAGCATAAATATTAATTCGCAGCATGCTAAAACTGCATTAGCAATTCACAAACGAAATGTAATCGTGAAATTCTATGAAGTATGAAATGAAGATATCTCATGAATTCATTACTCGAACACTCGCTCGCTAGTCGCTTCACGCAGGAGCTGAGCGCGGGCCGGCATCGTGCGCGCTCCCTCGCAACCACGGGGATACTAAATCTACCTATCTTTGTCTTTCACGTGAATTTTAGCACAGATTTCACAAGTAATATGAAAAATGAGGCGTATTATGAATGAATTCCAATGAATTTCATGCGTGTGATTAATTTGTTTAAAATTTTAGCAGCCCAGCAGGTCGGTGCCGCCGTGGTGGCGCCGCGCCGGTGCGATGCGAACTCGGTCGTCTATTGAATGAATGTATGCGTGTGCCGTATGCCGTGTGATTGTGTATGATTGTTTAATATCTTATATGGATGGGCACGTGCGGTAGTGCGTGCGTGGCGCCACGCTGTCGCGTCGGATTGTCTATAGTCTTATGTGTCGAAGTTCAGTTCAGTACGTTTTGGCAAGTCATAGGAAGTGCAAGTTTAAACGTAGTTATTTATTTGTAGGTACCTACTCAGAATAAATTAATTGTAATTGTAAAGTGAACTTATTTCCTACCTGTAAATAGGTAATGTGGAACTGTAAAAAGTACTGAGAAGTGGCCATAATATTTAAAAATGTGTATATATATCAATGGTTTTAACTAAAAAATTCTAACCAATAGTCTAGATTTCTTAGAGTGTTTAACCATTGGTTACTGTAACGATCCAGGGTGTCTCGTGACGTCACATTTATTAGGAATGTTTGTTCATCAATAAAAAATATTTAAATCATTAAATCTTATCAATTTTGCTTATAAGAATAATTCAAATTAAAGCAATAGTCGTAGGCATTACGCTCATTACTGAAAAATATGAAGATAGGTATTGGAGTAGTTATCTGAATATGAAATGAAGTGAAATTAGTAGAAATCAAACCTTCGTTATAATATTGCATACAGAGTTCATATCAAAGATTTGGGAGCTCTTAGTCGTAGAGCGGTCGATCATTGAATGTGTCAAAAATTTTCCTTGGATTCCAAATTTAAGCGTGACGGATTTTTTATGTTTCTTAATTAATTTCTGAAGTTTGCGCGGTGTAAGGAGGGATTAGGCGTGAAATTTTGTTAAAGGCCAGGGTATTTTTCATGAGCATCGACTGAAAGATGATTACTGAAGGATAAAGTACTTTATTACCCTTTTCACATAAAATTTTAATACTTAGGCATATAGGGAAGGAGTTATTTTATGTGTTATTATCTATTTAGATGTGATTGTGCTTATGGATTCGGCTTAAAGCGATTTACTCTGTCACAGAGATAGTTCAGGAACTAAAAGGTCTTAGATTATTATTTTAATATATGACTTCAGTTGTATTGATAGAGCTTTATGTTATTAATAACATTATCAAGTAGTATTGGAAAGTTGTATTGATTTATTTGTAAATATCTACATAAAAGTATAAAACACGTAAGCGGAACATCTAGCATTCGGATAATTATGACTTTTGTTGTCGGTTTCCTATAGATTTGTGGAAGTTTGGAGTAATTTTCAGGAATGCAAGTTATGGTTTAAAGTTCATATTAATTTTCGAAATTACGTTACATAATATTTAGATGATTATTACTTTAGAACGAGTAGGATGGGTACTTTTGAATTAGGTTTTCATGATATTTTCGAATTTTCCATCTAGATTGAACGATTTGCGATACCCACCCCTCTTAAATTTTCTCAAGCAGAAGCAATCGTGTGGCTAATATTGAGCTGTCAAAAGAAAATAGATTTTCATTTGTTTAAGTGAAGTATCACAACCATACCAATGTAGATGAGACTAAGATCGGCACCTGGCTTTGCTTGTAAGATGACAGGAAAAACAGTACAAAAAACTTAGCAAATGAGGAACTAAAATTTGATGATAATCTGAAGAGAATATCACTTAAAACATGGGATTGGCATTATTGATTTATTTAGTATACTTAGGAGCTAGTTCACAAGTAGATTATATTATTTTTGAAATTATTTAGGGAAAAGGATGTACTTAATAGGATGTATAATCTCGGGAAAAGTGTAAACAGTATTAAGAGTAATCAAATAACGATTTAAATAATAGATTAGACATAGATTACGTAGTTATCTGCGATTTTTCCATACAAAACTAAAATACAATATTATAGACTTTTATTTTTCTATCAAAACAAAAACTTATTTTTTTAGTCTGTTACGATATAAAAATGCAATTTTCATGCTTCAAAATAGGTTTTATTATGAATAATGGGGTCAAAATGTTGTATGTAAATTAGTCAGACAAATTTTGTTTTCAATATAGATTTTGACAATTTCGGCGCGCGCACTACAAAATGAAACCAGGGGAAACTATAAAACAGAGCTGCGGAGCTGTCAAAGGGTTCATTCATTAAGCATTCGCGGGGATCACTACATGATACCTGTCAGTGCACATGAGATTTTCGGTTAACTTCAAGTTAGAGTCGTCCTCTCAAGTAATTCTGGTTCTGAGGAAGAATCCTTGGTTCCAGAAACCCCAGTCAGAAACAAGTTGAAACATGTGATATACGAAGCTTGTTTTCCTCCTACTTTTGCGTTAGGGCAGATCGCGTGTTCTGTGGAGACCTGCACCAGATTTTGCCTCCGTTATAGGATCTGGATCCACCTTTTTGGTTTGGTTTGCATTCTGGCTGAAAGGAGGGCTGAAAAGATTAGCTGACCCGTCTTCGTGTATACGATACCCGGATCCTAAATGTAAATCAAACTGAACTGTCCCACACAATAGGGTTTTGTCTTCTATGCACTTATGAGACTTCGGTCCGCATACAAGATAAAAAATAGGTGGCAATAGGATTTATTAGCTTTGGAGAGCTTTTGTCACAGCTCGTTTTCTTATAGGCTAGATTAGGTATGTTCTCATTGCACACTCGAGAACAGACATGCACGCTTAAAAGTAAATATGAGATTTGTAGCGATCTCTAGTTTTGGGGGTACACACCAGATGTTAGAATAAGCTATAAGTTGAGGAACACACATGGGAGGGAAAGTTAGGGTTAAAATACTAAAATTTGCCGTAAAATAAATGTTTTAGGGAAATAGGTAAAAATCGATTGTACAAAGGTACATAAAAATAGATTCAAAATTATTATAAAATTGGTAGTAATATAAAACTGTGAGGGAAATAGGCAAAACTCGGTTTTATAAAAATGTTTAAGATTAGGGTTAAAATTATAAATCATGCGGTAAAATAAAATGGTTAGGAAAATAGGGAAAATCAAAATTCTAATAAATGCTTGATTCTAAAAAATAAAATAATGACAATATTCTACCAAAATAATAATTTACCTTTAAAATTTAGGTCAAATCGGAAAAATGAATTGTGAGGGAAATAAATAAAACTCAAAATACAAAATCTAACTATAATAGATAAATAAGTAAAAATTAAATTAAAGCAAATAATATAAGTGTTATCAAAGTAAACAATGGGTAACGTTAGTAGGTATAATTCTTTAGGAAAATCGTTTGATAGTTAAAACTGGTACATTGACTAAAACGTGATAATTGAAGCTAAAGTAATATCGGCAATTTTTATGGCAGAAATTTAGGAAGGCTTTAGACCTTGGGCTGTATGAGATGAGACAGGGGAGGAAGTTCAGCTGGGAGGCTAACTTTAGGGTCTGTCATATACTGAATTTAGTACGTATTTGATAGACTCACAATGGTCTCACATTAGGTGATGAAGGATAAGTATGAGGTTTTGCTTTGCTAACAAATTAACGTAGAGTTCCCTTGAATGTATTGAGGACGTATGTTGTTAGGGCTTGCTAAAAGATCATGTCCTCTCTGTCCTTAGTGTTTTGAAGACAAAACTAGACATACTGACCTGGAATGAATAGTAACAAATAGTAAAATCAATTTCCCCAACAGTGTCTTGAAAACCTCAAGTGGAGGCAATTTCATACACAACATAGTGGAGGGCTGTCCCGTCAGGTGTCGAAGCTCACAGTTATGGAGCGGGGAGGTGCTCCGTAGCCGAATGTTATGATAAGCAGATAGATTATCATGACTTCGCTAATTTAAACAAACTTAACTTCAGAATGTATGACTTATTACAACATTTACGTGAAGCCTTAGTACTACTTATTAGGTTAATGTGAGTTGTTTTGGGGCAATCTACGTTTTCGATATTTCCAGCAAATATAGGATTAGCGCTCATCATAGGTTCAGATTGCAAAGCTTAGTAAAATAAAGAAATTACATTCTACTAAATTAATCTCGTATTGAGTCGGCGTCAGTTAGGAATTGTCTCATTACTTTAAAAGGAATTGGATTACTACATTATCACAACGTACGGGTTCTATCACTATTAGGAGACGATCACTTGGCCATAACAAATCTTAGAACATACAACAAACTTAGGTTACTTCTAGGTTCTTTCTATCAACAAGCTTAGGTTCTTTTCAACGGTATTAGATTTCCTAGCGTTATTTAATTCATTTTATAGTTTATTTAAACTTAGGTATTTAGGTTCGGTAAATTAAAGATACAACTATAATAATTACAAATAGATGAAAATAGGGGGGATAGGGGGGGGGGGTTTACATTACCTATTGGTTAACTATTGGTGAAAAAACCCGACCTAAAGGTCGTGATCATCGAACGGTCGAGACAACCGACGTAACTTTGTAAAACGTTATATAAACGTATTATTATGGTTTAATTTGCCGTTTCAGATCAAACAAACGACGTAACATTGACAAAACGTTGCTTCTATAAAAAAATTGTTTGTTGAATTTGCCGTACTAACTGATAATTATCATGAATAATGTATGATTAAAATGTTGTGATTTAGCGGTAAACTTTAGTTTAATTGTAGAATTACTCAATTAATTACTACACTACGCTGTTACAAGGCTATATGAACAGTTTATTTTTGTAGTGATGTGCCAAAAGTAGCACGCAAATTTAACGTTATTTTCCATTACCCAACAAAATAATCCGTTGTTCTTTCTAATGATATTTAGATAATAATATAACTTCCTAAATTCTGTCATTGAATAGGTATTTTAGGTATAGCAAATTAAATTACGGCTACCTAGTCTAAAGTCTGCCTGTAGGTACTAAGTCTAAATGCGCATTTTTAGATCGACAGTGGCTGTCTGGCTGAACCATTTAGGCGACTGAATTTAGTGCAATTTAAGTAAACGCGTTCTTTAATTCGCATATTAACCGTAATCATAATAAATTCTGAATATTGTTATCGATCTACCGTCTTATTAGCAAATAGCATAGCAATAGCAATTAGCATGCTAAGACTCATGAAATAGCATGTTTATGAAATTTATGCAAAATTGCATTAATTGCCATCACTACTATTTGCTAAAATTAAATGAAATGGAAATGAAAAATGAAATAAAAAAGAAATGAAAAATGAAACAATTTATGAAATGAAACTTTATATTAAAAATTAAATTCAAAATGAACTAAATTAGTTGAAATGAAATTTCATATTTCACAGAATTTCGCAACTACATTTAATTTGCGAAATGCTAATTGAGTTTTCACATGCTAAAATTGAATGCGAATGCTAATTAATCCATCACTACTATATAGTCACAGCATAGCAAAGTTCTCTGTGGTCACAGCACAGTTGGCCTAGCACGAATATTTACGCGCGCGTAAGTGTAACGTTAACGTAAAACCCTCCCTATTACGATTGCGTCTGCCACTCAACTGCTGTCAAAGTTCATACAATTTTGACAGCAGTTGAGCGGCAGACCCGCGTCAGCATCGCTGCTAGCTCAGTCGTAATAGGGGGGCAGATCAAATGCCATACAACTCGCTTACGTTAACGTTACACTTACGCGCGCGTAAATATTCGTGCTAGGCCCACAGAACTCTTTACTTTACATTGGTAAAGTAAAGATCTCTTAGTAGTCTGTGAAGTAAAGATATAGTATTTTTAATTTAATTTTATGAAGAATTTTAATTTATGTGTGTTTATGTGTTTCAGAATTTTAATGGGGGATTATTATTACCTATTACTTACGCACAATACAAAGGAATACCTAATAATATGATTCATAGCAGCAAAAGTAAATGGACGCAGTCAAAATAGTATTTTTCTAAATATTTATCGAATACTTTAGGTAAAATGAGTGTTGCAAAGAAAAAAGGCCCCGTTTTCGACCCGGGGTTGTGCAGATGTTGTGGCTCCATGAAGAAATGTCGAGTCCTAAACGTGGATTACGAATGTTCGGGGCAGAAGGAGGTCTATTCGGATATGTTATTGGACTGCTTTGGACTTTTGGTGAGATATATTATTGCCAATAATCTTAAATTGAAATAACTCCAAGATAGGAGCCAACCATTAGCCCTTAGACCTAAGAGTATTTTCTATCAAGCTATGAATGGCATGGCAGCATTAATTAAAAGATATACACATAAATCATACTGTATATTAGCAATTCTGTCTTAAAGGATTAAAGCTAACTAAGCAAAGAATTTACTAGTAGTAAGAACAGTTCCTATTTTCATAATTCCAGCTGTCCCACCTAGACAGCAAGATGACGGAGCGGCTTGTATGTGCCACATGCGTCACGAGGCTAAGGGATGCATGCAGCTTCCGGAAACAAGTGCTGCAGTGTGAGGAGGCGTTCCTACAGTGCAAGCTTTATGATGCTGACTCCGGTAAACTAGGTTTTGTAAATCATTCTTTATTTTTTTATTTAATATTTTCTTTTTAATTAATGATATTTTAAGGGTAGCTGTGATAGTTACCGTCAGGTGGACAATTAGCTTGTTATGTTATTAGTTTACATCATAAATATATTATTTATAATAAAAATAACCGTTATTGATGTTTGTTTTAAATTTCCGGGCATGATCAATGTAGTAAATATGTAAAGGACAAATATTATTAATATTAAAAAAGATTATGTTTGACCATCTGTTGATTTAAGTATTAGAAGAGTTTAAATATTGTAATATCCGTTTTAGTTCTAACTAAATAGTTTCTTCATTTAAATATTTACTCATCATCATGCACAGAACATAGGCCTCCTCCATAAAATGGATTGTATTTTGTGAAATAAATAAATATAATAAAATCAAAAGAGGATTGAAGGAAAAAAAAATTATTTAATTTACCTATATAATAATATAAATTAAGTATTTATTTTTGGGTGAAATACTTATGGGTCAATCTCAGAAAAATGGACAAATTCACGTATTGACAAATTTTGACCAAATAAGAATTATAATATATCAGAATTTATTACCTTCATACATCTAAAAATACTCTACTTTTATAATCCTAACTCACACGCAGCATAGAATTAACCGAAATAAACTATTTTCGCAATATTTGACCTTGAAAATCATATTTCTGACATGTAATGCCCCCATGTTGCAACTGTTTACTCTAAGAAGATTACTTAAAATTGGTAATACTGTTAGTTTTATTGTTTTAATTGATAGTGTAAACATTACATGACTATATATTTTTAATAGAGCGCTACTATAACTTATAGATTTTGTGAAAATGTCGCAACTTTACGTGTAATGGACTTCGCAACCATAACCCCCAATACATTAAACTCAAAAAAAAGGCGGGAACGCGTTATGCATTGAGTCTCAAGTATTTGTCTATAAAGCGGCCGTTTCACGCTCTTTTCTAAGATCCATTCAATTCCACACTCCATTCTCTCAATTGTCCGTACAGTCTTGTTTAGAGCTGGAGGGTGTGTCTGGTCCAGAGAAATTATCATATAGTCTGGCTACATTTATTTACCGAATGCGTGATAATTAACTAGTGATAGTCTGTGCAGTAAATATACAACAATAGGTAAGTTCAATAATATATATCTCTTATACCTATGGGTTTTCTTTGTATTTTTATCAAGTGTTTTATTACGAAATCGTCATTATCCTGCCGTCATTAACCTGTGAAATCCAGTGAGAGGCAAATGGCTGGGTACTAGGAAAATGGTTAAATTGTCTGGCCAAGGGTTTTAACAGTAGCCGCTTGTAGTAAATATGCTGTTCCACAATAATTTTACCAATTATGCAACAGATTTTTCAATAATTTTTTTCATGCCGATTTTGTCCATTTTTGGGAGATTCACCCATATACCAATTGGTCAGAATGCGCCTATCAACAGGATAGCTCAAGAGTACAACAGAATCTCAAAATATTATGCTGTTGACTTATTTGAAGGAAGCATAAGCAAGTTTAAATCTACTATTAAAGCTCTTTAAATTACATTTTATATTTAGAGAATTTCTATATTATCTAGGTACACTTTTTGGCATCTTTTGGCATTTATATTTTTAAATTAAGTATTCAATTCATATATATACTTTTTATCCTTATATTGTAAATATGTATAATTTATAAAAATTCTACAAAATTAATTTTTTCAATTATTGACTTATGCATTTGTTTATTTGCTTAATCTACTTGCATGCAGTCTTCGCCAATAATTGTAATGACACTTAGCCTTTATAAAATAATGTTTTTATTATATTGTAACAGTGTACATTATGCTGGTGTTCAATAAATACTACTACTGTACTGTATTTAAATAAATAGTAAAATTACTGTGGGTTTATAAGATACAAATATTCTATATACATATACAATATTATATAATATTCATTACAGAGGTGCCCAAACATACTTTAGAATCAGCTGAAGTAGCAGGGGAGCCGCAACGTCAGCAGTTCCAAGTGGAGATCGTGAAGATGGAGCCGGATGAACTGGAAGAAAAGGCCATAAGCGATGGTGACATCGGAGCTCATGCGCTGGTGGATGCTCTAGGATTAGGTATTATTTATTGTTTAATTTATGACAAGCATAACGCAACGGCAATACGAAAACGGCCTTGGTGTTATAGATGTTTGTAGGTGGTGACCACTTACCATCAGGTGGGCCGCTGCCTAACCCTGGCACTCATTTCATTTTTAAAAAAAGCTTAAGTACTGTTACTACTAAATTGTTAGGGTCCAGGATCTATGTATGTAATAAAAAAATAAAGAGAGCCATGCATGTCACCCAAACTAAATATGAATGCCCATTCCGATGTGCCAGTGGGTGGGTAAAATACTGATTGCAAGACATACCTTATAAAAAAGCTGTAAAAGTTTGTCCAAAGGGAAAACAGAATCCTATAGCAAAGGCTCTGCCTGGCTGTATACTTGCTGTATCTCATGAACCGGCATAGCTAGACCGAAAAAAATTGAAAATTGTACAGGGTCATTATTCCGTATCGATTCCTTACTTCGAAACCACGCGAATTCCTTGTCTTAGATAAGAAATCTACAAAAGTCTATTCTCTATAAACTCAAAACGAAACCGCGTGAAATGAATTTGGAATTGGCGAGATTTGAGCAGCCAAAAATCATATGTTCTACTGAGACGCGCTGCGAAACATCAACACGTCTAAAGATATGACCACTTATGTCAATATATTTTATTCAAAATAAAGATAATTTTACTGTAAAGTGAAGGTATATCTAACGCTTTGACAGGATTTGAACAAGACACGATAACGACGCGTTTTGGAATCGTGTGGAATCTACGTTACCATAGAGAATAACCGCCCAGATGATTAAGGGGCCTTCCATAATCAAACGTGATTTATTTGCTCGTTTCTATAGATCACGGTGCGGAAACCTAAGCGCGTTGTCTGACTAACACTTGGCCGGTCTTATCATATATTATGTTCTCATTTTTTAGATTTTTAGCTCTTGTTTTTATTCATTTATTTATTTATTTTTCTTTTCCGCAGAAGACATCCTAAAACCCGAGGAGTGTAATGACAGCTCCAACTCTGCCGACGACGTCCCGCTACAGAGGCTCGCTGTACCCGCGGGGCGAAGGCCGGGGGGCGGAGTGACAGCCAATGGTGGCACTCGGTGGTGGCTCCGGCAACACCGCATAGATGATACACCTAGTAAGTTATACAAGGTGACCTTGAATTGGTATGTTATCCCGAAAGGGGGTAAATCTACACCCCAAGGTAGACAACGTTTTTTCTACGACTTTTCTAAATTAATAATTTTTCATTGTGCCTTGTAAAGTTTGCGTTATAATTTTACCCAAACGCTTTGAAGATAGCCCTAGCGCGCTGGGTGTAGTTAAACTTCGTCCTTGACTGAATTGCTCAACAAGTTTGCCGACCTGTGTTTGTATTGTTTAGGAATGAGTTTGTTTATTATATGTATTTTTTCTCAAACATGCTTGGAAATTTGAACATTATTTTGACAAACTTTTTTTGAAAAAAAAAAAACCTTCGACATAAATCGTAATTGCCAATTGCTGTACTGGCGAGCAGCGGCCGGCAAAGTTTGTATGAAATTCCACATCTGTCGTGGTTTAGCGGCCGGATAAATTACATCGTAAACTCATATCTGTCGTGCTGGTATGCAAATAAAAAGCGAATCGATTTTAAAGTATAAACCACAATGTTGTTTTTAAAATTTTATCAACCATTGGGATTTGAACCCGCGCCCCCCTACTCACAGGGTAGGACGCACTATCAACGAGGCAATAGTGACACGACCGCTGGTTGCGAAAATCTTGTGAGTACTATGTCGCCAACTCAGCACGGTGAAACACATAGTCCTATTGATTTTCGCAGCTAATGCCCGTGTGACCATAGCCTAGTTGATAGAGCGTCCAATCCTGTGAGTAAGGAGGGCGCGGGTTCAAATCCCGATGGTTAATAAAATTTTAAGAAAAAATATTTTGAATTAATGTTCTGCAATCTGCATAGATTTAATTTCCGCGCATTATTTGAGAAAAGTATTACCTTGGCCACAACTAGGCATTGATGGACTTAAGTATGCGTATATTTACACGTTTGTCCTTCAATGCCTCTGTTGCTGGCCGCAGCAGTAATGTACTGAGGCAGTGATGTAGGTCCTCTGTATTATTGTTAGAAGGAGGTCCATAGGTTGGAAGTAATTAAAGATGATGTTCAGCTCACAATCCGATGTATAATTGATTTTACAAGTATTTACAAAATATAAAGCATGTGAAATTTTCACTAGATATCGGCTAAGCTCTACATTGACATCTGTGCAGAATTAACAAGATTCGGTTGCCCCTAGCAACCAAGAGCTAAGTTCTTCTATGAGCTGCATGACCCCTTTTTGCACGCCTCAGTAGTATAGTTGTGGCTCTCGTGGTGATCACACGTGCATTTGTTTGTGTCTCTTGGTTTTCGTTGTGCGTTATACGGTTACTATCGCAGCGCAGTTAGTGGATTTACTTTTTAGTATAGAGGTTAGGAAACGCGTAGTGTCAGGGTCCCAGTCCCCGCTACTAAACATTAAATATAAAATTTTGTATATCAGGTCCATTTATTATACTGGGTGTAATTGAATTCATTAGCATCCTTTGAAACTAGATACCTACTCCTGATACCGGTCACGTGTGGACCAACATTTTTGTATTCTAACACATTGGTTTGGTAATAATAATAACTCCAAAAAATGGAATAACTTACTTAATCCAATGCTACAGTACAAAATTTAATTGAAATAATGGGTACTGTTTTTAATTAGTGCATACAAGGTATAAAAACGTTTAAATGTATCAAAATCATCTGTGCCGACCGCGTTAGGCGCCGCGGCAATCTTCATAATTTTCAATAAAAATTATTTAATTTACATTCTTTACTCTTTAAATAATCATCTATAAATAATGTACTATCATGGGCTCAATTTATGCTATTGAATTAAATTACATCCTGTATAATAATTTCGGTACTTCCCAATAATGAAATATTATCCATTATTAATAATCAAATTTATTTCATTTCAGAACTACCCATAGCAAAAGTGCAAGAACTGAACCGCGAGAGAGACCGTACATACATGATAGATACCAATATAATATCTATAGTCGAATACTCGTACGTCTGTCCGTTCAAATGCAGACACAACAACCTCCACTGTTTCTACTGCGGACAACACTTTGTCGACCCAACATTGTTAAGGGAGCACTCTTTAACGCACCATCCCAAGAAATTCAAAGTTGTAGACCACAAAAACATGGTCAAATTGGACATTACAAGGATAGACTGCCGGCTGTGTACAGAGAAGATCGATGATTTGGAAGCTTTCAAACGCCATCTAGTGTCGAAGCATGGGAAGAAGTATTATTTTGATTGTAAAGATTGTGTGTTGCCGTTCAGACTAAGTAAAGATGATATAAAGTGCGCGTTGTGCTGTTCTGTGTTTCCGTACTTTCATGCGTTGAATAAGCATATGAATGAACATTATAGTAATTATGTGTGTGAGACCTGCGGTTTGGGTGAGTTTAGTTTATGTTTGATAGGCTTGTGTGAGTATCATTAACAATCTTTCATTGTTTTTGAACAATATTCTGTTCGAAACATGGTGCAGCGGTCACGCCTTAAAATAGTAACCCCCTTGTGTTGGGGCCACACTGTCGCGCGGAAAACCGTGCCGTGTCGCGATAAAATAAATAAATAAATAAATAATAAATATCTGTGGACATTTCACACAGCGCCATCTAGCCCCAAACTAAGCATAGCTTGTACTATGGGAACCAGATAACTGATACAATACTTATATACTTTTTTGTTTGTAAATACATACATAGAATACAATATAACACCCAGACGCAGAACAAACATCTATGTTCATCACAAAAATGTTTGTCCTTGGTAGGAATCGAACCCACAGCCCTCAGTTCAGAAGGCAGGGATACTACCAACTGAGCTATCGGGCCCGTCGTGTGAAAAACATCGTGTTTAGGTAAAGTTCCTAGCGTGGGTGCCGTAAGAGCCGGCTGAGGGAATATCCAGGGAATGGCCAGCAGCATTCTCCTAGGTACATAATAATCTTCTCAATAAAGTTAATAGCAATATCAAATCTTAGTACCGATTTGATATCTAAAAACCATCATCACGAGTTTTGGCGGGAAGGCAGAAAAGTTGACGTCGTTGCATTGTATTATTTTTCAAAACTTGTGCTTTTTCCAGTGTTAATGTTTAAAATTGGTGGCGTTTTACGCATTAAGTGCTGAATTATATAATGTGGTGAATAGTGATTTTTGACACGACGAAAATTATAATACTTGACACTGGCTAAATACACTATGTGTGGAGCCAAAATATAACAATAAAAAGAAACCATCATCATCTTCATCAACAAAAGCCTGAAGACGTCCACTACTGAACATAGGCTTGCACAGGTGCCTCTTTGAGCGGCTGCTCGCCACCTGCATCCATCGGCTCCCCGCGGTTTTCACCGGATCGTCGGTCCACCTAGTGGGGGGTCTGCCTACGCTGCTTCCGGTTCGTGGTCGCCACTCTAGAACCTTTCCCATCTGCTGTCAGTTCTACGAGCGATGTGGCCTGCCCATTGCCATTGACTGGCCTGATAGCTGAGTTGGTAGTCACCCACCCGAGACAAACATTTGAGTGATGAACATCGATGATTGTTCTGTATCCGGGTGTTATATTGTATTATATATATGTATGTATTTACAACCAAAAAGTATCTAAGTATTGTATCAGTTATCTGGTTCCCTAGTACAAACTATGCTTAGTTTGGCGCTGTGTGAAATGTCCAAACATATTTATTTATTTTTGATGCCTTTTAATGGATATTATGTACTATTTCAGGATTTGTGGATAGAAACCGTTTCCTAATGCACCAAGCGCGACACGAGCAAGGCACATACCCGTGTGAGACTTGTGGGAAATTGTTCAAAGCAGAGTACAACAGGGATTTACATATAGACAGGTATACTGCCATTCACAACAACAAACTGAGACTGAACTGAGACGTGGTATCTAACTGTTGGCCTCATTACTAAGCTCAAAGTCGCGCAACGAGCTATGGAGAGAGCAATGCTCGGTGTTTCCCTGCGAGATAGGATCCGAAATGAGGAGATCCGCAGGAGAACTAAAGTGACCGATGTAGCTCTTAGGATTAGCAAGTTGAAATGGCAATGGGCAGGCCACATCGCTCGTAGAACTGACAACCGATGGGGAAGAAAGGTTCTCGAGTGCCGACCACGAACTGGAAGACGCAGCGTAGGCCGGCCCCCCACTAGGTGGACCGACGACCTGGTGAAAGCCGCGGGGAGCCGATGGATGCAGGAGGCGAGCAGCCGCTCTAAGTGGCGCTCCCTGGGGGAGGCCTATGTTCAGCAGTGGACGTCTTCAGGCTGTTAATGATGATGATGACTGCCATTCAAACTTTATGGCGGCTATGAAACGCTGCACAGTAGGAAAACAAACTGGCCATGTGCGAGTCGAGCACGAAATGTTCAGTACATTTATCTATAAAAACGGGCAAAAAATCACGTTTGTTGTTTGGGAACCCCCTTAAATATTTATTTTATTTGGTTTTCAGTATTTGGTGTTATAGCGGCAACAGAAATACATCATGTGTGAAAATGTCAACTGTCTAACTATCATGGTTCATGAGATATAGCTTGGTGATAGACAGACAGACAGACGTACGGACAGCGGAGCCTCAGTAATAGGGTCCGCCCCTATTACTGAGGGGGCTGTATTCTATGTATGTATTTACAAACGAAAAGTACCTATATAAATATTGTATCTTTTATCTGGTTCCCATCTCATAGTAGAAGTTTTGCTAGTTTGGGGCTAGATGGCGCTGTGCGAAATCTCCCCAAACTATTAATTTATTTGTTCATAATTACAGGGTGCACAAAAAGCGCGGCCGCGTATATTGCCCGAAGTGTGACGTGCGTCTAATGTCGCACCCACAGAAACTGAAGCACCTGACCGCAGTTCACGGCGAACCTCCAGTCGAGTTGCCTTGTAGCGTCTGTGATAAGGTATACTTTCGCACTTAACTTCTGCTTTCTCCTCGTCTTATCCATCATCAGCCTGAAGACGTACACTGCTGAACATAGGCCTCTCCCAAAGAGCGCCACTTTGAGCGGCTGCTTGCCTCTTGCATCCATTGGACTATTTCGTCTCGTCTTATACTTATCGTTATCTACATCTCTTCTTCCGGTCTTTCAATTCTCCCACTTCTTATTCCCCACTTTTCGTCTTCTTACTTATATCCCACTTCCCATTTTATACTTCTGATTTTTGGTTTTATACTTCTGAAGTTGGAAGACAAGAAATAGATCGTGGAAATTGTTTCCACGATCTATTTCTTGTCTTCCAACTTCTCATCTCTCACGTCTCGTCTCCCACGTATCATCTTCTACTTCTTGTCTCACACTTCTCATTTTCTACTTCTCATCTCTCACTTCTCATCTCTCACTTATCATCTCTCAATTCTCATCTCTCACTTCTCATCTCTCACTTCTCATCTCTTACTTCTCATCACTCAGTTCTCATCTTCTACATCTCGTCTCCCACGTATCATCTTCTACTACTCGTCTCCCACGTATCATCTTCTACTTCTCGTCTCCCACGTATCATCTTCTACTTCTTGTCTCACATTTCTCATCTTCTACTTCTCATTTCTCACTTCTCATCTCACTTCTCGTCTCCCACTTAACGTCTTCTACTTGTCGTCTCACACTTCTCATCTTCTACATCTCGTTTCCCACGTATCATCTTCTACTTCTTATCTCCCACTTAACATCTTCTACTTCTCGTCTCACACTTCTCATCTTCTATTTCCTGTTTCCTACTTATTCCTGCTATGGTCCCACACAAGAAAATTATCAGAGATAATGTCTAAAATGGACCAAAGTCAACAAACAATAAATAACGGTAACTTATCACTTTCAGGTATTCGAAACCCGTAGAATGCTCACCATACACTTGCGAAAGGAACATTTGAAAGATTACAGGTAAGGAACTGTAATAGGCATGACACCTAAAATTTTTTTTGGATAAATTAATTATATAAAAAAAACATTTGGAAAACAAAAATTAAATATCTCAAAAAATGACCAAGTTACAAGCATTTTAATAACCGGAATAGAAAGAGATAGCTCAAACGGCCAGTGACGTCAGAGGAATGTCGTTCATAGTACCTCATTACTAAGCTGTGGTAGCTTTTCGTACAATCTTTTTGGCATGTGACGTCACGAGTGGGTTTTTCATAGTAACTGTGGGGGCGCTCTGTTTCGCGAGAAAGGGACAGGAGATGCCTCCTGTAGAAACTTTAAAAGCTTATTACTCCGTGATTTATTTACCGATTTTACTTATTTTTTTCAATTATTGCATTCATTTTCAATCTTCTTTATGAAAGTAAAATTTACTTGTTCATTTTTAATAGTAGTCATCATGCCTATTGCCCATTGTCATTTCAACTTGCTAATACTTGATATACTTATTGGAACTGACAACCGATGGGGAAGAAAAGTTCTCGAGTGGCGACCACGAACTGGAAGCAGCGCCCACACTAGGTGAACCAGCGATCTGTTGAAAACCGCGGGGAGCCGATGGATGTAGGAGGCGATCAGCCGCTTAAAGTGACGCTCTGTGGGGAGGCCTATGTTCAGCAGTGGACGTCTTCACGCTGTTGATAATTAGTCATAGTCATAGTCATAGTTGTCGTAAGACAATAGTCGTTAAGCCAAGTCAGAAACCTTCGGGCGGCCTAAAAATTCTGACACCAGGGCTGGCCACTTGCCTACACGAGAAGAATAAGAATAATCGTAGTATTTTATTCATAAACAAAATTACAGTTTACAAGTCCAAATAACATTTCAAAATATATAAATAATAAAATCAATAATAACGATAATCTAATCTAACTATTAAAATCTATCTTAAATACGTATACAAATAAATACAAAAAAAAATCGGTAGTTAACCGCTTTATTTCAAAAATTCGTCAAATGTATAAAACGTTTGCTCGACAAGCCAACGTTTCAATTTTGATTTAAATCAAGTCAAGCTTAGAGCATCAGTGATGCTATCCGTTACGTAATTATCGAAAATATCCATTTTTAAGTACATAATTGCTAAAGTAACATCGTAAACTGCATCGTCGCTTTCCATCAGGTGAGATTGCGCAAATGCAGGCCTATTCAGTTATAAAAAAAAATGTATGAATTATTTTATATGTATTTGAAAAAAAAAACAAACCAAAAAAGAAACCTGCTTCAAATTTTTCGTTTGTACCTGTTGAGACCCCGTGGGTAGTAGTACAATAAATTCCCACTTGTTCCCAGGTACGAATGCCAGGTGTGTTGCCAGAAGTTCTTCACCCGTTTTGCGTTGAACAACCACATGCCGACTCACACCGGGGAGAGGAACTTCAAGTGTAAGGTGTGCGAGAAGAGCTACCCGAGGCTCAAGACTCTGAAGGAACACATGAGGATACACACCAATGATAGAAGATACAGGTAAGGTTCTTTTTATATACCAACACAACATTACATTGCCACCTATGTTACCAGTGAGAGTTGTACATAGTATGTATTGTATACTTTTTCCTTTCTAAATTTCTAAATTTTACTCTATTTTTTTTCTTTTTTGTAAAATAATGTTAGAACTTAATCTATTGCAAGAAGCCACTGATTCCTGAAATACCGTTTAAAAACTAATTCGGGAATCTATGGACTCATTAAAATAATGTAATAATATTTATGTCAATAAACTATTTTGTATTTGCATTTTTAGGGTTCCATAACCAAAGGGTATAGCGAATAGAACCCTATTAATAAGGCTCCACTATCCATTTGTCTGTCTATCTGTCTGCATAAATCCTTATTACTTTGTATGCACTTGGCCATTTTAGAAAATGTTAATTTGAATTATTGGCTACAACCATACCAGATTTCAGCGAAATCCGTTCAATAGTTCCAGCGTGATGCGGGTTCAAAGAAACAGAATGAAAAAATGTTTAAAAAAAAATGTTTCCGTATCGTAAAATAAGTGTAATGCAATAAATTTTTTCCAAAAATATTCAATGAACATATTTAGCCCAGTTACAGTTCTATTGTATGTATAGATAGAAGATAGTACGGAACCCTTCGTGCGCGAGTCCGACTCGCACTTGGCTGGTTATTATATATTTTTCTTTTTTTCAGATGTCACGTATGCGGTCAAGCGTTCATACAGAACTGCAGTTTGAAAGGGCATATGAAAAGTCAACACCCTGAGTATGGATAAGCTTCCACCCTTCCCTTTAGCGGTGTCAGAAGACAAATCTATTCTACAAAGTCAGGGCTTCAACATTATCAAATAAATTATTGCAAATAGGTTATTTTAGCAATTTTACAAGACAAAATCGAAATACTATAAAAACTTAATAAATAAATGATAAATATGTGTGGAATTGTGGATATTTCACACAGCGCCATCTAGCCGCAAACTAAGCAAAGCTTGTACTATGGGAACCAGATAAAACTGATATTATACTGTTCATCACACAAATGTTTGTCCTGGGTAGGAATCGAACCCACAGCCCTTAGTTCTGAAGGCAGGGCTACTACCAACTGAGCTATCGGGCCCGTCGAAAATATACCTTCACCTAAGCACAGTTTCTAAGAATATAAGTATTAAGTATAGTATTATACTAATGTCAAAATATAGCAATTTCAAGCCCGGTTGGTCAAATGGAAGCATATCCCTGATAAAACCCATCATAATTTAATAAATGGATTTGAAAAAACGTACTACATTTTTATAATTGGAGATTTCATTATTGGACATTTTTATCATTGGTTTTGGCTTTGGACATTTTTTTTATTGGACATTATTCGTGTAAATCATCATTTAATTATGTACATACAAACAGCAACCCGGATTTTAGTATTATTTCATGTTATCCGTGCCTATGTAACGTCTCACAGATTAGAGAAAAAAAAGTTAAGTCTGTGAATAACGCCTCATGTCGTCAACTAGTGCTGTGATACTATCGACAGCTGACCTTGTAATAATATCAATAGTATTATTGAAAATCATATCGAGATTTCTGCCTCGAATAAATAAATATACAATATTTATATACGAATTTTTCAACATTTGAACTTCAACGATTTTATTTTTTCTTAATGCGTTATTCACCGCGGTATACCTGATGAAATTATGTATTTATTTTTACTTAATCATTAATGAAACTGACACGTGTATTAATTAGCAATAATATGTGTATATTACTTACATAGTTTAACTTTGTTATCATTAAATTTTTCCCGACAGTTGTTTTTTAATTTATTCGCCTATTAGGGTTAACTGATGAGATAACCCTTATTATCTAGTTCATATTCAAAGCTCATCATCATCATCATCCTTGCTTGATCCTTGCAAATACCACCCCAGCTTTGGCTTCAGTATCCCTTAACAAGTCTTTTTAATGGTCTAACCCTAAGGGTCTGTGCACACAAATTACCGTCACAGGAGGTCGTAGACGTAGTAAACTTACATTGTAGGTGTTACCACTTTCTTAAATTAATAGTACCGTGGTAAGAGTGATATATGTAGTTGAGTGATATGGTGATTGAGCTTAAAAATCTATTTGGTGGTTTTGTATTTTTCCAACCACATAATAAAATCGTAATTAATGCCTAATTTGTGTTTCAAATTATTTATTTGCCCGTAAAAACGATGTATTAAAATTAGGGAGATTAATATCTCGTATCGTATCGTGTGTGGCGCGGGCGACGATAAGATTATAAATACCAAGATGGTCCTCTTATTAAATTAATTTACAGTTAAATTTAGGTTTTCTAGCTATTTTATTTATTTAATAATTTTAAATATAGTTACGATCTTCTGAACTATAAAGTTGAAGCACTACGATTTAGAAGCTGGCAGCATTATTTCGACAAGTGACATTATGAAAAAATATCCAACCACAGACTGTGTTTCAAACACCAAGTTGGCATCGAAGGAATGATTCGATGCTTAAATTAAATGGACTTGAATGATAATCTGGCTAATGAACGCATTTCAGTCTCTGCTTGAAAGTAGATACTGAAAACGTAGTCGTTATGTTTTGCCGTTTTGCATAAATATTTTTAAAATTTCTTCTTAGTTTGCCGTGCTTTTTCAGTCTCTACTTTTATTGGCCCTTAGAGCATTTATTCAATGGTGATGTTAGCGTTATAATCCGCAAGATTTTCTGCCGATTTTTACGGGGGACGAGGTAAACACGCATAGCGCACGCGCAAGCCGCGCCTGTAAACGCACGCCGCACATCATGTTAAAACACGCACACCGTTATAATAATCTAGCGTAGTTACGCAGTGTTTACACGCACTCTATGATAATTTATATAACCAATTAGCGCCATATGATCGGCAGAGGGGTACGCCTTGCCTTGCCACCTCCATTTATAAATGCTCTAAGCATTAGCCAGAATCAACTTGGTTCCGAAAGAAAAGTATCGACATCGAATACATGCTCTTTTTTATTAGTATTGATTATTGGTCTATCGGTATCGGACATCCCTACCCTGTCTTACTTTAGGGATGTGACATAAGGAGGAACAAAAAAAAATCGGTGGTTTAATAATAGGTTGTGGTTTTGGTCAAAGAAATCGAAGATAAAAAAATCGATTTCATAGATAAAGAGGTACAGGTAAGAAAAAATACAATTTGTGATAACTAAAAGGTCCAACTATTGAAAGATTTGATAATAAATTAATAATAGTAAATTATGAGATGAACCTGGTTATTA
The DNA here is from genome assembly GCA_963580505.1 of Ennomos erosarius. Taxonomy (NCBI): domain Eukaryota; kingdom Metazoa; phylum Arthropoda; class Insecta; order Lepidoptera; family Geometridae; genus Ennomos; species Ennomos erosarius. The sequence goes on along the minus strand of OY757005.1, from coordinate 2,585,370 downwards.
TTTAACACAGAATTTATAAAAAAATAATCGAACATTTTACTAATCGATTATTTTTTAACATCCCTACCTGGCGATGGCTTGGCAATGGCGGTGTTCTGTTCATTACGTCGCTGTAGATAAAAGTGAAATTTTGCGTTTACCGATTGTAAAATGGTGTTTTTATCGTAACATTTACTTTAGTGTAGTACTATAAATATTTTAATTATACTTTCTATGTAAATACGTAGTGTATTCTGAAAATGGCTGCGAAAACATCGGACTGGAAACCCGGTCCCACTGTGTGCCGCTGTTGTCTCGCCGAAGGGTGCTACAAAGATATTTCGACTGAATATTTCTGGATGGGAAAACGGGAAGTGTACGCCGAAATGCTCACGGATACTCTCAACGTTTCCGTAAGTTGGTTTCAACATCAGCTCTTTATCGATGAGTCTTCCGCCATCTTGAACTAGCAGCGTTCTTGTGACAACACTGCCGGTTTTGGAAGTTCACCAGTCTCTGTTGGGACTTGCGCAGGGCCCTGTCTTTTGCTGTTGGTTGGGTTATGAAATCAATAGAGCTGAACTAGGGACCGGGGCACGCTGTAAAGCTGTAATATGCTGGTGGAATGTTTCTCTAGATCCTGCCTTACATGAATAAAAAACCAGGATTGAAATGAAATTATGGAGTCCAGCGTTAGTACCTATATATTTTATGTAATTTGTAGTCATGACTGAGTGAATGAGCATCTCAAGGGTAATAATGTTCTTCACCTTTAGATGATGTACCTAGCTCCACCCTTGACAACATTATCTAAGAAATTATAAAAGAAAATATATAAGAAATGCATGTCCATTTTAGCAGTAAAATGGGGATGCACTGGGATAAATAATATTTTTTTTATACAATTATAAATAATCATATATATAATATATAATACAAGTATCATAATTGTTTGTGGACACATCATGCTGCTCATTTATCATTAAATAGTTATGAATATTGGTCCAAATACAACATTAAACTTTCGGCTCCTATGGGGTTGAATTAGGGCTCAAGGTCGCCTTATTGACAGCTGCAATTAAGTTTTTGCCAAGCCAAAATGTCAGCTCCGTTAGGGACGAATTAGGGTCCGAGGTCAACTAGATCTACTTTATTTGCAGCTGCAATTATGTTTATTATTCGGGAACTGCAAGCCTTTAAATATATTTCTTTTTATTATTTTGGTTCCCAATTTGTATATGATGCTACTAAATAACAGAAATTAAAGCCAGAATCCTTTACTATCCAATAGATTGGCTTCTCCAAATCTGGTGGCCCCAACAGTAACAGCCGCCTGATCTGCGAGCCGTGCATCTCACGTCTCCGAGATGCATCTGACTTCAAACGGCAAGTCCTGGAGTGTGAGAAGACATTCATGCAGCACCTTGATCCGGGGAGCACCACCGTGCAGAGTGAATGTGAGTTACCAATATGCAGCCTCTGCAGTGGTTGAACAGGGTTTTGACAGGATAAGTATTTGATTTGTTGACAGAAAAAAGCTCAAATACTTGTCCTGTGTGTGGGTGTTGTGGGAGCATGGTCCTCATAGTTGTTGATTTGCCAGATTTTTTTAATGAGAATAAATGGTGTGATGAGCTAGTCATTCACCTGATGTTAAGCGACATGGCCGCCCATAACAGTTGCAGTGTCACTTGGATCTTTGCAATAATAAAGTTTGAGAGATGATATGCTCAGCGCTGTGCAGTGTCTGCATGACACTGCACAGCGCTGAGCATATCATCTCTCACAATTAGATTACAAGACTGCGAAATCATGTGTCTCATTTGTCCAGTAATTTTGCTAGCTACAATGCCCTTCAAACCGGAACACTACTGCTTGGTGGCAGAATAACTGTTAAAGCACAGAAACAGGGAATCTTAGTTAGGGTCCAGCTATTCCCAACCCATCAAAAACGTTTCGATTCGAAATCTGCACTCTCCATCTCTTTCATCCTAAATGTGATGAAAGAGACGGATAGCGTGAACTTCGAATCGAAACGTTTTCGATGTGGTGGGAATAGTCCAGCACCCCTATTCCCAACCCATCGAAAACGTTTCGATTCGAAATCTGCACTCTCCATCTTTTTCATCGTTGTGGATGAAAGAGACGGATAGCGTGAATTTCGAATCGAAACGTTTTCGATGGGTTCGGAATACGGGTGCAGGATCTACATAATGTATGTGATTATTGACCTAAACGAGTTTCTTTTTAATGTTTTAATTTAACAGTGGAATCGACGCTGAGAGAAGTGAAGGTTGAACGAGTGAAGAAGGAGAAGCTAATCAGCGACGGCGAAGATTTCGACGATGGTGTTGACTTCGTCGTTGACAATGACGACGACGACGACGATCGTTAGTATACACACACTATTAATGCAACAACTTTCGACTTCTTTTATCATTGGCTAGTCTAGCGTCACACAATCTCACCTGGGCCTCTAGACAAAGTCACATTCCATCGATATCGCTAATCGCCAAGTTAAAAATCTAGGGGAATGACCACGTGACATCGATGTAGCTTATGTCATTCTCATATATTTTTGAACTTAGCGATTAGCGATATCGCTAACGGAATGTGACTTTGTCTAGAGGCCCTGGGCCCTTATTCCGTATCGATTCCTTACTTCGAAACCACGCGATTTCTTTGTATTACATAAGAAATCTGCAAGTCTATTCCCTATGAAACGAAAAAAAAACCGCGCGAAATGTATTTGGAATTTGCGCAACATCATTACCACTGGAGCAGCTGTGCCAGCAGCCTATAGTCGCACTCAGTTATTTTAAGGAGCTGGGGTGGTTCTGGTAGATGCTAGCAGGTGGAATGCACAATACACCCCAAGCGGGACGTCAGTGCAGGACTTAGTACCCCCATGTAGAATAAGAATAAGAACGTTATAGAATACCGACACACTAGCGATTTCACGTCGTCATTTGCATTTGATTAACCATGGGTACATACTGAAGATTTTTAAATTATATAGTTAATTGATGCATCTTTATAAAGAAGAATGGGGACTTGTATTGCCATATGAACCATTTGTATTTATAGACAGCCTTTTCCATGAAGTACAGTGAAGATATTTTTGTATTATAGTTAATACATCCTCAAAACATCAAAAATCGAATTTACGTTAGGGTGGCAATGGGCCTAGTTTTGAAGGCTTTAGTTGACAGTCTTTAAAATACTAAAAATGTATATCCGTCTCTTTCATTGCCATCTCAACAAGAATAGCAATATTTTTAAGAGATCTAGATTTGTCAACTAATGCCTTTAAAATTGGCCCCAATGACTGGTAGAAAAGTACAACCACCTAGTAACCTACTTGATTGACTCATTATTAAAATTTCCAGTTGACGACCAACCTCTAATGAAGCTGGCAACAAAAGTGCCCAAAAAGGAGGTTGACCTACTAGCCTTGCTAGACAACTCAGGAGTGACAGTGAAACGTAAAGCTTCAGCCTCAAGCAAGTCTAAAGAACCCCCTGTCAAGAAGGCAAAGAAGCGAGAGATCGTCATCAAGCCCTCTGCTAGCAAGCCCTCAGTGTCTGCACCCAAAACCGACAAGAAGAAAAAAGGTAGGCATTATTTTGAACCTTATTGTCGGTGGAGCTGTGTTGCTGTGAATTGTCTTTGTTTCATTGACTAGAAAATTGCAATAATAATAATACTTTTATGTTCAGGTGATTGGAACTAATTTATAATGTCATCATTTGGGTTGACTGGGGATTAATATACGGGTTTTTGTTTTGAATTTAAACTACAATACATTCTTGGTCTTATAAATAATTTCTTAGTTCAGTAAAGGCAGCAAACACTATTTTTTAATATAAGGTTTTGACTTTAATGAACCGCTATATTTTTAAGGGCAACATTTAGTTCATATTTTTAAATGTTACTTATATTTTGTCTTATACAAGGTGACCTTGAATTGGTATGTTATCCCGAAATGGAAGACTGGGACCATGATACCCTACAAGTTGTGAGAGCCTTACTTGAAACTGGGTGTTTCCAAACCTACATGGTAAAAAAATAAATCCATTCGCAATATTGCACGTGCGATCGCTACGAGAGTTAACAAGATACCATAAATTCATTTCTAAACACAGGTCGTCAAACTCAGTTATGTGCACTCGGTCAAGGACGAAGTTCAACCACCCAGCTGCGCTAAGGTTATTTTCGAACGTAAACTTTACATGGCATTTCTTCAATGAAAATCTATAGATTTAGTAAAATCATAGAAGAAACATTGTCTACCTTGTAGATTTACCCCCTTTCGGGATAACATACCAATTCAAGGTCACGTTGTAAAGATAAAAAATAAAATAGCATGGGAAAAATTGGTGGTCTATTGATAGCACCATGCATGTCCCAATTTAAATGAACTTGTTTATTGGTCATGAGATGGCTGATGAAATAATACCAAACATTACTTTTTTAATAATTATTTTTTGGTAGTTTTGCACATTGGACACCATTTAAATGGTGTTGCAATACTTAATAAAGAAATGTAATTACTATAAAAATTTGATTTTGTCGAACTTTAAAAAAAACCAACAACAAAAAACAACAACTTTAAAAATCAAGTTAGTAATTTTGAATTAAAGAAAACGATTTAATTAAAAACTGAATTTGTGAAATGAATAATGCCAGAAAATTTCCAATTCCCAATTTTAAATGTTTCTACTAAAATGAGATTTTTACAATTTTGTCTACTATAATATACATGATTAGTAAATATATGTCAATTCATGGCAACTCAGCTTTCCGATACTATATTTGACAAGGTTTTTACTGGAGTACACATCCACACCACACCTACTCAAGAAATAAAAAAACAGGCTGCAACTAAAATTACTAAAATAAAAGAAGAGGCCTATAGATGTATTTATTAATCATAATAAAAAAACACACAGCCTTCTAGCCCCAAACTTGGCATTGGCATAGCTTGAATTATGGATAACTGATACAATGCCTACAATATACTTTTTGTTTGTAAATACCTACTTAAAAATACAAAACACAAATTGATGTTCATCACACAAATGTTGGTTCTGTGCAGGATTTGAACCCACAACCTACATTAGAAAAAAGAATCTGCCCAGTATTTGTGATTTTAAAACTATACTCCTAAAATTACATACAACAAAGTGATGCCTAAAGGCTTTTAAAATAAATTAAAAATGACCACACTCCAAGCAGAAACCTTGTCAAGATCTGTGTTGCTATATGCATGTGTTTAAATGTAATATATCATATGGACATGTCTCGTTAGGAACAATACTGTATTGCATTTTGTTACTAAGGTTGACCAGAAAGGCAAATAAAAACCGGCCAAGTGCGAGTCGGACTCGCGCACGAAGGGTTCCGTATCAGTATCTATTGAAAGGAGCAAAAAAAATAACGTTTTTTTGTATGAGAGCTCCCTTAAATATTTATTTTGTTTTTTAATATTTGTTGTTGTGGCAACGGAAATACATCATCTGTGAAAGTTTCAACTAACTTGTATCACAGTTCATGAGATACAGCCTGGTGATAGACGGACAATGGAGCCTTAGTAACAAGCTTTGCTTTACCCTTGGGTAAGCAACCCTAAAAAAACACCTAATTTGTCTCTTTGAATCGGTTTCTAAAAGCTAACTAATTAAAGTTAAGTTACGCTTAATTATAATGGGCCGTAAAGTTATTTTCTTTCGGTTTGGTCAGCAATGTTGGTTGGTCAACAAACATGCACAATATTATAAGATTTGTGTATATTTGTTGAAAACTTTGGTCAAATTTAGTACCATGTAATACAGTGTGTCAGAGCTGTAGTATGCTGTTCAGTAGAAATAGTGCATAGATTACTATGGTGAATTTTCCTGTGTTTTTCCCCTACAGGCATTTCTCAGATGATGAAATTACTGTTTCTTCAGATATTTATGAAATAGGGTAGAGTTTATCTAATGTTTTATAGGAAAAAGTTTAGACATGGCTTAAATTATCAGAAATTCTATAATATTGAGCTTTGCAATTGTTCTAAAATTGTTATTCAGTTCATCATTTAATTAGCCACTCGATAGCTGCTGGATGTTTCTTTAGATCAGAAATATAAAGGTTTATTTTGTTTCAAGTGAGTTAGAGGAACAAGCTTAAACCTAATAGTGTAACTTATTAGAAATTCTATAATATTGAGCTTTGTAACTATTCTGGTTTTTTTTTTCATTTTGTCTCACTATTTGGAACATTAGTCTAACACTGTTTCTTCAGATAGTTAGGATTTTTTTAACATTAGTTCAAGAAAAATTTTACATAGTGTGGAAAGTAAATTTTTTTAGAAATTTTAGAATCGGTTGAGTAGTTACAGATATATTTTTGATTATAACTTAGAATAGACTACCCCTACAATAGACTACTTTATTGTAAGTATAAACGTTACAATAAAGCTCTTAAGTGCAGATAATTTAGGTGGAATCGATTCCAAGAACTGACCATGAAGCTGTGGCAATTTATAAAATTACATATATGATTTTGCTAATTACAATAAAATTAGGGTAGGGTTTTCAGGTTAATAATGTGTGTGACTTTTTGCATCGATTCGATAGGTATTGACATGTACGACTTTTACAATAGTGGTCAAATACACTTCATTACACGCTACACAGACACACACTCATTTTCTGCGCAGTGCGTATTTTTTTCAGTCATCATGATTTACTCTTTTTCATTCGTTTATTTGCGCTCACGCAACTCATTTTTCTTTGGTATTTTTTTCCGATACATTGCGGTATTAAGCTGAATAAAAGAGCCACTGTCGATAAGCGGTAGCTTGTGTGGCATCCAATCAACATACTATACGCTCATCCTCGATCCAGGCGCCGTACTGTGAGCTCTTAGCGCGATTCAAAACAGATCCTATATTGGCACGCTTTGTTTTTCTGTATGAGTGATTCAATATAGGCTCTTTTTGAATCGCGCTATGAGCTCACAGTAAGGCCCAATTCCCTTTCAAGCTGTGCGGAATTTGCACTAGCTCTTACACATGAAAATATCGTGGATAAACTGGCATATTCAAGTATCACAAAATTCGAGAACATGACTATGTCAATATTTACGATTTTTAAAGCAGTATCGCCTGCTCAGCGTAATCTACAGATTAAATAAATAAATAAATAAATAAATTTGTAAAGGAACAACAACAACACACAACAGTAGTAGTGTGGTTCGGTTGTGAAAGGAAAAATTAGAATCACGAGCGGGGATTGAACCCGCATCCATCCATCCCTCAAGCCGGAATATGCTTTACTTAAGCTACCGTGACAAGTGGTCTTAAGCTTAAGTAAATCATACCCGCTGCGTCTTATTAAATTCCAACCCCATGCCATTTTCACTTAGTAATTATGACACTATTATTAGACATTATTTGGCCTATATGACTGTTTTCTAATGACATCTATGCAAAAAGGTTTTAGCTTGGACGTGTCATCACTGCTGCTCTGCAATCGTCGAGACCTGCATCAATATCGGGTATCGATTCCCGAAAGCTGGTTTCCCAGATAGGCGTTTGCTATGTGATATTCGTTGATAAATATATTTAGGTGCGGCGAACAATCAGAGCGACGAGTATTTGAATTTCGTCGTGGTCCTATCGGATTCGAACCCTGATCGCTAAATTCGTCGCTCTTTTAGTTAGCTCAGTAAAATGACGCGATGTACACCAATAGATAAACAATTGAAAGATGGTTCGTATGGTTAGCGCTCGACATGTCTTAAATTAATGGCACAGCCAGTGAAGGCTCTTTTTCCAAGTTCAATCCGGAAGAATGGGAGATTTATTAAAAAAGCCATGATGCCTCGGTATTTAAATTAACAAATCGAACGGTTTAGTATCTATAGTCAGGTTCGATTTCCAGTTTCGTCGCTTTAGTGCGAATCTTTGTATTGCGATCGCTAGGTTATTCACGCTATATTTATCCAGCTGTACGTGCTACTCAGCTTACGTAAGATCCCCGATCGCTAAATTCGTCGCTGTAGTTTTCGAGTTCGAACCCCGATCACTACATTCGTCGCTTTTTTATTAAGGGAGCTTTACTTGTTTGTCGAGCTGTACCATCGGGTTCGATCCCCGATCGCTACATTCGTCGCTTTATTATTCCACTTGTACTATCGGGTTCGATTCCCGATCGCTACATTCGTCGCTTTATTATCCCACCTGTACTATCGGGTTCGATTCCCGATCGCTACATTCGTCGCTTTATTATTCCACCTGTACTATCGGGTTCGATTCCCGATCGCTACATTGGCGCTTTTTTATTCCACCTGTACTATTGGGTTCGATTCCCGATAGCTACATTTATCGCTTTATTATTCCACCTGTACTATCGGGTTCGATTCCCGATCGCTACATTCGTCGCTTTATCTATGTCCTTTGTCGCTTGATAATCATAGAGCTTTCCATCAGGTGAGCCGAAAGATATTATTAGGATATAGAAATAGTATTTGTGGGAAACCAAGCTCCTTAATTCGTCATCTCATCTCGTCGGTCAACGAAAGGTAAGTGGACTTTACTTACGAAATCAAATGTTGTTTGCCAAAGTTACATAAACTCATTTATTTACATTACATGAAGATTTAAATTTTTCTCTAATGAATTTATTACTATTGTAATTAGTTAAATAATTATGTTGCGTATATTGAACAACATTTGATTTAATTCATATTATTATGTAGATTTGCAAACGCTCTGAATTTTTATTGAAAACCATGAGACATGTCCATGTGAAGGGTATTTTCACCCTGAAATCGTGAAAAAATGTATTTGAACGCATATTTCTAAGTTAAAAAGCAGAATCGTTCTTCTAAAATACAGTTTGAATTGATCCAGTTAATTTCCTTGGATATCAACGTTCAAACATTTTATCCCGTTTCTTTGTATTCAGCACATTGTTCTCTGAGTATGGTTTAACAGTTTATTCTCAAACACAGATAACCGTCTCACAGAACATTGTCAACAGTTTTCGACCAAGAATATGACATGATGGAAAGGAGCAAACTATATTAAAATTCGAAAGGGAGGGTGAGGACGAGTATTTCATAACACGGGGCAACCTAGTATGAATGCTAGTCCTTCATCTACACTCATGTTTCTTTTAAGTATAATTCACTTTGTAACAAAATAGTATATTACCTACCTACTGTTATAGCGTGTTCTAAAAATGTAAAAAATCTATCTGTAATATGCAAAATTTATTTGTAACATTTATGTACTTTATTTGGAAAATAAATATTTATCTTATCTTATCTAATATAATGAAAAAAAAAAAAAAAAAAAAAAAAATTGGTATTACTTTATGCCACAAATGGAGGTTCGAATCTACGCGAGCATAGAGGTTATACCAAATAGAGGAACATGCTACAAGTTTTTTCATATTTCTGGCATGCCATATTTTGGGTCGTCGACTGCAGATGTTTGAACTAAAAATCAGTTGCCATTTTTATGATGCGTTTAGAATAAGTGCACGTGTTTTAAGTGTACATTAGCAACTGATTTTTAATAGTTTTTAATTAATTATAGTTCTTAAGTGGACGGAACATTATCTTTTCTTAACCACAACTGCTGGTTGTGCACAAAATTGAACTGAGCTCATGCTCCCAAAATACTTGACCTCACTACAAAACTATGAAAAATAACTATTTTTATTCAATGGTAGAGAAACTTTTAGCTACTTGCGCAATTTGAAAAAATTTGGAGTGTATAAATATAAGAACGTATAGAAACGGAAGTTCGAACAATCGCCGCACCGAAACCCGTAACTACAACAGAGATTGTTTTCTTTTTTAGCGGATTACGATCCGACGCGCAGTAACGCTGCGACGCTACTGCGCTGCACGACCGCGTACCCGTTCAGAGTCAACGATAAATCGATACTCTGCGTTTACTGCCACGAACTTTTCAACGATCCAGATATGTTCAGAACGCACATGGACAAGGAGCACCTCAGCTGTGTCCTCAAAATTGTCTTTCACAGCCTCCCTAAAACGGAATTCATCAAAGCGGACCTAACTAATCTGCGATGCAGAACGTGCGAGCTGTCCTTTGACGATCTAGACGCGGCTGCAGCACATATAACGTCTCAGCACGGGGAATCAATCGACCCAAACGGGAAACTAGGCGTGATGCCATACAAGCTCAAAAAGGACCTGTATAACTGCGCGGTTTGCGATAAAAACGTACCCTCATTGCTACACCTAAACCGTCACACGATCACACACTTTCTCAGTTACGTTTGCCACGTTTGCGGCAGTAGCTACATCGCCACAACAGGCCTGCTCAGGCATCTCCGCTCGAAACACCAAGAGTACGAAGTGTGGTGCAAATCGTGTAGAAGAAAGTTTCCTAATATGGAAGCGAAGGAACGCCACAGGCGGACAGAAAAGTCGTGCATGCCTTACTTGTGCTACAAGTGCTCGGAAAGATTTCTCGATTGGAAGGCTAGACGGCGGCATATGGAGGCGAGACACGGGGTAACGAAGAAAACATTCAGGTGCGGCGATTGTAATATTGATTTCACGAGTGATGCAGCCTATTATGGTCATTTTAAATTGCAGCATTCGGACAACTGCGCTCTTTGCAAACATTGCGGTATGAAGTTCATCTCCTCATACCGTCTGAAGAGACATTTGGTTAAGCACAACCTTTAAATATAGGCGCATAAAGTATTACCCACGACTTAAATTTAAAAAATAACTATTCTTTGACAAACTACATAATTTACCAATGAAAATTCCGGTAATCTCAACGAAAAAACTGAATTTATAGATTTCTTTTTCATAGGATTCTTTTAATCCCTGGGAACTTTAAGCAACACTTTTTTGAAAAATCGGAATAAAAAGCTGTTTCGTCACATTTGTGTGTCAATTTCTCGCTAACGTGTAGTGAGTGACATGCGTAAAAGCGAGACAAAAGAGTATGCAGCAGCTCGTTTCGCAATCCATGGAAAAAGTATCGATTCTAACAGTGGTATTCATAAACAAAGGGTGAACAAACCCCCAAAAACTATCATTCAACTTTAACATAGAGGTTGAATGTTGAATCATTCTTCTTTCACTTTTATAGCATCCTGCCTTTGACAATGTCAGAATTGTCAGATTGGGGGCTACTTAATTTTGTTTATGAAATGCATAAAACAAGATATCGCCACACAGCGCCTGAATGATCCCCTCAGTTTGTTCTACATGTAATCTTATTTTCTTCTATTTATTACGGTGTCTACAATGAGTTTACTTAAATTTCTTACTTAATTAATTTTATATACCATCTGGAAGCAATAAAATATCTGAATGTAAATCAACTTACCGGTGGCGCCATCATTGTAATTTCGAAAGCGTATATCTTCCAAACGTGATGCTGGAGGAGATATAGTCTCAAACATTGTTCGTTTAGCGTCAAATATCGATTCGTATTCGAATTTTTTTCGATTGGTTATAGAATAAGGCTGCAGGTTAGCCTAAGCAGCAGGCAGCAGGTTAGATCTATTTCGGATAAAATGGATTTTTGTCCTCCGATTCATAACTTTCTTTTTAACACGATTATGATATTCTTCACACTATTTAGTTTTATAAATCCGAACCAAAAATAAAATGAATTAGTATTCTTAGGTGGAATTATCATTACATCATTAGATAGGTAAGATTATTTTGTTAATTCACAAAATGAACAAAATTGGCAAAATTAGTCATTTTTACACATATCGTCACTTAAAGCACTAAACCGCAAAGTTATGTTTGTCGGGTAATTAGAACTAGTCCACTTATGGATATTTCCATTATTTATCATAGAATTGGTGAACAGGTACCAGAATTCTCTGGGCATTACCTCCTGCTCGTCTCTTTTGTACGCCTATTCCGAACTTATCGGCTCATTCATATTGTATGTTGTTGATTACGATTTGCTTCTTCATAAGAGAGAGAGAGAGAGAGAGAGAGAGAGTACAATATTTTTTATATTAATGATTCTACAAGGTTGCCTGGAAGAGATCGTTCTGGGCGACAATACATACCCCTTGTTACATTTATATGAAGTATTTGTTTTAAATGTTTTGTTGAGTATCTGGTATTTTCGTAAAGGAATGTATCTGTCACTGTCTTATTGTAAGAACCGTTAGTTTATAAAAAAAAACGCGGTTATTTATCAACTGTCGATTTATTGCAAAGAGCAATGCGTCTCACAATAAAACGGTTGATATTTCGGTTATTTATAATTAATCGGCATCACTTCGTTTTTTCGTAATTGTGTACTTCTAGTGTGGTCAAAACTAACCTAACACTCCTCCGCGCTTCGTTCGTCGTCGTAAGCTACTGGTTAGCCACTTAGACACCGACTGTTTATAAATAATAGAAATATCATCCGTGTTATTGTAAGACAGATTGTCAATATGCAATAAATCGACAGTTTATAAATAACCGGTTCTAACTTCGTTTTTTTATAAACAAACTGTTTTTACAATAAGACGATGACATATCTATCTATCTTCTATCTACAGGTATTTTTATTATTTATAGGTTATTGATATTTTACATTTGGCCCACCTATCTTTACGTTGCAGTGAACCGACAAATGTACGGTACGGAAAATTTCTAATTGTATTTGAGCTCAGTATTAATATTTTTTTGTTGCCGTCATTAAATCTTGAACAAAAAGATCTTGTCTTTGCTTTTCAGAAATACTACTCCCTTATTTATCTACTTTAGCGTAACATTGACTGTGGCACGGTGTAGTACACTATTTATGTAGTTAGTACAAGGTTTCTGTGAAATTTGGTTCCTCGTGTACCAGACTACCAGTAGTAGGTTTTTGGAGTGCGGAATATAAAATCGATCCTTCTAATTTAGAAGATGAGGTCATTCAGAGCATAAAGACAGTTGGAAAACGCTATCAGACGCCGCTACATAAGTGCTAACATATTCGCATCTCGTATTCGATTACTTTATTTGATCTAAATTCCATCGGACTTTAAAGAAGTGAAGAACTCAAACAAGTTGTGATCAAGGACATTTCTTTTTGTTCTAGAAATGAATTGCCCGAATATCTCTGCGAGGCGGAACGCGGAAGTTATAGTGAAATATTCAACAGTATACCCCTTCAGGCTACCCGAATCATGCATGGTCTGTGTGTACTGCTGCGAAAGTTACGAGGACGCTCCGGCGTTCAGATCGCATATGGACACGGAACACCAGACGTTCTCGCTTAAAAGCGCGTTCGCACACTGCAACGAGGGCTACCTCAAAGCTGACTGCACGGACATTCGCTGCCGAATCTGTGCTGAACCCTCTCAAACTTTAGAATCGATCGCTATACATTTACAAATCAAACACCAGAAAAATGTAAACCTAAACGCTCAATTAGGAATACAACCTTTCATACCGGATAAGCTTCTATGCGCCATATGCGATACCAAGACGCTATGCTTGCGGCAACTTAGTCGGCACACAGCAACGCACTTCCAACGTTTCACCTGCGAAGCTTGCGGCAAATCTTACGCCACGAATAGCGCGTTACAGGTCCACATTAAATACTCGCATCAGGTAAACGAAAAAGTTTGTAGGAGGTGTAAAAGTACTTTCACTACTAGCGAAGCTAAGAGGCAGCATATGCAAGAGTCTTCCAAGTGTTGGCACCACGTTTGCAACATGTGCGGACAAAGGTTCATTTCCTGGAACTCGAAGCAGGTTCACCTAACTGAAGTGCATGGGGTTAAAAAAAAGTCGTACATTTGCCCGGTCTGTAAGCTGGAGTACGCTGATAGGAAATCGTGTCGAGTGCACTTCAAATTGTCCCACACAAACGACATCTACATGTGCTCCTGTTGCGGACTCAAGTTCGAAACCAAAAGAACTTTCGAAGATCACCAGGTCACCCACACCAAAGAGAAGCTCTTCCCTTGCACCGTTTGCGCGAAGAAGTTTCCTCGTAAGAAGAATCTTATTCAGCACATGTGGATACACAGTGAATACAAGAGATTCGAGTGTAAACTTTGTGACAAGAAATTCAATCAGAGAGTTACGTGGAGGCATCACATGAAGTCTTATCATCCGGAGTTAGTGAATGTCGAGCCGGGACAGAATAATAACCTGAAATACTTATTGAACGTTTTAAAACAAGTTTGATGAATACAGCAGATTCTTATACTTACTGCCTATACTTAGTTTTTAATTTGCGTCTCATTAAAATATACACACAATTTTTAATAGTATTAACGGGACCTTGTATGGAATTATTTTTAAGTTTCCGATATTTGGGCGCAGTTACATGCAGCATGTCCACAGTTAGACTTTACCGACTGACTGAATATTGGGATCTCAGAAATTATTTAAATCACGGTAAGGATCCTGTAAGTACCTACTATTAATTTAAAGATGTAGTGAACAACCGTGAGCGATTCAAACAGAATAATAATTATTCACACGTAAGCAGCGACTGAAAGCGGACCTTTCTTTTGTTCTAGAATTATCTTCTAATGTCATCACGCGGAAAAACGCCACCCTTTTAGTGCAGTACACGACGGCTTATCCGTTCAGATTGCCATCCGAAGCCGTCAGTTGTATCGTCTGCTGCAAGGATTTCCGCGATCCGCAAGAGTTTAGGGATCACATGACGCAAGACGACCATAAGTCGCCGCACAAGATACTGCGCTTACTGCTGACTTCTCAGTCTCTTACTGTTAAAGTGGATATAACGGAACTTCGCTGCCGTTTGTGCTCCCAAAATTTCAAAGAGTTGGATGCTATCACCGCTCATTTAGTCACAGTACATAAAGCAGGTCTTAACCTAAAACACGATTTAGGAGTTCATCCTTTTCGAATATACAAAGATATTAATACTTGCATATCGTGTCCGGAAAAATTTGTCAACCTACGCGCTCTTAGCAGGCACACACAGACTCACTATCTAAAGCATACATGCGAGACTTGTGGGAAATCTTATGGCAATTCAAATTCGCTTAAAGTGCATTACGCATACAGTCATCTAGGCTCTAAAGTACAATGCAACAAATGTAAGAAAGAATTTGATTCTACGGAGGAAAAACAGAAACATTTAGCAGAGTCACCAAACTGTTGGAAGTTCGTTTGTAATGTCTGTGGCGAGAGATTCATATCGTTGAATCTTAGACTAAAGCACTCCCAAAATGAGCATAACACTGACAATCACTATGCGTGCCCTGAATGTCCAGAGGTTTTCACGTACAAAGCTAAGCAACGTAGTCATTTCATCGCTGCTCATACGGATAAATTTAAATGTCATTCTTGCGATAAAACGTTCCCCACCAATTTTTTGCTCAGGAATCATTTAGTTGTACATTCATCGGAGAAGAAGTTTGAATGTAACATATGTTTGAAACAGTTTAGTAGAAAGAGGAATTTGAAACAACACATGCCTATACATATGGAGGAGAAGCCCTACAGCTGTAAAGTTTGCAGCAAGCAATTCAATCAACGCGTCAGTTGGAGGACTCATATGTCGTCCTATCATCCTGAAATGGAAACCCATAACGCGACCTCTTAATTTCATTCAATAAACACATGGTATTAATAAATGCAATTCCAATTAAAATAATTGTCTGACGAAGTGATCGTAAAGTTTCGACTGTTTAAAATGTCAGAGAGGCTCCTGAAAATGAACTGTGAATGAACAATTGACTTTCTTTTTGTTCTAGAAATATCTTCCAATGTCATCGCGCGGAGAAACGCAACTCTGTTAGTGCAATACACGACGGCTTATCCATTCAGACTGCCTTATAATGATGTCAGTTGTATTTTATGCTGCAGAGAGTTCCGCGATCCGCAAGACTTTAGACTACACATGATGGAAGATGATCATAAAATATCATTTCATGAAAAGTTGGGATTCAACCCTAATCATGTCGCAATTAAAGTCGATATCACCGACCTCCAATGTCGAATTTGTTCCAAAGGGTTTGAAGCCGTGGCTGAAATAGCGGTTCACTTATCCACTGCACATAGCATATCCGGTTTAAATTTAAACTACGAATTAGGCGTTCATCCTTTTAAGATATATAAAGAAAACAATACTTGCGTTTTATGCACCGAAAAGTTTGCCACTTTACGCGCTTTGAGCAGGCACATGCAGACTCACTATTTTAAGCATACGTGCGAAACGTGTGGGAAATCTTACGGGAACTTGAATTCGCTTAATACCCACACTAGGTTCGCTCACACCGCTGGTTCGAAAACTCTTTGCAGAAAATGTAAAAAGGCATTTGGTTCTATAGAAGAAAAACGAGTACACATTGCTAGCTCACGGCCATGTTGGCACTACGCGTGCAACGTCTGCAATGAGAGATTCGTATCGCTAGGTTTGCGACTCAAGCATATTCAATCGGTACACAGCGCTGAAAGCTGCCATGTTTGTCCGGAATGCCCGGCGGTATTCACCAACAGAACCAAGCGGCAAGTACATTTTATCGCCAACCATACCCAGAAACATAAATGTTCATGCTGTTTTAAGACATTTCCGACTAAATGCAAGCTGATCAGGCATTTACCGGTTCATTCCACGGAAAAGCAGTTTTGTTGCAATGTGTGATGAAAGGAATTCAGCATGTTGAGGAATTTGAAGCAGCGCATGGAAGACAAGCCGTACAAATGTACTATTTGCTATAAACAGTTCAATCAACGTGTCAGTTTGAAATTTCACACGACGTTCTATCATACTGAACAGGAAAATTCGAAATCTAACTCAAAGTTGCACTTGGTGCCAAAAATAGTAAAACTATTGGAAGTACATACTGTCATTAATCATATAAAAGTTATGAATGTATGGTACGTACGTAATATATATTATGACAAAAATGCTTTCAGGATTTGAAACAAAGAAATTTGTAAAATTTGCTAGCTCTACA
The DNA here is from genome assembly GCA_963580505.1 of Ennomos erosarius. Taxonomy (NCBI): domain Eukaryota; kingdom Metazoa; phylum Arthropoda; class Insecta; order Lepidoptera; family Geometridae; genus Ennomos; species Ennomos erosarius. The sequence goes on along the minus strand of OY757005.1, from coordinate 2,568,457 downwards.
GTGTAACTAACTGTGTAATCCTACACTGTGAACTGTCTAATCAGCAACAAAAAGTAATTAACAAGACCCGATTGCAAGTCTTACAATATTGCTAAACCGAGTAAAAATGGAGCTCGAGTTTCGAATAACCTTATCGATACAATGTTGGAAGAGTCTAGAATTAGAGTAATATGAACATCTTCTTTTTGTTCTAGAATTAAATACGCCGGGCGCCGAGAATGACGTATTCGCCATGGGTTCTAACGCAAGGATTATGCTTCACAACAGTACCATGTATCCCTTCAAACTGCCCTATAGCAGTATGGTATGTGTTTACTGTGACACCGAGTTCAACGAACCGTCTCAGTTTCGGCAACACATGAAAGATTTTCACAAAACATATATCAGTATTGCGTTCAACGGTCGGCTGGTCAAAGTCGACTGCACAGAGTTAAGCTGTCGTATTTGTTCCAAAGCTTTCAATGATGTACAATGTATGGCGGAACATCTTAAAAACACACATTCATTGAAACTGCAGTTAGATAGCAAGCTGGGTGTAGTGCCTTTTATTTTACCGAACAACCAGTATGTGTGCACTTGCTGTAAACTTAAATGCCCTTCGATCCGACTCCTTAGCAAACACATGAGTATGGAGCATTTCGCCGCAGCCACATGCGAAGAGTGCGGTAAAGGCTTTGCGACTGCGCGAGCCTTAGAATCGCACGTAGAATCGTGTCATAAAAAAATTTACAAATGTATGAAATGCAAGCAGACATTTGCAACTTCAGAAGAAAAATCCACCCATTATAATGCATCGCCGTCGTGCTGGGTCAACCTGTGCCACGAATGTAATATACGATTCAAGAGTACCCACGCAAGAGATATCCACATGCAGGAGTTCCATAACGTTTCTCCTTTTCTTACTACTTGTATCGATTGTGGCGAAGTATTTCCTAGTAAAATAAAATATCACACGCATTATAGATTAGCTCACACCGATAATAAGTACATTTGCAGCGCTTGTCCTTTAACATTTTCAACCAAGGCGAAGCTCAATAGACACATCATCACTCATACAAAAGAAAAATCTTTTGTTTGTCCCGAGTGTAATAAGGCATTCGGTACACAAGGCAGCCTGAGACAACACATGTGGATTCACAAGGAAATAAAACGATTCGAATGCAAACCTTGTAATAAGCAATTCAACCAAAAAGTGACTTGGGTATCCCATATGAAATCACGTCATCCTCTATTCAATGCGGAAACTTCGACTTCAAAATTACGTACATACCTAACCGCTGTTCCTCCGGACTACCCAACTAGCAAGTCTTCGTAATATAAACCAAAGTACGTAGACTCAACTCAAGTCTACTGCAAACCTTGGAGAATCGGTTTCATCAGATGAGATGTGAATTCATAAATATGAAGTTTACTAATCTCACTTTATGGAGTTTGTTTGATGATGAACAGTTCGAAATCCGTGGATACACAGGCACGATTGCCATTGCCATGTCGTTCGGTATAGAAGTCTGATAATGGGTATTTCTTTTTGTTCTAGAACAAAATCCGCTGTACGTCGTGCGGCGGAACGCACACATGGTAATCGAATCGTCGACCATATTCCCTTTCAAGCTACCGGAAAACTTGATGGTTTGCTTTTATTGCGCCGAGGAATTTGAAGACCCGGCTCTTTTTAGACGGCACATGCACGAGGACCATCATGACTTTAAAATTTATTCTTCCTTCTACCATATATCTGGTTATTTCATAAAGGTCGATTGTTCGGAAATTAGGTGTCGTATTTGCTCTAACAGTTTCGATAATTTGGAAGATATTGCGAAGCATCTGAGCGTGCAGCATCAGAAAAACATAAACTTTGATTATGATCTCGGTATGATACCATTTAAAGTTGAAAAAGACAAATACGAATGCATAACTTGCGGCGTCAAGTATGCTATGTTGCGTCTTTTAAGTAAACATATGAACACTCATTACGTTAAATACACTTGCGAGTCTTGTGGCAAATCGTATGCTGCATCTACTACTCTTAACTACCATATAAGGAACTCTTGCGGTCGCGAAACAGCATTGCCCTTTTGTCGAAGGTGCAAAAAATCTTTTGGTACAGTGAAAGAGCGTATGGAACATTTGATGTCTTCAAAGAGGTGCTGTCAGCATTTATGCAACGTATGCGGTGAAAGGTTCCCCACGTGGTGCATGAAACAAACACATATGAGGGGACTGCATAACACCCCCATGAAGACCTACACGTGCCCCGAATGCGGGGTGGTATTCCACAGCAACGAAAGACTTCGCACACACTTCACCATAGAGCATACGAAAAATCACATCCAGTGCTCGTTTTGCGACATGAAATTCGCTTCGGAATGCAATCTTAAAAAACACATCGTTATCCATACGGGCGTGAAACAGTTCACCTGTAATATATGTGCGAAGTCGTTCTCGAGAAGGTCTGGCTTACACCAGCATATGTGGATACATAGCGACATCAAGAAACACAGCTGCAAAATTTGCGATAAACATTTTAATCAGAGAGTTAGTTGGAAAACGCATATGAAATCTCGACATCCAGAGGTGTGCGACTTTTAACGGATATTACATTACAGATAGATCTATTATAGCGTTATGTTCCTCGTTTATTGATTCGAATGGTTGTAGACACTATTCTCTAATGAATTCATTGTCCTTTCCATTGATCAATCAGATTCATTTTAAGGCTGATATTCAGTTTCTGTTGGAATATATTTTCGATTGGATCACCAAATTTTATATCTCGACAAACTTGAACAAGCTTCTTAATAATAATTAAATAGTAACAAATATTAAAAGCCAAATGTATCAAGGGCATTTTTTTGTTCTAGAACTAAATCCGATGTCCATCGCGAGAAGGAACGCGTACACGATTGTTGAATATACAACAGCGTATCCATTTAGACTTCCAGACAGCTCCATTATGTGCGTGTACTGCTGCGAGTCGTATCGGGACCCGGAAGTCTTCCGGAACCACATGGAATCCATCCATCGGGACTGCAAGTCGCGATACGCTTTCCTCCACGTTCACGAAGGGTACCTCAAAGTCGACATCACCGACCTTCGCTGTCGCATGTGCAACCAAGCATTCCGACTGCTTGAAGACGTCGCTGTACATTTAAAAGATATCCATTCCCGATCACTCGATACCGACTACGAAATGGGCCTGCTGCCATTTCGCATGGAAAGGGACAGGCTATCATGTCCGATTTGCGAAGACAACTCCGCGAATTTGCGTGCGCTCAGCAGACACGTCCAAACTCATTTCTTCCAATGCATTTGCGAACATTGCGGCAAAGCGTATTCCACGAACACGTCGCTAAACCACCACGTCAGGTATAGTTGTTCGAAGTCTGGTGCCGTATTGCAGCGGCGGTGCAGGAAGTGTAAAACAGTCGTTGCCTGTATAGAGGAGCATTTGAAGAATTCCAAATCTTGTAGGCAGCATATATGCGGCGTGTGCGGTGAAAGATTCGGTTACTGGAGGCTGAAGCTAGAGCACATGGAACTGGCCCATGGCGTGCCCAGACGAACATACAAGTGCCCAGAATGCGATTACGTGTTTAAAACTGCTAGTAAGCTTAAGTCACATTTCCAAATATCGCACACAGATGATTATTTGACATGCGCTCGTTGCGGAATCAAAGTAGATTCTAGATACAAGTTGGAAAGACATATGATCATTCATACGGGTGAGAAGGCCTTCGTTTGTACTGTTTGCTCGAAGCGATTCAATAGAAAATCTACCTTGACACAGCACATGTGGATTCATAGCGAGATCAAAAAGCACGAATGTAAGATTTGCTATAAAACGTTTAATCAGAAGGTGTGTTTTAAGACTCACATGAAAATGCGTCATCCAGAACTTTGCGACCACTCGAGTTAGCCGGGTTCTGGGAAGCTTTGTTTAGGATAATGTTAGCCACTGTTAATTTTTCTTATGTGTTACATTTCCCAAATCGCCATCTTGTCCCAAAGCAAGCAAAGATACTATGGGGACAAAATAACTGATAGAATACATTGATAATTTTTGTTTGTAAAAACATACATAGAATATAATATAACATACACAGAAAAAAACATTTATGCTCATCACACAAATTTTGTCCTGGGTGGGAATCGAATCCAAAACCTATACTTAGCTTAGAAGGCAGTACTACCAGCTGAGCTATCAGACCAGTCAGTGTTAGGGCGAGTACTTTCCATTTCTAGGTTTTAGTTATTGGAAATCATTGTTTCAAACCAAGTAACCCCCAATAGGGGGCGGCTATTAATGACGTTTTTTATGTAAACAAATGACGTGACTTGGTACGTTGGACAATTTTGCCGTTTTTTCGACCCGGTGAGGAGTGAGAAGTCGTTATGTCGAATATTCGACTTGTAACATACTCACTTCGAGCGAATGTTCATGTCGGTAATAATAGCACATATGTAATACGGTTGGAATTATAAAGTTGCCTCTCGAAAAATGTTAATAACTAAATGTGTCCATGCAATTTTGTTCTCTAATTAGGCGTAACATAGCGAATATTACTGTAAAATATTGTAATTTGTAAGTTTGTTCATTTGTCAACCGATTTCACAAAAGGAGGAGGTTTTTCGGTCGTATGTTTTTTTTTAATGTTTGTAACCTCATAACTCCATCAGAACAACCTATTTTAAGTGCTATGTTTTTTAGAGATTGGTTCAATAGAAGTTTCGCCGCAATTGGTTCAGAAGTTTGGTGTTAGATCAAAAATACCTGGAATAAGAAATATGTATTTTTGGTGTTATAACGATTTTATTTTAGAAAAACTAAAGTACTCGGTTAAGATTGTTTGGTGATATCTTTTTTATTTTCTATGTTACATTTTTTTTTATTTTACATGAATATCTTGACTCTGCTCTATGCTCTGGCAGGTCCGTTGTTATTCAAGAAGTTATGAAATCACACCTAGAAATGATTTATTGAATAATATATTGTATAATCGTGTTTATATCCATCAACAATGTTTTGTTAAATAGGGCGTAAAATATTATTTAAAAATTATCAATAAATTATTATTAATTTAATATACCTTGTTTTTTTCGTCTTAGTAAACGAAAGAAAGAAACCACCAAAGAAAATACAGTGCGGTAGGTACCTACTTCATTATCAGCCTGGAGACGTCCGCTGCGGAACATGGATCCCATATAGAGCCACTTTGACCGGCTACTTGCGACTTCCATCTAACGCCGCCAACGTATGGCGGTCTTTGGTACACGCTGTGTCATCTCGTTCGTGGTCGCCACTCCACAACCTGTCTTCCCCATCTTATTTTTAAGAGAATCATCAGGTTTGTTTTGACGTTAGCTGTAGCAAGCAGATTCGAACTGTTTCGGAGCATAATGTTCAATACGCAAAATGAGCACGACACTCAAAATGAACACTACGCAAAATAGTTTCTAGCGCGTGCGTTATTTTAAGTTTTAGTGGTTTAAAAATATCCCACTAAAATTATACAATTTGTATTTATTTATTAGGGAATAGGGGTTAGAAGCGGTGTCAGCGATAAGTTCAAGATTTTCCACATTCTATCTTATTCCGGTTTCTTATACGCAATGTTTTCCGTCCAAATTCTTAATTTGACTAAGCTTTAGGACTACATTTCAATATGACAACATTAAAGCGTAAGATCAAATCCCGATATGATATTATGACTAATAATATTATGACTAATATCGTGTTAGGGCTGGGTTATTTACATTGCTTTTGGACTAGATCTCCAAAAGCAACAGTCCAAATGTTCCAGCCCACTACCAGTAAGCCGTGTAGGAGCCCAACATGCTGGCAGCATTGCACTGTTGAAATGCTGCTAATTACTTTCGACTAACCGCAGATTTTTTGCCAAACATCAGCTGGAGTGCGAATTTGAACGCGATTTTTTCTTTTCTAGACGAAGCGCGCATAAAGGCGAAACGGAATGCAGAGGTTGTCTTACAAATGTCAACACTGTATCCGTTCAGATTGCAAGGAAACAGAATGATTTGCGTCTACTGCTGCGACGAATTCGAAGATCCTGGCGAGTTCAGGGATCACATTGATGAAAAACACAAGGAAATCAATTTGTACACTGCGTTTGCGCATACTGGAAGATTCAAAGATTACCTCAAAGTCGATTGTTTCAATCTGAAATGCCGTTTATGCTCGTTGCCTTGCGAATCTATCAAAGAAATAGCTGAACACCTGAAAAATTCACATGAGAATAACGAAATCAAAAAGTTAAACCTTGAATACGAGGTCGCTCTACATCCGTACAAGTTGGTAAAAAACCAATGGGACTGTGTAATTTGTAAATCTAAACTGCCCAGTTTGACCAAACTAGGAAGGCACATGTCCACGCATTACTCGGCCTACACCTGCGATATCTGCGGAAGGTGCTACTTGACAGCTGATAGTCTTAACTATCACGTTAAAACTAACCACTCTGGAAATAATTTACTATGTAGGAAATGCTGGAAAGACTTCTCTACGGTACAGGACAGGCGAGATCACTATAGTAGTTCAATGAAATGCAGGCCCTTTGGGTGCATTTATTGCGGCGACAGATTCACTTCATGGGAAATGAAGCATAAACACCAAGTTAACTTGCATCAGGCTAAACAAATATCGTATCCTTGTCCGGAATGTGGTACAGTGTTTCAAACCAGGAAACTATTCTACAGTCATTACGCGACTCAGCACACATCGAATCCTTTCACATGCACCTGTTGCAGGAAAACGTTTTGCAATAAGAATGCGCTTGAAAACCACAAGCTAGGACACTCTGGAGAGAAGTCATTCAAGTGTTATATCTGCTCGAAGTCCTTCACACGGCGTAATAGCCTCACCCAGCACTTGTGGGTTCACAGAGAAACGAAGAGATTCGTGTGTCATATTTGCAACAAGCAATTCAATCAGAAAGTTAGCCTGAAAGGTCATCTAAAATCTAACCATCCAACCGCGTCTACAGAGTTTTAAAGATAATCATAATTGTAATGTTAGTCGTTTAGTTGGTTCGATAATATAAAAATGTGCATGATGTACTAGTGTTTCAATTTTAGATATTTACACAAGCTAGGTTTCTTTGGGCATAACATTGACTATATTCTTTTTGTTTTTAGGGGCCGTATTGGAAATACGCGGACGTAATGAGAGTGAAAGTGACCCAAAAAAGAAAATAGTTCTTGTATGCCAGACGCCACAACGGCGTAACGCGGAACTCATTCTCACATACTCCACCTCATATCCATTCAAAACGCGTTTCAGTCAAATCATGTGCGCTTTTTGCCACGAAGAATATAACTCTTTGTCCGAACTGAGGTATCATATGAAAATAGACCACATTCATTCAGATTTTAAGAACGTTTTCTATAGAATCAATGATAATTTAATCAAAATAGATATAACTGACATGAAATGTAAAATTTGTTCACAAGAAATTCCCGATATCGATAACTTAATGACTCATTTGTCAAGAGAACACCAAAAACCTGTTAAATTTAATGCACGTTTCGGCGTGTTGCCGTATAAGCAGAATGAGGAGAATCAGTGGATATGTGTGTACTGTCAGCGTATGTTTGCAGAGTTCGTTGCGTTCAAACGTCATATAGCCACACATTTCATGCAATTCTCGTGCGAAAAATGTGGTACTAGTTTCGTTTCTGATCACGCTCTACGCGACCACCATAGACAGGTGAAGTGTTTCCGAACAGCGTATCATCCTCGCAACGGCAAGATTATGAGGTCTCGGAGTAACGCTGAAATTATTCTGCAATGTTCCACTGCCTGCCCTTTCAGAACTTGGAAAAATAATTTTAGCTGTGTGTTCTGCCGCCTCCAGTCAAACGATCCCATTACTTTAAGAATTCATGTCGCTACAAGACATGCCAATTACGATGTACAAGCCGCTTTTTACAAGAAATTAGGCAAAGACTTTCTTAGCATAGATATTACTGATCTGCAGTGCAAAATCTGCTTCATGCCTGTGCCAACATTCGATACCTTAACGTACCATTTGAAAAACGATCACCAGCAACCAATCAACTTAGACGTGCAGCTAGGTGTTTTACCATTTAGACTGAACGACGGAACTATTTGGAAGTGTACTATATGCCCAAATGAATTCAAAGACTTTATATCCTTGAAAAAACACACAGCTGATCATTTTCAGAATTACGTTTGTGATGCGTGTGGCGAAGGTTTCATAACTGAGGCTGCGATGGTTGCTCACACTAAAATTCCTCACGAAAACAAATATAACTGCAGTCGATGTATTGCTACCTTCTCCTCGTTGGACGAACGAAACATCCACGTCAAAACTCAACACACATCTACTCCCTATATGTGCATGTACTGTGCAGACAAACCACGCTTTGCAAACTGGGAACTGAGGAAAAGACATTTGATGGAAGTACACAATTACAAGACTGGTCCAGATAGGTACGAATGTACCACGTGCCAAAAAACCTTTAAGACTAGATCTGGGAAGTTCAACCATATGGCGAGAACCCATAGGATGAAAAAAGATGCAGAACTAAATTACCTTTGCTTGAGTTGTCCTAAAGCATTTACTACTAAACTGTTCTTAGATAAACATATGGCTAAGAAGCATTTTGATCTCTAATATTTTATTTCGAGTTTAAGGTACTTAACATATATCAATGCATCCAAATTTCGTAGTGTCGAAAACTAAAGAGCTGTGTAGAAACATTATATGAAAAGTATGTTATACTAAATAATACTGATAAAGTTCTTTTCTTTTTTTAGGGCGCCGAAAGGGAATTGGCGAATTAACTGAGAAAGAACGTAAACCAATAAAGAGATTGTTTCAAAGACAAGTTAGCCAGAACCCGCAATGGAAAAACGCTGTTCTCGTACTTAAACACTCGACCGCATTCCCATTTAAGACGTGCTTTAATAGAATACTGTGTTCCTATTGCAAAGATGAATTTGAACCCATGGCAGCGTTAAGAGACCATGTGGAGACAGTACATTCCAATGCTGATTTCAACAGCGCATTTTACAAAGTAATAGAAGGATTAAAAGTTGATATCACAGAACTAAGATGTAAGATTTGCTCCCAAGACATTCCAGATATAGAAACGTTAATGACTCATTTATCAAAGGAGCACGGAATAGCAGTAAACTTTGACGTCCCTTTCGGGGTGCTGCCTCATCGTCAAAGCTCTACAGGTCTCTGGATGTGCCTATATTGCGATAAAACTTTCATAAAGTTCTCTCAAATTAATGAACACTTGCGTAGTCACGTGAAAACTTTCACGTGCGAAAAGTGTGGTGCTACTTTCTTGTCATCCCACGGCTTGAAGCAGCACGAACGCAAGTTTCAATGCTATAAAATGAACTACAAGCCTCGTTTTGGGAAAACTCTAAAACATCGTAGAAACACTGAAATAATACTTCAGTGTTCGACCGCTTGCCCTTTCAGAACTTGGGGACAGAATTTCAACTGCGTCTTGTGTAGAGTTCAATCAAACGACCCAATAGGCCTTCGGTCTCACATGGCAGCGAAACACGCAAACTTCGATATCGATCTTGTCTTCAGCAGGAAACTACGAAAAGAGTTCTTGAAAGTGGACATCACAGACTTGCAGTGCAAGCTTTGTTACATAAGGATAGATTCGATTGATTTCCTGCTGACACATTTGAAGAACGACCACAAGCAACCAATTAGCCTGGACGTCCAACCTGGAGTTATACCCTTTAAACTTAACGACGGCTCCGTTTGGAAGTGTGCCATCTGTACAGTACAGTTCGCAGATTTCCTATCCTTAAAAAAGCACACCGTCGAACATTTTCAGAACTACGTGTGCGACACCTGTGGAGAAGGTTTTATAACTGAAACTGGTCTAATGGCTCACACGAAAATACCTCACGGCAACAAGTACGCTTGTGGACGATGCGTTGCAACGTTCTCCACCGACGAAGAGAGAACCATCCACATTAAAACAAAACACACAACACTGCCGTACATGTGCGTGTATTGCAAAGAAAAGCCAAGGTTCGCAACTTGGGAGCTCAGGAAGCGACATCTCATGGAGTTCCACAACTACAAGCCTGGTGCTGAACAGTACGAGTGCACGACTTGTCATATGACTTTCAAAACGAGGTCGCAGAAGTATCATCATAATGTGAAAGCTCACCGGACGAAGAAAGAGGAAGAGTATAATTACGAATGCGCCTGTTGCGCCAGAATTTTTCCGTCTAAACTGTCATTAGACAAGCACATAGCTAAAAAGCATTTACATGTTTGATTTGTCTTCTTCTAGTTTTCATAGTAATCGAGACATATGTATTTAAGAAAGCTAGTCTTAATTAGAAAGACGATGACATGGCATAACTGATAATTGGATGTTTTTCTGAAATATTTATGTCAAGATCTTTTAAGCGTACAGCTAGAGGTGGGCCGGGCCGTCTGTCGCTCATTTCCTAATGAAAAAGTAATAACATATGTGAATGTGATTGTTTGGTTTCTCGAAGAATTGATCGTTTATTGAAAATCTATTAAACATATGACGGGCCCGATAGCTCAGTTGGTAGTATCCCTGCCTTCTGAACTGAGGGCTGTGGGTTCGATTCCTACCCAGGACAAACAGGTTTGTTCTGCGTCTGGGTGTTATATGGTATTTTATGTATGTATTTACCAACAAAAAAGTATATAAGTATTGTATCAGTCATCAGTACAAGCTATGCTTAGTTTGGGGCTAGATGGCGCTGTGTGAAATGTCCACACATATTTTTTATTTTTTTATTTTATTTTATATGGTGAATTCTGTAGAATTTACTTATTGAATGCTATTGAATATTGTATAAAGTGTTAATAAATAGGTTTTAAAAATAAAGATCGCAAAATATGCAAATATCAGCCCAGTAAATAGTTCCTCATAGGCCTTCGACTGCATCGTCCCTTAACATCATGTAAGGTGCGGTCAAATGTTGGTCTAACTATTCGTAGTTCGTACATTAAATGAAAGAAAGACATTATTGAAATTGTTTTGGTACGGAAAAAGTGATGCTGATAATTGAATCAATAAGAATTCGGTTACAATGATAGTACACAAAGCCAATTCTAAAAATACTCGTTAACATTGTACTGTATTAGATGTTTTAGTAAAACGTGTGGTTTGTACTTCTTTCGTACTTATTACGAAATTATTACTTTAGGTAATTTAGTCCCAATAAGAATAAATACCTACTGATGTATAAATGTGAAAATGTGTTTAATTGTATGTGTCTGATTTTTTCCATAGGTCCGATTATTTTGGATAAAATTTTGCATTGTTTTGAAACTGTCGAGCGAGACCGCACATGACATGATGGGCCTAGAGATGTTTTGTAGTCCGATATCCCATCTTAAAAGTCGATTGCTAAATCTAGGCGTCTTCAAGTCAACAGTGAACACTGAACAAGTATCTTTTAGGCAAGCATGCACCATTGTAGACTGCGACATCAGTTTTCATCAGTAGGCCTAGCACGAATATTTAACGTTAAGGCGCTGACTGCTCCCAAATCGACTATTTTGAACGTGATTATCTCAAAACGCATACCATTTACAGGATAGAAAAAAATGTACTTTAATACTGGTCATGTCTTCTTTCCATCTGCCGAAACCAAAACACGTTTACAAAAAGTTTTCTCGATAGAAAAAAATCGTGACATGAAAAAAGTGACCTCTAAAAAATCATTCAAACGTCCTAAAATGTTACATTATAATAAGATTGAAATAAATCATAGTGATAATTTATGTTTCAATGCATCCGTCTATGAGCTTATTTTTTTTTATAACTATAAGCATTTCTTTTATAACTTATTATTTGTACCGAAAAATGGAAAAGTCGAAGTGCAACGCAACGTAATCGCCATATTTTTGCTTTGCATAAAGCGACCCTATTAGGTACAAAATAAGTTTCAAGTTCGTCTGCTGTAATAAACGTGCTCGCATTGGGTCCTGTCAGCGCCTTAACGTAGGGCCTATCACGATTGCGTCTGCCGGTCCAACTGCTGTCAAAGCTCATACAATTTTAACAGCAGTTGAGCGGCAGACGCGCGTCAGTAGCGCTGGTAGCTCAATCGTAATAGGGGGCAGATCAAATGCCATACAACTGCCTTACGTTAACGTTACACTTACGCGCGGGTAAATATTCGTGCTAGGCATACAGGTGGGAACCTGTAGTTAGTGGTCAAATGATTTGTGTATAACCAAAGTTATAGTTCTTCTGCTTTAAACAGTATAGCCATGAGGCATTAATGGAAACAATACCTACTTTTAAAGTCCACTTCACTCTTGCTCAAACTTCATATGAATAATCAGTACTTAAGTTAAAGTTATTTAGTTCTTGGTACCATCAATAAGAAGGGCAAACGCTCATATAAATGTTATGTCGTAGGCACTAAGCAGTAGCAGCTATAATCGTAGAGGATTTTTACTTTATACTGTGTGTTTATATATAATTTTAATTAATACTCATTAATTATAATGTATATAGTACATAACTTTAATAGGTGTAACATTCAATAATATATAATTACAGACAATATAAATTTTGTAACCTAAACGTGAGTACGTGACAAAAAATGTATTTTTATTGGTTTGGTACAGTATTTAAGATAAGTATCTCCTTATTTATTGTGGACTAGGATATTAATTTGAAAAATATAAATGTTACATGATAACGCATTTTGTTAAGTTTTATTTCAATACCTGTAAATCCATTTATACATACTATTTATTAACATGGGGTTGGGGGTGCTAGAACACGTAGGAACAGCTAATTACCAGTTATTAAGTTCACATTCTTTGGAACTATATGCGAAACGATCAAGGCTTAATCAACAAACGAATATGTAATATGAACAGTCCTTGTAAAAAAGTCCACAGCTGCCTACAATGTTCAACAAATTGAAGAAATCTGATAAATGATATTTTCTATTTTTAGGAAAACATGGACATAGAAGCATTGATACATTCACCGCGATAGAAAAAAATAAAGAAAGTGGTTTTGATACGCTTGCTACGATAGAAGAAATTGGGGAACCCCATGTAAATGTTCAGGTTTCTGAAGACAAGAAAAAACCCAAGTACCAGAGAAGTGCGAGGGCTGATGCAAGGATCGCTACGAAGAGAAACGCAGTTTCTATTTTAGAATGCTGGACATTCTGTCCGTTCAGATGGATCACGAATAGGTTCAAATGTGCTTACTGTGACAACGAATTTACAGAATGCACCTTTCTTAGAGATCACGTTCGGATTTGCTCAACTCATCACAATATCAATGATGTTTACAACAAGTTCAGAGAAATGCCGCTCATCAATATCGACGTCACCGATGCCATCTGCTGTCTCTGCTCAACCCCTTTTGTGAACGTTACTCATATGCGCGATCATGTCATTAAGCACGGACTCGAATTTGACACTAAACATCCCGATGGCGTATTGCCTTTCTCGTTAGACAAAGACTCTTGGGCTTGCGTGATATGCCAGGACAAGTTCAACAACTTTCTCAAATTGTATGAGCATATGAATATACACTACCAGCATTATATATGTTATATTTGCGGAAAGGGATATATGACAGCGCTCCGACTGCGAAAGCATTCTGAAGTGCATATATCAGGATCGTTTCCTTGTAACATATGCGGCAAAAAGTTTGCTATGCGCGCCGCAAGAGACGCTCACAAGGCGGCCTCGCACCAAAAATGCCCCCGCTACGAATGCCCACATTGCTACACCCGTTTCAGTAGTTATTACGATAGAATGACGCACTTAAAAGATGTTCACAGCGAAAAGGCAGTTGGTTACAAATGTTTCCATTGCGACTTATCGTTCAAAACGAGCGGGATCCGTGCAACTCACATGCGGTCTAATCATTTCGCTCCTCAAACCAAGTTCAAGTGCACGGAGTGTGACTGGATTTTCAAAACCAATTATGAACTAAAGAGGCATATGGTTAGACACACTGGAGAAAAAAACTTTAAATGTGACGCGTGTGGCAAGGCCTTTACGAGAAGAAAGGCTTTAGTCACTCATATGGTTAAACACACTGGAGAAATAAACTATAACTGTAATGTGTGTGATAAGTCCTTTGCGAAAAAAAATGCTTTAGCTACTCACATGAAAGCGCACCAAGTTTTCAAATGCAAGTGGTGTGGAGTAAACTTTGAGCAGAGGAGTCTGTTGGAAGATCATTCGCTGCTAAGTCATTCGGAACTGTCGGCGTGTTACGAGTCCTTTTCGAGAAAAAAGGTTTTAGCTACTCATGTGAAGGCGCACCAACATTTCAAATGCAAGTGGTGTGCTCTTGTTTTCGAGCAGAAGAGACTGCTGGAAGATCATTCGCTGTTAAGTCATCAGGGGCTGTCTGCATGTGACGAGTCCATTACGACAGATAAGGTTTTAGCTACACATGTGAATCCGCGTCAAATTTTCAGATGCAAGTGGTGTGGACTAGATTTCGAGGAGAATAGCCTTTTGGAACATCATTTGCTGTCAAGTCACCCGGAACTTACTGCATGTGTCGAGTCCTTTACGAGAGAAAAGGTTTTAGAATCACATATGGATCCGCATCAAGGTTTCAAATGCAAGTGGTGTGGACTTGTCTTCGGGCAGAAGAGTCTGTTGGAAGATCATTCGTTGTTAAGTCATCCGGAACTGTCGCAGATAGTGCCCATTTAAATTGAAATCTTAAAGTGGTACTGGTTACCTACTTTAAATACATTGGAACTGCCGTTCTGAGCTTGATTATGATTGCGCAGTAAATATTTTTCCAAAGTGTAAAAGTAAAATATTAATTACACTATTTGGTAAAAAAAACTTACAGGCCGCAGGCTCAGACACGCACACGTCTGCAAGAATTTAACATTCTAAACTCGTATTTAACTTATCTAATACAATACATTTGCGTGAACGAGACAGGGCTCGCGATTTTACAAAAAACTTGCCGACACGCAGCTGTTATGGATTAATTAGTTTAACGCTATAACGGCCTGCCTATCTAAACCATCCCACTCTATCTTCCCTTTCTGTATTCATTTCTCCATCCTATTTTTCCTTTTTACAATCATAATAAAATTTTATTTGGTAATAAGTTACGTAACTCCAAAAAGAATACATACATAAGAACAAATGGTATTAAAATACATCCTGTAGATTTAGCGTGCTGAATTTTTATAATAAGTACCTTACACAAGAAAATTTGAATAGGTAGTCAGATACATTTTTTCAAATTATTTTCTATATCGCAGATTATACTTGGGTTAGTTTTATTAATATATAGTTTTTTTTTTTACTTCTTGTACTATGTTACCAACTACCAATACCTTCGTAGATCAAGTTTACCCATAATTATTATTATAATCATATTTAAAGTATAATTATGATTGTATGACTAAGGTATATTGATTGGAACATAATATTTTACAACGATAAGTAGGTAGTTAGGTACATAACATAACTATACAGAAACAACTGAAATGGGTTATTTTATAGTAACAGTTTTTTGTTTTCTTTTAGGTTCCAATAAAGAAGCTCAGAGTAGTGTAGGCGCGGTTGAAAAGGGTAGGAAGTTAAAAGAAAATGTTAGCGCTCGACAAATGCGTCGGAGACGTCGTGCTAATAACCAGTTGGCTGAAGAATCTGAAAAGAGAATCTCGAAAACTATGATGAGACGAAACGCGATCACACTTCTGGAATGTTCCACAGCCTGGGCCTTCCGGTGGTTCCACGGCGCGTTCTACTGTTCTTATTGTGATGCCAAATATGTGGATGCACAACTATTGAGAGAACACGTCACTGTAACCCATTTAAACCCACCACCATCCAATCGCATCTTTGCGAAACTAACCGAAAATAACATGGTCAAAATAGATATTACCGACCTTCGGTGTAGGCTTTGCAATCTTCCTCTAAACGGTATCGACTCTCTTAAATACCATGTTCAGTCTCACGGTAGAAACATGTATGAAGGCTACAGCGACGGTGTATTACCTTTTAAACTTACCGACGAAGGATACTGCTGTCAAATATGTTCATGTCACTTTATTAGCTTCGCAAAAATTAATGAACATATGAACATACACTATCAGAACTACGTTTGTGATACTTGTGGAAAAGGTTTTATATCGAAATCTCGGTTTAGGAGTCACATCCACGCTGGAAACAATACGAATGAAGACGGGAGCTATCCATGTGGCATCTGCGAGGAGATACTAAATACTAGAGCAGAAAGAAACATGCACAGATTACACATTCATAGAAAAGGTGTCCGGTACACTTGTCCGCGATGTTCTGAAGTCTTCACGAGCTATAATGCTAGAGTTAGACATCTGGTTAATTTCCATGCACAGCAAAGTCATGAATATCGCTGCAGTGTTTGTGGAAAGTCATTCGATACGAGCTCGAAACGAGCAGGACATCACAGATTAGTTCATACAGCCCCCGTCCAGCATGAAAACCACCGGTGTGCTCAGTGTCAAGCTGTATTCGTTAGCAATTATAAACTAGTAAGACATATGAAATCTCATGGCATTTCATGAGATTATCAATTCAAAATACTTATAACTTGACTACCTGAAGAAATTGAACTACAGGAAAGAGAGGTGGATATTCGAAATCAATAAAAGAACAGCCAGTCCTTAGATTTCAAATCATATATTTTTCTATTTTTAGGATTGGACCGCCCCGATTGTGACACCCCGTCGTCCACAAACGCTCCCAAAATCGTTTGGAAGCGAAAACGGATACTATTCGAAGACAAAGCCAACGCAGCTTTGATCTTGGAGCACTCTAATGCTGTAGTTTTCAGATGGCATAGAGGAAAATTCATGTGTGCATACTGCTCAGAAATATACAACAACATATATGACATGCGATCGCATTCTTCCACACACAACAAGCTGGACATATTTGAGAATCAAGTCCGCCAGCAGTTTCCTCTTAAAGTAGACATAACTGACTTATCTTGTACTGTTTGTGGCACTCCCACAAGCAACGTCGAAGATTTAAAAGTTCACTTATCTAATGTACATTGCAAAACGGTCGATCAAAATTATGCGGATGGCATCATACCCTTCTATTTAACGGGAAAAGAGCTAAGATGCGTCATTTGCGATGTGCAATTTGATAAGTTTATGACTCTATTCAACCATATGAACAAACACTATCCGAGTTTTGTATGCGATACTTGCGGAAAGGCCTACTCGGGTCAGAACAAACTGCGTTCACACCAGGCTATGCATAAGACTGGGGAGTTCAAATGCACGCGATGTGATTTGATTTTACCAAATCGATTAGCTAGGAACCGTCATTTGAACGACGCCCACGGTTCCAAAGAGAGATACCGCTGTCCTATTTGCGATAGCCACTTCGACTCGTATCATAGCCGTTTAAGGCACTTAAATGCGGTTCATGGAGAGAAAACTGAGTATAAGTGCACGTATTGCCCAGCGGTGTTTATCAGCTGTACTTCTAGATATTCTCATATAAACGGTGTACATTTGCGTAAGCGTAAAAATAAGAAAAAGAAAAAGCGTTGTGAAATTACATTTGATAAATAAATACTTATGTCCTTATCAATTATGTTGGTTTTATTTATGTGAGTCCGAAGCTCCGAACCGATCCTACACCACCCGGCCCCTATTTCATAAAAAGACAAATCATAATAAACCTACAATTGTCAGTAAATTTGACTGACATAATGCATGGAATTTTCGTTTTTTGAAACACATTCAACTGACATTAGTAGATTTATAACGATTTGTCGCTTTATGAAATAGGGGCCTGGGGACCTGTGCCCTATCTAATAAATCATAATTAGCGACAAATCATAATTAAAATACAAATGTCAGTTTAACCTGCATTTCATGATTAGGACGGAACTGATTATTATCAGTGACGTTGTGTTTCACAATGATATCCTTATAAATAAATAAATGACAGTCATAGTAAAAACTGTTGCCTCACAATTAAGTTAGGTAAAATACTATTCCTTGTATTCTTGCATTTAGAGATATTTTAAGCCAAACATTTCTTTTTATAGTCTACTTGGAATGAAGAAATTGTATTTTGACTGACCGACCAGTGCTGTGTAAAGCTTCAGCTGTCACATTTGTAACGACAATTCTACAAAACGTGGTAATTTGTAAGCGACCACGTTTTCCCATGACATTTGGATAGGTACACAATTAATTGTCGGTTGACTGCCGGTCACTACAGTCACTAGTCATTACCATTGTTTCGTGAAACACCATAATAATAACATAAAATAAATGTGATATTTTGACAGTTGAATAGAGTTTATATGAAACGCATTTCTGTTGTTTGACCGTCATGTGTCGATCGAGTATTGAAAATAGATGAAAGCTATCGGTAATATGATTGAACAATGAATATGAATAAAATAATCCGTTAGGAGGTAAGTACTCAAATCATAAGTAATTGCCCGTTTCGGTTTTGCTGAAACACTTAACACTTACTTTGTCTCCGGCTAGGCGATACTTTGGAATGGGAAATGGGATTTATTTATAATTAATTTGTCTACCTCTCATACTATAGGTTGTGGCACCTTAGTATTATCCAGCACTCTTTGTGTTTAATTAATATAGTGAACACTCAATTATTGTTAATTTCGGTTAAACAGAAAGAATACACGATAAGTTACATTATTTCTGTTTTAGGGATCAAAAATCAAAAATGGAGGCCGCTGCGCAAGTATGATGACGAGAGGGACAATGCAGCCATAATTCTAGAATGTTCTAATATTTGTCCATTCAAATGGCAAAAGGGTGCATTCATTTGTTCGTACTGCAAGTTTACCTCTGCCGATTTTAGTCCTATCAAAGAACATGTTGTAGACCACCCGAACAGGCTTGAAGCCGTACGCCTGGCGCAAAACAATATTATTAAAGCGGATGTCACTGGTCTAAAATGCGAAATCTGCCTTCAAGACATGAAGGACTTGCCAGAACTGGTAGATCATTTGATTAAAGAGCACGATAAGCCTCTTGATAAGAAATACAGCCCGGGCATCATGCCTTTCATTTTAAGTGGAAATTTATTCAAATGCTCTGTGTGTCATATGTCTTTTGATGTTTTCCCCAATTTAAACAAACATTTAAATGAACATTATCCCAATAGTGTATGTTCTGTTTGTGGCAAATCTTTTTTACATTGTACCAGACTGAAAGCACATGTAAAACAAGTACACGAAAAGGGGGCCTACCATCGGTACACTTGCACTAAATGTGGTGACATTTTCAGCACAACAAAAGATAAGGACAGGCATTTGTTTGAAAAACACGGAATTATGAAAAACAGATGTCAATATTGCAACGAAACGTTTAAATACTACACAGATAAGGCGAAGCACTTGATGAATAATCACAATAAGAAAGTTGAGTATCCTTGTCATATATGTTCGGCGGTGTTTTTTCTGCGCAAGGGTAGAGCTGCCCATATACGAGAGGTTCATATAAATAAAAAAAAATACGATTGCACAGTATGCACTTCAAGTTTCTCCACGCCGTATGGATTAAAAAATCACATGATAACACATAGCGGGGAGAAACACCACCAGTGCCAAGTATGTAAAAAAGCATACGGACGAAAGGACACGTTAAGGGCACACATGCGAATACATAACAACGACAAGAGACATATTTGTGGAAGTTGCAATGAAGCGTTTGTGCAGAAATGCAGTTTGAAGAATCATTTAAGAACGCATCACCCTTATGCTGAGCAGTTGTTATCGGAAAAGTTATAGGTAACACAAATTCCCCCCTACGTATTCTATTGTTTTCGTTGAATCAGAATTATAATTAGTGACCATAATATAATTTCATAGTGCAAGAAACAGGAGAAAGGCTCAGAATGATGTCAACACTTCTAATTTCAGAACGAATTATTTATCGCCATTCGCCACACCTGAAAGTGGTCTCCGTAGAGTTCTCAATATACAACTCTTAATACAATCACTGTATTTTGTGAACCATGTGGCCGAATCTTTGGAAGATTTATGGTAGCGTACAAAATTGAATATATCGTAAGATACCAACCTACCATCCAAATTACAGAATTCGAAATTATAATCATTTGAAATACGTCTCGCGACTTGTTAATCAATCAACGAAATGGAAAGATTTAATTATTAAGTACGTTTTCTTTTGTTTTTAGGGCCCGCCACGTTCACTGTAAAATGGAGGCCCGTGCGCAAGTATAACGACGAGAGAGACAATGCGGCTATAATTCTAGAATGTTCAAATGTTTGTCCGTTCAAATGGAAACAGGGTACATTTTGTTGTTCGTACTGCACGTTTATCTCGGCTGATTTCGGTCCTATTAGGGAACACGTCAGTGAACATCTGAACAAGGTCGAAGCCTTACGACTGGCGCGAGGTTCCACGATCAAGGCTGATGTTACGGATTTAAAATGTGAACTCTGCCTTGGGAACATAAAAGATATACCGACATTAGTCGATCATTTAATCGAAGTGCATTGTAAACCTCTTAATAAGAGATACGGTCCTGGCATTGTTCCTTTCATTCTCAACGAGGATGTGTTCAAATGCTCTGTATGTGACCTCACATTCGATTTGTTCGTCAACTTGAACAAACATTTAAACGAGCATTACCCTAATAGTGTATGTTCATTATGCGGCAAATCCTTTTCACAATTGACTAGACTGAAAGCACATATACTTTACACGCATGAAAAACAAAGACAGATGCGCTGCGCATGCACGAAATGCGGTGAAACCTTCACCAACATACCCGATAAAAATAAACATATGGTCTCTAAACATGGAGTCCTGAAACACAGGTGTCCCTATTGCAACGAGTCTTTCAAATCATACCCAAGCAGAATGAAACATATGAAGGAATATCATGATAAAAAAATAGAATATCGTTGCAATATGTGCTCGGCTGTATTCTTATTATGCAGTCAAAGAACTAAGCATATAAAACAAGTGCATATCAAAGATAAACGATTTGCATGCACGGTATGCCCGTTTCGCTTCGTGACAGCTGCATCATTGAGGAATCACATGATAAAGCACGGTGGAGAGCGGAAGCACCAGTGTCAAGTTTGCAAAAAGGCTTACGCGAGGAAGAAGACGTTGAAAGAACACATGCGAATACATAACAACGATAAGAGGTTTATTTGTACACATTGCAATAGCGCGTTCGTGCAGAACTGCAGTTTAAAGAGTCATATTAGAACACACCATTCCAATATTTGCAATGCTGCACTTTTGCCTTCGGAAAGGTTATAACTTGTATTGTAGTATAATGAACATTCTTTTCTAGTGGCAAGGTGATGCAGTACATATAAACATAAATTGAATTTTAATATTACAATTCTTGCCACACAACATAAATAATGTTTTTTACAATAAAGAAACGTGAAATGCGTTAGCCCATTATCCATGATATGACGGTAGTAGTAGGTATTGATATTTTTTAAATAGATGTGGGCTACATCAAAAATGCCCGAGAACGTCATAAGTATTGCTTTTCCTCAGTTGTATATAAGGTTCCTCTTGTGGGCTACTCCCACAAACGCACACATTCACACATTTATATATCACACTACATACTATTTATTTATCACACTAATACATACACTTATATATCTACAGTATCATTATTATATATACACATTCAGGCATCACCATACAGTCTTATATATCACAGTCATCCAGTAGGAATAGTTAATAATATACGGAACACTCCACACTCCATACCGAGCGTCCGTCACCCGCTGGCCGCTCGGTGTAGCATGGAAACTCGCGAGCCCCTTATGTAATAAGAGCGCACACGCCGGCCGGCCAGCCTCGCCCGCCGTGCCGCCATTTGCTTTCCTAGTGCGAATCTACCTCTCGCCCGTTCGCACGTCGCTTTATCATCTGCTCGCATACTATTTTCTCTCGCGCCTTTCATTGTTTATTGTTCTGTATTTATTATCGTTTCTCGTCTCTTCCTACTTGTGCCTTCATCTAGTGTTAATCTCTGTGCTACTCATTTTCGTACCTTCTATAATATCTGTGCCGTCATAATAACTTTACCTGTGTGATGTGAATAGTTAGATGAACTGTTTAATATTAGTTGTAATAAACGTTTATTACCTAGTGCTGGATTTGATTTGCGTCACTGGAGTACCTCACCTTTACCAGCTAAGTACAGCATATCTAGTATCTACTTCTGCACACGGCACATAATTTGGCCGCATACTCAGATGGTATCCATACCTACCACACCATACCGGCCAAACTCCCTATAATAATTAACATCTCCACATACATTTACCACTAATCGGCACGAGCCTTCTCACACAAGGAACGAGTTAGGTAATTCATAAAAATCTAATGGACCTTTCATTTCTTTGCATTATTTGGATTGCCTTATTCAACGCTGGTTTAATTAAAATGCAAAAGAAATATAAAGTGACGTGAATTTTTTTGGTTTTAGGAGCCAGTTTGATTACATGGACCCGACAATACGAAGGCGGTAAATACGACGCGCGAGAAAATGCAGCTGTTATCCTAGAGTGTTCCAACGTGTGCCCTTTTAAATGGCGTAGAAATGTGTACGGCTGCTCATTCTGTCCCCTCACTTCCATAGATTTCAAACAAATCAGAATACATTACAAAGAACATCCGGACAAACATGAAGCTCTGAGCAAGTCGCGTATTGCTGTAAATTCTATGGCAGACGTTTCGGACTTGAAATGCGAAATATGTAACAAAGACATGAAAGATATCACATCCCTGTTTGAACATTTAATTGTAACACACAATAAGAACATGAATAGAAACCATGGTCCCGGCATTATGCCGTTTCTCTTAACAAATGCACCAAAATGTGCTGATTGTGGCTTAAATTTCGCTACCTTTACGCTATTGAATAGACATATGAATCAACACTATCCTAATTTCGTCTGTTCGCAGTGCGGAAAGCCTTTCTCTGACGAGTCGAAGCTGAAAAACCATTACATGTTTTCACACGATAAGCAACCAAAACAATACAAGTGCTCGAAATGTGACGAATATTTTCCTTCAACTTACGGCTTGGATAAACACAAAATGGAAAAGCATGGCATAGCTAAACACAAGTGTCCGTATTGTAGCGAGATGTTTATGCAGTATCGGCATAGATTGCAGCATATGAACAAGTATCACGGAACGAAGATGGAGTTTCCGTGCAGTTTATGCCCAAAAGTTTTAAAGACTCACGGAGAGAGAACTAGACACGTGCGAGTGATACACATCAAAGAGAAAAAGTATTTGTGCCCTATATGCAGCAGTATGTTTGTGGACTCGAGTCAGTTAAAAGATCATATGGTGAAACACGGAGGAGAGAAGAAATACAAATGTGAATTGTGTAACAAAGCGTATGCGAGAAAAAAAACATTGAGGTATCATATGCGTGGACACAACAATGATAGAAGATTTGTTTGTACGCATTGCAATAGCGCGTTTGTGCAAAAATGCAGTTTAAAGAGTCATTTGAAAACGCACCATCTTAACGCTGACTTAGATAAATCTGTATTATAAACCATAAGTTACAAGTACTTACCAAAAATAATCTGACTTGTTGAGATGACCCGAATTGCACGGGCTAACGCCTTATTGGCCATAGATATTTAATTACGGAGTTTTTTGAATTTTTGAACGCAATTGTCCCCCCTGGAACATTATTTTTAGTGGATGTTTAGCCTCTCTCTGTCTACTCTCTTATAGATAGATAGATAAACACTTTATTGACACCAAAATAACAAAAATAAAATAAACAGGAAAGGTAGTATAGGTAGTAGTATATTATTAAATAAATACTAACTAGGGCGTTTCCCTTAAAAGCAATCGGCAAACTAATAGGTTACCTATTTTTAACGTATTTTCATCTCAAAATTAGAACTACTTAATTAATTAAGATTATATTAGCTATCAAATTAATCTATTCGCAATATTGGAGAACACGTCAGTGAACATCTGAACAAGGTCGAGCCTTACGACTAGCGCGAGGTTCCACGATCAAGGTTGATGTTACCGATTTAAAATGTGAACTCTGCCTTGGGAACATAAAAGATATGTACCAATTACCGACGTTAGTCGATCATTTAATCGAAGTGCATTGAAGACTATTCCTGGACAGTTGGAGTAAAAATCGGCTCAACCCTAGTTTGTGGAATATACGCTTGACTGCGCCCTCTATTCACACATTATCTCTCCTCAAACAATTTCTTCTGTCCAGAAAAGCCTCGCACGAACGCGAGATAATAAAAACTTACAATAGTTTTACCTTTTAGAGAGTTTATGATTAGCCCTATTTAAACCGAAATAACATTTCTGAACTCATTTGCATTTCTGAACTCATTTGCATTTCTTTTGTTTATAGGCTCCACTCCAATAAAATGGAAGCAAAATGCCGGCATCATTGACGACGCGCGCGGCAATGCGGCCATTATTCTAGAGTGTTCCAACGCTTGCCCTTTTAAATGGCGTCAAAATGTGTTCGGCTGCTCTATCTGTCCGTTCGTTTCTGCAGAATTCAAACAGATCAGAAATCATTACAGTGAACACTTACACAAGTACGAAGCGTCTGGCTGTTAAAATTAAAGCCGATATTACTGATTTAAATTGTGAACTATGCCAGGAAAACGTAAAGGACATACCTATGCTATTTGAACATCTAATCGAAACGCACAAAAAGAATATGAATAGAAAATTTGGCCCGGGCATCATGCCTTATTCCTTAAGCAATGCATTCACATGTGCTGAATGTGGTCTAACTTTCGATAGCTTCACGAATTTAAACAGACATGTCAACGAACATTATCCTGATTTCATATGCTCACAATGTGGAAAGGCATTCTCTAACAATGATAAGCTGAGACATCATACCTACTTACACGCAAAAAACTTGAAGAACCTTACGTCAAGGTATACGTGCAACAAATGCAGCAAAGGATTTCCTTCCAAATATAGTTTGAGCAAACATAAAATGATAGAGCACGGTCTGGCAATGTACAAATGTCGATATTGTAAGGAGACCTTTAAACATTATCACTGGAGATTGGAGCATATGAACCAACGTCACGGCACCAAATTAGAATTCTCATGCAGTGTTTTTCATAAGATATATAAGACCGCTTGTGCTAGGTCCGGCCATATGCAGCGGGTTCACATCAGAGATAAAAGTATCTCGTGCACGTTATGTAACGGTATATTCATTGATTCCCACCACTTAAAAGATCACATGGTAAAGCATGGAGGTGAGAAGAAATTCCAATGCAAAGTTTGCGAGAAATGTTTCGCGAGAAAAAAACTTGACGGAACATATGCGTATACACAACAATGATTGTAGATTCGTTTGTTTGCATTGTAATAATGCGTTTGTGCAAAAGTGTAGTTTAATAGGCCATATAACGACACATCCTCACGCTGAGCCGCTCCCTTTTGGGAGACTACAGTAAATGGTGTAAAATTTAAACCAATGACAGCGAAGCTATGGTGCGATCGCAAATTCCTACTTAACAAATTCCGGCATGATTAGGTATCACTAAAAAAAATTAGGACATGACTTTGTAATCCACCAAACCGCTAGCGTGGTGGATTGTTCTAGCCCACCTCTCTTCCTGACTCACTTATTATCTCCTTCTGATTATTACAGGTTGCAGGGACAGGTTGAATAATGACGTAACCATGTGTATAATGACAAAATAGTTAACACCCTCCCCTTGTGAGAGAAGGCTCGTGTCCCCGCAGTGGGACTGCATTCGGCTGATGACGAATAGGTACCTAAATGTATGCTAGGCTTGGAGCACAGAATAGATGTAGTGCTTGGGGACAAAATCATTAAAAGGTGATACACATTTTATACATAACACGGTGTATATACGTTTTTATTAGTAGGTACTTTAGTAGGTACTAATAGTGTTTTACGGTACATATTATGAATAATCCGAAACTGAGGTAGGTATGTCGAAAAGCACCCATAGAAGTCACGGCCCAAAAAGACAAAAGTTAAAGTTACTAATCCAAAGCTAAACCACGTTTATTATTAAGGCCAATGTTTAGTACATGCATCGAAATAATACCCTATATTTCGATGAGTACACAAAACGCTGTAATACTATGTATGTTATGTCCAATATGTCCTCTATACTCTATACATATATGGTCATATTCGCTAAATAAGCTTTATTTTTGAACAGATAAAGTTATTTTCATTAATATTTTTAATATACTTATCTAATTAATTAAACATCTATCTGTATTAGGATTACTTATCAAATTAACTGCTCTAAAGAGTCATGGTGCATCAGGGCTTAGTAGAGTATGTTGCAGTTGTTTTCTAAGTTAAGAAATTACTTGTAATAAATATAAATAAGAAAATAAATGATTATTTCATTACGATAAATGTCATTTTATTTAACATGTTTTCAAAAATATATCGTTTTATACACTAATTATTTGTCGTTAATTCCTAGACGGGCGGACCATTTTTTGCACAAAAGTGCGCGGCTGAAAATAGATAGCTTTATCATGGCCTTGATTTATTTATTATTACAATTACACAAAAAGCTTACAGTACATAAACCAAATGCTTCAGGGTCATAACTCCGGAGTGGATTATAAAAATATGGTTATGAAAGAATAGTAAGATATTTTACAGATTACAGACTTCTAAAAATATTAGGTACCTACTAAGAAACCGGAACTCTGGGTGGTGCGCAACCGCAGTGTTGAGCATAGTGAGTTTCAGTCTTTACCAATGTACTCTGTGATAGTGAGTGCGTGCGCGGTGGCCGGCGCAAGCAGCCGGTGCGCGCGTGGCCGGCGCGAGGACGTCAGGAACGTATAGCGAGCATTGAGATAATGTGGTGAGGTTATCTATTTTGTTATTTAAAGCAGGTAGTAGTGTAAAAAGAGCGCGCGTTTTCGCCGAAGCTCCAGCGTGTATCCTCACATATCATGTGTTGTTCCTCACAATAAAATCTTATTTTACTAAGCTTGGGCGTATGTTGACACTGTCACAGAGCACAAAAAAGTATGGCTTCGCCCCCAGATAGAGGCGCCCTGTTGACATAAGTACGCATTTCCAATAAAAAGCTCTGTTAATTTACACCCAATCGGCTATGGCAGATGACATAAATAATATGTCTTGCATGCGCTTACTCGATACGAAATTAATATAGAATTTAGTCTCCATCTGGGGGCGAAGCCCGATTTTTTTTCGTCGTTGGTGCTGTAGGTACTGCTGTAGCTAGAGAAACTAGGTACTGCGCAAATGAGAGCAATACAAGATCTAAAAAACAGTTTCAGATAAAAAACTATTTCATAATCAGTCATAACAATACCAATGACGGAGTTTAAAAAAATTATGAAAATACAACCGCACTTAATAAACTCTTGGAAGTCGGTTGAAAATGTGCTTGTGCAAGTATAGAGGTGAAAATGAAATTCCGCGGTATTAATTTCCATCAAATTATCTCTAAAAATTTTCTGGACTCAGGACTTATTATGTTTTCTTTTGTTTTTAGGGCCGGACATAAAGTGGATACCGAAAAACGACGCGCGAGACAACGCAGCCCTTATTTTAGAGTACACAAACGTGTGTCCTTTTAAATGGCTCCGAAATAAATTCGGTTGCCCGTACTGTAACGTAGCTTCCACAGAATTTGATATTATTAAAAATCATATTCGTATCCACAAAAACAAAGTTAGTGCGCTCCTAAAGTCAAAAGCCGGTAATAATATTAACGCTGACATAACAAATATGAGATGTGAAATCTGTCTGTCAAAATTTGATGATCTAACTTCTATATCTGAACACCTTACTACGGCGCATAAAAAGTCTCTGTCCAAAGATCTCGGTCCCGGCATTGTACCTTACCTATTAACAGATGGGTTTAAATGCGCTGAATGTGGCGTGACTTTCGGTACATATCTGACATTAAGCAAACATATGAATGTGCACTATCACAATTTTGTTTGTTCTGAGTGCGGACAAGCGTTCGCCGGTGCTCAGAAATTGAATTATCATTTACATCAGCTACATGAAAAAATGGCGCAGTACAAATGCCCTAAATGCGATAAAGTATTTTCTTCAATGTACCACAAACGCAAACATATGACTGGGGTGCACAAAGTGCTCTTTTACAAATGCCCACATTGCGATGAAGAGTTTAAATTTTACACGCAAAGAGTGCAACATATGAACACGTATCATAATGAAAATATTAGCTATCCTTGCGGTATATGTCCAAAAATATCATCTAGTGCCTCGACAAGAGCAAATCACATTCGCCGTGTGCATACTAAAGACAAGCGCTACGAGTGTTTCGTTTGCAGCAATATGTTTATGACCAATAAAGAGTTGAAGAGACATATGGTGAGGCATGAAATTGCTAAGAAAAATCATCAATGCAAAGTTTGTAATAAAACTTATTCTAGAAAAGAGTCGTTGATGGTTCACATGCGTGTCCACAACTTACAGAAGTAAATAAAAAGGAACACTATCGTGTGTGAAGGCGATAATACACGGTTCAACCAAATTGAATCACTTTGGTTGAACGGAGCAGAGTTGAAAAGAAAAGATGACCTTCAATGACATTGAATGATTCACTTTTATGTTTACACGGATCAATTTGGTTGCTTCATCAAAATTCAAAGGCAAAAGTGAACCGTGTATTTTCTGCTTAACGATAGAATAATACCTAATACCTGGCTTTTGTTCGTGTAGTGGCGGTGCGTTTATGAAAAGTTTACAAAGTAGTTATACAAAGACAGACCCTACATAAATATTACGGCTAGTGGCTAGTCACTGACTAGAGTAGGTACCAGAGTCAACTGACTTTATCCGTGGTATAAACATATACTTACCCATCATATCTTTATCAAACAACGCCAAACAAGTGCTGCTCTGTCAAACCGGCCTTGATTTCCAATACGTAATTACTAGCAAACGAGATTTCTTTTGGTCCAACAAACACGTTGAGATTTTAGCAAATAGGAGATTTTAGCACCTACCTGAGGTGGCGCTTTTCTAATAGCTTTACTGTGGCAATTTTGAAGTCTGGGAAATTATTATGAGTTATTTCTTTACCTGTAAACAATAAGTAGCAAACTAGCAACCTTTTTTTTTTAAATTAAGCCGTAATGAGTAATGTAGCGTAAGGAACCCTCTATACTATATCATAACTTAATCCATAAATTTACTAATATTGTAAATTCTAAAGTAATCTTACCTGTTTCTGCTTCTTCACGACTAACAACTGCTGAGCCAATTTTAATGTGGTTTGGTACTATTATAGTTTAATTCCCGGGACAATGGATAAAGTACATTGGATACTTTTTATCGCTAAAAGTAGTAACACGTGTGAAGCTGCGTACAGCAGCTAGTTGATATGCAGCGTGTGTGAATTGCATTTGGTTTCGAGGGAAATCTTCTTTTAGTTCAATGTTTATTCAGTTAACTAAAACATTTACTTATGAGGAGTGAAAAGAAAATTCTAGGGTCGTAATTTCTATAGTAAAGCATCAATATCTTAAAAAATCTGGACTTATTTTGTTTTTCTTTTGTTTTTAGGGCCGGGTATAAAGTGGATACCGAAAAACGACGCGCGAGACAACGCAGCCCTTATTTTAGAGTACACAAACGTGTGTCCTTTTAAATGGCTGCGAAATAAATTCGGTTGCCCGTACTGTAACGTAGCTTCGACAGAATTCTCTCTCATTAAAAATCATATTGGTATCCATAAAAACAAAGTTCTTGCTCTCTCAAACTTAGGATCAGGTGATAACATTAACGCTGACATAACAAATATGAGATGCGAAATCTGTTTGTCAAAATTTGATGATCTAACTTCTATAACTGAACACCTTACTACGGCGCACTATAAGTCTTTTTCCAAACTTCACGGTCCCGGCATCGTACCTTACCTATTGACAGATGGATTAAAATGCGCTGAATGTGGCGTGACCTTCGATTCATTTATAAAATTGTCCAGGCATATGAATGTGCACTATCGAAATTTCGTTTGTTCCGAATGTGGAGAATCGTTTACCGGTGCTCTGAAATTGTATAATCATTTGAAGCTACATGAAGGAACGGCGCAGCCCAAATGCACGAGATGCGATAAAGTATTTTCTTCAATGCACCAAAAACGCAAACATATGACTATGGAACACAAAGTGCTCTATAACAAATGCCCATATTGTAGTGAAGAGTTTAAACTTTACAGCCAACGAGTGCGACATATGAACAAGTATCATAATGAAAATATTAGCTATCCTTGCGGTTTATGTCCAAAAATATTAACCAATTCCTCGAAAAGAGCAAGTCATATTCGCCGCATTCATAATAATGAAAAACGATACACGTGTTCCGTTTGCAGCCATATGTTTATGACTACAGGCGAATTGAAGGATCATATGGTGAAGCATAACGGTGGAGAGAAAAATCATAAATGCGAAGTTTGTAAGAAAACTTATTCTAGAAAACGGACGTTGACGGCTCACATGCGTGTGCACAACTTACAGAAGTAGTTAATTGCAGACGTGCGCACAGTGCAGTGCAGTGTCATGCGAATCTTCATAATTTAGAGTTGGAGTGGCACTGTAACTATTATCGACTGATGGGACGCTTAACCTCAGGTCAGCGACTAGCTTAGCACGTCGTTTGCTTAGCTATATAAGAAAAGGTCTCTGGTAGTGAGACGGTACGAAGAATAATTTTTTTAAGCATAAATGTAGTTTGATACCAAATCTGTAAAATAAAAAATAAAATAAAATACAGACAGGCACAACATTATTAATTGGTACAAACTAAACCGAATCGAAGAATGTACCATAAGCAAACTTCTTTTCATAACATAATCCATACACCAACTAATGTTGTAAATTCTAAAGTAACATTATCTGTTTGTCCATCTTCACGACTAACAACTATTGAACCAATTTTGATGTGATTTAGCACGTTTTTTTATTTATATTCCCGGAAAAATGAAGCTCTTGTTTCCCTTGCGAAGCTGCGGGTAGAAGCGTGTATGAATTAGGTCCTTGGATTTGATTTCAAGGGAAATGGTCTTATATAGATCAACGTTTACTCAGTTAATTTAAAAAATACTTATACTAAAAATAAAAGTCCGGGATTGTAATCAAGATAGAGAAGCATCAATACCTTAAAAAAAATACTTATTTTGGTTTTCTTTTGTTTTTAGGGCTGGACATAAAGTGGACACTCAAAAATGATGCGGGAGACAACGCAGCCTTCATTTTAGAGTACACAAACGTGTGTCCTTTAAAATGGTTCCGAAACAAATTCGGTTGCCCGTACTGTAATGTAGCTTCGATAGAATTCTCTCTCATTAAAAATCATATTGGTATCCACAAAAACAAAGTTATTGCGCTCTCAAACTTAGGAGTCGGTAATAACATTAACGCTGACATAACAAATCTGAGATGTGAAATCTGTCTGTGACCTGACTTCTATAACTGAACACCTTACTACGGCGCACAATAAGTATTTGTCTAAAGATCACGGTCCTTGCATCGTACCTTACCTATTAACAGATGGATTCAAATGCGATGAATGTGGCGTGACCATCGATTTCGATTCATTTATGAAATTAAACAAACATATGAATGAGCATTATCAAAATTTCATTTGTTCTGAGTGTGGACAAGGGTTCACCGGTGCTCACAAATTGAATTATCATTTACATCAGCTACATGAAAAAATGGTGCAGTACAAATGCCCCAAATGCGATAAAGTATTTTCTTCGTTGTACTACAAACGGAAACATACGGCTGTGGAGCACAAGGTGCCCTTTTACAAATGCAATTTTACACCCAAAGAGTGCAACATATGAACACGTATCATAATGAAAATATGAGCTATCCTTGCGGTTTATGTCCAAAAATATTGAGCAATTCCTCGCATAGAGCAATTCATATTCACCGCGTTCATAATAATGATAAACGCTTCTTGTGTTCCGTTTGCAGCCATAAGTTTATGACTAGAGGTGAATTGAAGGATCATATGGTGAAGCATGACGGTGGAGAGAAAAAACATCAATGCGAAGTTTGTAAGAAAACTTATTCTAGAAAAAAGGCGTTGATGGTGCACATGCGTGTGCACAACCTACAGAAGTAGTAGCTAATTACGACAAAATGCGTGAAAGGTAAACCAAAAGAAAAGAATATTTTAGATAACAATTACGTAATTTATTTATTTCATCGTAATGTACAAAAAAAATGATATAAAATAAATTCAATCTAAACTAAAATAGACTGTCAATCTAAAACTATAAATAACGAATAAAAACAATAGAATAGTGTGGACAAGAGTAGACCGGCCTCCACTTTGTGGACCGACCGACGAATTGGTGAAAACTGCGGGGAACCGATGGATGCAGGAGGCGTGCAACCACTCAAAGTGGCTCCCTGGAGGAGGCCTATGTTTAGCAGATGACGTCTTCCGGCTGATGATGATTAAACGCCGCCCGGTCCGCCAAAGATCCCAACCAAGACATCGCATTGCGACAAACGACTTTTTTGAATTCCAATAATAGATATAAGATTTTGTTCTAAAGCTTTAAGAGATAGGTAGGCACTATTCCATTTACCTTAACGTTTAACACTTGCCTGGGCGTAGCAAGGCATTCTATAATCTAGGTTTATGATTTTTTTATTTAGCCGTTTATACTAGTCAAAAAACTGAACTAAGATCGGATTTTTTTTTGTTTCTAGGGTCCGAAAGTAAATGGTGGCCGAAAGGCGACAAGCGAGATAACGCGGCTATGATTCTACGATGCTCCAACATATGCCCTTTTAAGCTTCATAAAAACATTCTATTCGGTTGTGCATATTGTAGTTTTACTTCGCCAGAGTTTAGTTTCGTCAAAAATCATACTAAAGAGCACACGGATAGAGTTAGGGCTCTACGCAATACGAGTTCCACAGATGTATTAAAAGCAGAAGTAACAGACCTGAGATGTGAACTCTGTCAGACAAACATGAAAGATTTGCAGACTCTGGTTGCACACCTTATCGAAGCTCACGACAAGTCCATAACAAAAGATAGAATCGGTATCGTTCCGTACCTACTAAACGATGGATTCACATGTGCTGACTGTGGCTTCACCTTCGATAGGTTCTGGAGCTTAAACATGCACATGAACACACACTACTCTGATTTCATTTGCTCAGAATGTGGTAAAGGTTTATCCAGTGCGAGCAGACTGAGAAACCACACATCGAATCACAGAAAAAAATACAGTCAGCCCAAAGAGGCCAAATGCTCTGAATGCGACGAAATTTTTCCTACACTAAACGAACAACGTAAACATCTCTTGTCAAAGCACAAAATCGCTACTTATAAATGTCCTTATTGCGGCGAAAAGTTTAAGCAGCAAGAGGATAGAGTGAAACATTTAAACAAATACCACGGCAAGGATATCGTTTATCCTTGTAAATTGTGCCCTAAGGTTTTCAAGACAGGATCGGTGAGGTCGGCACATATGCTACGAACCCACATTAAAAGAAAAAATTTCGAATGTAACGTATGCCATTTACGGTTCCGACTCAATGGCGAACTGAAATACCATGTAATAAACAATCATGGTGGAGAGAAGGTACACAAGTGCCAAGTATGTAATAAAGCGTACTCGAGGAAGAAGACGTTGACAGATCACATGCGAATACACAATGACGATAAAAGATTCGCTTGCGATCTCTGCGACTGTGCGTTTGTGATGAAGTGTAATTTGAAGTATCACATGAACAAGCATCATCCTCACGCTACCTATCCGTAACACATATCGTATTGATAATCCCCAGATTCGTTTTGGTAATCTTTATTATTTCTTAGATGATTCGGTGAAATAACGCATAACCCGTAAAAATAATGTAGGCGGATACCTATATAGGTTCAAGAAATACAGTCTGTAGCTCGGATGACTGACATCAGAGTTTTAGTAATATGTTCTCGCTTTTACTGTTTGGGCATGGAACCCTAAAAACGAATCTGATGAAAGCAAGAAAATATGAGAGAGCAATAGAAATAACTGCTTTTTTTGCATCTTTATTGAAATATGTTAATATTTTATTACATAAGGGTGCGGTTTTTAAATAACTCATAGATTTCTATTGTCGAAGGTGTACGATGCAATCTGATAAAAGATATCACAGGGAAAATATAAGGCGAATTTTGTAAACCGAATAAGCACCGAGAGCCTAGTCCGAGTTTATTTGACAGCTTTCACGTCTCACGGTGCATGATGAGTTAATGAGTGATGCGGTTTTGTATGAAGAATCACGTGCATTCAACACAACACAAACAGTACAACAATACAATACGCTCAATAGGGGCGTTTGTCGTGAAACCATACAAAAACGCATCATTCATCATACGTACCGTGAAACGTGAAAGCTGTCAAATAAATTCGGATTAGGCTCTCTGAAAACGGATATCTATTTTAAAATACATAATTTAATTTGCTTATTTGGTCATACTACCTACCTAAGTATTAATTTACAGCAGCACGGGGTAGCATGAAGTGTAGAAATGTACATACCTACCTCTTCTCTCGAGAAAGAGTTCGACCAATGAGTGGCGCGGGGAGTCATTTCACCCACGTAGTAGATTTCCCAACATGTCGCACTCGATTTGCCGACTCTTATATGCGATCTGCTAGAGAGTGGAACTTGCTCCCGGCTTCTTTGTTTCCTGACAAATATAATATGGGTCTCTTTAAGACTAAAGTGAAAAGGTTCCTCATGGGCCCACGGGCTACACCTTCGACTGCATCGTCGCTTAACATAAGGTGTGTTGCAGGCAAATGTTGGCCAATTTGTACATAAAAAAAATGAACGATCACGCGGATTACATCATGATCCTTTGCGTTTTCATTAGTCAACGATTTCTCGGGAGATGAGATAATAGTATATCGATTGCTGCATTGGCTCAGTTTACATTATAAATAGGTAGGTAGGTACTCGTTTTTGACTAGATGGTAGCCGGTAATATCCATGTGTGTAATATTTTTACTTCGTATGTCTTGACTTGAGCTGTATTGATATTGTAACTAGTTACCTACCTAAGTCAATATTTCCATTAATTTATTTATAAATAAACTTTTTAAAATTACTTTGGTCATTTTATTATTAAAACCTATTTAATATTATAGAAGGTAACGTAAGTAGAACTCATAATAGCACGTAATCCGGCTTACTTTATCTACAAATCACGTCGATTAACTCGACCGGTGTTCGGGCAATAAAGATGCCCATCCTCACGGAGTATGCGTGGCGCCGCGGGTCTTTATTGCCCAACACCGGTCGAGTTAATCGACGTGATTTGTACGAAAACCTATATAATTATGTACATTTCTAATAATTGTGACACAGCACATTTCTATTCCGTCCGTTTACGAACCTAACCCAGCATGCGCACAGCAAGAAAACTTACCATGGTTGTAGAGTGAAACACACTTAGACGCTACCATAGTCATGTCACGGTCTCTCACGAGAAAAAGTATCGAGAGAATGTTGTCGAGGGCCGCATGCTAGGTGGGTTAGTGTAGCTAACTAGTGTAAGTGAGCAAATCAAAACGTAGCCCTAGCCGCGTTTTTTGCCGCCTGTTTTTTTTTTACCTCAATTCAACTATTTCCGTACATATAGTATAAAGCTATCGAAAAAAATACGAAGAATCTTTTCTCCGCAATGCGCGCGCGTAGGTAGGTACCTAATTCACTTCTTGATCATGCATAAAAACTAACCCATCCTTGAAAGCAAACAAACGAAGACGTTGATAAAATTATATCTTAGACAAAATTAGTTTTAATTGGTAAGTAAGTTCTTGACCTTAAGAACCCGCATACGAAATTTGACCGTTTTAGCTGATTTTACAGACGTGGTTTTACAGTTAAAATACTATATTTCTATATATTTTAGTATACAACATGAAATATTATTCCAATCATGATCTAATGAACGAGCTACTTTTTTATTTGTGCTATATCACTTTGATTAATCGACATAAAACTAACGACTGTTTTGTGAATTTTTGCTGTAAGTGGTTTGGAATATCGTATACGACTCATTTTCACGTCTAAAACGTATGAAAAAATTCATGTGAAAGTCGTCTATACAATGTACAACTTTTTGCCAGTTTCATATAGAAATTGAGTAAAAAAATATTTAAGTTAGTCAAATTTTAGAGAAAATGGGCAAAGAATTGCTTTTGATTTCAGCTACATTGAACACTATAAAATTAAAAAGTCAGAAATAAACTTCAGTTCAAAATCAATCATCCTACGAAAAAAAAATTATAAATATTAAATAAAATAGGCAGTAAAAATTCTTTTAATACCACCCAAATCTTGCGTTATAATACACGACGCAAGCCTCGAGTCAGCAGTCCGTGCCGAGCGCTTACAGAGTAGAGAGCGGACGTGTCGCTCTGCGCTCTAAAAATTGCTGAAACGCGCGCGGCCGTCGTGTATACGTGTGCGTACCTAATTCCGCCCGTCTCGGTTTAGTATATCTCATAATTTATTTAAAAATCATTAATTTATCAAGCGTTTCTACTTATAGGTATTAGCTACACTGCCTACTAAGATACGATATTTGACTATAGATCGGTTGGCAAAACATTGAAGTATGTATCTACTTTACTGTGGCATAAAAGTAGGTACAAGTACCTATCTAGAGGTATTTATAAACATTATTTTAGACGTCGCTCATGAACCCCAACATAAAGTGTACCTACTTACTTAAATTAATAAGCCAACAAGCTAAGATTCGCTCGACATAACATGTAAAAGTATACTATAAGTATAAGTAAGTAGTACCTTAAATGACATGAAACTGTATAAAGTAGGTAAATTCCTTAGATTTTACAAAGGCTTTTTCATTGAAGTGATAAAATAACCCACTGAGAACATGTGTGCATAAAATCAAATTAAATCATGCCCATGAAGGAACAAGATTTTGAAATAGTGAGAAGTAAAACGACTGATATGAATTTTTCTTTTGGTTATAGGATCCATCGCCATAAATTGGGAACAGGGACGGAGAGAATACGGCGACGCGCGAGATAACGCGATCGTCATATTGGAGTGTTCCAATATATGCCTGTTCAAGTACCGATTAAACGTATTTGGTTGTGCATACTGCCCTTATGCATCGCCAGATTTCAAGCTCCTCAGAATACATACCAAAGGTCACAAGGATAAAGCTCAGCCTGTGCGCTATACATATAAACAAGTATTAAGAGCTGATGTAACAGATCTGAGATGTGAACTCTGCCTAAAAAGTATGAAAGACTTGACAACCCTGTCTGAACATCTTGTACAGACACACAAGAAGCCCAAAGTAGAGAAATGCGGTCCAGGTATCGTGCCCTATATACTATGCGATAAATTGGCGTGCCCTGACTGCGGCCTTACATTTGATCGGTTCCTAAAATTAACTAAACATATGAGTGAGCACTACCCTTTTTTTGTATGCTCTGATTGTGGTCAGACTTTTCTTGGCAAGCTATCGTTAAAGGCCCACTCCTTGACGCATTCAATGAAAACGCAAAAGTTTAAATGCTCTAGATGTGACGAAACCTTTCCAACAGGACATGGTAAACGCAAACATATGTTAGATAAGCATAACATATATCCTCACAAATGTCCATATTGTAAGGAAGCTTTTAAAGAATATGCGGCCAGATTGGCACATTTGAATAAGTATCACGATATGAAAGTGGATTTTCCATGCACGATGTGTCCTAAAGTTTTCCCGACCTCCTCGAATAGATCGTGTCATATAAAATCTGCTCACATTAAAAACAAATCATTTATATGCTCAGTCTGTAGCGATATGTTTATTTCGTCTACTGAACTGAAAAACCATATGATAAAGCACGGCGGAGAGAAGATACACCAATGCCAAGTGTGTAACAAAGCTTATGCTAGGAAGAAGACGTTGAAGGAACACATGCGTATACACAACAACGATAGACGATTTGCTTGTACTTATTGTAGTAAGACATTCGTACAGAAATGTAGTATGAAGAGTCATATGAAAACCCATCACCCGGATGAAGAACCGTTGGGAACAGAAAATTAGTTGAGAATTATAGTAGAGCTCTTTTATTATTTTTGAATAGATTATTATTTAATTTTGCCCTCATGTTTATCTATATAAAGTTGATAGGTGATTGTTTTTATTTTACTTAGTATGTTGGCGTCATTAAACTTTTTTAGTTACCTACTTAAAATCGTGTTTTGTTTGAAGATGCCATGCCAGTGCACTTTCGATGAGACCATTAAACTAGCAAAACAATGGTATTTGGATACCACAACAATAGCGTAATTCCAGGCTATTTATATGGCGATTACTGATTTTATAGTATTATAAATTATTCTATGAAGGAAATGCATATAATAGTGAGGTCTCCTAGTCTGATTGCAACTTTCTTTTGCTTCTAGGACCCGTCATCTTAAAATGGAAAGAGAAACAAAGTGAGTTTGGCGACGCGCGAGACAATGCGGCCATTATCTTGGAGTGTTCAAACGCTTGCCCATTCAAATTCTATCGAAGTGCATTCTGTTGTGCTTATTGTCCCTTTCCATACTCGGCGGAATTCGGTCCTATCAAAGATCATACTTCATCAGAACATAAAAATAAGGCTTCTACCGTACTCACTTCTAGTCCTAGAGTGGTAGTCAAAGCAGATGTAACGAATCTTACATGTAAAGTATGTCAGAAAAGCATGAAAAATATACAGATGCTTTTTGAACATCTAATCGAGGCTCACGACAAGCCTTTGGTAAGAAATTACAGAATTGGCATCGTGCCTTACTTATTAACAGACGGATTTACATGCGCCGAATGTAGCATGAGTTTCGACCGGTTCTCGGCATTAGATAAACATATGAATAGCCACTACCGCAACTACGTCTGCTCTATATGCGGGCAAGCCTTTATCAGTGGCCAAAGATTGGCCGGACATATTTTGGGACATAAAAGTAAGCAGACCGAGTTCAAATGCTCGAAATGCAATGAATCTTTTCCGACACTTACCAGTAAACGTAATCATATGGCGTCAATGCATAACGTGTTCACTTACAAGTGCCCATATTGCACAGAAACGTTCCGGAAATATAGAGATCGAGTGGCACATATGAAACGGTGTCACGATATGAAGATTCAGTATGCATGCAATATTTGTAATATAGTATTAGGAAGTTCTTCGGCGAGATCAAAACATATACGTCGCATTCACATTAAGGAGAAACTAAGCGTGTGCGCTGTTTGTGGCGATAAATTTGCTACCGGTTCTGAATTGAACAATCATATATTAAAGCACAGCGGAGAGAAAAATTACCAGTGCGATGTTTGTAAGAAATCTTACGGGAGGAAGTATACGTTGACGGAGCACATGCGTATACACGATAACGATAGGAGATTTGTTTGTTCGTATTGTATGAAGGCATTCGTTCAGAAATGCAGTCTGAAGAGTCATATGAGAACGCATCATCCTGATGCAGAGCCGCTGTCTCCAGGAAAATTGAAGTAACTTGAAGGTGTCCTACCTAATAATTTGAATTACAAATTTTTGATATCTACTTGTTTTTTCATAGGTTTTGTTCTTTTGTCGCATGTTACCACGCGGCTACGTCATAGACGTTATACCTATAAAGACGACACATACTTGATACTCTTAATCAGACCACTGAATAAATAAATAGCAAGTACGTGCGGCCGTGTCTCTTAACATCAGGTGAATTACTAGCTCGTCATGTCATTCATTCTCGTAAAAAGAATTGGCCAGTTGCTAACGTGACGCAATAACTTACATAATTTGAACGGTGTTCACTTGAACACACAGTCATACGTAACCTTTCCATGATGAATGAATCACAATAAAAAACAAAACGTGCATACGTGTGAGAAGTGAATGAAACTAATTACTATATAATATTTCCTAATCTCTCTTCTATTTAAAGTTGGTTTACGATGAGCGGTTGAGACATGAACAAATTGAACATCACGACCGCTATTTAGTATAAAAACTGCTTCCTCAAATACATTCTGAAAATGACTTTAATTCTACCCTGGACGTAAAATACTGAGAGCCGAGACGAGATCCCAGACTGATACAGGTTTTTTTTTTCTTTTAGGATCCATCACCATAGAATCGAAAAAGAAACTCCGTAAATATGGTGACCAGCGTGACAACGCGGCTGTTATCTTGGAGTGTTCCAATATTTGCCCCTTCAAATTCTACTGCAACGTGTTCTATTGTGCGTACTGTCCTTTTCCATACACGTCGCCGGAATTTGGTCCCATCCAAAACCATACTAAACAGCATACAAATAGAGCTGCAGTCTTACTCGGTCTAAAACATAGTAAGATTATTAAAGCTGACGTCACGAATCTAAGATGTGAACTTTGTCAGAAGAACATGAGAGATATACCAACGCTGTTTGATCACCTAATTGAAGTACACAAGAAGCCCTTGCATAAAGAATATAGTCCGGGTATAGTACCTTACTTATTAAGCGATGGATTAGTATGCGCAGACTGCGGTCTCAGTTTCGATCGTTTCTTCAAACTGGATATACATATAAATGAACACTATCCATATTTCGTTTGTCCTGAATGTGGTCGATCTTTTATAAGTGCAGAAAGATTGGCAAACCATCTTATAGTACATAAGAAAAAGAAACAGACCCGGTTCAAATGCTCAAAATGCAATGATGATTTTCCTAGCGCACGTCTTAAAAAAGAACATCAGATATCTAAACATAACATCTTCGTCCATAAATGCCCATATTGCCCCGAAAGGTTCAAAGAATATGCAGATAAATTGGTACATTTAAATGAATATCACGATAAGAAAATTGACTATCCATGCAAAATGTGTCCAAAAACTTTCAAGGCCTCCGCGAATAGATTGCTCCATATGCGATCCGTTCACATTAAAAACAAATCATTTATATGCTCAGTTTGTAGCGATATGTTTATTTCGTTTGCTCAACTGAAAAACCATATGATAAAGCACGGCGGAGAGAAGATACACCAATGCCAAGTGTGTAACAAAGCTTATGCTAGGAAGAAGACGTTGAAGGAACACATGCGTATACACAACGACGATAGACGATTTGCTTGTACTTATTGTAGTAAGACATTCGTACAGAAATGTAGTATGAAGAGTCATATGAAAACGAATCATCCTAACGCTGAACCGGTATCTACTAACATTCTAACTCCAAAAGATTCATAGAAGCACAAGTACCTACCTAGGATGCAACTACAAATGATGCAAACTGCAGAAAAAAATTAACAAGTCTGTAGAGATACAGTTCAAATGTGCATTTATGTTTGTACCCGGTCTCTACTATGCTGAAAACGTTACGCGTTCTCTTTGTTTTACCGGGATTAATAGTTATTATGAATATAATATATTGTGTCTATAATTAGTCTTCTGTGTCATTGGACGCGATTTGATCACAGGTTTTGATCCTTTGAGATAGGTTTGAATACCCATTCTACTGAACACCATCTTTTTCACAAACGAACGGCTACACGGAACTTTTTGTCGCGGGACTTGTTAACGAGGAATTCAAATATCATATGTTTTAGTTTAGCGTAGATTAGTTTATTGTACGTATGACATGTTGTCATTAGCTGCTTACTGGTGATTTTGTGACAAAAAATTGTTATAATTATGAAAAATTGTTATCATCTAGTTATAATTTCGTTTCTTCACCATGCTACCGGTCCTATCAATTCTGTTACTAGGAAGTAGTACCTAAGTTAGTAATACGGGAGATCTTATTGCCTATGTTTAAAAAATAAATGTTGTATTTCTAAATTTTTCTATT
Source organism: Ennomos erosarius (assembly GCA_963580505.1). Lineage (NCBI taxonomy): Eukaryota > Metazoa > Arthropoda > Insecta > Lepidoptera > Geometridae > Ennomos > Ennomos erosarius. The sequence goes on along the minus strand of OY757005.1, from coordinate 2,526,528 downwards.
CATTTCTAACAGTAGGTACCTGCTATTATAGCTTTTTTTGAGGGCGGAAATGCGCTCGCTCTCCCCTTTCACCACGGGGACATGAAAGCCACTAAAACGGGGTCCCACACCACGGGGTTGCGTGCGCTAGCATTCATACTATCTCGCATTTCGGGCCTCTGCGCCGTTACGTCGGTAACATTACACCTCGGTTACTCTCCAGACGTCTGAAGCCTCGCAGCAGGAGACTGCCTGCCACGCTATGTCGCCACCGAGCCTGGCGTTTACTACGCTCGGAAATGAAAGATCCTGAAAGCCAACGACCGGTGAAAGTATGCACCGCGCGCCGAATCCAAGCAGCACACCTCCAGCGTGGTAGGCGCTGTATCCTCCAGCGCCCCAAACTCGTGGAAAGCCGGGGTTGCTTCGCTTCCCGTCTCGCGATCTGGCGCAGGACCTACTTTCCCAAAAATGGCCGCTGCCGCACCCGTTCAGGAGAACCGGGCGGATGGCCTCCACCGTCCTCTGCTCAGGCACCGGTGTAGCCAGGTCCTCCGTCCACCGCCGCAACAGCGTGGATCTACTACTACTACCATAATTATGTTATTCTCAACTAAGTAACAATACGCACCAATAAGTAGATTGTTGAATTTTACCATCTGGGGTCAATCAATTGACAACCAACACCATGTCGTCGACATAACTTATTCATTGTTCGGTTACTCATAGTTATGGATTATAAATATGACAGTCCTATGAGTAAGCACGTGGCTATTAGGGATGCTAATTGGAAAATGCGATCGATATCTTAATTTGGCAGCTCTAAAGGGGATAGAAAATTGTATTGTCATTGACGCTTTTTTTAAACGAGACCTCCCTATAACACAGCCCGTCAACGCTATCCGATAAACCTGGACTGATACACATTTTTCTTTTGCTTATAGGGTCAATCGGCATAAAAAGGAGGCCAAAGCTCGGAGAGTATGGAGACGAGCGAGACAACGCGGCTATTATCTTGCAGTATTCCAATATGTGTCCGTTCAGATTTCGAGGACATACATTTTATTGCGCGAACTGTAATTTTACTTCGGTAGAGTTTGAAGCCATCGCAAAGCACAGCGATGAGCATGAAGATAAGACCGAGTACTTGCGCGCATCCCGTAACGTAATACTCAAAGCGGATGTGACGAATCTGAGATGCGAACTCTGTCAAACGGGGATGAACGACATACCGATGTTGTTTCAACATCTGATCGAAGTACACAATAAGCCCATAAAAAGTGAATACGAAACCAGCATCGTTCCTTACTTGTTGATAGGCGGATTCAGATGCGCCGAATGTTTTCTTGAATTTGATCATTTCAGGAATCTAAATAGCCACATGAATGTGCACTATCCTTATCACGTCTGCGTAGAATGCGGTGTGGCTTTCTCATCAGAGAAAAGACTCCAGAATCATTCTATACAACATTCAGACAAGCCACCTCAGTACAAATGTTCAATATGCGACGAGAAATTTCAATTTCGATCTGAAAAGCGTAGGCATTTGAGTTCAAAACACAACGTTTACTTAAACAAATGCCCGTATTGCGGCGAGCTGTTCAAACAATACGCCCAGAGGACGAGACACATAAGCGAGTGCCACGACGTTAAAGTTAACTATCCCTGTCCTATGTGTCCGAAAGGGTTCATGTATTCCTCGCACAGATCGACACATATCCGGCGTGTTCACAAGAAAGAAAAGAATGTCTCGTGTACGGTCTGCAGCGTCCAGTTCTTTAGCTCCACTGAACTTAAAAAGCATATGATCAAACACTCCGGAGTGAAAACTCACCAATGTCAAATATGCAGTAAATCTTTTGGGAGGAATGGCAACTTGGCGGCGCATATGCGAATTCATAATAACGATAAGAGATTTGTATGTGCTCTTTGTGATAAAGCGTTTGTTCAAAAAGGTAGTATGGAGATTCATATGCGAACCCATCAGAGGCCCTCGAAGTCTTCACCAACTCAAGAAGAAGAGTGCATTGATATTAATAACTACTTAAAAGTGACGCTTGCGTCAACATCGGTGAACGAATGATCTAGCAAACGTCCGTCTCGCTCGTTATTGTGTAAGTTGTGTTCGTGTTATACTTACCTACTTACGAAATTGGTATTTTCTTTTGAGTTAAGGAGTCCAGGTACCTAGTATTTAGGTATTATAGTGCCGACTCCACCAAAATCATAAGAATAAAGTAAATGAATGATGTTGTGCTAGTTCTACACCCGAACGTAAATACCTACGTAGAAGTACCTAATAACCTATCTAAATATATCCAGATTAGTAACATTTAAAATCAATCAAAAAAAAAAAAAATCAGGGAATCCTAGTTAGGGTCCAGGATCTATGTATGTGATCGTTGGGCGTTATTTATTTTATTTATTTATTTATTTATTATTTTATTATCACGGTATCGACAGTATTTTCATGGTATTAGCATTATAAAAACATTCAACTATCCAAGTTGCCTGCAACAGAAGAAGTAAGTATATTAGATTTTCTTATTCTGAAATATTTTAACTAAGTACCTACCTACCTAATGCCTATAAGATCACGGGCGGACCAAGGGCGTATTTTATTTACCCTAGGGCCATGAGGGCTATGACCTGGGCTGGCAGGCCGCGAGGGGCGGCGTCACGCGCAAGTCGCATCGTGCCGCCCCGATTATGGCAAAACAAAAGTCTACTTTACTATAATTTTCTTTGGCTGTTTTATAGAACATGCTGCGAGCGATGACTTGGGCAGCATAGTCTGCCACCTTGACATACTTACTAGAAGAAATTTAAAAAACCTACTATAGAACTAATCATAGGACAGGCTGCGAGGTTTGGCTCGGGCAGCCTTCGTGGCCTACCGTCCCGACCCGATGTAACAGAAGAAATTTTTAATACGCCTACTATAGAACTAATACATACTCATAGAACAGACTGCTAGGGGCAGCTTGGGCCGCCTCTCGTAGCCTGCTGCCCTGATATAACACATACCAGAAGAATTTTAAAAAGCCTACTATAGAACGCAATACTCTCAGAATCGGCTGAGAGGGGCGGCTTGAGCCGAAAAACCGCCTCGTAGCGTAGCCTGCCGCCCCGTTATACATACTAGAGTAAATTTTTAAATAGGTTCTATAGAACTAATAGATAGTACAGATTTTCCAGTATACGAGAGCCGCGCCGCTGATTAATCCGGAATCTGCGGGACGCCCGACCCCGTTTTCAGTTAACTTATGGGGCGACAAACCTAACAGGCCCAGAGCGCTGAAAATTTAAATTTATTTAATACGCTAGGGGGGTGGATTGGAAACTTTCTTAACTTTAACTTACTAGGTACTACTTACTTATTGACTTTGTTTTCTTTAGACTGAAAATTTGCCCCAGGATTAGCTGCTATAATAGGAAATGAACATCTTAAGATGTGGTCTAAATCTACCGAAGGGACCGGAATGAACCACAGCGTCCTGGACTAATATTAATTTTTCTTTTGTTTTTAGGATCCATCAGAATAGTATGGCAGTCGAAAACGAATCAATTTGACGACGCGAGAGACAACGCGCTCATATTAATACAGTGCTCCAACATGTGCCCGTTTAAATTCAGCAGAAACGTGTTTTCTTGTCTGCATTGTTTCTTTAAAACTCCAGAATTTGATCGTTACATAAAACACATTCGTCTTGAACATACAAAAATTAGCCTTAATAGAATTGAAGCTCTATTTGATATGAGAACCAATCCGGTACTTAAGGCTGAAGTGACGAATCTAAGATGTGAACTCTGTAATGAGAGCATGAGAAATATATCCACGCTCTCTGAACACCTGATTAAAGCTCACGACAAGCCCTTGAAACCTGAATATCCACATGGCATCGTGCCTTACTTGTTAGATGACGGGTTCAAATGCGCTGACTGTGGTCTCACGTTCGATCGCTTCATGAAATTAAACACTCACATGAAAGAACATTACCCTTACTTTGTCTGCCCTAAATGTGGACTGGTATTTATGAGTCAAATAAGTTTGACAAACCACACGGCGACGCATGCTAAACAAGCTTTAAATGGCGATGAAATCTCTCCCACAGGGAAAAAAAGTACGACTGCAAAACGACCAAAGCCCTATCGTAATAAATGTCCATATTGCAACGAAAGCTTTAAAGAGTATGCTGATAGATTGAAGCATATGAATAACGTTCACGAATTAAATATTAACTACCCATGCACCATATGTTCGCAAGTCTTCGGCTCCTCAAGCATTCGTTCTAAACATATCCGACGTATTCATATGAAAGAGAAAAACGTTCACTGCACCGTTTGTGATAGTAAATTTTTCAATAATCCAGATTTGAAATTACATATGTCTAAGCACACCGGCGAGAAGAATCATCAATGTCACGTTTGCAATAAATTTTTCACGAGATGCTATACTTTGGCGCTACATATGCGTATACACGATAATGATAAAAGGTTTGTGTGTGGCATCTGTTGTAAAGCTTTTGTCCAGAAATGTGGTTTGAAAACTCATATGAACTCGCATCACCTTCATGACAATATTACAGCTCAAGAACCAATACAATCCGAATGATCGTAGGTATTTATCATTAAAGGCGAAAATACACGGTTCACTTTTGCCTTTCAATTTGGATGAAGCAAACAAATTGATCCGTGTAAACATAAAAGTGAATCATTCAATGTCATTGAAGGTCATTTTTTCCTTTCATTTCTGCTCCATTCAATCAGTTCGCTTTAACAGCCTGAAGACGTCTACTGCTGAACAGTCTATATTCGGTCGGACTCCGTTTCAGAGGCTTCTCGCCTCCTGCATCCATTGTCTACCCGGAGTTTTAACCGGTCCACCTGCGCGACGCTGCGTCTTCCGGTTCGTAGTCGCCACGAGAACCTTTCTTCCCCATCGGTTGTCAGTTCTACGAGCGATGTGGCCTGCCTATTGCCTAACTTGCTAATTTTATTCTAAGAATCATATCGGTCACTTTAGTTCTCCTGCGGATCTCCTCATCAGTAATTGTATCGTAGCCGTTGAAGTATTTATATCTATTGGGTTCTAAATTAACTTTTTAATATTCAAGAAAAGAGATACCTATTTATCAATTTTTTTTGTATATACTTTCTGCTATTTGGCGATCAACGTTACCTACCTAGTTCTGGCTGTGACGTCAGTTTTATTGTTTGTTTAGTCTGTGTCTGTCATTTTATTACCTATACCTATGGGGTACGTCATCTAAGGCTTGAACATGGCTTGAATCATATTTGAATTTGTTTGCACTATGAATAGCGACTTTAGATTATAATTTAGATTGTACTATACTTTCCTATACTTTACATGATTACCTTACAATTTTGGTTGAAATATACCTACCTGCGTTTTCCTATAATTCTGTAGTAAGTAATTAAGTAGGTACATTTATAAGTTGCCTCTAAGTAGGATTTCATTTGCTGTGTGTAATGTAAACCTTTAAAGAATAATAAACAATTTTAATTATTGAGGCGAGGTTTTAATTTAGTCTTTGTTAACCTTCGCTGCTTATACGGTTAATACGTATTACCTATAGGTACTTAAGATTGTGAATCCCTTCTAAATTTCTAATTAAAATATAGGTAAGTACAGTATTTATTTATATCGAGTTATTAGTAGGTAATACATACCTACCTCTGTAGTATCATGGGGTCCCATCAGGTACAAACAAAAAATAGCCCGATCATGAAAAATTGGGTTTATTTTTTTCGCTGTGCAATGTAATGGACATGAGTGAGTGAAATTGCGAGATTAAAACAAAAGAAAAGATTTATCTTTGCTCAGGTACTCTCAGTAGAACTGCAATTTGTAACCCATACGAATATGGCTTTCAGATTGCAATGAATCATGAGCAGCCAAATTCTTGGGGGCAAATGTGGCACCCATATACTATAGGGAAAATGTTGTCTTGCTTGACAACTTATTTTTTGAAATTTTTATGAGTAATTATCGTCACTTAAGTCAATACTATCAGGTGAAATAGTCGTCGAATTTAAAGCACAAAAAAATATCTATTAAAAAACTGGACTCAGCTCTATTATGACGGCCTTCAAACAGCACTATTTTTTCATTAGGTACGTACATACATACGTGTAATTCATTTAATACTCGCTAGAATGGGATTAATACTTACACAGATATTTACTTTTGTTTTTAGCTCCTGGAAACTGGAGGCCGGATAAGGGAAACTATCGTGACGCAAGAGATAATGCCGGCATTATTTTGCAATATTCCAACGTTTGTCCTTTCAAATGGTAGCGAAACGCTTTCGGGTGTCCGCACTGTCAATACTCTTCGCCTGAATTTTACCTGTTAGCGGTACACATTATGGCAGACCATTCAGAGAAATCTGAAAGGGTAGAAATTATCCGTGGCCTACGAGCTGGCGATGCAGTGAAAGCAAGTGTTGAAGTTCTGACGTGTGATCTATGCAATGAGAACCTCACAGCTGTATCAACTTTAATGGATCATCTAATTGAAACACACAAAAAGCCCATAGTAAAAGAATATGGTTCTGGAATAGTTTTTTACCGGTTAAATACAGGATTTATTTGTGCCTATTGCGATAAAACTTTCGACCGCTTCGTGTCGTTGAATACACATGTCTTTGATCACAGCCCTAAGACTGCTTGTCCAGTTTGTCAGCAACTTTTTTCTGCGGAAAGATTGAAAAGGCATTTTCAAAGGAACCACGGAAAGCCTCTACCACCCAGCTGTGAACGTACCCCCAGTTCTAAACTTAATGTTAACCCTAAAGTCACTGAATATGACACTAGACACAACGCGTGTATAATATTAGAATATTCTAACGCGTGTCCTTTTAAATGTCTCCCAAACGAATTCGGGTGCATTTACTGTACGTTCGCTTCACCTGATTTTAATGCATTGATAGAGCATATGTCAGAGCATCCAGGTAAAATGGGCAGCAAAGAGATTCTCCGTCGTACCCGACCGGGTGACAAAATCAAAGCTCACGTTAGGAATTTGAGGTGCGTTCTTTATCAGGAACAAGTTAAGGATCTATCAGCTCTTTTGGATCATCTAGTTGAAGAACACGAGAAGCCCGTGGCAATTAAAAAAGATCCGGGCATTATACCATATCTGTTAGATAAAGGGTTTGATTGTGCTCTGTGTAGCAACGTTTACAATACCTTTGTGTCGTTGAATAAACATGTATTAGAACACTACCCTAAGCGTGCTTGTTCCGAATGTGGTGAATTAATCTCTGTAAAGAGACTAAAACAACATATACTTAGAATACACGGGAAGACGTATCAAGCGAAATTTGAGCAGTTTTGGTGAAGATGACCCCAGACATTGACAAGACAACACTTGCATAATCTTAGAATTTTCTAACGTGTGCCCCTTTAAGTGGCTCCGAAACGTATTTGGTTGTTCGTATTGTTCATTCAATTCACCAGAGTTTTGTAACTTAAAAAATCATATGTCATTCAGATAAATCCTACAGAGCTGAGATCTTTCCTTGTACACGCCCTACTGATGTCTTTAAAGCAGATGTTTCAAATCTTAAATGCGATCTTTGCCAAGAGAGTGTTGAAAATATAACAAAGCTTATGGATCACCTTTTCGGACAACACGAGAAGCCATTAAATTTAAGCAACAACACAGGCATCATACCTTATGTATCAAATAACGAATTTACATGCGCTTATTGTACTGAACCTTTTGATTGTTTCTTAACATTAAACACATACACTTAAGCACAACATTACTTGTAAATGTCCACAGTGTGATCAATATTTCTCTGGCCACCCACCTCCTCCCATGGCCCTGCCAACCTTGCGGTTATAAGGGCCGAATCCGCGGAGCATGCCGGCGAACCGGCGAACCGGCGAACCAGCATGCTCCTACATATTATTTGTCCCTTTACAACCTAATCACTCTCCCCCTTCTGGGGCTGATTGACGACACACACGATACTCGTCGTCAGGCAGCTCCATCCCCTCGCGCGCCGACCGCGCCGCGTGCCACTTGTGCGCGAACTCGCGCAGCAGCCGGAAACTGGCAGCATCCCGTACCAGTTCCGCGTGGTAGACCGGGCCCGCTCCCAGGCGGGCAACACCATCCAGCATCCTGTCACGCAGCTCCGCATACAGAGGACAGTCCCACAGGACGTGGTCCCTGTCCTCTTCAGCCATTCCGCACTCGCACATCGATCCCTCGCACAGCTTCATATCGCTCAACCTTTTACGGAAACACCCGTGACCCGTGAGGATCTGCGACACCTCGTAGTCTGGCTCCACCCAGTCCATCGCGATCCGTTCCCCTACGTCCGGGAAGAAGGCGTACAGCTCCCTCCCCTTAACCGTATCGTCCCACCCATGCTGCCACGAGGCGATGACCTCCTCGTCTATGGCCCTCCTCCTTCGGGCCGCCTCCTCGCCCCCCGCGCCCGCGCCCGCGCCCTCCGCCCCGCGCCGCCCCGCACGGACCAGCTCGAGGTCGGCCGGCAATACTCCCGCCAACACCGGCAACGCGGCCGTGCTACACGACCGGTATGCCTTAGTCAGCAGGATCAGTGACGGCCGCTGGGTCCTCTGCAAGACGCTGCGGATCACGTGGAGAGAGGCACGTCCATACCACACCGCAGCCGCGTAGGTCAGGGTCGCGACATAGGTGCCTTTATACAGGACTTTAAGCGCCCTATGTCGCATCCCCCAAGACGAGGCCGAGACTCGGGACATCTTGCCGAAACACCTGCTGGCCTTCTCACCGATGGTCGCCGCATGTGGTGCAAAGGACAGGATGTCGTCAATGACGACACCCAGCACCACAGCCTGCTTCACTGGTTTGACGACGTTACCGACGAACCGGATATGGGGGGGACGCTGCAGTTTTCCTCGCAGTGTAATGGACTGGGACTTGGTCGGGGCGAAATCGAGCCGGTTTCTGCCCGCCCACCCCGCTACCAGCCCCAGCACGGACTCGGCCTTCCTCTCTACCGCAGCCCGTGAGTCCCCCCTTACCAGCACCGTAACGTCGTCAGCGTAGGCGACCATCTCCACACCCTCCGGTGTTAAGGCCAGCAAGTCGTCCAGCAAGATGTTCCAGAGGCTCGGACCCAGCACCGACCCCTGCGGACAGCCCATCGTGGACAACTTCCACTCCGCGTGGCGACCCGCGATCACGACCACCCGGCGCTCCCGGAAGTAGTCCGCCAACATCCGGTAGATGTTCGGCGGACAACTCCGTTTGGCCTTGATCATGACCATGGGCCACCACGACCTCTCTGGCCAGGTAAGACTGAAGAAACATTTGGTGAGATGTCATGCGACGTCTCCTAAAATTCAATTACGATCGAAATTGCGTGAGTACGATGATGCCAGGAACAACGCTTTCATCATACTAGAATGTTCCAACGCCTGTCCTTTTAAATGGCAAAAAAACGTTTTTAGATGTACGTACTGTAAATTTACTTCCGCTGATTTTGCTGAATTCAGGACTCGTGTTAATACTAAAAAGTGCGAAGTTCTAAGCTACGCTTATCCTAGTGAGATAGTTAAGGCCGACGTGTCGGATCTCAAATGCAATCTCTGTGAACAAGCAATAACAGATTTGAATGCATTGCTTGATCACTTAGCCGAAACACATGATAAGCCAATCAAAAAGCAGTGTGGCCCAGGCATCGCTCCTTACTGCCTAAGCGATGGGTTCAAGTGCGCAATTCGCGGTCTTATTTTCGAGCTATTCACAAAATTAAACATCCACTTGAATGAGCACGACACGAATTATATCTGTCCTCAATGTGGACAAGCCTTTTCCAATCCTAGGAGGCTAAGGTATCATCAATCTTTGAAACATACAAAACATAAGACTCCAAAAGTGGTAAAGTGCACCCAATGCGACGACGTCTTTACATCAAAACAGACAAAAACATATGCAGTGGAAGCCTTGCAGAATGTGCTCATGTACATTCAAATCTACTGCTCAGCGGGCTCAGCATGCGAATTTCGCCCACATAATAAATAAGCGCTTTGCTTGCTCTAAGTGCGAATATTGATGCCTATCCTCAACACTGATGAAGAAGCATATCATGAGAATGCACAACGAAGAAAATCAGTAGATAGGTAAAAATTCGACCTAAGAAGTCCTCGAAGGCTTACCTGAAGTTTGGAAAGTTTACTACTACGATGGCAAATACACACAATAATGACCATACAGCTTAATGATGAGGACACTTATGATCCTTATGATTCAGATAATCGGTCTTCATCTTGACGGAAATGCACTCGTCAAGTTTCAAATACCTAATCATTATTAAAGAATTTCTTTCTGAAGAAGCATCGCGTCGCTAAACAGTATAATTATGAACCTTACTGTATAGTATTAGACGTGTGTGATACGAACCTACTGGTGTTCTTTATTTGTACGTTCTGTTGCTACCTATACCTCGATGTGACGGCCTTTTAGAATCCTTTCGCAGAGTATCAGAACTGATAAAATTTTTTCTTTGTTTGTAGAACCCGGCAAAAGGAGCCTGCAAATCGGAGACTTTAACGACGCTCGGGACAATGCGGCCATAATCCTAGAGTGTTCCAACGTGTGTCCCTTTAAATGGCGTAAAAATGTTTTCGGTTGCTCGCACTGTTTCTTCACATCGCCAGATTTCGATTCCTTTAAAAGTCACATGGCAAACCATTCGGTGAAATCGGAGAGAATCGAGTTCCTCCGCAACTCGCGACCTGGTGACACCGTGAAAGTCGATGTGTTTAATTTGAAATGTGACCTTTGCCAAGAAAGCATTAAAGATATATTGACCTTAATGGAACACCTAATTGAAAGGCACGATAAGCCTATAGTCAAAAAGTATGACTCCGGTATCGTGCCTTATCTGTTAGATAAAGGATTCACATGTGCTTACTGCGGGCAAACATTCGATCGGTTTATATTGTTAAACACGCATGTCATTCAGCACAGAATAAATTTCGCTTGCTCTCAATGCGGGCAGCAAATCTCTAGCCCTGAGGGTCTAAAGAAACATATTCTTAGGCGTCACGTCAAAACTCCCAGAAAAAGTTTCCGACCAAAACTTAGTAACTACAATGACGCCAGACACAACGCGTCTGTTATACTTGAATGTTCCAATGTTAGTCCGTTTAAATGGCACCGAAACGTGTTTAAATGCGCTTACTGCGAATTCACGTCAGCGGATTTCGCTCCAGTCAGGAGTCACATACATACCGCCCATCAGAAAAGTCTTGAAGCTCTCCATTACTCCCGTCCCACAGAAATATTCAAAGCAGACGTAACAGATCTGAAATGCGAGCTCTGCGATCAACAAATTAAGGATATGAAAACACTGACTGAGCATCTAAGCACAACACATGGAAAGAATATCAAGAAAAAATACGGTCTTGGAATTGTCCCTTTCCTATTGTGCGACGGACTTGAGTGCGCCGATTGTGGTCAGCGGTTCGATACATTTATGAAATTAAACATTCACGTGAACGAGCATAACCCTAACTGCATCTGCTCGCACTGCGGACAAGCCTTTTCAAGCGTAAACAGACTTCGTGGTCATTTCGAGCAGCACAAAAAGAGGGCTATTCAATTTAAATGTCTGGTCTGCGGTGAGATCTTCACATCCAGGTCCAGTAAACAAAAACACTTAGAAGCGAAACACGATATCCTCCCTCACAAATGTCCATATTGCAATGATGTGTTTAAATCTTACGCGCATAGGTTGCAGCATTTGAATAAGTACCATGATAAGAAAATAGAGTATCCTTGTCGTATGTGCCCGAATATTTTCAAGACGGCTTCGAAGAGGGCTGACCATGTGCGACACGTCCACTTGAATAAGAAGTATCCTTGCTCAATTTGTAGTTCCACGTACACTAGCATGGGGCAGCTGAAGAAGCATATGGTGAAACACAGTGGGGAGAGAAAGTACAAATCCTAGATCTTAAAGAAAACTCGATGGAGTGTCGTGGCATTGGCAACGAACACATTGAGTTATTAATGACACACACATACATCCCTCAATGAAGAGACATTCTGTTTTTTGGAAAGTACCGAAATTAGAAAACCATTGCGAGATATAAAAATATAACAATTTTTATCGTATTTAAATTGATTAATTTTACCTACAGATTAATTTGTAAAGGAAAAATTAGAATCACGAGCGGGGATTGAACCCGCATCCATCCATCCCTCAAGCCGGGATATGCTTTACTTAAGCTACCGTGACAAGTGGTCTCATGTCCGAATTTTTCCTTCACTTTTACAACCAACTTACGGGGTTGGTATCTGTGTCATCTTAAACATATAGAAGAAAATCATGTATAAATAGTAATGTTGTGATATTTTTAGGTGCATGTTAATGTTGACAAACTAATGTTAATTATCTATCTTCCTCTCTTCTAATGTTGCGTGCCCGACAGGGCCCATGATGAGCTGTTACCACGTAAACGAACATCTTTAAACAACATTGTGGAATGCAAATAAAAATTGAATTGAATTGAATTGAAGATTATGCTGAGCAGGCAATACTGCTATAAAAATCATAAATATTTATTTTACCTAAACCAATACCTACATTGTGATGATTATGAAAAATCGGTAATTTTAATAATGAATAAATAAAACGTGAGTGTTATTTTCAACTCACTGGGGTTAGTTGCTCGATGCTTGTTGTATAGGTGTGAAGCCGTTTATTTTTAATGCAATCTTTTAATGTTTATTTTGTGAATAGAACTGGAAATGCTGGTTTTTCTATCGCTACTTACGCGGACAATTCGCAATGCGATGTAGCATTGCGCGTTTTAAGCAACTCTAAAAGAAGCTACCTAGCTCAGCACGCGCAAAAAACAGCATGTTTGCGCTGCAACTGTCGCGTGCAATATAGGAAATAAGGTATCCATAACCATGACATTTACACAGGCACGTATTCAGGGGGTGGGGTAGTCGAGATCTATCCCCGCACCCCATGTTAGTCGCGTTATAAGTAATACACAAGTAGTTAGACATTACTTAGTAAGTATAGGTAGCGGCACGAAACTCTAGCGCTGACCGTAACTGCGCAGAAGTAACAAAAATAGGTATCACCCGGGGGCTAGAGGGACGAAGGGTACGCATGCGTAGCGCCGGTTGTGGCTAGCAACAACCCCCCTCCCCCTCCGGTCAGCGCTAGTTTCGTGCCGCTACCTATACCTATATTAGCTACCTATACCTATATAGACAGCCTCCGTGGTGTGGTGGTTGAGCAGGTCAGCTCATAACCCGGAGGTGGCGGGTTCGATTCCCACGACAGGACAAGTATTTATGCCCGAAAAAAAAGCACAATTACTTGTTCTGTGTCTGGGTGTTGTGGGAGCATGGTCCTCGTAGTTCCTGGGTCCCTAGATACAGGGAATCCTAGTTAGGGTCCAGGATCTATGTATGTGATCGTTGGGCGTTATTTATTTATTTTAATAAAAATATCAAATTATTTTTAATTTAACGATATTGTTGTCATGAATAGTATAATTATCTGCTTCGAACACTTCACTTTCACTTCTCGAAGAGATCATAGAGCTGTTATGAATAATAATTTAAAATTTTCGGAACATTTCACTTATCGATTAGGTACTTGCCTACTATAAAATCCATCTCTAATTTGACGCCCTAACCCTATGTAACAAAAATAAATAAATAAATTGGCAGGTAGCTACCTTATCTAACGGATAAGTATAAAAATCTGTTTAAAGTTAATTAGTTATGTATTCAGTTAGGTATAACATATGTAAGTTAAGTACCTATCATTAGAAAAACTCAATCATGAAACAATTTTTTAAAATCTATGTTAGGTAGGTCTAAGTGCAGGACCTTTATTTCAGATTTGTTAAACCTTTTCATATTGTAAATATATTAGATTTAAGAAAGTAGATAATTTAATTCTATTACAATAAACCTATACCCCGGATAATATAATACCTACAGTGCAGATGCCTCATCCCATACAACGGAATAACTCAGGCTATTTAACAAATTATTTTTTTTCTTCATAACGCAAGATTATCAAGCGACATTTATTGCGTGTTGGCGAAGTATTGGGCCAAATGAATAAACTGGACACTAACTAGTAACTCTCTAGACACGATTACTACCTTTTTTTCAAGTTCGGGCTATTTTTCGTTTTTACCTCATGGGACCCCATGCCTATACTCTTATGATAACTTAAGTATGTATTTTCAGTCGTGCAAGTTTTATTAGCCTTTTGTCCTAGCCTGGAAGCAATGCTTTGTTCATAAATAAATTATGTACTTACAAGTAAGTAAGCTAGGTATTAAGTTTATTGAATGCATAATTTTGCAATGATTCTGTGCGGCAACACGTAATAATCATGAACCCTTTTTGTAATTTAATCTAACCCGACATTTTAAATAAGGGCCTATGCACACGGTGTATTTTTAACACGCAGACGACGCGTTTTACGTACCTACTTGCGTTCGCGGCTCCGCTGTAGACCTATTTATATGTCCAAAAAGGTTACCGACTGCGTTTGAAATTCGTTTACGAGCGTTATAAGCGCGTTGTCGCGTCGCCGTCAGCGCGTTTAAAATATGCTGTGTGCATAGGCCCTAATAATTAAATTAGGTAAGTAACCATACCTACTCCACATTTTAAAATATTTAGTGCCTAGGTGTATAGATAGATCATGGGGCCAATTTTAAAGGATATAGTTGACAGATCTAAAGCTACTAATTCTGTTGCTGTTCTTGTCAAACAGACGGGAATTTAAGAGACGGATATAGTTTTAGTTTTAAATCCTGTCAACTAAAGCCTTCAAAATTAGGCAAAATAACATTGTATATTATCAGTATTATATTTAGGTATAGGTATGTAGGTACTTATTGTAAAAAAAAAAAAGAAATTATTTGGTTTGCTCTCAGTAGACCCATGGCCCAGATCCATGATTTTTAAAGATTTTGACACAAATGTTTCTTTTTGGATTTTTTTTGTTATCAATAGATCCATTTTTATAGTATTATAAATTATTATGGATCTTCAATATGACGTTTTGTAAAAAAAAAACATGACTAGTAGGTACTTTACCTAAGCCTAGGTCAGTGCAGTGGCCAAAACTGGGTTGATTTGTGTTATTCTGTACATTGTTCATATTTCACCGTTTTAAACTTTCACGCTTGTTTATTACGTTTTTAATAGTACTTACGGGATATTTACCGTCATTATAATCATTTTTGAGATCCCGATATATCGGCACAGTTACATGCACCATTTTCACGGGTAGACTGAAGATGCGGGTGGATGATAAAAAGTTATAATAATAAATAATATAATAACGCCCAACGATCACATACATAGATCCTGGACCCTAACTAGGATTCCCTGTATCTAGGGACCCAGGAACTACGAGGACCATGGTCCCACAACACCCAGACACAGAACAAGTATTTGCGCTTTTTTTTCGGGCACAAATACTTGTCCTGTCGCGGGAATCGAACCCGCCACCTCCGGGTTATGAGCCGACTTGCTCAACCACTACACCACGGAGGCTGTCGAAATGTGAAAAGTTCGAAATGTTAGGAGCAGACATAACGGTCTACTCTCTTTCTTAGTCTTTTACTGCGGGTACCATTGGCATTTGTACTCGATCGTAACTCGCGACAATACAAACTCACTGTATCACTGCATATGATCCCGTAAGTACTATTAAAAACGTATTGTTCGTATTACTTTAAAGTTGAAAATGTAGGTCGTAGAAGTGACCAGAACCGGATCCGATTTGTGTTATTATATGCCTTGTTGATTACCTACTTTAAAATTAAAAATAGGCGTGTTGACTTAATTTTTTTTTTGCATAATTTAATAATATTCCTCAAAGATAAACATTTGTGAAAACAAAAATAAAATATCTCAAAAAATTACAAAGTTACAAGCATTTTAAAAACCGGAATAGAAAGAAATAGCTCAAACGGCCAGTGACGTCAGAGTAAGGTCGTTCATAGTACCTCATTACTAAGCTGTGGTAGCTTTACATACAAACGTCGTCACGGCATGTGACGTCACAAATTGATTTTTCATAGTAACTGTGGAGGCGCTCTGTTTCGCGAGAAAGGGACAGGAGATGCCCCCTACAGAAACTTTAAAAGCTTATTACTCCGTGATTTATTTACCGATTATACTTATTTTTTCCTTTTTAATATTCTTTATGAAAGTCATATTTACTTGTTCATTTTTAATAGTAGTCATCATGCCTATTGTCAAAAGTAGGTCATAGAAGAGACCAGTAGTAAGTTACAATAACCTACAGTAACATTAAAAGAGTTGAGACAGTAGATAAATGTTTGTATAGATCTAATCTAGCGTACCACAGTAACAAAATCATTGTTAGACGGGCCCGATAGCTCATTTGGTAGTATCCCTGCCTTCTGAACTGAGGGCTGTGGGTTCGATTCCTACCCAGGACAAACATTTGTGTGATGAACATAGGTGTTTGTTCTGCGTCTGGGTGTTATATTGTATTTCTAATTTCTATGTATGTATTTACAAACAAAAAAAGTATCTAAGTATTATATCAGTTATTTGGTTCCCATAGTACAAGCTATGCTTAGTTTGGGGTTAGATGGCGCTGTGTGAAATGTCCACACATATTTATGTATTTATTTATTTTATTTTTAATAAGCTAAGTAGGTACTTAATAAATAAATAGTTAAATGAAAAAGTTGTTTTATTTTTTCATCCAATAGGTAGGTAAAAATGGTTAGTAGGTGAGCAGAGCGCTATTCAACTCAAGGGCGGCTGTGGAGTAGGTCTAAGGGAGTAGGCGTGAAACGCAATAGCAAAAATTAGATGTGCGCGGGAAGAGGTGTAAGCGGTTTGCGTAGCGGGCGGGGGGCTTGCAGCGCACTTCACAGCCGCCATTGAGTTCGAATCGCACTATTTCATGGGTAATCGTGCTCCACCTTAGACAGTTTCGTCAGTTACCATCAGGCAAAGATTATAAAGCTGTTGACAGCTCGTGAACACAATTTCTCTTATAAATGATTTTATTAAACCAAATAATCTGACATAGCCGAAGCCGAACACCGGTCGAGTTATTCGGCGGAATTTTATTTTATTTCGGGGGCTTACAGCTAACATTACGGAATAAGTAACAAAATAAACTTAGAGAGCCAATTAAGCCTCCACAACTAGTTATTAAAATATAGGTAGGTAGATGCAATAGCCTAACATACAATTATTTGTCGTGAATGCAAGCCGGGCATTAGTTGTTATTAATTTGGCGTAGGTCTACATTATACCTAAACCTAAAGTACTTACCTATCTATCTATTAAATTATCTACGCATTGCATTCTACTTTTATAACGTCTAAGTGCTTTATGTATTGTGAACTGTAGCCGTAGTGTTTGTATATTCTCAAAACTAATTGGAACTCAAGAACCTAAATATATCGGATATTTTTTTATTTATAGGAAGAAAATCCGAAGACATACAGATTAAACACGAAGTGGAGTCAGACTCGGAGAATTACGGGATCACTCCCGCGCTGGCGGCCATGAAAGATGGAGTTCAGAGGCGAGCTACCTTCAGGAATAACATAACAACTATCCTAGAAACGTGCACCGCGTACCCTTTCAAATACAGAAAAGGCACATACCTCTGCTTCTACTGTAAGATGACCTTTCTAGAACCGGAGAAACTTCGAGAGCACAACACGTTACAACATTCCGAATCGAAGGAACTTCTCAAGCCGAGAAAGTACGAGCCGCTCAAAATGGACTTCTCCAACACGATCTGCAGACTCTGCCGCGTCGACATCGACGATTACGCTACGTTAAAGGCTCATATAACTGCAGATCACGGTAAAGTTATCGACTGTACATGGGGAGACAGCGTGCTGCCATACAAGCTGAGCAAAGAAGAACACCGCTGCCAGGTCTGCGGCAAACGATACGAAATGTTCCTCAGCCTTCACAAACATATGAACGAGCATTACGAGCACTACATATGCGAAACCTGTGGAAAAAGGTTCGCCACGTCGCAGAGAATGGTCAATCATTCCCGCACGCACGAAAGGGGAGTCTTCCCATGTAAACACTGCCCTGAAACTTTCCCGTCTTACTCCGCTATATACGCTCACATAGCCAAAATTCATAAACTAAACAAAAGATACAAGTGTCCTATATGTGACGAAAAGTTCGCCTCCTATAAGCACAGGTTAAAACATCTAAGCACAGTCCATGGAGAGAAAACGGCCGTGTTCCCTTGCCCGTCTTGCCCGAAGGTTTTCGATCTTTGCAGTCGAAGAACAGCACATATTAGGTTCCAGCATCTTCAAGAACGGAATCATATTTGCTCGATTTGCGGCATGAAGTTCTTTACGAACTACGAGTTGCAAGAGCACTCGATCAAGCATGGTGGCGAGAGGATATACCAGTGTGATGTTTGTAAGAAGGCGTATGCAAGGTTGAAGACTTTGAGAGAGCATATGAGGATTCATAACAATGATAGGAGGTTCATTTGCCCGGTTTGTGGGCAGTCGTTTATTCAGAACTGCAGCTTGAAGCAGCACACGAGGGTACACCATCCCGTGCATTTAAAGGACATGTTTTAACAAAAAGGAACCCATAAAATACACGAAATTAAACGTATAGTGAATTATGATAGGTAGCCGGTATATTTGGCTACGCCAAGATCTCATATTTTTAGATTTAAGTACTAGTAATGTTTTTTATGACAAAATATTTATATTATTATGAAATATAAGTAGTTAGTTATTATTTTATTCAGATAAGTCGGTGTAGTAATGTAAATACTACATCTAAAAAAGTAGTAACTAGTATCTATTATTGAACCAATCGAAAGCATGGACAAGTCCAGGATATGTAATCTCTTACCATAAAAAATAAAAAAAAGTATAATAGCTACAATAAACATTTAGTCAGTCAGATATAACGTGTTTTAATAACTAATCACATAAAAAGTGGCCCTAACATTCCTTGAGCAACACCGTCTATATTTTTTAACAGGTACGTTTCCAGTGTTGCATGGTAATTAGCAATGGCTTAGTTTTTGAATGAGTAATTTTATTATTTCTTTTCTGGTAATAATTCTTCCCCGTTTTTATTTCTGATTACACATTCTCTCATTTTTAGGTGTCGAAGAGATCCCACTGGAACAGAATATAGAAATACCCAGAATTGGTGACAAAGAAACAGAGAAACTTACGGAAGCTATCAAGAAACAAAGCGAAGATATCGCAGCAAGGAAGAAACGTGCCTACACGCTACTTGAATTCTCTAAGATCTGCCCTTTTAGGTGGATGAAAAACTTGTATTTCTGTTTCTATTGCGACGAGCAATTCAGGGATCCTATCGAATTGAGAAATCATAATTCTAGTCATTCCTTCATCACTCCTGCTCAAATGAAAAACGGCTTTAGACTTAAAAAGTACGAACTGATCAAAGTAGACGTAACAGACGTTGGTTGTAAACTCTGTGATGATGCCATACTAGACTTCAAAGATCTCAAAATGCATTTATATCGAAAACACAGTAAAGACATTGATCCGAACTCTGATGGAGTCCTTCCGTTTAAAATAACTAGAGACAGCTTCAAATGTGCGTTATGCGATAAATTGTGTGAAGAGTTCAAATCCCTGAATCAACATATGAACGTGCACTTTCAGAACTTTATTTGCGAACAATGCGGGACGGGATTTGTCACTCCTGACCGTTTGCGGGTTCACTCGTTTTCCCACGGCACTGGCGCATTCAAATGTGACGCAGAAGGCTGCAACAAAGTTTTCCGTTCAAAAAACAACAAGAACGAACATTACGCCATCGTTCACATGAAAAGGAAACGGCACCGATGTCCCCAATGTTCGGAAACCTTCATCAATTACTTCCAAAGGTCGAAACATATATCTTCCGTACACGGAGTAAAGTTAAAAGAGTTCAGATGCGCCCTGTGTCCGAAAGTCTTCACGCTGAGTGGCAAACTGGGAGCGCATGTTCGGACAACTCATCTAAAAATGAAACGATACTCCTGTGACGTTTGCTCTTGGAAGGTCTACTCGAAGACCGAACTAAAGCAGCACATGATCAAGCACGTTGGCATCAGAAAGTTTAACTGTAACGTCTGCAAGAAGACGTACGCAAGGGACTATACGTTGAAAGAGCACATGAGAATACACGATAATATCAGGCGTTATGTGTGTTCCGAATGTGGAAAGACTTTTGTCCAGGCTTGCAGCCTTAATCGCCATTTTAAGACGCATCACCCAAACTTGGTTCCTGTTAAAATGAACACTGTATATGTCACAAATGTCTGTGATTAATGTGATGTGTCAGATGATATTAACATCGAATTGTATTAATTTATCCGCCTCTTAAGTTAATAAGCAACTGGCTATGTTCCTATTATAGTTATTTTACGTATTAATCAAGGATCTCAGTATAAACTGGTTAATTATTTTCCGAGTTCCAAGCATGAACGTTAACCTTTCTCAGGTTTGTCAATCAAAAGTATCACATGATACTAATTCTTATCAGTTACCTCAAAAAATAAATTTATATGTAATAAAGTAACATCAATACGATTTAGAATTTCATTTTAACAGACAAGGTGTTGTTGATATTTAGATTGCATATTTTATCTGAAAGATGGCTAGCACACAAGCACTCTACTAAGAGCACTGCAAAGTACCTATATCATTACCGAGTACAACTTTATTTTTGTTTTCTAGGATCCGACACAAAACCTGACTACAAGCAGCCAAAAAGGAGGACAATGCCGTTATTCCAAGTCGCGTACGATCACAGTTTGTGTAGGCCGCTGGGCACCATCAAAGACTTCGGCAAACTGATGAAAAAGCGATACACAGCTTCTCTTGACAGTGTCACTTTCGTGGTTTCTCGAAGCCCAACTCCTGTATCACCTGAAAGATCACAGTCGCCAATCCAAACCGAAGACATACACCCACCCGCGGAGTTTCTGCTAAAACCGAAACCTAAGGAAAAACGCTCTGACACAAGACAGAATGCCTTGACTATCTTCGAATTCACGACCGCTTACCCCTTCATATTTTCAAATAACAAATTCAAATGCTTCGTCTGCTCACAACCGTACCTTGACATAGTTATCTTAAAACAGCACATGAAAGACCACACCTTCGCGTCTTTGAAAAGGCTAATGAATAATAGGAAAGAAAACGTTCTAAAAGTTGATATAAGTGATCTAGCCTGTAAAATTTGTTCGCTGCCGATCAGAGATCTGGTAACATTGAAATTGCACTTGAAGGAATCTCACGCGAAACCGATCGAACCCGAGCTTCAAGACAACTTGATACCGTACAACTTGAACTTAGCCGATGATGGTTACCAGTGCGTTATATGCCAACAGATTTTTATCAAAATCCGGATATTAGTAATTCATATGAGCGCACACTTTAGCAACTACAGCTGCGAAATATGCGGCGCAGGATTCATGACTTTACGGCTGCTCAAGAAGCATTTAGAAGTCCACGAAACTGGTAACTTTCCCTGCGATCGCTGTGACAAATCCTTCAGCACGAGCTACAAGTGCGCATTGCATATTCGGGGAGTCCATTTAAAACAGTATCCTCGCCGGTGTCCCATGTGCCCTGAACGTTTCAACTCCAACTACAAAAGAACTATTCATTTACAAGACGTTCACCACCAATCGACTAGAGTGCACAAATGCAAGACCTGCGGTCGCGGTTTCAACCTCAAATACCACCTGATCTGTCACGTGAAATCGGTGCACTTGCAGGAAAGGAACCAGCAGTGCGATGTTTGCCATCAGAGGTTCTCCAACAAGGAATCGTTGAAGCGACATATGGTGATCCATACGGGAGAGAAAAAACATAAGTGTCAAGGTTGTGGGATGGCGTTTTTGAGGCGCAAGAATCTTAAGGATCATTTGAGACTGCATGAGTGACGAAACGAAAATCCTTGCAATAACTGAAAAACTTTTGTTCTATCTATTCGTTATTATTTATTTATAACGCACTGTTCACTTCGCCACATAACATTACCTATCTGGACACTATCTTTTTCTAACTCTGCACCTGGGTTTAGGTACATACATATACATACGACCTCTCACCGATATAAAATCCAAGCGAATTAGTGAATTGATCTTATTGAATAGGTACATTTAAGTTTATATTAATTTAGAATACACATCCTTCAATATCAACACACAATTATGGTATAGCTATTATACTATACATATAATTATTAATTATTAGGTCTAATAAAACACGAATTTAATTTTGATTTTCCTTTAGCCAATACAATAAATACAATCCTTATTTACCAGATAAGCTCTAGTAATAATAGGTACGTAGACGTATACTTTTTCATATTTTATTTATATATTTTAATAGCTGCTTTGTAAAAAGTCCTGCCCATACAAATATTCCACAAAAAATATCAGTTTTGTGAATATGGGAGTTTTGAAAATTTTCCGATTTTTGTTTCCTTCCATACAAACCTAATTCGGACTATTATGAATATAAAAAAGTACTTGGCCAAATCAGTTCAGACGTGTTCAAGTGAATGCAGCATATCAATGAACAGCATTTCATATTTATTTATATTACTTTACTTACCTTCTTACAATTTTTTGTGTCCTAACGCATTTTTTCTCTTCCAGGAATCATTCGAGAGTCGAGTTCCTCCATAACTTGCAAAGGCAAAGATGGAAGAAACAGAGTCTTCAAAGTGCTTAAGATCCCAGTACCACTTGATGATCTCAAATACGAAGAATCTACCCCGAATTCTACTAAGACAAATAAACCTAAAGCACGATACACCATAAAAATAGTCCAAGAAGGCCTTGAAGATGCAGTTCCAAACGAATCTATATCAATCAGTGATTCGACAGATTTGCCAATAACGTTTGACGCAAAAATAGCTGAAAGGATAGTTCCTCATCGTCGGCGACAACGCAGACTAAAATCAGAGTTTGAAGCATGGAAAGAACACACCATAAAGATTTTCGAAAACTCATTTGTTTATCCTTTTGTTTACGCTGGGGTCAAACAAAAATGTTTTATGTGTTCGGAATTATTTCTCGAGCCGTCCCTTCTAAAGAAACACACAGTTGAGGAGCATTCTTTAGAAGACATGGACCAGCAATTGGATAATAGAGGTCAGCATATGACTCTCAAAGTAGACGTCACTTATCTCCAATGCAGAATATGCTATGATACATTAAGTACTCTTCAAGACTTGAAGACGCATTTGAAAGAGCACGGAGAAAATATCAATCCTGATTTTAAAGACAATCTGATTCCTATCAAACTAGGAGACGAAACGTTTCAATGCCAATTCTGTGGAGAAAACTATTTGAAGCTCAAACTACTTATTGACCACATGAGCATACATTTCAACAACTTCAGCTGTGAAATTTGTGGGGCAACATTCATGTTTTACCGTTTGCTGAAGCAGCACTTGCAAAAACATGAACCTGGTGGACGGTTCCCATGCGAGGAATGTGACAAGGTGTTCACCAGTGCACTCAAAAGGAGCATACATTTCAAAGGCGTCCACTTAAAACGAATAGCAATAAGGAGATGTCCAAAGTGTCCCGAGACATTCACCTCGAATTATCAACTGACCAAACATCTTAGCATCGACCACAATCGAAGCAAAGGACTCTACAAATGCGCCTTATGCGGGAAAGAATACTTTTTAGAGTAC
Source organism: Ennomos erosarius (assembly GCA_963580505.1). NCBI lineage: Eukaryota > Metazoa > Arthropoda > Insecta > Lepidoptera > Geometridae > Ennomos > Ennomos erosarius. The sequence goes on along the minus strand of OY757005.1, from coordinate 2,502,788 downwards.
CACCTCCTCCTTCATACGAGAAAGGTTCACTTGCAAGAGAAAAACTGTGCGTGCTCTTTGTGTGGCTACAAGTTCTTTTCGAGGTCAGGCTTGAATAGGCATATGTTGGTACACTCGGGGGAGAAGAAGTTCATATGTTTGGTGTGTGGGAAGGCTTATGGGAGGAAAAATACGCTGACTAAACATGCTAGGATTCACGATGATCCGCAGGGATGTTCCATGGTGGAATGAATGCGAATATAGTGAATAAGATACAAAAAGTAATGGTAAAAATATTGAAATGTATCAAATACATCTAAATAAATGTTACACAGATCAAATGGCACTACTAAATTGAAAAGAAAATATTTGTCGGTTGTGTAACCAACATTAATTAAGCATTAGTAGGAATGGCAATACTGTACGAACGATGCTCATGTTATACTTACCTCTTTTATAAATAAAAAAATAATTAAAATAAAATCTAAATATTAGATTTTATTTTAATTATTTTTTATTAGACTCAAAACCAGTTAGTTTGTCAGTTTGAATTTCAGAGGAGTGTCGAAAAAGTATGTGTCTAAAATGCTAAGTTACTCCAGAGTTGCTCTACCAGTAGCTACCATAACCATAGTATCTAAGTATTATATCAGTTATCTGGTTCCCATAGTACAAGCTATGCTTAGTTTGGGGCTAGATGGCGCTGTGTGAAATGTCCACACTCATCCACACACGAACATAGAACATCTTGTAATCCAAATCGCAATAAACCACTTTTCTACAGTCTACAATTTGCACTTTGACTAACGTTGTTAATAATGTAAGACCATCATTCATGACCTGTTCAACGAGGCTTTAAAAAACGAGGTATTAAGGATAATTTTTATTTCCTCAGGAACTCCAACCACACAGCAAAATTCCGAAAACACAGACTATGGGCCTAGAACGAGCGTGTGGCATTTGACAACACCTGAACGTGAGAACGCTGCCACCATTATAGAATGCACTACTGTCACACCTTTCTTCTGGCTTCAAGGGAACTACAAATGCTTTTATTGCAGTGAAATATTCACAGAATTGCGTTCAGTCCTGCAGCACACATCATCTCATGCTATACCTCACAGAACTTCCCTTTTGGATGAGTATGTTAAGCCTGGCAAGAGAATAATCAAAGTTGATGCGACAGGGCTCAAGTGCAGGCTCTGTCAGCTGAAGTATACAGAGCTGGACGACATAAGGAAGCATTTGATAACTGCGCACAAAAAAGTGTTTAAAGCCGCTGGAAATGGTCTCATGGCGTACAACCTTAGCTCTGCAAGTGGTAAACTATCTTGCCACAAATGTGCCATGGAGTTCACCTCTTTCTTCGCCCTAAATAGACACATGAATGTTCATGATAACGTGGTCTGCGAAACTTGTGGATTAGGGTTCATGACGCACCAACGCCTGAGAAACCACAGGACTATACACCAAAACGGAACCCACAAATGCGATAAATGTCCAAAGTTGTTCGCTACAAAGCTGAAGCTGCGGTACCATTTTATAAGAAACCACGAATTCACAAACGTGAAGAAACTGAAGCCCCTGAAATGCCCAAAGTGCTTAGAGCGCTTCTCCGAGCACTACAGAAAGATGGCGCATTTGAAAGATGTTCACGGCATCACGTTTACTTTCGAGTGTCAAACTTGTAAATCCGTTTTCTCGACTAGGAGAGGTCTGACGGAGCATACGCGGAAGCTGCACATACAAAACATACAATGCAAGATCTGCGAAAAGTGTTTTGGGACTTCGGCTGCGCTAAAAATACATACAAGAGGGCATACAGGAGAGCGGAACTTCCTATGCGCTGTTTGCCAAAAGGCGTACATGCATGAGAAGCTGTTGAGGAAGCACATAAAGACGCATGGCTACCAGATTGCATGTCTGAAATGTGGAAACGGATTTTTAAATAAAAGCGATTTTATTAAGCACAAGAAGCAGTGGCACTCGGAGCAGCCTAAGAATAAGAACTCTACTTTGTATTAGGGGAAACTCGTAACTTAGAATTTCAAGAAATATGCTGTCACGTTTTGATTTTAGGGTGTATTTAGGATACATTAGAAAAGAGTAAATAGTTGCTGTTGTGGGCGAGCTAAGTAACTAGGTACTTATTACTTTTCATGAGCTTTGATATCTGAATATTAAACCGAGATTGTCGAGATAAAACAGTAACACTACATGCTTCTTATTTGCTTTGAATTAACGGGAGTATTGTCTAGCCTGCGTTTCACTACACCTATGCTAACTTTTCAACGCCCATCTTTCAAAACGTTAGTCTTGGTGCAAACCTGATAACTAAAATCGTTCATTCCCCATGGCACTACCAAGCTGTAGGCCTAGTATTAATTATTTATCGGATTCTCTTCATTTTTAAAAACTCAATACAACGCACTTAACTACGAGTGATTAAAGCTGAACGTCCGGATAAGAAATTTCAAAGGAAACATTTTATTTCCCCAGGAGTTCCAGAAAAACAACGAACCGGCCCACGAACGAGTATATGGCAAATGACGATCTCCGAGCGACAGAACGCTGCCACATTCATCGAATTCACCACCGTTACACCTTTCTTTTACCAGCAAGCCAATTTCAAATGCTTCTACTGCAACGAAATATTTCCTGAAGTGAAATCTGCGCTGGGACATACAGTGGCACATGTTCCTCCAAGCAGATCTTGTTTGTTGAAGCAATACTTGAGGAAAGGAAAGAAGGTGATCAAGGTAGACGTATCGGGGCTGAAGTGCAGGCTATGTGACCTAAGGTACTCAGACCTGGATGACATCAGAAAACATTTAGTTACAGCACATAAGAAGGAATTTAACGCATCCGGAAACGGCCTGATGGCGTACAATTTAAGCACAACAAGTGGGCTCCTATCTTGCTACAAATGTGCAAAAGAATTCACGTCTTTCTTCTTATTAAACCGACATATGAACGTTCATTTTAGCGTGGTCTGCGAAACTTGCGGCTTAGGATTCATGTCACATCAGCGACTGACAAATCACAAGATTGTGCACCAAATCGGAACACACAAATGTAAGGTATGCCAGGAAGTGTTCCCCACAAAGGTGAAGCTCCGCTACCACGTGTTCAAAAGGCATGAAGTAACAAACGTGAAGAAACTTAAGCCTTTAAAATGTCCTCATTGTTTGGAACGGTTTACAGAGCATTACAGGAAGATGACGCACTTGAAGGATGCTCATGGGATCACTTTTACTTTTGAGTGTCAAACATGTAAGGCGGTTTATCCGACGAGGAGAGCGTTAACCCAGCATTCTACAAAAGCACACACGCGGAAACTGCAGTGTGAAATCTGCGCAAAGTGTTTCGGAACAGCAACTTTGCTGAAAATGCATCTTAGAGGGCACACTGGGGAGAGAAATTTCTTTTGCACTGTCTGCCATAAGGCGTATATGCATGAAAGGACTTTGAGGCAGCATATGCGCGTGCATGGTCCCGTATGGAAATTTATGTGCCCAGAATGTGGGAACGGGTTTCACAATAAGAATGACTACAATAAGCATATGAAACAGTGGCATCCGGGATGTCATCCGGCTACCGTTATGAATTTAGATGGCGGGCTTGCATCAAATCAAACTTAGTCACGATGAGTTGGATAGGTGTATTAGTTTTATATAGACGGCTGGACCCCGGTTTCTGGTTGGTTTCTGATACGGTTGTAAAAGTCAAACTCGCAATTTTGAAATACTGAACGCTCATTGGTTGTCTGTTAATCATCGGCTGCTTACAACCAATGAGCGTTCGGTATTTTTAAGAAGACACGAGTGCAACTTTAACAAACGTACCAGAAACTGGGATTTAAGCATTCCATGATCTCATCGTTCAGTATTACCAAACTTATAATTTAAGTGCACAACACATGCACAACATAAAAATAGGTTAGAATAAGAATAGGTAGATACTAGACAGTAACATTATAGTAACGTAACTTTACCAATGGTTAAAAATTGTAACACATTTTGTCCATTTGTTAGCGTTTTTAAGCATTGGTTATCTTAACTACAGTAGTACCTCGTTAAGTCGAACCTCGATAAGTCAAAAACCTCCAAATCTCGAAAAAATGTTTTGTTCCCTTCCCTTCAAACACCAAAACCTCCATTACTTGAAATCTTGACCCTCTGTTAGTCGAAATAATCACCGAGTCCCTCCAAGCATAGACATATATAAATCTATGGATTAATTTGTAAAGGAAAAATTAGAATCACGAGCGGGGATTGAACCCGCATCCATCCATCCCTCAAGCCAGGATATGCTTTACTTAAGCTTCCGTGACAAGTGGTCTCATGTCCGAATTTTTCCTTCACCTTTATAATCAACTTACGGGGTTGGTAGCGCCATCTATTGAGTGATTTAAGAATCATCCCAACCAGCATGGTCAAGTTACATCAACACAAATGCTGTACAGATAACGCCTCCCAAATCAATATTTATGATTTTTAAAGCTGTATCGCCTGCTCAGCGTAATCTACTGATTAATTTGTAAAGGAAAAATTAGAATCACGAGCGGGGATTGAACCCGCATCCATCCATCCCTCAAGCCAGGATATGCTTTACTTAAGCTTTAAAAATCATAAATATTGATTTGGGAGGCGTTATCTGTACAGCATTTGTGTTGATGTTACATCAACCATTGACCATGCTGGTTGGGATGATTCTTAAATCACTCAATAGATGGCGCTACCAACCCCGTAAGTTGGTTATAAAGGTGAAGGAAAAATTCGGACATGAGACCACTTGTCACGAAAGCTTAAGTAAAGCATATCCTGGCTTGAGGGATGGATGGATGCGGGTTCAATCCCCGCTCGTGATTCTAATTTTTCCTTTACAAATAATTCAGTAGATTACGCTGAGCAGGCGATACAGCTTTAAAAATCATAAATAAATATAAATCTATGCCTCCAAGCCATTTTGGTACATATTTTCACTCTATAACTCGAAAAATTAAATTTGACCTCTGTATCTCGAACATAGCAACGTTTTATTTTACAATCTTTACAACTTGATCATTTGGAATTTATTACCTCTATTGTTCGAACAAAAATAAGTTACCGACTTTAAGAACTTGCCGACAATGTGAGTACACTATTGTTTCTTAGAAAACATTTTAGGAGTATACGCATAGATTTATATAATATATATGTCTATGAGTATACGATAATAAATTTATGACTCACGTAAACACGTGTTTGCTTGCTTGGTGTCAGGTGTTCAATTTTGATTTCCTTTGAAATTTAGCTAAGCAAGTCATTTGTTTTCGACTTGTACAAGAGCAAACCAGTAACTCTGAAGAAGAAGAATTTTCTGCTCTTTATAGATTAGACAATGCTATAGATAGAGAACAACCAAATTATCTAAAGCAAAAAAAAATACTGACTTTTTTAATGCCATATTTTTTATTTTAAAATGATTTGAAATATGTATATGTTGATTTATAATAAATAAAAATATGTTTGTCACCTCTGCAAGTTGAATTTTTATTTATTTTACCTCTCTAACTCAAAATTTATAAGAATAAACCTCAAACTCTTTATGTCGAATCAAAATCCGCCTAAGTCGAAATCCTCCATAAGTTGAAAACTCTATAACTCGAATTTTTTGGCGTCTCCCTTGATGTTCGACTTATAGAGGTTCTACTGTACTTATATTGGTGCAAAAACCCACACTACGTCCCACCACTACGCGGACCTGCGAGGACTGGTCTGAGGGTCTAGCATAAATACCAACCACTAACGCTACCGCCAAACGCTAACTCTAAAACTGTATTGAAATGACATTCGCTGCGGAACAGTAAGCGATTTCCGAAATGTAATTTCAGTACATTTTGGAGTTAGCGTTTGGCGTTAGCGTTAGTGGTTGGTATCTTTGCTAGACCCCCAGAATCGTGGAGAAACGATGGATGTAGGAAGTGAACAGCTGCACAAAAATCTCGAAATGGTGCTCTGTGTTGGCCTATGTTCAGCAGTGGGCTGATGATGATAATTTCAAAGCTTGCATCAATACCTATAGTCATCATAAAAATATGAGAGGTATATGTTGGCTATAGTACCTATTATTTGAAATACCTATTGGAATTTACCTACCCTTAGTAGGTATAGGTACATACAAGGTGACCTTGAATTGGTATGTTATCCCGAAAGGGGGTAAATCTACACCCCAAGGTAGAAAATGTTTCTTCTACGACTTTATTAAATTAATAGTTTTTCATTGAAGGAATGCCATGTAAAGTTTACTTAACGCAGCTGGGGGGTTGAACTTCGTCATTGACCGAGTGCGCATAAATGAGTTTAACGACCTGTGTTTAGAAATGAATTTATAGTATCTTTTTAACTCTCGTAGCGATCGCGCGTGCAATTTTGCGAGTAGATTTATTTATTACCATGGAGGTTTTGAAACACCCGGATTCAAGTAAGGCTCTCACAACTTGTAGGGTATCATGGTCCCAGTCCCCCCACTCCGGGATTACATACTAATTCAAGGTCACCTTGTACAGCAAGCTACCCTTCTATTTATAGTACTTAAAATACCTTTGATAATTGAATTGAATTGGTCCAGGGTCTAGTGAGATTTAAACTTGGGTGCGTTAGTTTGAAGTCGCACGGGTTACCACTGGGCCACGCTCGCTCTACATAGATAAGCTGTCGTCAACCGTTATATCATCATAATACCTACTTATATTTAATTTTATGGGGATTCCATAATAAATGATACAAAAACAAGAAACACTACTTTGCAAAATAAGCAAAAATATATGAGATTATTTAGTAAGATTGCACGTTTTATTTATTTGCCTCATTTTCTTGTACGACTGAATAAAGAATCCCTTACTATTGGTACTAATATAAAAGCGAACACCGGGAGCACTCACGCTCACTAAAAAGCTTCTTCTTGCGGCGGCGTCGTGCGTCGGGTCGTCCTCTTCCCCCAATAATGGTTGAGGAGGGCGATGGCTGGCGCATGCGGCAAGTCGGGAACGGGAGCTGGTCTGCTCGCGGTGTATGCACAAATCGAAAAACAAAAAAAATATATAGGTTAAGTATTTAATTGTCCTCTCGTGTATATTTGTTCAATAAAATAAAAAATAAATAACAATAAATGATAAATTAACAAAGAGCACGGACCCAAGGGATCTAGCAAAGAAACCTTTCCATTGGCGTTAACGCCAAACGCTAACTCCAAAAATGTATTGAAATGACATAAGCTGCGGAAAAGTTAGCAATTTCCGAAATGTCATTTCAGTACATTTTGGAGTTAGCGTTAGTGGTTGGTATCTTTGCTAGACCCCCTGGTGTCTGTGGTAAAGCAGATTTAAAAAAAAAATACATATATATATATATATATATAATAGTAATTTTTATTCAGAACAGTAACTGAGCTTAACAACAAATAGGTACATCGATGATTTGCACAATAGAAGATAATAAGTGTGTTGATCCCTGGATCCCACACTAGGATAACCTGTGTCGTGGGATTCAGTCTCTTCCGATATATACAATAACTAAAACATAAGAGTAGATTAATACTAAGACATGGTAAGAAAAAATAAAACAATATTTGCAAACATTTAGTAGGTAGTTTACCTAAGCTTAACATTTCTTGGAGGTGGCGGGTAATTGCACAACTTTGAATGCAACACGAGTGATTTCTAGCATAATTTGGTAGTCTCTTAAACTGCGTATTGAAACTATCTAATCTAATCTATAATAAAAGTTCTCGTTTCAATCGGTTGCACTCAGGACTTAGGAACTAGATAAATACATCTATAACTATCTAATAAGGGGCCCGAGCCAAGCATTTGGAGTGAGGAGTATGAATGTGCGTGTTGTATTTGGATGACTGTGTGTGTTATGATTTGTGTTAGGGTAAGTGAGGGCGAGTAGGAGCAGGTAGGTATGCATGAGATTGTCTGTTTTTATTAGGTCAATTTAAATATGGAAGAGGTGCTTGAGAGTACCTACCTACAATTAATGGTACTTAGGTAAGTTATGCGTTTATAAATTATAGTGATATTTGTACAGTTATATGGCTATGAAAATAAAAAATAGGCATGATAATATACACATCATAATGTTTTAAATAATGATTAACTAATATTTCTGGATACATACAAATAAATATAAATAAATAATACAAGATAAGAATAATTATATACCTACACTATAACAGTAGCAGTGGTTATGTATTGTAGTATGAGTTACCATTGTTAGGTTTTCTATACTAAATGGGATGTTTAACTACTTGTTTGTTTGTTAAGGCATTTCTTAGTAAAGGAAGAATTGTGGTTCCCAACTTGCCTACATCATCGAATTCTAGTTCTAGTGAATATACGGATCAGTGTAGTGAGTGAAATAAAGTTGGTGAATAAATAATTTACGTGGGGCCTGGTCCAGACCGCCCGCTGGCAAAACCGTAGCAGAATATAAGTTTTACCTCTCTAGTGCAGGTAGGTTGTAATAACTTATTGAGGGGAACGTAGATTAACATTACATCCCGCACAGTAATCCGCCAGCAGGTGTAGGAACAGGCCCCTTAATGTCATGAGATTATTTTAAGTACGTTTTCCGTCTCATTGTAGCCTAGCGTGGAAAGCCAAGTCACAATCTTGTCTTTGCAGACATATCGAGATGTTTTCAAGATACCAATTGTCTTGTCCAGGCGCTCATATAGGTGCGGTCCTTTAAACGAAAAGGCTCGTTGCGCTTGTAAGGTCCTAGTGCGAGAAGCTATCCAGGCATTGCGACGGGAGGACCTAGCTGGTATGGAGACTGTCTTTAGTGCTATTTTGTGAAAGTGAATATAAAAGTGAAACGTCTGTAGGTGTTTGTCAAAACGGCTGCACCGATTTGGATTTAACTTTGCACATAGATTGCTTACTCACATCGACAGCCGTAAGACGTCCACTGCTAACACAGTTCTCACCCATAAAACGACACTAGACGCTTATCATATGGGGTTTGCCATAATCACCACTTCACAGGCGTCTTGGTTATCGCACAAGATTTTAATGTACTGAGGAGAATGCCCTATTCCCTGGATATTCCCTTAGCCGACTCTTACTAACTAAATTGCTGATGGTAAGTCCTAGAAAATTAGGTACCTACTACTTTTCCTATTTTGCTATGACTAGCTAAGTATTGGGATGCGAGCATAGCTTAGTTGGATGAGAGTCTACGCTTGTATGAGTTGGAAAGCGCAGATTCAAATCCCGCTGGTTGCATAAAACTAACCTATGAGTGACATCAACTAAATTGAATAGGTATGGCCACCGCTCCGATGGCGGATTACATTTTCATATCAATTCCCATATAATATAGGTATCTACTAGGCGTGAGGCGTATTTATCGTCACAGGTAAAAGTCACTGATAAAAGAAAGTCACAGTCAGTCACAGCGACAAAATACCTCCGGGAGCAGCGACACTGTGACTTGTGCGCGAGTCTATGAGAGCGTGCTAAAGTAATAGGTGCATCCTTTTCTCACGAAGGCGTCTGTAGTGTGCCAGAGAGGGACAAACCTAGTATTTTATTCACAGGAGCTATGACAGCGACATGTTTTGCCAGCCGTCAATTCCAAAGTAATAGGTGCATCCTTTTTCCACATAGGCGTTAGAGAAAGACACGCCTATTATATATCTACGTCCCGTAAACGTGACTTGTGCTGGGCGCAAAAAATACTCGCTAGTATTTATTCACAGGTATTTGTCACAGATATGGCTGAGTCACAGTCACAGAGTCACCTAGTATCTCGATTTACCTATTACAACCCACCTCTAGTATCTACCCACCATATGAAAGGGATTGAAGAGTAGAAAACGATAAAGCTTGTAGCTGAAATAAAAATATTTTTGAATAAATCCTTTTTCTTCCCGTGAACTTCGTTTTAGTAGGTTGGGTTGGGATGCTTGGACGCACACAGCTTATCTCGTTATGGTTGAAAGTAAAATCTATGTAGCGAAAACTGCAAAAACCGATTCACGTCTGAGCGTAGTTCTATAATATGGCATCACAATCAATGAACTTGAAACTCATGATTTCATTCACAAATTGATGGCTTTGTAAATCAAATCTCTACTTGAGCACCAATCGATGACTGCGCATAGTTCTGTAATACGGGCCTATCTTATCCTGTATCAAAAAGAATCTACAATCCGAATTTTACAATCAAATGATATTAAAACACATTTTTCTCCTCAGGAACAAAGACTGAAGAAGGGAAGAAACGCGAAATCACCAGCCTCTGGGAGCTGACCATCTCAGAGCGAACAAACGCCTCGAAGTTCGTCCAACTCACCACCGCCAAGCCCTTCGTCTACTGCCGTTACTTCTTCAAATGTTTCTTCTGCCACGAACATTACTCCGACATCAAAAAACTCCTACAACACACGACGACCCACGAAATACCTGACCAATCCAGGATCCTCAAAGAACTCCTGAAAAAAGGCAGGAGGACCCTCAAAGTCGACATCTCCGATTTGAAATGTCGAATATGTCATCACAATTTCGCAGAATTAGACACTATACGAAAACATTTGATCGCAGAACATAGTGTAACTTTTACTGAGTCCGGCAACGGTGTTGTTGCTTACAATTTGGCGACGGAAAACGACCTCTTTTTCTGTCACGTATGTAGTAAGAAGTTCCAGACGTTTATCCTGTTGAATAGGCATATGAACGTGCATTTCAGTAATTCTGTTTGCGAAGTTTGTGGCGCTGGCTTCATGACACACCAACGACTGATGCAGCATAAGGAGATCCACCAACCTGGTGGTCATCCTTGCAGTCGCTGCAACAAAGTCTATACCACAAGCTCCAACCTTAAAAATCATATACAAAAAGCTCACGAAGGCAACAAAAAGATGCGGCTCCTGCGATGCCCTCACTGTCCGGAGCGATTCCCGGAACACTTCAGAAAATTGAAACATTTGAAAGAAGCTCATAGCATCACTTTCACATACGAATGTGACAGTTGCAAATCTGTTTTCCCTAGCAGACGAGCGCTTACAACTCACAACAACAGGCACCATTCAGAGAAAACCCAGTGCGAAGTGTGCAAAAAATGCTTCAGCTGCCTTACCGCTTTAAAAGTTCACGCGCTCTGTCATTCCGGTGAAAGAAACCACGTTTGCGAAATGTGCCAGAAGTCATACAGGCATAAGAAAAGCTTGAAATATCATATGCGGACTCATGCGAATGGCGATCAGTTTATAAAGTTCGCTTGTCCGGATTGTAACAGTGGCTTTCCTAATAGGAACGATTTTAATAAGCATGTCAAGGAGTGGCACCCTACGAGCTATTTTGATTATGTTGTCAGTTGAGTAGAGGTGTAAGTAGGTACCTACCTTACTAGTCATCACTACGGATGCACAGTCTCCGTGGAAATCAAACCTCAAGTGTCTCCGCCAATGCTTACTTGCTTATTTATGCTTATGCATATCTGCAGCTAATATAAAATAGTCCACAATCTGCTGTTTGATTTTTATAATGATATAATGATGAGGCACCCTGTTATAACGTGGTAAAACAATAATTTATATGAGTAACCTACATCGTTGCATTGTATTATTTCTCAAAACTTGCTTTTTCCAGTGTTAATGTTTAAAATTGGTGGAGTTTTACGCAGTAAGTGCTGAATTACGAGCATGAGTGCGCCAAAATAGAATAGGTATTATCGTATTATATACTCTGGCAAAGATGGCGTAGACGTAACGTAGAACGTAGCAAACAAGCCCGTTGTCGTTAGCCCATACCATTCCCACAGCTGGGACATTGGCCTTCTCTCACATGGAGAGTAGGCCATAACCCACCACGCAGGCTAATTGCGGGTTGGCAGAACAGGGGGTCTAGCAAAGATCACAATCGCTAACGCTAACGCCTCACGCTAACTCCAAAATGTACTAGGATGACATTTCGGAAATCGCTAACTTTTCCGCAGCGAATGTCATTTCAATACATTTTTGGAATTAGCGTGAGGCGTTAGCGTTTGTGGTTGGTATCTTTGCTAGACCCCGAGATGTAAGTAGGTAAGTACTAGAATTTAGATTTAGTTATATAGATTTTTTGTGTGATTTTGTGATTTTTTGTGACGATGTTTTGTTTCACCGTTGTAAGAGTGAATGATGTGATGCAGGGTGAAGCGGAATTTGAACCAAGAAGATGCGTTTGGTTTGAAAGTTGTAGATTGTTACCGCCAAGGCTACTCGCACAGAAAAAAAATAAATTTAACATTAATAATAACATGGATAGTTTTGGCGGGAACGCGGAAAAGTTCACGGCGTTGCATTGTAATATTTTTCAAAAGTTTTGCTTTTTCTAGTTATAATGTTTAAAATTGGTGGCGTTTTACGCATTAAGTGCTGAATTACGAGCATGAGTGAGGGCAAGTGATATAATGTGGTGAAACGAGATTTTTCGTGTTGCTTCCAAAACTCCATAGAAGCTTCTAGTAAAGTTGCCACCACTTTGCTGGAGCTTGACTTAGACTGGACTATGACTATGACTAGGACACGACTTTTCATGAAATATATTATAACACGAAGAAAATATAATACTTGACACTGGCTAAATACACTATGTGTGGAGCCAATATATAAGAAAAAAAAAATAATAATAACATGGATGAAATAAAAAAAGAAGGATTGAGTTTTGATTGACATCGAACTGAAGCCCAAAATGGCGGACACATTACATATGTGTGTCAGATTAAAGTATGGCGACCAGCTGCATATGATGTGAGTGTGTGCGTGTTCTGCTCGTACGTACGAAGCGTTCCGGCTTCCTAAGAGTGCTTCAGTTTCGGATCAGACGGGATTCGCTCCTTTTTTTAATAGCTCCATTAATATAAACAGTGTTGTATTAGGCACCAACTGATAAGCAGTATTGTGTATTATTTAAATTCTTGTTACCTACCTACATTATTTAGTTAGCAGCAGTTTATTGTTCCTATGTATTTTAAGTAGTAGTATTATGTACTGAATTAAGCAAAACTATGTACCTACCTAGTATGAAATAAATCATTTCATTTCATATAATGTGGTAATGTGGTCCATTAATAATAATTTACTTTCACCACATAATTGACTATAAATCCAGAATCTTTGTACCTCATCATCCACAGCCTGAAGACGTCAACTGCTGAACATAAGTTTCCAGAGAGTGCCACTTTGACCAGCTGCTCGCCTCCTGCATCCATCGGCTCCCCGTCGCTTTCACCTGATCGTCGGTCCACCTAGTAGGAGGCCGAAAACATAATCATTTATACTTACCATATCAATAATCGGAACATGTCCACTGCTGAACACAGGCCTCGTCATAAAACGACACTGGACGGTTATCATAGGTGCCATAATCAGCATGCTTGACAGGCGGCCTTAGCCTAAGGAATGGAATACCTTACCGGCGTCATTGTTTCCTGACAAATATAATCTGGGAGTGTTTAAGGCTCGAGTGAACCGGTATCTTCTAGGCGAGCATGCTCCATCGTCCCATCGTCGACCGCGTCGTCACTTACCATCAGGTGAGACCGTGCTCAAATGTTAGCCTATCGTTGATAAAAAAAAAGCCGGCGCTTACGGAACCCACGGGAAGAGATGGTGTGGTCCTATTCGTAACCGGGACTACATAGCGTTCAGTAGCTACTAGTGGTAGTAAGTAGTAACTAGAAGATTTAGTAACATTTCGTCCGCTATTGACGTTTAATGTACCGATGCATTTCTAATATTAAAAAAGGGAACAATAAAAAAAAAATTTAACATAGTAATAGCATTTTATTTGCATTCAATAAAATAATGATACTAACAACAAAAGTATACAATATTATAATTAGTTTTATCTATTAATTTATTTAGAAAGAAAAGAAAGAAAATAACTTTTATTCAGGACATCACAGAACATTACATTATAGGAAACATACACTAAAATTTACACTAGAGAAACAAAATATAAAAATGTAAGGTTGTGTGATGTCATGACCCAGGTCCCGACTCAGCATATGAGGTCAGGTTTACAATATACATTTTGATGTTGATCAAAAATTTGGCTTATTCCATAATTCCCATAAATCCAATTTCCAAAAATCCCCTTTGTATCTTCTTTGCATGCCGGAAGGAGATTTTTGGATAAGACCAGAAATCCCCTTGACCAATTTATTTATTTATTAATTTTCTTTATTACCTTTTTGGCAATCCCCTACGAAGGGGATTTTTGTGCTTTTAGTCGGTGTGAAGGGGAATTATGGAATAAGCCAAAAAATTATCATTTAACACTTTTTTCATTGTTTAAACTATAAACATTTTAATTTGACTGTTTAAAACGACTGCTGTCCTTCTAATTTCGGCTTATATAACTACATATATGAAAGAGACAGCAAAACATTTTTATGACCGTCATACTTAGAGTGCGTTTCATTGAATAGTTCCTATGCCGTTATGTTGGCTCCCCTGTCTGTCAAAGTTATCGACACGCGAAGAAGTATCTGGGGATTTTACTAAGTTTTAATTGTATTTCTTGCGAAAATCATGCCGAAAACATTAAAAAGTGGCGAAAGAATGATGGTGTTGAAAGTGAAGGACTTTTGTGAACGTGAAAAACGTAACGAGGCCCCACTGGTTCCATTAAGATGTGTACAAGCTCGTGTCGCCGCCATTACAGGTTAGTCAAAAAGGGTTACCAGCTTCAGTTTGAGAAGCCTCTCTGTAGGTATTTTTTATGTCTATATTGTAAGTATTTATTTTATTATGGTTTTCTAATAAATCTATGATAGTATTTATTATTAAAAGGTTTAACTGTTTGTTTATAATCAATAACCTAGAAAGCTACAATTTTTTTTAAATTCTTGATTTCTAGTAGGCTATGATGTCAGTTAATGAATAGTAATAATAAACATAGATTTTTTGTTAAAGGCATTTCTGAGAAAACGGTATCCAAAATTACTAAAGAGGGTACAGTGGCAGCTTCAACGTCGAAAAAAATTACAACACCGCGAAAAAATGGTCCTCGACGAAAAATCCACGAATTGAATGACTTCGATCGGTGTGCTATAAGGCATAAAATTCACGAATTTTATTCCGTAAAAAAGGAATTGCCTACATTGACGAAGTTGTTGCATGAAATGCGAAATGAAATAGGTTATAAAGGGAGCCGCACAACTTTGTGGAGAATCATAAAAAATATGGGATTTTATTTCAAAAAATGCAAATCCAAAAGAAAGGTGTTAATGGAGAGATATGACATCACTGCCTGGCGTCATCGATACCTGGCTGAATTACGAACCAATCGCCTTGGAGATCAGCGGCCAGTCGTGTATTTAGACGAGACATATATACACGCCACATATTGCGCTGGAAAATGCTGGCAAAGCGAATCTGAAGAAGGTGTCTTATCTTCAGATTCCAAAGGACCACGGTGGATTATCGTTCACGCAGGTGGCGTCATGGGCTTTATACCTAATGCTCAACTGATTTTTAGATCACAGTCGAAAGCAGCCGATTATCATGATGAAATGAATAAAGTTAATTTTAATAAGTGGATTAGTGAAAAGTTGATACCAAATCTACCTCCACGGTCAATTGTTGTCATGGATAATGCGTCTTATCATACCGTGCAGATTGATAAGGCACCTACGATGTCAAGCACAAAATCAGAAATGCAATCCTGGATCACAAATAAAGGACTTTCATATTTGCCAACTATGTTAAAAGCTCAGCTGTATGAAATTATTAAAGAGCACAAACAGCCACCCAAATATGAAGCTGATGTGATGTTGGAAGCGAATGGGCATAAAGTGTTAAGGCTACCGCCTTATCATTGCGATTTGAATCCCATAGAGCTCATATGGAGTATATTAAAAAGACGGATTTCTGAAAAAAATGTGGCTCAAGCAGCTAATAAAATAGTAAAAATTACAGAAGAAGCTTTCGCTACAATCACTAAAGAAGAATGGAAGAAAGAATGCGAACACGTTATCAAAATTGAAGAAAAATACTACGCCGATGGCCCAGCTATAGATGATGAGATTGACAGATTCGTTATTGAAATAGGAGATGATAGTGATACTTCTGATGACAGCGAAGATGAAGAACTGTCAGATGTAGATATGTTAGACGAACACAGTTATTGTAAAAAATTATAAATATTGTTTTTATTATTAATTGTACAATGTGTTTTTTAACTAAATTTTTCTTATCCTTCCTTGTTCACCATCTTACAAATATTATAAATAAATAGTAAATAGTTACCAAGTAGGGGCTATCTACATTCTATTATTTAATATTCTTTCATGCTCATTCGTGAATGAAGATAAAAATTATTAAGTGGAATTAAAAGTAAAAAACAAAACTCCGTGAGTTCAGGGCGTTTAGTTTAGGCAACACCTATTAGCATTGCTGCCAACATGACAGCATAGGAACTATATGATGAAACGCACTCTAGTTTTTTAGGACAATATTAGGTGGGTTCCAGTTGTTACCGTGATATTCGTTATCTTCGATCACAAAAATCGTTCCAAAGCAAAAGTCATCACTGTCATAGTTTTTGACAGTCAAAACCAAAATATCGAAAATTCAGTCCAACTGGAACGCACCTAATAAGTTAAATTTTATTAGGATTTGACAATAACATTAATAAAATTGGACGATTTGCATCATATTGCACACTAATATACTTAAATAATTGATGAATGCAATCTTATTTGTACGTTGCTTAGATGTATTGTTGAAATGCACCGAACAGTGAATTGAATAACGAACATTATTCGGTGCAGCGCTTACCGGACCGAAAATTCGGGTCTATTCGGTTCATTTTACGCGAATTTTACCTAGCATTAACTCGTTCTAAAACAAAATAAATAATTTCAAATCTCCGTGCAACTGAAATCACTAACACTAGCATCATTTCCTATGATTTTTTTAAGAAGCACCTATAATGTTCATAATCTATGGTAAATAAAACTCTAATGATTTTTAAAAAGTACATAAATTGATTTCAGTAAATTATAAGTATTTAAATGACTTCATAGAAGCAAGTAAAACTTTGGATTTCGCGTTTTGTTTTTTAACATAAAAAACTATGCCGAATACAAACAATTACCGAATATTTCGCGCGTCTAATAAAAAAATAATCACGTACCATCGATTCCATTGCAACAATATTAACTTTGCTGCTCTTATAATAATGAAAATAGATATGCATCGAAATTTTCCGGTAGTAAATACTATCAAAGTACGCGCGGTAACTATATACCTACGTAACAAAAGCATTCCTGAAACGGTCAATCGCTATTGACAATCATACGTTTTATTTGAATACGAATATCACGGAAAACTGAAATGCAAGCTAATTTATGACATCTTAAACTGGTGTCAGAAAACC
The DNA here is from genome assembly GCA_963580505.1 of Ennomos erosarius. Classification (NCBI taxonomy): domain Eukaryota; kingdom Metazoa; phylum Arthropoda; class Insecta; order Lepidoptera; family Geometridae; genus Ennomos; species Ennomos erosarius. Next base: position 2,485,390 of record OY757005.1, on the reverse strand, counting down.
AAATTAATCCTACATGCCTCGTCTTGTTTCTCGAGTTGTAATTTCTAAAGCCATCCAGCCTAACGACACGATCTGCCATCGCACTAAAATGGGACGAGACGAAGAAGCTCAAGCCGACATGAAGCACACTTCAAAACATAAAACTATGCGATTGTCGTCTTCGAATAATAATATGCCGCTAGACTTCAACGCTAACAATCTTAGAGATGCTCTAAGCTAGCAATCGTTACAAGACTCAAAATCTACATGAGAGCCCATGGACTCGAAATAAAATCCAACGCAAGGAAAGTCGCCATCCTTCTTCAAGGCATAGACGGATGCTCTGAGTATATTTTATTCATTTAACATCGACATTGGCACGGCGCAAAACGACGGTGCGCGGCGTCGACAAATTCGAAACATGGCAAAAGTCAATGTTTCAATGGAACGCCACAAGCTATTCAACAGGCCACAGCATGATTATGAGGACATCTCAACATATGCCACAGACCTACATTCACTATCAATCAAATACCTTAAATCAGACAGGCATGTCAAACTTGCGGCCCGCGGGCTCATTTGGGCTTCAATGCATTTGTTTGGGGCCAATCCACTTTAGAGAAAAGCCTCCTTTCAGGAAAACCAAGTGTCTCAAATAACAAGTAAATGCCGATAAAACGAGAAGACCAGGCAGTATTTGAAATGCATTTTGAAGATTTTAAGCCCCAGAGATAATTTTTCGTTGTTTACGGGTCTTTTCTCGATCGACATCGATTAAGTTCCCACTCGCTTGCAGACAAACGCCACAGACAATTAAAGCAAAAAAAAATTTTTTTTTGGTAATGCAGCCCACGTTTACTGCGATAAAGATAAAGATTCTTTATTTGTATAAACATGGAGTTTGTTACACACACAATGCATGCAGATCTTAAAATACTATTATGAATGCGGCCCATCAATGACTTTCAGTTTGACATACGTCCCTTAGATTGACAATCGCTGCAATCACCAAAGTAAACTATAAATTTTTGCATCAATGCAATCGATCTTCGATCAGGTATACAACTTGATCGAAAGTAACAATCACGTAAAGATTGTCAATCAAAATTGATCGTCTCGGGGATGCTTTAGGATTAAATAAAAATTATTTACGTTACTCGATACCACGAGTGCTGTAATGTACTTTCAGCTGATAAAATCGTAATAATAAGCAGAGCGGTAAAGTTTATCATCACCATATTATTATACAATCACATCACATATCTGTAAAATAAAAATAAAACTACATAGTAATAAATAAAAATTACATAGGTAGTAAGTAATATAACAAAAACAAATTAAATATATTCCAGAATAAATAGTAGTTATAACTAAGTAAGCACGAGCCTTACTTATAAACGCTGCTTAAAGTTATTCAATGATTAAAATCTTCTGTCAACTTTTGACTGTAGGCCTAGCACGAATATTTACGTGCGCGTAAGTGTAACGTTAACGTAAGGCATTTGATCTGCCCCCTATTACGATTGCACCCACCACACCCAACGCGCGTCTGCCGCTTAACTGCTGTCAAAATTGTATGAACTTTGACAGCAGTTAAGCGGCAGACGCAATCGTAATAAGGGAGCCTTACGGAGCCTACTGCTGATTTGAAAAATGTCAGGCGAGAAAACGAGACAGAACATTTTAAACACTGACTAATTTTAAGCAGCGTTTATTAGTAAAGCCCACAGTTCATAAATATACAATGTTATTGATGCTGCATACAACGGACGAGACAGTATACAAAAAATAAAATGGTAAAATTTATAATTTTTTTTTAAATATTTATTTATTTTTCTACTTCTAAAGGTTGGCCCAAATACCAAACAGTTATATCACGTCGAATAAAAAAATGTAGATAACTCATGCCCCTTATAAGGAGTCTTTGTGCGTTAACTTCTTTTTAACCCTAGTTCACTAACCATTCGTCAAAATGACGACGCGTACCTTGCGCATTTAATGTTTAGGTAAGATCCCGACCCCCGCCACCCCGCCCGTTTCTAATACCTTCCTAATTCGCATCGCTAGTGACCCGCAATTACTTGTTGCGGACGCACGCTCATCAGATCGGGATATATCGTGTGATCGTCGTAAAATTTACGAAAGGTTATAGTTAGTATCTACGCAACGTACTTTTTTTCAAAGTTGTGCATTTATTTTTGTCAATTATTTTCAATAATTACTATTAGAACATATTATTTTTATTTTATACTATGACGTAATAATTACTATATTTTATAAATCACTAATGAACTTCAGTGTTATTTGCATCTTTTTGATATTTTGTTGTTTTTTTGAGATTTGAAATGTATTTCGTTTTTGGTTTTTATGCTTTCAGATGGATTTGAGGAGACAAAATGAAAAAATTTTACAATGGTTAGGTGATTTGGAAACTGAGTCAATATCCGATAATCAATCACAGTCTTCAGCATCGGAGGATAGTAATCATTTAGAGACGGAAATTCATACTGAAACTGATGGAAACGACGAGGATGCTGCAGATTTGTCGGACGACGAGTTCTTCGTTCCACGTCGCAGTCGCAGTCGAAGGTTAGTCATAGATTCTGATGATGATACTTCACTGACATCAGGTATGGATCAGATGGATTCTGAACATGAGGAACTACCACAGCAGCAATCAATCATTCAACCAAGACAGAATATCCTGAACGGTAAGAATCAGCACAAATGGTCTACAAAACCTCGAGACTCACGTACTCGCGTGGCTGCTCGTAATGTGCTGCATATTGTACCTGGTCCCGTAGGCATGGCTAAAGAACTCACACAGCCAAAAGATCTATTTTATCTTTTTGTAGAGGAGGCAATGATCGATGTTTTTGTTCAATATACGAACGTCGAGATTGACATAAAAAACAATAAGTATAAAACATCTAAGTATACTACTACACATACGTCGGCCAATGAAATCAAGGCATTGCTGGGTTTGCTTATTCAATCTGCTGGTCTCAAAAGTAATCATTTGCCAACACGAATTTTGTTTGATACATTGAGAAGTGCAAAAACTTACAAAGCCTGTATGAGTGCTGAAAGGTTCGACTTTTTACTGAGATGTATGAGATTTGATGACAGAAATACTAGACAAGAGAGAAGGATATGTGATAGACTGGCGCCAATTAGAAATTTCTGGAATAGGTTTATAGAAAACTGCAAGAAATGGTACAAGCCAGGTTCTTACATAACCGTGGATGAACAATTGGTCGGATTTAGAGGACGCTGTCCTTTTCGCATGTACATCCTTATTAAGCCCAACAAATATGGCTTGAAGCTTGTGATGGTGGCTGATTCTAGTACAAAGTACATGTGCAATGCTATGCCTTATATGGGAAAAAACACAAACACAGGTAACGAGCCATTAGCAAATTATTTTGTGAAGGAGCTGTCTAAACCGTATCATGGATCGAACCGGAATATAACCATGGATAATTGGTTTACATCGGTTCCTCTGGCCACTGAACTGTTGAAACCACCATATAAGCTCACATTGGTAGGTACTCTACGAAGCAATAAGCGAGAGATCCCCAAAGAAATGAATAATTCTAGAAATAGACGAGTAGGTACTACGATGTTCGGTTTCGATAAAGAAATGACGTTGGTGTCTTATAAACCGAAGTCAAATAAGGTCGTTTACCTTCTTTCTACGATACATGATCAACCTGCCATCAATATCGATTCAAAAAAGCCCGAAATTATTGAATTCTACAATTTATTTATTTATTTCATCATAGGAAAACTTACAGCCAAATAAACAATAGAAAGTAACATAATTATAGAAAATAAACTAGGCCAATTACAAGTTTTCACCTATAGAAAAAACATATACAAGAAATCCGTAGTAGATAGAGAAGTCAACATGGAGCAGATAAATAAACCTACCGATAATGTAATTAAATGAAACAATACATCTAAGTTTGAGAACCGAAGAAATCAGCTGCCAGTTTTTGCCTTATAGAACGCACCCCATCAAAGAAAACGTCAAAATTACTATTAGTCTTTAAATGGTCATTAAGAAATGAAGATGTTCTCCAGAAGAAAGTATTTTGCTTGTAATTTGTCTTGGCTAACGGAACAGAAAGAAGTGGCGTATGGCGTGAATTAAATGTTGGAGTACGAAGGGAAATTTTGTTAAGTAACTCATAACTATCTACTTTATTATTTAAGATATTCAAATAGTATGTTACATCTGCTATAGTCCGCCTTGTTTTAAATGGCAGAAAATGATGCCGTCTACAGCGCTGCTCATAACTGATGTCAAATGTTTTTGAGCGAAATTGCAAAAATTTTAGAAACTTCCGCTGTACCTTTCGATGCGCAAAATATGGCACTCATAGTGTGGATTCCACACCTGAGAGCAGTACTCTAGGATACTGCGGACGTAGGCACAGTACAGAATCTTTAACGTTTTGATACTATTGAATGGTGTAGATACTCTCATGATAAACCCAAGGGCTTGCAAAGATCTTGTGACGATGTTATCTATATGCTGAATATACATTAGCTTAGAATCCTGCAGCACACCCAAATCTCTCATGATTTCTACTCGGCTTAATATTCTATCTTTTAAGTAATAATTTGTTTGAATAGTGTTCCTTTTCCTAGAGAAGGTAAGCGTATAACATTTATCAACATTGAGGTCTAATTTATTTGTTAGGCAGTAATCACTAAATCTAACGAGATCTTCCTGAAGTTTAATCGTCAACAAAACTACTGATTGGTTTAAGAATTTTCATATCATCTGCAAACAAATAGAATTTTGAGTGCAAGAAACAGGAGTTAACGTCATTAATAAAAATAACAAAGAGCAGTGGTCCCAGTAAGGACCCCTGGGGGACTCCAGATGTTATATCAGTCCAAGATGATCTAAACCCATTGAGAACCACTGCTTGAGATCGACATTCGATGTAGGAGGAGTACCATCTAAAAAGATCACCGTGTATTCCTGCCGACTGTAATATAATTAAGAGCAACGAGTGATCTAACTTGTCGAACGCCTTACTATAATCTGTAAATATGCCATCAACCTGGTGCCCCAACGCCATTTGGTCCACTATAAATTCATTTGCGAGGAGTAGATTGGAGGTTGTGGAACGCCCTTTAAGAAACCCATGCTGGTCCTCTATAAATATTGGTTTTAAAGCTGCGTAAGTTTGTGTGTAGACTATCCTCTCAAGCAGTTTGGCAAAAATACATAGTTTCGATATAGGGCGGTAGTTCTCGACTTGTGACTTAGACCCTTTTTTATGTATAGGCGACACTAAAGCAGATTTCCACATGCGCGGAACAACGCCCTCTCGAATTGACCTGGTGTAAATCATACCAATTCCACAAAGGGTGCGGTTGATACTGTAGATCAGATGTGCTCAATCATGAGTACTAGCCGTAAGACCAATCGATGGCCGCTGTGCTTGTTCTACGACATCCTAAATCTGTCTATAGTGAATGCATATGTCATCTACGTCTCTAATGCGATCCGAACTGGAAAAAAACCCATGAAAAGAAGGCCTTTTGCATTTGAAATGGCAGATGAACTGATGAAGCCTTGGCTGCAAGAGAGATATCAGACTGTAACTTTGCAACGAAATCTGAAGCAGATCATCGCGGAGGTCTTAAAAATTGATGATCCTCAAGAAGGTTCTAGTCAAGACGTTCCCAGAACCCGCAAAACTTGCAGCTACTGTCCTGCAAAAAAACGTCGTATGACAACTAACTTCTGCAAGGGCTGCAAAAAAAGCGATTTGCAGAGAGCATATTGTTCCAATGTGCAATCATTGTTCTTTATAGCTTATTTCTAAAACAGATTATGTTATTTGATTAAGAGATAACTAAGACTGAACTTAAAAGTAGTTTTGTATCGTAAATAAAGTTGATTAAATAAATATCGATGTTTTATTTCGTCGTAAAATTAACGAATGGTTAGTGATAATGTTACTTGAAATTAAGGTTAGTGAGCTAGGGTTCAAGCATTACATAAATAAACTAACAAATATAACTTTGTGAACATTCCACACAGCGCCATCTAGCCATTACTAAGCATAGCTTGTACTATGGGAACCAGATAACTGATATAATACTTATACTTTTGTTTTGTAAATACATACACAGAATACAATATAGGTAACACCCAGAGACAGAACAAACATCGATGTTCATCACACCAATGTTTGTCTCTGGTGAGAATCGAACCCACAACCAACCAGAAGGCAGACCAACTGAGCTATCAGGCCAGTCAAATTTTTATCACTATTTTGGGACTTTAAATTCCACGACTTGCCAAAACACGAAATAATGTTGCCAGGTTGGCACACCTAGACCAGAGAGCCTACTCACGACCGAGTCGCTCACCGGAAGCTGCATTATTTGCGTTTGTTTTCTGACGATTCTGTATAGTTTTACGAGAAGCGAGTGAATTGAAAATCACAGAATATTCATATATTCTTACTTATATTTATTTTGGCTTTTTTTTTTTGAACGGGCTAATGCTGTTGGTCTCTAACGACCTTTACAGCGTCACCGGGCGGATACAGCGTCACCGGGCGGATTACAGCGTCACCGGGCGGGTACAGCGTCACCGGGCGGATACAGCGTCACCGGGCGGATACAGCGTCACCGGGCGGATTTATTTTGGCTCCACACATAGTGTATTTAGCCAGTGTCAAGTATTATAATTTTTAATCATGTTAGTAGAATATTTCACGTAAAGTCAAGTCATAGTCATAGTCCAGTCTAAGTCTGGTAGTCATATACCAGTCTAAGTCATGCTCCAGTAAAGTGGTGGCAACTTTACTAGAAGCTTCTATGGAATTTTGGAAGCAACACGGGAAATCACGTTTCACCACATTATATCACTTGCCCTCACTCATGCTCGTAATTCAGCACTTAATGCGTAAAACGCCATCAATTTTAAACATTAACACTGGAAAAAGCACAATTTTTGAGAAATAATACAATGGAACGACGTGAACTTTTCCGCGTTCCCGCCAAAACTCTTCATATATTCTTTGCAAAAAACTGACGATCAGTCGGTCGGTATCGAAACTTTTCGAGTCCGCAGTCCCTCTGGTGACTATAGTTCACATTAAGGTGGTACAGGTTGTTGTACATTCGTCACAAAGTAAATTCGTCACATTTTTTAAACTCCATACATTGAAAGTAAATTCGTCATATGCATTAAAATGTAGGTATATATAAATTCGTCACAGGTCAATAAAGTTATTGTAAATTCGTCACAATCTCTCATTTTACATCATTTTTGCTTAAAGTAGGCTACCAGTACCAGTTAACCAGTAAAGTTAAAATCAGTGTTTAGTGCTCGAAAATATGTAAGAAAGTTTGACTACTTATTGCAAAAATTCAATTATGAATGTACGGAGATTTACAATAATTACCAAAAAAAAAATAAAAAAATTATCTTTGAATAACTTAAGTACTAAAAATGGGAATTCTAGTTATAGGTAAGCGACACGAGAGTTGCAGTGCAAACCCTTTTTGGTTGCAATCTTTTTGGTGTAAATATAAATGCCATTGCAACACATTTACATTGTTTCTGACACGGAGTGAGATAAAATTTCAATAAAAGGAAATTTACTTATATTATTTCATATTTTTGTGAAAAATGGATCCTAATCTACCGGGTACAAGCTCGGGTGGACATGGTGTAAGTGTTTTATTGTTTAATAAACGGGAAACGGGATGTTAATAGCATATCCTCTCCCCCTCCCTTCACTCCAACTCCCATCCACCTTCCATGCAGCGGAGGAAAGAAGTATACAATAGCATCGGACTCCCACACTACGCACAGACCCTATCCCTCTCAATAAAATAATCCATTTTAGATCACATTTACGAAAACTGAAAGAGGCCGGCGAATGCTTGTGAGACATGGTTATATGTAAAATTTACGTCGGGAAACTAAATTTGGAACTGTATGGAGATGTATTAATCGTTCATGCAGTGCAACTATAAAAATTTCGGAGATTCAAGACGTCAGAATTTTGCATAAACAAGTGCACAAGCAAAAGCACTGTGACGAATTTACAATAGACAAAATAATTAAAATGAGGAATTTATCAGAATAATAGAATTGTGGCAAATTTACACATCCTTTTTTTGTGACAAATTTACTTTGTGGCGAATTTACAATAACCTGGTGGGTACATCATGCTCAGCGCTCCAAATTCAAATTTCTTGCATTTTTTCCTATTTACAACGTAATTACTCAACGCAAGTATATTGAAAACTAGTTTTCCGCAAATAAATAAAATGTATCAACAAATTAGGATTAAAGGTATCACTTAAATATCATTGGTTTAGCAACAAATGGCAATAGACTGAAAAGCCAAGACAAAATTTGTTTTTTTGCGATTTGTTGCTAAACCAATGATATTCAGGATGTATTTAGGTGATACTTTGAACGCTAATTTGTTGATACATTCTATTCTATTTTTATATATTATTTATTTTATTTTTATTTATTATTTCTATTTAGTTGCGGAAAACTACTTTTCATGTAATTGCCTTGAGTAATTAAGCTATAATTAGCAAAACAAGCAAAAAAATTGGATTTGTCGCGCTGAGCGTGACGTAACATCTGAAATGTCTATTGACTGAGAATATCTAATGTCAGTACGAAGGCATATTCTACGATCCCCGGAAAGTTGACTGTTCAATACACGAACATAAATACATTGCTTTCTCATATTTTAAATTTTTTGTGTTGGCAACATTTCTTTAAAATTATTTGAAATACCGGTAAAAATATAGTTATGCGGTTGCCCGGTCGCCAGATAACGACCGCTTCTCGTGAAACTGCGAACGTAGTGTAACACGGCGCCGAACCACCTGCATGACTTGCACTGGCATTGTTCGTGCCTATGTTTAAATTAATCAGTAGTCTAGAGCATCTTCCCTTGTTCGGACTAACTTCTTTAGAATAATTATATGCGTTTGATGAAAACTGTGTTTTGATCAAAGCAACTTCATGTTCTCGCAAACTAAGATAAGTTTTTTTCTATCGGCCACCATATTGCCTTTCAGTTTTTGGTTATGATGATTTGATGATGATGAATTTGATGTTAGTGGCATTAGATGTCATAAACGTCATTTTTGGAAAATCTGCAGTAACTGGAAAAGGGCGCGGGCTCCTAATGTCGGGAAAATCTGCAGTACTGGAAAAGGACGCGGGCTCCTAATGTCGTGAAAATCTGCAGTAGCTGGAAAAGGGCGCGAGCTCCTAATGTCGGGAAAATCTGCAGTACTGGAAAAGGACGCGGGCTCCTAATGTCGGGAAAATCTGCAGTACTGGAAAAGGACGCGAGCTCCTAATGTCGGGAAAATCTGCAGTACTGGAAAAGGGCGCGAGCCCCTAATGTCGGGAAAATCTGCAGTAACTGGAAAAGGGTGCGAGCTCCTAATGTCGGGAAAATCTGCAGTAAGGAGGATCAAAGATAACTTTTTGAAACCATGAAAGAGTCTTTGCTTATTGAAACAAATAGAGAAGCAAATAGCTTGGAATAAAATAACAAACATTTTCAACGGTCAGCTGGAAATCAAAAACGCTAAACATATTTAGACAGCGCTAAACGCCCGTTTTTGGGTATTAAAATTAAACAAATCTTTAATTATGTTTAGTCTCAAATTTTATATTGTGCAAGAGGGTAATTCGTTGCAAGGCGTTGGATAATGTCGCACGTCAGACATTGGTACGACTGATTGGAACTTATATTTTGGAAAGGTATCCAGAAGCCATAATCAGATCAGCTGTTTACGTATATTGAACACACGAAATTGTCCGAGTATTCCCACACATTCCCAACATCCGTTTATTTTCAAAGTAGGATTGTGGAATCTTCACGAGGTCTCATCAACGGGCTAGCAGAAAAATTGCCTGATCAATTCCACAATAACAAAAAATATCGAAATAGGGGTCTAGCAAAGATCCAAAACGCTAACGCTAACGCCAAACGCTAAACTTCAAATTGTATTGAAATTGAAACATAAGCTGCCAGAAAAGTAAGCGATTTTCGAAAGGTCAATCCAATACATTTACACAGCAGGGTTACTCTTGACACTCGATTTCAATCGTAATTTGGGGTTTGGAACGAAATCATGGCATTTGATACTCTTAAATCCGATACTAGCGCACAATTGGAATCCATGGAACTTTATAAAACTAAATCGACTTATTTCTACCCCATCCACTTTTTACCAAATTATTTGACATTGGAATAGGCATGATGACTAAAATTTTTGAATAAATTAATCATATTCCTCAAAAGGTAAACATTTATGAAAACAAAACTTAAATATCTCAAAAAATCACCAAGTTACAAGCATTTTAAAAACCGGAATAGAAAGAAATAGCCCAAACGGCCAGTGACGTCAGAGGAAGGTCGTTATAGTACCTCATTACTAAGCTGTGGTAGCTTTTCATACAATCTTTGTCATGTGACGTCACGAGTAGATTTTTCATAGTAACTGTGGGGGCGTTCTGTTTCGCGAGAAGGGACAGGAGGCCTCCTGTAGAAACTTTAAAAGCTTATTACTCCGTGATTTATTTACCGATTTCGCTTATTTTTCAATTATGCATTCATTTTTAATTTTATTTATGAATGTAATATTTACTTGTTCACTATTAGGGGAAGTACGTACAAAATGACATATACGGACAAAATGACACAGTCGACTTTTTTCAAAATTGGCGCGGTTTAGTGCCGTGGTTGACACTTCTATAGATGGCCTCCACCATGTTTTCAATCCTGCCAATCACCGGCGGCCATTGCCTCAGTCGTTCTGTCACAACAAGCGAACAGAAGTGTTTGTTTATCCGAAAAAAAAAATTATATGGATTCCTGTCTGATTTTGGTAAGTTGTATGTTACTTTTCACGTAGAATCACATTGTTTTGGAAGTATTAGTTATTTTTCTTGTGATTTAGGCAAGTTTTTATGCTACAGACAGTTTTATATAAAAACCGTGTCTTAGGTTCTGTCTTAATATAGGTAAGTACAAAATGACATACAGACTTATCGGGTAAAATGACATACCTGTGTCATTTAGTCCATCCATGATCAGTAATTTTTTTTTATTTATAGTTATAATGTAATTTAAAAAACAGAGAAAACAAACGCGCTGGACAAGAATGGCTTGATGGATTCCTTAAGAGAAACCAGGACATTTCTCTTCGTACACCTGAAGCGACTTCCGCAGCCAGGGCTCAAGCCTTCAAAAAACCACAGGTATCCAAATTTTTTGAGCTCTATCAAAGTCTTACTAATGCTCACAACTTTGGGCCACACCAGATTTACAATGTTGACGAATCAGGTCTAATAACAGTACAAAAACCACAAAAGATTTTAGCGACGAAAGGCAGAAAAACAAGTTGGCTCCCTAACCAGTGCTGAGAGAGGATTCAATGTCACAGTAGTGTGCTGTACAAATGCTATTGGATCATTCATCCCACCATGCATGATATTCCCAAGAAAAAACATGAAGAAGGAACTTGTAGATGAAGCTCCTACTGGCACACTAGGTCTTGCACAAGAATCTGGATGGATGAATACCGAAATATTTGTAAAATGGTTGAAGGTTTGCTTAGGCTGTATGTCATTATGCCCGTAACCTATATGCCATTTTGTCCATATAGTATGGACAAAACGGATTTTTCTAGTAATTAAGGTTGATCTCAACAAGTTTTATTCAATGGTTCCTATTTGATTCTCAAATATATTAGGTATAAGTCAATTAGCCAAAGAAGATTATTCCTTATATTACTGATTGTAAATAAATAAAAAAGTTATGACTGAAAAACAAAACTCTGTCATTTTGGACGTACTTCCCCTAATAGTAGTCATCATGCCTATTGGGGATTGATTCGGATTAGAATTTGAGTGAAATTGGGATTGGATTCAAGAGTAACCCTACAGGGCAACAGAACAAAGATATTTGTGATGAACATCGATGTTTGTTCTGTGTCTGGGTGTTATATATCGTAAGTACGTAATTACAAACACAGTGTCTAATTATTGTAGCCGTTATCAGGATGCCATAATACAAGCTTTGCATGGCTAACCAGGGGGCTAGATGCTGTGAGATATGTCCATGTGATTTTTTTATTTATGATATCAACCATGACCGACCATTAGCCGTCTAAGAGTTTTGGAAGTTTCTTTATACTTATATTAGTTTATTCAATGATACTTTTTGGATGGGAAATAATGAACTTGAACTTAGGTGGAAATTACACATGTGTGGGGTATCAAATGAAAGTGAATAAAATAAAATGCTCTATTAAGCACAACATTAGCTCAATGGTACTGATACATATCTATAAAACTACCTATTTTTAATTACAGTGTGTATTAAAATTATTACTCTATGATATTTTAATAATGCAATGGAAATGAAATAAAAATTATATAAATTCACTTTCATTTCAGATTGGAGTCTAAGAAAGAAGAAGTTAAGGCCGAATTACAAGAAACAAAATGTACACTAGCATCTTTAAAAAAGAGTGCTAAGTTAATAGATAAGGTTGAATCGCCCATCTTTATAACCTTGCCATGTCTTTTTGAACAAATTAGTCCCCAGACGCAACAATATTATGAATTTAAAATTAGCGACTCTGACTCTAAGTAATAGTGTTACCGTTGCTCTGAAACTGTGTTCAAATGTGTTGAACCTGGCTGGATTCCAAAATGCAGGGCCAACAATTTTTTCACATACCATGAATTCACATTTTGAACGCAAGTTCTAGAAGACCAAGGATACAAGCATCCTTTCTGGATCGAAAATAAAGATAAGCTTTTGGATTTTATCGACCAAGCCAAAAATTACATTCGAGAACTCAAAATTGATGTACAGTCAAGGGAAACTCGAAAAGGTAACGGGGAGAAAGTGATCAAAACACAGCCAAAAACGGGTTTCTTTGGGCTGCTGATCTGCATTTCTAGGTTTGAAATGCTTTGATACAGAGTTGGTCGTAATCGAAGGTCTTGTGCCTATCAAAGCACTTTCCATATTTGGATCATTCTATTATTGATAATAAGATCGACTACAGTCGTCAGCTTGGGCGCTCTATGTACAATAGGCATGATGACTGTATTTTTTTTTTTGCATAAATCATAAATATTCCTAAAGAGATAAACATTTGTGAAAACAAAAATATCTCAAAAAACGACAATGTTTCAAAAGCATTTTAAAGACCGGAAATGAAAGAGATAGTTCAAACGGCCAGTGACGTCAGAGCAACGTCGTCATAGTACCTCATTATTAAGCTGTGGTAGCTTTACATACAATATCTTTGGCATGCGACGTCACAGGTGGATTTTTCAAGTAACTGTGGAGGCGCTCTGTTTCGCGAGAAAGGGATAGGAGATGCCACCTGTAGAAATTTTAAAACCTTGTTACTCCGTGATTTATTTACTGATTTTACTTATTTTTTCAATTATTGCATTCATTTTTAATCTTCTTTATGAAAGTATTATTTCCTTGTTCATTTTTAATAGTAGTCATCATGCCTATTATATCTTATTTCCAAAACCTAATAAACGCAATATGTGCTGATTTATGGTCACCACTAGCCTCTCATCACCTACCTATAGGAACACGTATAGGTAACAGGCAAAGTCTTGAAATATATTACAGCATAAGAAAGCTTCTTTTTAGGGACGACGAAAAGAAAACCAAAAGGCAGGCGCTGGACCCTAAAGAGGAAAATTCAGCTCGAGCTATATTCAAACGCTCGCCTAAAACGTGGAACATGGATTAATGTTGCCGAGCACCAAAATTTATATTTATTATTTATATTTAAAAGGTCGCCTAAAACATACCGATATTTAAAGCATGAATTAATGTTGTCAAGCATTAAAACCTTAAATAATTTAATCCGAAAAACACCGAGAGCGAGAGAAGAACGAAGAGATGGGCGAATAAGTAAGGCTGTTCAGCAGCACCACCAAGTTTCACCAACAATGGATGAGAAAAACAGATGTTCCACATTCTGCCCAAAAAATCGCGAATGCCTCATCATCATCTCCAAAAACCAACATCTCAACAATCAGTAATTGAAAAAAATTGTAAAATCGGTAAATAAATCACGGAGTAATAAGCTTTTAAAGTCTCTGGATCGCCATACCTTTCATGCAAAACAAAATATTTAGTTACTATTGAATTGTGACGTCACATGCAAAAGATATTGTGTGCTATTACAGCTTAGTAATGAGGTACTATGAAGGTGCAAGAAATGACGTCACTGCACGTTTAAACCGTCTCTTTCTATTCCTGTATTTTAAAATGCTTGTAAATACATTTTTTTGGATATTTAATTTTAGTTTTCACGACTGTTTGAAAAATATTATAAACTTGTGTCAAAAAAACAGCAGGCCCTATTTACTGCTTATTATTTGTGAAAGGCGCAACTTCGCAGCAATTGCAATTAAAAGAATTATACGATGTAATTTTATGTATGACGTTTCACATTTATTCAAGTCAATCAGAAACAATTTCATGAACCACGGCACCATAAAAATAGAAAACAATACTGGAAAGTGGGCATACCTACTAGAAGCTGAAACAAAAACTCATCTCTTTTATGTTTGAGCAAAATTACATCATTAACTCATGTACGGCCAATACACGGGGCAAGAAAGAAGGTGAAATACACACAGGCATAAGGTGAGACCGTTTCAGGTGTCCTGAAATGAATGATTGGAGGGCGGCGAGCGCAGGTACCGACACGCTCTCTACGCATACGCGCGAGAAAACTCAAGCTCACCCGATACTTCCGCTCCTTCTTCTTGCTTGTCTCTCCGTTTCCTTCGTCTCACCAGTGTATGGCAGTGATGTATATTTTCGTTACAAATACCGCTTCACAAAATCTTTCGGAGAGAAAATTTAAGATTTGCTAAGAGGCGACTTATCACGTGATCCTTGAGGAATGCCGATCAGTCCGGAAATACAAGAGCTTGCGCTGAAATAAGTGTATTTTATTACCTAACAAAGCGGGCTATAGATATTATTACCTACCTCTTACGCTCTCTCATTTTTGCACGCCAATAGGCATGATGACAAAATTTTTTTTTTGCTTTAATTAATAATATTCCTCAAAAGATAAACATTTCTGAAAACAAAATTAAATATCTCAAAAAACGACAAAGTTACATGCATTTTCAAAACCGGAATAGAAAGAGATAGCTCAAACGGCCAGTGACGTCATAGCAAGGTCGTTCATTGTACCTCATTACTAAGCTGTGGTAGCTTTACATACTCTTTGGCATGTGACGTCAAAAGTGAATTTTTCATAGTAACTGTGGAGGCGCTCTGTTTCGCGAAAAAGGGACAGGAGATGCCCGCTCCAGAAACATTAAAAGCCTATTACTCCGTGATTTATTTACCGATTTTACTTATTTTTTCATTTATTGCATTCAGTTTTAATCTTCTTAATGAAAGTAATATTTACTTGTTCATTTTTAATATCAGTCATCATGCCTATTTAGGCAAATGTGACTGTTAAATATTGTAATATTTTCTGTGCGGCATCATTTTATGTTTGTGCGTACACTATAAATACTCATGTTTTGCAAATAAAATCTTTATCTTTGAATAAAGCAAGTGAGATTTAGTGAGGTACTATGAAGGAGCAAGAAATGACGTCACTGCACGTTTAAAACGTTTGTTTTCACGACTGTTTATTTTTTGAAGAATATTATTAATTTGTGTCAAAAAATGAGGAAGCCCTATTGACTGCTTATTGTTTGTAAAAGGCACAAACTTCGCACCAATTGCAAGAAAAAAATTATAAGTAATTACTCAGCAAAAGTAGTTAAGTGTTTACTTAGTAAGTATGTATGACATTCCACATTTATTCAAGTCAATCAGAAACAATTTCATGAACCACGGTACCATAAAAATAGAAAACAATACTGGAAAGTGGGCATACCTACTAGTAGCTGAAACAAAAACTCATCTCTTTTGTATTTGAGCAAAATAACATCATTAACGTACGGCCAATACACCGGGCAAGAATGAAGGTGAAATACTCAGCACAGGCATTAAGTGACATCGTTTCAGGTGTCCTAAAGTGAATGTCAGGTGCCGACACGCTCTACACCAACGCGCGAGTAAACTCAAGCTCACCCGAGACTTAGTGGAGGAGTCACGAACGATACGGTATTATAATTATACGCATCGCTCTCCGCTTCCTTCGTCTCATCAGCGTATAGCCGGTCAGATTGCCGTTGTTGGCAGACGAGAAGTAGTCGCAGCAGAAGCGCACGGCCACGCAACCAACAAAGGAAAAATGAAATGATCCAGACAGCAAATGTTGTAGAACAACTAGATCGTCTCTTCGACTGCACCAACGGTCCATCATGCAAGGATGATTTAAAAAGAGGACAGGGAGAATGTTTCTGTGAAAACCAAACACAAGGACATGGAGTGATTTAAAAAAAGTCTTCCCTGTTCATAAAGAATGATGACACCGAAGCCAAGAATGTCAAAAAAAAGAGGAAGCTCTATTGATTGCTTATTATTTGTAGAAGGCACAAACTTCGCACCAATTACAAGAAAAAAATTATAAGTAATTACTTAGCAAAAGTAGTTAAGTGTTTACTTAGTAAGTATGTATGACATTCCACATTTATTCAAGTCAATCAGAAACAATTTCATGAACCACGGTACCATAAAAATAGAAAACAATACTGGAAAGTGGGCATACCTACTAATAGCTGAAACAAAAACTCATCTCTTTTGTATTTGAGCAAAATAACATCATTAACGTACGGCCAATACACCGGGCAAGAATGAAGGTGAAATACTCAGCACAGGCATTAAGTGACATCGTTTCAGGTGTCCTGAAGTGAATGTCAGGTGCCGACACGCTCTACACCAACGCGCGAGTAAACTCAAGCTCACCCGAGACTTAGTGGAGGAGTCACGAACGATACGGTATTATAATTATACGCATCGCTCTCCGCTTCCTTCGTCTCATCAGCGTATAGCCGGTCAGATTGCCGTTGTTGGCAGACGAGAAGTAGTCGCAGCAGAAGCGCACGGCCACGCAACCAACAAAGGAAAAATGAAATGATCCAGACAGCAAATGTTGTAGAACAACTAGATCGTCTCTTCGACTGCACCAACGGTCCATCATGCAAGGATGATTTAAAAAGAGGACAGGGAGAATGTTTCTGTGAAAACCAAACACAAGGACATGGAGTGATTTAAAAAAAAGTCTTCCCTGTTCATAAAGAATGATGACACCGAAGCCAAGAATGTCAAAAAAAAGAGGAAGCTCTATTGATTGCTTATTATTTGTAGAAGGCACAAACTTCGCACCAATTACAAGAAAAAAAATATAAGTAATTACTTAGCAAAAGTAGTTAAGTGTTTACTTAGTAAGTATGTATGACATTCCACATTTATTCAAGTCAATCAGAAACAATTTCATGAACCACGGTACCATAAAAATAGAAAACAATACTGGAAAGTGGGCATACCTACTAGTAGCTGAAACAAAAACTCATCTCTTTTGTATTTGAGCAAAATAAAATCATTAACGTACGGCCAATACACCGGGCAAGAATGAAGGTGAAATACTCAGCACAGGCATTAAGTGACATCGTTTCAGGTGTCCTGAAGTGAATGTCAGGTGCCGACACGCTCTACACCAACGCGTGAGTAAACTCAAGCTCACCCGAGACTTAGTGGAGGAGTCACGAACGATACGGTATTATAATTATACGCATCGCTCTCCGCTTCCTTCGTCTCATCAGCGTATAGCCGGTCAGATTGCCGTTGTTGGCAGACGAGAAGTAGTCGCAGCAGAAGCGCACGGCCACGCAACCAACAAAGGAAAAATGAAATGATCCAGACACCAATTGTTGTAGAACAACTAGATCGTCTCTTCGACTGCACCAACGGTCCATCATGCAAGGATGATTTAAAAAGAGGACAGGGAATGTTTCTGTGAAAACCAAACACAAGGACATGGAGTGATTTAAAAAAAAGTCTTCCCTGTTCATAAAGAATGATGACACCGAAGCCAAGAATGTCAAATGTACACAAAGCATGGGAATATCAGTTGCGCGCGAGCATTCATACAGAACACCCGTATACACATTTGTTATCGACTGCTTGGATCGTAGAACCGGTTAGCATGCACGTACGCAATGAAGACGCGCGCTGCGTGTGATCCAGTTGTAACGACAGAGCTCAGTGTGCTCTTTGTAAGAAGGGCTTGGATTTTGGGTGTGCCGGAAACTGGGGGCTGCGCGAAGAACGGTGTGGAAGTGCTCATCTTGTAGGTCTATATCCCCGCAATCAGCAGCCAGGCCTGAATCTGGCCGAGCATGGTATTATTGCAAAACGTGGTCTAACGATAGTTTCAAGTTTAAACTAAGGTTTATAGTTTTTAAGTCATCCATTTTGAATTTTTTAAGGTTATTCTAGGTTATTGTTTTGAGATGTTTCCGTGTTCTGTAGTGTGGAAAATTTTAATGAAAAAGGTGGGAAAATGGACTTGAATACGATCGATGACATGGATATCGATGATATTGATTTATTGGGAGCAACACGGCGACCTAATAAAAATAGGATTTGGCTGAATCCTTTTGATTGGATGAATTAGTGATGTAGATTTTCGTTACAAATACCGCTTTAAAATCTTTCGGAGAAAATTTCAGATTTGCTAAGAGGCGACTTATCACGAGATCCTTGAGGAATGCCTATCAGTCCGGAAACACAAGTAGCTTGCGGGGCTCGCCATGAAATAAGTGTATTTTATTACCCAACAAAGCTGGCTTTAGATATTATTGTACTTACCTACCTCTTCCTCTTACGCTCTCTCATTTTTGCACGCCAATTTAGGCAAAACATGATGTGACTATTAAATACTGTAATATCTTCTGTGCGGCATCCTATTATGTTTGTGTGTACACTATAAATACTCATGTATTGCAAATAAAATTGTTATCTTTATCTTTGAATAAAGCTAGCTATTCCTAGAATTTAATTATTGTAACAAGTATGTACCTATTTACCTGTTATTATTTTTGTTACAGATTCAAGATGATATAGGAGACTTGCATGGAGTGTCTCGACCAGCTGTAAGCGACATTTGTAAAAATGTAGCTACTGCCCTAGCTCGTGTGTCTCACAGATATATAAAAATGCCTGCTTCACTCGATGAACAACAAGAGGCAATGCAATAGTTCCGCAGCATTGCTAACTTTGGCTACTGTAATTGGAACGATTGACAGTACTCATTCGAATAAAATAAATTAATAGTGATGTTGGCCAAACATGCGTCAACCGAAAAGGATTTTCATCATTCAATGTACAGGGGGGTCACCACAAGGTCTTATAGCATTATTACTTCAATATTACTTTGAAAAATGACATAAAAGTAAGAATATTGTAATGTTGTTGACGCAGAGCAGTTTTGATGACGTCACGTTAAATCTTTCTTTCAAATACAACTGTCATATACCGTTAATCATGTTGACACGCGACAGTGATAACGCTATATAAAAATGTAGACGTCTCGTTCTCGCGCAAAAATACTTTTATAAGTTCATGGTACGAATTCGAACAATATTATTGTAACCTTGAAGCATTACTGTCACGAACCATGGTGGTTTTGTATTAGTTTGTGGTAGGCCTGCAGGTACCTACATTATTATACCGACTAATTACAATATGTACTCAACATTATTATTTTGTAACAAAACTTATATCTTTGATTTAGGTGGTTTGTGATGCTGATCTCAAAATAATGGACATTGTGGCTAAGTGGTACATGATTCTCGCATATTCAGAGAATGCCGTTTGAAGCAGCGGTTTGAGACAGGGGCATTCTCTAGCAGTTTACTGAGGGACAGTGGTTATCCCAGTATGCCATATTTATTTACACCAATCTTAAATGTTACCGCACCTCAAGAGAGATACAACAGGGATAAATATAAGCTTTTGGATTTTCTCGGCGAAGTCAAAAATTACACTCGAGGACTCAAAATTGATGTACAGTCAAAGGACACTAGAAAAGTCAACGGGAGAGAGTGACTGAGCTCAAAACCACCCAAACTTTTGACCAAAACACAGTCAAAAACGGGTTTTTAGGGCTGTTCATCTACATTTCTAGTTTTGAAATGCTTTTTTACCAGGAAGGTTAGCCAGGAAAATTAAAAATCGACTTTCGAAGCAATCCGAAGTCACGGTCGTTGCAACAACAACCCAAATGCGCGACAATTCGTTGAGATTTATAAAAAAAAACTCTGCTAAATTAACAGGGAACTTCCCTTAGAAGATTTTCCAATCTAAAATTGCTCATCGGCAATTAATAAAATAACTCCCAGATACAGAGACGAATATAACGACTAGAGCAGAATTCCAGTAAATGTAGCGAAATTTAGAACTTGTTTTATCTACCATATTAGATGCAAGACGACAACTACCGGAAACTGTAGAACAAATTGTGGGCCACGGCTGTAATAGCAGAAATTGTGGCAGAAAAATTGTAAATCGGTAAAGACTGAAGAGGTATGGCTTGCGGACTTCCACCTCGGTCTGCAATGCGGATTATGTATACGCCTCGCTCTCCACTTCCTTCGTCTCATCAGCGTATAGCCGGTCAGGTTGCCGTTGGCAAGCGAGAAGTAGTCGCAGCGGAAGCGCACGGCCACGCAACAAACATTAGAAAAATGAAATTATCCAGACAATTGACGTAGAACAGCTAGATCGTCTCTTCGACTGCATCAACGGCCCATTAGAGACAAAATGTTTCTGTAAAAACCAACCACCCGGACATTTAAAAAAAATGTCTAACCTGAAGTTCATAAAGAATGATGGCACCGAAGCCAAGAATGTGAAATGTACACAAATTATACCTTGCAGAATGTTGCACATAATATACTAAAACTTCGATACTTGAATTTAACATCGCTAAACCAGGATGAACTGGAAAACCAGTATTGGCCAGCATAGACTTACCAATCGTAACCCCACACGTTACCCCTTTATAGAACGGGGCCCCGGTGGTGAAAATACGAGAGGAAATGGAAATAGATACTGAAACAGACTTAACGGACATAAAATTACAGCCTTAAGTGGTCTTGAGAAATCATGACTAAGCCGTTTGTAGAAATATTTTAGTAGAAGAAAATAAGCAAAAACAACAGGTAGACCTATCAGTACATAAAACTCCGAGAATGGTGCGATGACAGGCGGTCACGAACATACCCTTCATTAACACTTTGTGGAATGCTAGGGGTAGCAGTGACTACTTTTGAGGCAGAAATAATACCAAGATTGCACGAACGCAACATTTCAGCCTGGTAGATACATGCTTACCTGAAAGCCATAAATCTATTTTGTGCTGAAAGCTACGAGTTCTTTGCAAGTTGCAACGGCGTGGGAATCTACTCCAAGTGATGAGAAAGATCTTACAAACGTGACTAACCGCCTTCTACTTGAGGAATCACGGAATGAATTAACAATGTGTTGCAAACAATGCAAATTAACATAGTTTAGGTATAAATAAAAAAAATTTATTAGTTCCCTTGTTCTCTCAATCAGATGAGAATTTTGGAAACGGTGTTGTCGCAGCAGTTTTAATGTAAAGTGTGCAATATTTGTAAAAAGAATAATCATAAAAAGAAAGAGTAGGTGTAAAAATTAAAATTACAACAGTGATATTCTGTGCTATATATCTGGTTTTCATTACTGTCAAGCCCCACACACCACACCGCACTCTCATCACAAAAAGGTTACGGTATCCAGAACAATATGGCGTGGCGCTTGCGCATCGTAACTTTGAGAAGGGCACACCACTCAGCAGCAGACGACACAATCATCAACAATTCAAATGGAAACATTTTTGTGGAGAGATTGAAAGGCATATCAAACGATGTCAACTGGAAAGCTAACATCAAATGGAAACATTTTTGTGGAGAGATTGAAAGGCATATCAAACGATGTCAACTGGAAAGCTAACATCAAATGGAAACATTTTTGTGGAGAGATTGAAAGGCATATCAAACGATGTCAACTACAAAGCTAACATCAAATGGAAACATTTTTGTGGAGAGATTGAAAGGCATATCAAACGATGTCAGCTGCAAAGCTAACATCAAATGGAAACATTTTTGTGGTGAGATTGAAAGGCATATCAAACGATGTCAACTGCAAAGCTAACATCAAATGGAAACATTTTTGTGGTGAGATTGAAAGGCATATCAAACGATGTCAGCTGGAAAGCTATGCGCATGGTTTTAATTTTTTAATCTTGGACGGTTTATGGAACTGTGTTCAGGACTCCAACGGTAATGACGATGCTCAAATAGAAACCACGCGTGATGCACGTGCTTTGGCTCGCTTCGGATTGTCAATACAGCCTAATCTTTACCAGCACATACACGATGCATAAATGTAGAAGCCTGGTAGAAGTTGAAGGATACTTTCGAGGACAGACGTTTGGACTGCTATTACGGCAACTTCATCGCACTGATTACAACCAATATGAAAATGTCTGCTTATATCGATGTTATGAAAATACAAAAAAAAAGCAAATACAGAAAAAAAAACAATCAGAAAAAATAATCGATGACGACGAAGTAGCTGAAATCTTAGCGGCTTGCCTGAGGCGTTCGATGCTCTTGTATCCTTCTTGGCGGCATCCCTTACTAAAACTCTAATGATAATAATAAAAAAATGTGAGCTTGTGAGGACATGTCTACTCCAGGAGAACCATAGGCGAAACGGAAAACAAGACGATATGGCATCGGCGTAGGCAGTAAAGAAAAATTCCATAATTTGCGACTATGTTAGAAGCCAAATCCCGCAGCTAAAACTCTGATTCTCAACATAGCTGCGTGTAAATTGGCAAGATGTAGGTATTCCAATAACTGTTTCCCCCATCGGCTACGAAAATTATCCAACAACAACCACCAACTTCGGCAAACAGAAAATTAGAAATCATTGCATGGCTTCAAGAAAAAGGAATAGAGGCCAAGGACACTATGCTCAAAAATGAATTATTAAGACTCGTTGGTCTGCACAAACCTAGTATCCCAACGTATGTCTTAGATGATATAGCCCACGAACCAAGAAGAGGTCATACCGTCATAAGATTATCATAACCCCGTATCACTGCTTAAACTGCATAGCTTATCTGGGCCCAAGTGAAGGGTTGTTTATTGAATTTCAGTTAGATAGGTTCTTTTAAGTAATTAATTAATAATTAACGTTACTAAAAATATGTATTATTAAAAGTGAGTAGGGGAGATAGGGGCTACAATTGACAGGGGTAAGAATTAACAAGTGATTTGCCGCTTAACTATGAACGTTATGACTGTATATCAACAGTATTCCAACTCTATGAATAGTGACGCATGCGAACAAACCGGCCAGTTCTCGCTCAGGCGCCGCATGGAGAGGTCGCGTCACTGCGGTAAATTGACCAGGTAAACGAACTTTTTTACGAACGCAATTTTTTGATTTTATGTTTAATTATGGCTCGTAAATAATGTTGATAATTTGTATTCGATTCTTTATAAAATTGGCTGCTATATTAGCTTGTTTCTTTTACCGTAAAACTTATACCTAATTGAATAAAAATACAAATGTGATAAATGGGGGCATGGGGCTAAAAGTAACAAATTGACGGGGTAACAATTAACTTGTTAATACATGCCCCAAAACGATGGCAGCCAGTTTCTTTGGTTTTAGCCTTAGAACAATAATGCATTGAAGTACAAACCACAGGTTATCATGCATTATTTTTCTAAGGTTTTAGTGTTTACCGTTCAAAAACAAAGCCCATGTATGATTCCACGATGGTTTTTTTTTTTTACCGAATGAGGATCATAATGTACTTTATTACCTTATAAAAAACTTCTTCTACTTATTTTGCAGTATGAGGAACTATAAAAGAACTACGGAAAGAGGGACTGCTTCCAAAGAGATCTATGAATTGGCTGCGAAAGAAGTTTTGGAAAAAAACCGAAAATACAGACCAGTCGCTCGTCAATACGATATTTGCCACGTCACTCTTTTTAAATTTGTGAAGAAACTGAAAACAGGTGTTCCAGTGGAGACCATAGAAGTTGGATACAAGAAGACACGGCTCGTTTTAACAAGACTTTAGCAAGACTCCAATTTTTGACATCCAGACAGCAATTTTTGAAGAATTTTTTCATTTAAGTATGATTATTGATCAATTATTACCTATAATTTGTAATTTTTAAGAGTAATAATACCTCTATGAAAGCAAGGCTGCCTAATTTCTAAGATACTGTTAAGCAAATGCTCATGTGTGATTAAGAAATGTGATAGTGTCATAATATACTTGTTAAGATTAATAATATCTCTGCTTAAGAAAGACTGATGATTACTAAGCAGTTATCTATATAATTACATAAATAAGCCCTAAATACATAAATAAGTAATTTACAAAAATACTTCTTAGTTTAATTTCACTATGAACTAGATTTATTTTATATTGTTAAAACATGACCCTCCTGTTTATACCTGCCCCAGACAAGTTAAAACTAGTCCCGAGGTCGGGGCTAAAAAAAACACCGGACTTTTTTTCAAAAACCGGCACCTGTTCCTTATTTATTTATATTACAGTTTTTTTTTTAAATTACTGTTTGTAGCTGAATACTTTTCCCTTAATATGGTCTAAGAATCATTTTAATACGATCTTCCGTTTCAAAGATATAAGCTCTTAACTAAAATTTGTTAGGTTTGACCCCTCCCTCCCCTACCTGATGCCCAAAACTTTTTTTCTAAATAATTAGGTAATTAGGTATCCGTAATCAAATGTAAAGCGTGAAGCGTTGGTTGTTTGTTGTGTGGCTTGTTGAACAACCTTACCGGAATCAACATAAGAAACTTTTTATCTCCAAGGAGATTTCAGAGATTCCGCGGGTTTTTTTTAGTCTTATCATAAGAGAGGGAAATTAAATACCATATTGGAGACACTCTGCGGGTTTAACTTGCCCGTTTTCTTGCGGGAACTGACAACTTTTCGGAATCAAATGTGCTTTGGTTATAGTGAAAGTGGCTAAATTTCGAGCTTGACCAGCCAATCAAAGTGTAGAGGCACACGTCGCGGGCAAATGCAAGGTATGCAGTTTTAGCATGGACACCCCGCTCGCGACGTGCGCGCCACAGTTACCTCGCCGCCCCGTACGGAGTCATACCTATGTATAAGAGATTTCCCGCGCAAATAAATTCGGTTTACGTATCCCGGATTTCATTCCAAATCGCGAGTTGACCTACTCGAAGTTCAGTGATCAAATAACAGTAGGTACGCCAGGTATCTACCAACACAAAGTTTTAAATTACTTGGAGATTAGAATCACATGTGCAGAAACTGCGGGCGGAGATCGGTCCCGTGAGCACTGCTCGACCATGCGCTGATGGAGAGACCAGAAATCACTAATTGGTACTGACGGAATAGATGAGTGTGATGAGGCCGGCAAATAAAATAGCCTGAAATAGCAGCCCAAAGCAAGTTGGAAGAAACATCGAAGAATTTACAAAAGATGGATTTCAAAGAAGTAGTCTTGCATTAGAAAATACATGACTATCTGTATAAGATCGCTACTATCGAAAACCCTGATGAGCCCGAACTACACGACCAATTGTAACGGAAACGTTACCTGATATTGGGCCCGATTTTGAAGGCTTTAGTTTTAGTTATAAAACTTGCTAAACCACTTAAAACTAAATGGTATTTTGAAGGCACCATTTAATTAATTTTAGAAACGTCAAACTCAAAAGAATGAACGTTTTGAACTAAAACTATTCAATTTAGTTAAAGAGCTAATTTGAAGGCGCCTTTTAGGAAGTTTTTTAACTTCATCAGCTGTGATTTTAAATTTTAGGTTACTTTTTTAGTATATTATAAGAAGTACCATTTTGGATCCTTCCTAAAAAAACTTAAAATTGTAAGTGAGTTTTGACTATGAAATTGTGCGTAATTACTAGAAACGACAATTAATACAAATATTTCAACTTCCAAACAAAGCCTCTAATAAGTTTTATTTGCGTTTATTGCCCGTAGTTTACCCTAAAATAGTAAATTTAGTTCGGTGATTTATCAAGGCAAGGAAGGTTTGAAAAAATCGCCGGATCTATTTCAAACTGAAACATGTCTGCATCCAGGATTTCAGTTTACAATCAAAATTATTGTTGTGAAGTTGCCGTAGAGAAGCCAAAAAGAAACATGGATGAATTTTTTGTTGCCCTGATGGTTGAAGAGGATGAAGAGTATGCTGATAGGTTTGTACCTATGTACATCTACATGGAAATCATTTCTGTCCAATACCTACGCATGAGAGATCATAAAGTATACCTACTTTGTCTGAACTGAACAAACTTCTGATGTGATTATGTTTTGTAGGTTAAATGAGCGACAGCGCCTACACCATTTACGCGACAAGAGCGACCCCTTCCTGATGGATGAGTCTAAGTTTACAAAGCTTTTTAGACTCCCACAGCAAGGGGCGCTATCAGTGATAGAGGCGTTGTCGTCAAACCCAGGTTTCCCCAAGGGCGACATACCACCACACATACAGGTAATAATTCTACTCGTTGCTGTACCTAGGTACTAACGAAATTATTACCCAATCTTTACCCAAAACGAAGTGATTATATCCTCTTTGTCTTTACCCACCACTTTGTATCTGAGACAGAAAGATCATAGGTACTTTAAAAATGCTAATTATTTACAGAATGATGTTTTGTTTTTAGGTACTGAGTGCACTGAATTTTTATGGTCAGGGTTGCTACCAGTCCTCAGTTGGCCAAGACAGCATGCTGTCACTAAGTCAGCCAGCTGTATCCCAATGTCTGAGGCTGGTAAGCGACCACATTGTGGCACATCTGCTGCCATTGCATTTGAGGTTCCCAAGTACACCCGATGAGAAGGCAGCTGTTAAGGAGGGGTTGGTTTTAACTTTTTATATTCTAGTTTATATGCCTCATGTGTTTTTTAATCCCATGTATTAAACTAAATAACATACATTTCAGATTCCAATTACTAGGGTTTGGGGATGCAATTGGTGCAGTGGATGGAACCCACATAGCCATCATTGCACCCCCTGACACCCCCCATACTGCACCCCAAAAGTTGTTTTACAACCGTAAGGGGTATTATAGTATCAATGCACAAGTTGTGAGTATCTTTTATGTTTGTAGAGACTTTCTAAATCTTGCACTTTATCAGTAACAAGCATTAGTGTGGTATGTATTGGGTAAATTATTTATAGTTAGGTATTCTAAATTCATTTGACTTTCTTACAGACATGTGATGCCAACGGGAAAATATTGCATGTAAACCCGAATTTTCCGGGCTCAACGCATGATGCTGCAGTATGGGGCAGTAGTAATCTAAATAGGCTGTTGAAGGAGGAGTATGTTGGTGGAGTCCAGAACCAGTGGCTTATCGGTAATTTCACTAACTAAAACATACTTAACATAGCAAAGTAAATCTGGTATGGCTATATTCTGTAATGTCATTTTATTGTAGGTGATAAAGGATACCCGTTACTTCCGTGGCTGATGACCCCTTACCCAGAGTCACCTGCAGGCTCAGGAGCTGCGCGTTATAATTTAGCCCATGCAAGGGCTCGGAATGCTGTGGAGCTGTGCTTCGGGAAGCTGAAAAATCGATTTCGATGCCTACTGAAGCACAGAACATTGCATTACAGGCCAGAGGTGGCAGCAAAAATATTTTTGGCATGTTGTACCCTTTACAACATGTTTATGGACCACTGGACAGGTGCGAAAATAAAATCTAATTAATAATCTTCTTATGTATTCTTTATGGTAGATGATGTCAAATGTAGGCCTAATCAGTAATAAAAATAACTTGTTAATAACTTCTATGTATGCATTATTTTCAGATGATCTTGGCTCACCACAGCTGCTGGATGAACACCAGCCAGCTGTTGTGGAACCAGCACAAACTCATGACTTCTGCAGTGAAGGCTTGAGAACACGCGACTGGATATGTAGAAGATATTTTGATTAATATATTGATTAGTATGCACAGAAAAATAAGCGCAAATACTTGTTCTGTATCTGAGTGTTGTGGAACCATGGTTTTCATAGTTCCTGGGTCCCTAGATAGGGCCAAAATCTATGTATGTATGTGTTATTTATTTATTTAACAATAAATTAAACACAAAGTAGATAAAAAAAATATTCTTATTATATTCATTATAATAGTTGTAGCACAGATATTATA
Organism: Ennomos erosarius; assembly: GCA_963580505.1. NCBI lineage: Eukaryota > Metazoa > Arthropoda > Insecta > Lepidoptera > Geometridae > Ennomos > Ennomos erosarius. Next base: position 2,457,109 of record OY757005.1, on the reverse strand, counting down.
ATAGGTTGTAGTATGTACATACCAAATTAAAAATAGATGCATAGGTTTTTAAGATTAATTTTAATAGTAGCACCAATTTTCAAGGTTTTCATTATTATATATTTATTTATTATGTAACAGTTACAATTAGGGTTACAGGGTAGGTAGGTTATTGTTAAAAATGCTTACAAACTATAATCAATGGTCATTTAACAATTCGTTATCTTAACTACAGATTAAAACCCACCCTTAGTAGCACCTTTAATCATTTCAGATTGAAATATCAGTTACCAGTATATTACCAGTGTCATTGTTTGCTGACAAATACAATCTGGGGGTTTTTAAGGCTAGTGTGAACTATCTTCTAGGCAACCATGCCCCATTACCACTTACCATCAGGTGAAATTGTGGATAAATTTTAGCCTATCCATGATTAAAAATAAACAATATTTTATTTGAATGGTCCACTGCTGGGTATAGGCCTGCCTTTGGTTCCAGTCTATTACTTTTGGGCTGTTTCTCTAATAGCTTCTGCAATCTCCCGGCCTGCAAAACGGACAGCACTCGCATGCTCCAGAATGGCTTCTCGTAAGGCCCTTCCATTTTGGAGCATAGCCTGTACTGTGGGGCCAGGATCCAGTCTCTGTGCTGAAAATGAAAATAATAATTTGTCAAGCGCATGTCTACCTATGCTTAGTTGTAGTACTTATGGTCCTGTTAGGTCAAGAAAATAATTTTCTTAAGCTGTTAGGTACATTCTTACTTCTGCTGGGCCGGGCTGGACGACGAGGCCTGAATGGCGCAGGCCCGAACTCGGTGCTGCAAGCAGGGCGGGACGGGGTTTCCTCTATTGTTGGCGATGGTGATGCAGCCAGACATGGTGATGGTGATCCTCCCGTTTCCATAAATGAAAATTCCATGTCCCTAATCAGTAGGGCTGGCAGTGGAGACGGCAGGTGGGAGGGAGCCACAGGTTGGCTAGGGCTTGGTTGAGGTAGCTGTAAGCGAATTTTAAAAATAAATTTTATTATTTACATACAATATTCTGTTGTATACGATCTACTGGTTACCTACATAATTAAGATTACTGAGAGCTGGAGTGTAATGGTAAAGTTAATACATTATGTTAGAATAACCAGCCAAGTGCAAGTCCGACTTGGCACAAAGGGTTCCGTACCATCATCTGTGAAAAGAAGGAACAAAATCACGTTTGTTCTATAGAATCCCCCCTTAAATATTTATTTTATTCTGTTTTTAGTATTTGTTGTAATAGCGGCAACATAATACATAATCTGTGAAAATTTTAACCTTCTATCACGGTTCACGGACAGAAGGACAGCAGTCTTAGTAGTAAGGTTTGCTTTACCCTTTGGGTACAAACCCTAAAAACAAATAAAGCAAAATTAAAACACATGATCATAATTAATCACAGTTGTTGAATAAAAATCAATAATTTATAAATCTCTAGCTTGCAGTTTCATATAATATGTGAACAATCCTTTATGAACCATCTAAGATAAAAGGTAAGGAAGGAAAAAATTACTACAACACTACCCTCCAGCCCTCAAACTATCTTAATGTAAAAACTAAACTACATACAACACTGTACCACCAGATTTACTAACTACAGGTTCAAAGTACTACTTCTAATCTACTATACTTGCCTGACTGCCTCCGTGGTGTGGTGGTTGAGCAGGTCGGCTCATAACCCGGAGGTGGCGGGTTCGATTCCCGCGACAGGACAAGTATTTGTGCCCGAAAAAAATAAGCATAAATACTTGTTCTGTGTCTGGGTGTTGTGGGACCATGGTCCTCGTAGTTCCTGGGTCCCTAGATACAGGGAATCCTAGTTAGGGTCCAGGATCTATGTATGTGATCGTTGGGCGTTATTTTTTTTTTTTATTTATACTTATAATTTTATAGTATAACGACCACATCAGTCCCCATCTGCACCATCCCAAACACAGATTCTGGACCTGATATGCCCAGAATCTTCTCCTCCATTTCGGTTAACGGAGGGACACCAGGACCTCCTCCTGTTCCACTTACAGACTCCCGAATTTTGCGGGCTTTAGCCCTCACCTTTGTAACCCAAGTTGTCCAAATCTGGTTTGAATTGTAAGAAATGTTTTTAGATCACGATCAAGGGTACATGTAACCAACACAAACTGCCTTTTTAGATGGGCGCATTCAGTGGCCACAAGAAAGACGTCGCTCGGTATGTTTTAACCTATAATAGGTCCATAGATTGAAATAAGGTACATACTGGCTGCCATCCTGCTACATCCCTGGCACAACCCCAGGCATTTAAGTCTAGTGCCACCTGTTGCCACAATTTTCTAATGTCCTGCCTAGCCCAATTCCCTAAAAAAACAGAAGCATTATGTTAAACATGTAAGGGAACAAGCACAAGTTAAGTTTCGTCTGATGATGAGAATATTTTTATGTACGTTACTTACCCCGGACCATAATCGGGTTGGCGTGGACTTTCTCCACCAGCAAATCTATTTGTTTATGAGTGGACCGTCTCCTGGCCGGTCCACTCATTTTTTATCTTTTTATTCACAAACTTATAAGTTTTCAACTCTCGAATATACCGCGAATTAGATAGATATATCACATGACACATCACAGACTGTAATCATAGAAATGGAAGAAAGTTGGAACCTTGACGTCAGTGTGACCATATGTAAATTACAGATTCTGCCCTAAATAGGCCAGAAAATCTAGAAATTTTAAATAAGCTTTACGGACCGCCCTTAACAGATGCAGTGTCACTCAGAACTCTATTTCACTAGACACTGCCTGCACTGTGCGCTGGCGACGGCAATGCGAATTGACATAAATTTCATTAACATGCGAATTTATTTGGGCGTAGGTAGGTCCCAATGCGATCCAAAGTAAATAAAAACTTACTAACCTCAAATAGCGTGGTTTGGTTTTGCATATTTACGGTTCATACAAAAAAACTAAGCAGTGTTTTGCTGTATGTTTATGTTGTTAGCTGTAGTTTTTATATGTTTTGTTTTTGTCCTCTGTTTTAATTATGGATTTTAATGTTATGTTTTTATTGAATAAAAGATTTTAGCAGTGTTTTAAAATTTTATTATTTTCCTGTCTCTCTCTCTCTCTCTTTTACATATTTGGGGGTGGTATTGGTTAGTTATGATAAGTAGCATTACTTGGATTTCTAAACGAATGCATTTTTAAGTGTGTTGTAGTATAAAAACACACACACACACACACACACACAATAACTGACGCTCCGCCGCGCCGCACCTTAGGGAAATAAGCTTTGTCGCCAGCGTAATTAATTCGGTTTTTACATGATAGTATAAAAAATATGAACGCTAATTAATCCACCAACCACTTGTGTACGTACGTCATCCTTTATCGCCAAGCAGTAAAGCTTGCACACTACTGCTTAGCGTCAGAATAACTGGCAAAGCGGTAGTACCTACCGTTTTGCCAGTTACAATTAGCCCATTTAATCGAGTTTCCATTGTATCTGTAGTATTTAAATATTTATCAATAAACAAAAACATTTTATGCTGATTCTGACAAAATCAATACTCGACGTTTAAAGGATCTCACATCGATCAAATGCTCATGTATTCAGACTTGACGAACTAATATAGGTATCCTGTAGTATACCACGGAACCCTAAAAACTGATTCTATTTTCTTAAAATATGTAAATAAAAAAAAACCTGCTATTTTATCAAGTTAAAGTAACACGTAAAACTGTATTCGAAAATAGTAGTAATTGGCAGAATTTTTCATGCAATAGCAACATTATCTAATTGTTCACTAGTTTTACAGTCAGACTATCCAGAAATTTTAGCAATCACCACAGGTTGAAGCGAAAATGTAGTAGTTTTTTTGTATCTGTGAATTCAATTTAGGTGTATGAATATAATTTAGGAATCACTCAATTTTTTAGTTAGAGTGTGCCTTCAAAATACCAAATTTTAATACTGTCACTTAAATTTAGAAAAATTTAAAATTCCTATAACTAAAACTAAAGCCTTCAAAATCGGGCCCATTATTTATTTAAAACTAGCTGGAAACTGATTTGTTGCGTGTGGTTGTTCTCCACAGATATCAGGGTATAATGATTTAGATCTTTTTACTTAGGTATCACATTCACTGCAATGTCAACACCATGGGTAATTATGTGTTAATCCTATCTTGCTTCTTCCTACCAATATTATCAATCAATCAATCAAATATTTATTGACATAATTTAGGTACAAAAAAATTTATACGAAGCCTCCGGTCCCCGACCTAGTTGAAAACTGTGTTTCGGGGTCTTCAATATTATAAACGCGATACTTTGGGTGTGAATGTTTGTTACCTACTATTTAAACTGATTTCGATGAAACGTTTAATGTAGATAGCTTAGCATTAAGCTATATTAGATTTTTAGATATTTATTTTATTTAGATTTTTCTTGTCGGAGTACGATTAGCTGTAAAGGAAATAAATCGCTATCACGATTTCGTTTATTTTTATAAGCAAAGTAGACGATCGGAACCAACCACCGACCAAGGTCACATATTTGTCTCACCTTGGTCGGATTTTACACCAACCCGACCAAGGTGAGACAAATGTGACCTTGGTCGGTGGTT